>CM056843.1:2864181-4064181 GCA_029853015.1 Chelidonichthys spinosus | reverse complement strand
GTGCTTATGGGCTGCTGGTGGATGTCAAAAAACGTCGCTTGATTGACGCCACCACGTTTTCTTCATACACCTGCGCTCTCAGTGGTGTGGACTCCATCAGACTGTCTAGCGTGCTCTCACAGGCTGACGAGTTTCATCGCCTGCTCGCAGAGTTTCCATCGCTCACAGAGCCCACCTTTTCGTCATCTACGGCCAAGCATGGAGTCGAGCACCACATCGCCACCACTGGCCCGCCTGTCTACGCCCGGGCGCGACGACTAGACCCAGCCAAGCTGGCCATTGCCAGGACTGAGTTTGACAGCATGGAGCGCCTGGGCATCATCCGCCGCTCCAGCAGCCCGTGGGCTTCGCCTCTCCACATGGTTCCCAAGCCTGCCGGCGGGTGGCGCCCCTGCGGCGATTACCGCAGACTTAATGATGCTACAACGCCGGATCGCTATCCAGTGCCACACATCCAGGATTTTTCAGCGCACCTGGCTGGCAAAAGTATTTTTTCTAAGGTGGACCTCGTCCGTGGATACCACCAGGTTCCTGTCCAACAGCTTGATGTGCCCAAAACAGCGGTGATCACCCCTTTTGGACTTTTCGAGTTCTTGAGAATGCCTTTCGGCCTTAAAAACTCCGCCCAGTCATTCCAGCGCCTCATGGACTCTGTGCTACGTGATCTGCCTTTCCTGTTTGTTTACCTGGACGACATCCTCTTGGCCAGTACCTCCAAAACCGAACACCTGGCCCACCTGCGGATCCTCTTCGAGCGTCTCAGCCGGCACGGACTTATCATCAACCCAGCTAAGTGCCAGTTTGGGTTGACCACCATCGACTTCCTGGGACATAGAGTCACTAAGGACGGGGCCGTACCACTCCCGTCTAAGGTGGAGGCGATCTCGAATTTCCCGCGGCCCGTCACAGTGAGGTCCCTGCAGGAGTTCCTGGGAATGGTAAATTTTTACCACCGCTTCATTCCCAGAGCAGCTGCAATCATGTGCCCCCTGCATGAGGCCTTAAAAGGAAAAAAACCAAAGCAACCGGTGGATTGGTCCTCGGAGAGAGACGAAGCATTCACAGATGCAAAGGCCACTTTAGCCAAAGCGACGATACTGGCACACCCATCGCCGGATGCGCCCATTGCCATCACGACAGACGCGTCGGACTATGCAGTTGGCGGTGTGCACGAGCAGTGGGTGGATGGTGCCTGGCAACCGCTGGCTTTCTTTAGCCGCCAGCTACGCCCACCTGAACGAAAGTACAGCACGTTTGACCGGGAGCTGCTTGCGCTTCACCTTGCCATCCGACACTTCCGTTCACTGCTGGAGGGTCGACAGTTTACAGCTTTTGTCGACCACAAACCCCTAACATTCGCCATGGCTAAGGTGTCTGAGCCGTGGTCTGCCCGCCAACAGCGACAACTCTCTTACATCTCTGAGTTCACCACAGACATACAACACGTTGCGGGCAAAGCAAACCTAGTCGCCGACTGCCTCTCTCGCACCATTGTGGGGGCCGTCCACCTGGGGCTTGACTACGCCCACATGGCAGCCGATCAGGCCACTGACTTGGATGTACAGGCACTCAAGACTGCTACCACTGGGCTGCAGTTATCGGAGATCACTTTTGGCGATGGCAGCACCAGGCTGCTTTGTGACGTCTCCACTGGACAGCCACGGCCCATTGTTCCCACAGCATGGAGACGACGTGTTTTTGACGCTGTGCACAGCCTTTCCCACCCGGGTAGAAAGCCGTCCCAGAGGTTGGTGGCAGCCAAATTTGTCTGGCACGGCCTCAAGAAGGATGTGCGGGACGGGGCAGACTCTTGTGTGGAGTGTCAGCGTGCGAAAATTCACCGCCACACCAAAGCTCCCCTGGCGCACTTTCCGGTGCCGGAGCGAAGATTCGACCATGTTAATGTGGATCTGGTGGGTCCCCTTCCTTCCTCCCTGGGTTTCACTTACCTCCTCACCATGGTGGATAGGACCACTCGATGGCCGGAGGCTGTCCCATTGACATCAGGGACGACTACTGAGATAGCTCGGGCATTCATCGGGACCTGGGTTGCCCGGTTTGGCACCCCATCTGACCCCCATCTGATCTGATCTTCGGACCGGGGCTCACAGTTTACCTCTGAGCTCTGGAACGCCATTGCGAACGGTCTGGGTGTGAAACTTCACCGCACTACTTCATATCACCCCCAGGCTAACGGACTTTGTGAGCGTTTTCATCGTGCTATGAAGGCCTCTCTTCGGGCCAGCCTCAAGGACAGTGGCTGGGTTGACAGGCTCCCTTGGGTCATGCTGGGCCTGAGAACTGCCCCTAAGGAGGACCTACAGTCCTCATCAGCGGAGCTGGTTTATGGCCAGCCATTGCGGGTTCCAGGGGATTTTGTTCCGGACTCTACAATTCCCTGGTCCTCAGCCCATCAGCGGACGGTGCTTCAGGATAAGGCTAGGTTTTTTGCGCCTGTACCCACTTCACAGCACAGCCTCCCACAATCCTACACTCCCCCACGTTTGCCAGCAGCGGAATACGTTTTCATCCGTCATGACGCGCACCGGGGGCCGCTACAGCCTCCTTACGACGGCCCGTTCCGGGTTTTGGAGACGGGGGAAAAACAGTTTGTGGTAGACATTGGCGGTAGGGCAGAACGCATTTCCGTGGACCGCCTTAAGCCGGCTCATCTGGATGTGGACAAACCTGTGGGGCTAGCCCAGCCTCCGAAACGGGGGCGCCCTCCAGTTCGGCCCAAGTCCCTGAGGTGGGCGCCTAGGTTTTCCCCACACGTCGGCCCTCCCTCCCACCTCAATACCTCAGAGACGCCACCGCCGTCAGCTGGTAACGCAACCCACGCTCCAGTGCAGAGGAGTCGTTGTGGCCGAATTGTTCGCCCACCTTAGCGCTGACGTAATTGTTTCTTTGTTATAGTGAATTCTGAGGGGACGTGTGTAGTGGACATATTGACATAATTCACCATAATGTATGTTGACATGTTAATGTGTTAGCTCGTCCCAGTATTAGGGACACTGTCTCTTTAAGGTTGCTACCGGGTTTGTTGATATCACGGGCAGCGCCATGTTGGTTTCTAACGGTTTTTGAGTGACAAAATAAATGACACGCCGTTGCGTTGTCGACGTGAGAAATTGCTTCTTCTTGACTTAAATTACAATTTCCACAATATATTATTTAAAATATCTTAACAACCCCCCTCTCTCTTTTGCTTTAAGACTCCTATTCGTGCATTCATTTCTTAGCACCTTCCTAAGCATGTAGGTGTTATGTATAATGGGAGCTTCTGGAATGATAATTTGAATAATTGCAGAGTTTTAGGTGGTTCAACAGCTGTACGGTCACTCCCAGGTATCTCACTGTGCTCACGTCCACTTCAATAGCTTCAGTTTGATTTAAATGTACCTTACAGCCAGTCATGCTTGTAATTTATTCTAATAGCACAGGTAGTAAATCATAGATGTCTGTGAGATATACATTATCATATCATCCCTGGATAAAGCTACTTTATATTTGTCTTCCTGTATTATGAGACCTTTTATCCTTCTATTTCTCCAAATGCGTTCAGCTAAGCCTTCTTTACACATCACAAATATGTGGCTTCCCTCTTTAAAGTACAAATCTGAGAACGCATCCCGTTCACTCTTATATGTTATTTATAGATTCCTGTTATCAATTTAATAAAGGTTTGGTGGATATCAAACTTCTCAGATACTGCAAAATAAAACCGCCGTGACACCCGATCAAAGGCTTTTTCACTGTCTAATGTCAGTGTGGCTTTGTGTGTGCTGTATAATCAAATATGTGAAGAGTGCACCACACACTTAAAAGACAACTTTAACCAAACCAGTTTATCTAGATGAATTATATTAGGAGGTAGTATTTGTTAAAGTGTATTTGCTATAATTGATGTAGCTTTGGATGTATTTAGGAGGCGTATTGATCCGTACGATGAACTGCCGGTTCTTTTCTTTCTTCAGCTTCCACAGTAATGACTGAATGTCGAAGGTTAGCTTCCTGCTTGGATCTCATTGAAAACGACTCAGGAGGGGAGGAACAAGATATCTAAACTCTTTGTATAATTCATCAGTAAATCCATCACATCCACGACTCTTTCCTGATAACCTTTACAATTTCTGTCTCCACTGTTGGCTGCACTAAATTATTATGTCATTTATCGGCCAGCGTGGCACATTGGGATCTTGATTATGCAGGCAGCAGGGAAGGCCTGTGATGCTGCCACCACATACCAAGGACAGATGAGATGGATTGGCAGCAGAAAAGTTCAGTGTTGAAGAGAAGCAGGTCGATAAGCAGAAAAGAAATAACTTTTACTGGAACAAAGAATGAAAAATGTTAAAATGGAATCCAGGAAGAAACTATGAAAGCTGCCACCCCGTCTCCCTTTATTCCAGTGAATGTTACCTCTTCAGTCCCACCTAACTGGACCCTACCACCTGTCTAGGTAAGTGCAGGGTGAGCTTAACAGAGAACAAGCATCACAATCACACAAACACACCTAACAAATGTTAAAGGAAGAGTGTTTGAGTTCCTGCTGACATCATAATCCATGTATGAGCACGCATACACACCGTATGTAAAATATAAATATCATTTCCAGCAGAACTATCTTACCTACGCTCCTCCATGTTAACATGGCACAGCCTCTCCATGCTAAGAAGACATAATGAGGCAAACCTGTCTGCACGTTCCCTGATTGAACACCCAGACACAACCACATATCAATCATATTAAAACATCACACATGTGCAATAGAGTGTACCCCATCAACGGACCCTAATCCTTTCAAACAAACAAGTGTATGTCATTTATACAGCCTGACTGATAGCGTTTAAATAAACTGAAGGATCGGACTGAAATGTATGTTCAAGCAATTACAGCAAACTGCAATTAAATTGATCTGCTTGCAGAATGACGGAAGAAAACATCTATTATGTAATCATCGCACTATTTGAAAGTTAAACAACGGCCTGTTTGTATTTTGTCATCATTAATGCTACCAATATGTATTTTCATGCACTTTTCATGCAGGAGACCTGAGGCTGGTACCTCGGTGAAATCCCTTTCAAACTGTATCAGTCACTGCTCACATTTGCATTCAAACACTAAGATCATCTCAGATTTGCCTTCAGAAAGGTTATCTGTGTTTTGTCGTCAGCCTCAGATGTACATCCTCTCTCACAATCACGCGTGTCGCCTGCAAAACTCCCTGACGAGCAAAGCGCGTAACCGAGGGAGGGCCGGCGCTGAATATGCATGAACGACGCAGCGCCGTGTTCCGGATGCATAGGTGTCAATGATTTCCTCCTGAGTCATTTCCATAAACTGTGATTTATTGCAATAGTAGCACGGCGGCGGCGCGACATGATTGCCCAAAGCAGTGGCACATAATATTGTAACCCGCATAATCAGAATCTCCCCCAAGAAGCAATATTACTTGAGATCCTCTGATGCTGGGTGTTGTTTCAATTTTGCACTCTACCTGAAGTCTGGAGGGGAGGAATGCCTGTCAATTCTCATATTGCCTCTTGATTTATTTTGAGCAGTTATTAAAGTTCACCTCCCTCTGAGAATTTACCATAATGACTTCGCTTACACTGGTATATGTGAGGCCCGTGGACTGCCTCAGCCTACCGACGTGGCTCTTATTAAATCTGTGGAGCTGTGAGTTTACTCAAAGGCATGTATGATTTATGAATGTAAGGACCGAATACAATATCCCCGCCTGTTTCACAACTTCACAACCTTTCTGATGGAGAGGGAATGAGTGAGTTTCTATCAGCAGCTGCTTTTGTTCGCCGGGCAGAGGTGTCGTGGATCAATAATCGCGCTTCTTGTTCCGAGGTGGCACACGCCGACCCCCGGCACGCTACCATCTGACTGTGTGAGTCTCGGCGTGGGAGGTCTGTTATGCATTTGGTCACAACAATGAAAGTACAGCCTTTTCTCCTAGCGTGCATTGGAACACTGACGCACTTGGAGAGATAATGAGAAGCAACTTCAGCATTCAGACGACAGACAGAGGGCCAAACACAGTGAATAATTTCCCTGTGTTTCCAAAGCAAAATTGTTTCCGTGGCGCCGGGGGAATCGCCGCTGCTCTACACGCCGCCATAAAGTGCTGGAAACTGACTTTTTTTTTTCCTCCTCCTCCTTCTTGTCTGCCAGTCATCTCTCAGCAAGAGTTCAATCCCATGTGGAGGAGAGAAACAAATTAAGCAATACATAAACGCTCAGAAATACATATCTGCCATCGTGGGCCCTCGCCTCAAATCCTTCAGAGGGTCCCGCGGGGGCCGGCCGAGCTCTTGCTAGGATGTAAACAGATGAAAACATCTCGACATCCAGACGCGCTTGCCTCGAGATCCCCGAGCTGCCGCCGCCTCCCCCTCCCGACGCAGGCTGCAAGTCAGCGAGCAATACTTTGTCACTCCTCGCTCAATAAAGTCAGAGCCCCCCGTGGCGCCCCACTCCGTCACCTTTTAATTACAAACCTTTAATATTTAAACAGAATTGAGGGGGAAAGTTTGAATCCAGACAGGAAGAAACACAAACTTTGTGGACTGCTCATTATCTGTCTGTCTGACTTTCTTGGTCCCGCTCACTTCTTTCACCTTTCCTCCTGACTTTTCTCTTCATTCTCACCCCCTCTGCTCCTTTAGTCTTCACCTTTGTTCTTATATTAATATTATATTAATATTAATGCTACTAGACCTCAGTGCTGCATTTGACACTGTCGACCACTCAATACTCTTGGACAGGTTGGAAAACTGGGTGGGGCTCTCAGGCACAGTCTTAAACTGGTTCAAGTCATATCTACAAGATAGGAACTATTTTGTTTCCATTGGCGACTTTGTATCAGAACCTACCAATGTAACGTGTGGAGTCCCCCAAGGTTCAATCTTGGGGCCGACTTTATTCAACATCTACATGCTCCCACTAGGACAAATCATGCAAAATAATAACATTGACCACCATTGCTATGCCGATGACACACAAATCTATGTAGCACTATCACCAAACGACTATCGCCCCATAGATCTTCTGTGCCAGTGCATTGAGCAAGTCAAAGACTGGATGTGCCAAAATTTCCTACAACTAAATGAGGACAAAACTGAGATAATTGTTTTTGGTGCTAAAAAAGAAAGGTTTAAAGTAATTCAACACCTTCACTCTCTGTCCCTGGAAACCTCAAACAAAGCCAGAAATCTTGGGGTTATTATGGATTCTGATTTACATTTCGACAGTCACGTTAAATCAGTAACAAAATCAGCCTACTATCACCTAAAAAATGTAGCAAGACTTAGAGGGCTCATGTCAGCTCAAGACTTAGAAAAACTTGTACATGCCTTTATTACTAGTAGGCTAGACTACTGTAATGGTCTCCTTGCAGGTCTTCCGAAAAAAACTGTCAGGCAGCTACAGCTTGTTCAGAACGCTGCTGCTAGAGTTCTTACAAAGACCAAAAAATGTGAGCACATTACACCAATTCTTAAATCCTTACATTGGCTCCCTGTATGTCAGAGGATTGATTTCAAAATCCTCCTGCTCACATATAAATCACTACATGGTCTAGGACCGAAGTATATCACTGATATGCTCCCACTACATAAGCCCTCTAGACCACTAAGATCTTCTGAGACCAATCTGTTAGTGATTCCCAGAGTAAACAACAATCACGGGAGAGCATCATTTAGTCACTATGCAACAAATGGCTGGAATAAACTTCCTGAAGATGTAAGACTTGCCCCAACTCTGACCACTTTTAAAACTAGACTGAAAACTTTTATGTTCACCATAGCTTTCTGCTAAATCTTTTAATGTCTGCACTGTTTTTAATTATTGCAAATATGTTTTTATTCTATTTTCTTTCTGTAATGCATTTTTAAAATTTTTATTATTTTCTTTTAATTCTTCTATTTTTCTTTTCTTTTTTCTTCTCACTTTGTTTTATGATGTGAAGCACTTTGAGTCTGCCTTGTGTATGAAATGTGCTATACAAATAAAGTTGCCTTGCCTTGCCTTGCCTTATCTTTGTCACCCTCATCCATCCTGCGCTCTCCGTCTCCATCTCTCAGCTACGGGTTCATAAAGGAATGGCAACGCTCCTCTTCAAAGATGAGTATTGGGGAGAAAAAGCCGGGTCGCTCACCTGCATCCATCAACGCCACTGTGCACAGTTGGCGAGCCCCCCACTAGCATCCCGGCATCACGGCGGGAGTTACAAATGGATATGACACCCCCGTTCCTTTTCTCACAGCCCCTCTCTCTTTGCTGGCGTGCCTCCCTCACCACGACTACAGTGGAGTTCTCTCTCAGCCGCTGTTGAGAAGATCTATTTTCAATCTTTAACCTACAGCGTTTTACAGATTTGAGCTTTTACTCCGTCTCGGATGTCTGGTTCCCGGCATTTAGGTTTCATCAGTGGCGGCAATGTCACATATCTCTCTCTTGCTTCCACAGTCTGCAGAAGGTACAGTATGTGAATATTTGTATTCCGCCTGCGGGTGATAACGACGTGACCTTCAGGTATAATAAGGTTTGATTCTCATAAGAGCAAATTAATGTGCAGACAAGGGGCTGGAGAGGCTGTAAGGAGAGAGGTAGAGCTGTAGGATCCCAAAAAGGTCACGATCGCAGTTATTAAAGAAACATAACAGACAGATAGATTGGATGAAATCACTGCCTTTCTTTTGCGAGGGTAAATTAACAGGTCAGACTGCTGGTTTTGGTGCCGTGGGTAAATTGTATTATAAAGTCAGGAAATAACAATATTTTGTGTATCTGTATCAGTGAGTATAGGGCTCACAAACACAGTAGTTTCCTTTCCCTTTAAAACCATGGGTTTAAACATATACGGTGGGCCAAAGGCCAAGAGGCTGTTTCTTTGATATGTCTTGCAATAAAAAGGTGCTGCTGAACAGCATATTTTCTCAGAGTTTCCTGCAGCTCATAAATGCACCACAGGAGAACAACAAGTGTCAGCTACGCATGCAGAAGAGCCCGAAGTTGGATGTTTTCCCCTGTTTTTCGATTTCTAACTCTAACTATCCAAGTTTTTCACCACTAAACAAGGCAGTTGAAAGCAGAAAATAAGATTTAAGATCATCTGCATTGATGAATACATGCCAGAATAATAAAAGGTGCACACAGAAGAGTGCAGATCTGACAGGTGACACTGTAACGCCCACTGCTGCATTGTGTGATTGAATGAATACAACGAAAAAAATGAAATAAGCGCTGATCTGCAAGCGCTCGGCTCGATTTCGCCATACAAGACACTTCATTAAATCTTGCTAACACGAATATTAAACTCACCAAACTGATTGGTGGCGATGTCGTCGGCAGTGTGAGTGCTAACGCTGTTAGCTGCTAAATAATAAAAGCTGTGTTATCAGTGGCGGCCCCTAGTGAGTGTGGAGTTAGGAGGCAGTCAATAGCAGGATAAAACAGGCGCTAAAAGGCGTGTTGAGAACCACGACAGGTCCAGGAGCCTGCAGCCATAACTGGCCACCCAAAAATATGATGTGGTTTGCTGCAGCACACTAGAGGTGCAACAGGAGGACGTTTTGAAAATACAACTTTTAATTCTATTACTGCCACCATTCGATTTTGATTCATTTTTCAAAGTTGAATTGCCTCAACCCTAACATTTTACAGGATATGACAGCAAGCGTTCAGCCACCCACAGTAAGCATCATTACCACACCCCATTATGGATCAGTAGGCTCGGAATATTCAATGTTCTCAGGGTCAGACAACAGTGGCAATGACCCTGTATTACCTTCAGAAGTTTACCAGTACCTCATACAACTCCAGCCTCCTTAACCGTTCTCATCACACCTCAGTCTCTTTCTTCTCTGTAGGGGGTGGGGGAACCATGCTGGGGAAACCAAATCAAAAAACATTAAGACCGACACTCAGGGCTCACCGGTGCCAAGATGGCACAGCAACAAACACTGTTAATATAATAAAAAAACGTCCCAGTGGACATGGCCAAATGCAAGAGACACTGTAGCCCTCTCTGCTGCTATAAGAAGCCAGATGTTGTCTGTAGTTGGTACAATATGAAGTTAAACTGCTTCTCACAACTGCCTGTTAGATGTCGTCCTAACTGGTATACAAACACCCCATAGTCACAGATGTTGTTTGATGTGAATACCGACTCCCTCCACAATTAAAAGTAATTCTGGAAAAGTGCATGGACCTCTAGGATTATGTGCTACATCCTAATTTGTGCTTCTACTTTCCCCTTGAGTTCCTCTGTTCGTGATGAATGAATGCTATTTGGGGAGAACCTGGATCCCCGATGACGCCAGATGGTTGCCGGCTTCCTGGTTGCTATCTAGTCAGCTGTTCACAGAGCAGCCGATTGCGGATGTCTAGTTAAATCCTTGGAGCATTTGAAAGACTGGCATATGCAGTAGAGTGTGATCGATACAGTTTGCATTCAGCCGCTGTAGATGTCCTACTGAGCGTCTTAATTTACTCCATTCATCCCTGAAACCTCTTTCTTACATGCTCAACCCTAAACTCCAATCAAATCCTAAGTCCTTAACTCAACACTTCTTGGCTGCAGGAATGTGTCTTTGAGTCCTCCATTCAAAGTTTGAAGTTTCCAGTCTGAAGATCGATGAACCGTAGTGCTACAATGTTCTCCCCAAGTAACGCAATCCATTAGTGGCACTGACTCGAGGTCAGGAGATAATGGCATACCTGGAATGGTATTAGGTATAACGATGACTGTGTTCTGTTACAGGCAAAAGCTCACTGACAAGATAAATGAGCGCCATGTCAGACGCCAACGAGCACTGACCAAGTGCAGTGAGAAGGTAAGCATGTCTTCTTTCTGGCTGTGAATTTCATTTTATTAGTTTTCCCCTTGAGTTGGTAGGTCCATGCATTAAAAACGTGTAGGGAAGGATGGCAAAAAAAACCACAACACAACGCTAACTGTCCGCAAACTGGCAACCATTATTGACTTTAGTTCACTTTGCTGTTATTGTCTAGATGTGGTCAAAACTTAAGGATTTTCCTTATATTGAAAGTAAATCAGCTACAACAATAGCCTAAACAACCTAATAAACCATGCTGTAGCCTATGACAACATATAAATAAAAGGCATTGTTGAGTCTGTCTATTGATCTAGTAGGCTACGTCTCAGTAGCCAAGACCGCAACATGCACACACACTACACACAACACTACAATGTTGTATGGAAAGCAGAAGAGGGTAACGGCATCACACAGTACAGCGCAAAATATGGCGAAGCAGGAGGCCTCTCACACTTTCTGGTTCATCAAGATTATTCTTTTTGCCGAGAGGCATCCCAGCATGAAAGGAGGGAGCACAGGAAATGAGCGGCCACTTCAAATATCTGGACCAGCAAACATAATATAGGACCAGCTGATTTCATTTACATGGGGACTGCTGCTGCTCCAAGTTCAAATCCACGGGTCAAATGAATCCTTGGATGATGACGGCATTTTCACTGGAAGACAAAACCTGCACTGGACTTTTGATGCAAAAAGTAGTCCGTCACCATGACGTCAGCCGTCTGTAGACATTCAACAATTTTTCCTCCCTCTTGTCTTTATTCGCATATTTGGTATTGAGGTTATGCATGACAGAAAGTAATAAGTCGTATGACCATTGTGATGATTGGAATTTTTAAAAGGTAACTTCTTTTTGCATTAGAATCCATTTTTCAAATAACCCTCCCGACCCTGCTTGAGTTCACATACAGGGACAACCATGCTGTGTTTGGAAGCAAGACTCACAATTACTGATTGAAAGCTTATAGATCATTTTCATGGAGACTTCTGTGCTCGTATAAAAACTGCTTCTGGCAGCACTAAGAGAACTGTTTGAACTTCATGCCGAGGGATCTTCAAATGCGACGTCTGTAAACACCCATGTCTACCAAAGTAGGAAGATCAGAAGTCTGTGAGTTCTTATAATATTTCTCTAGAGCAGAGCACTCAGAGCTGTTTAAGTACAGTCACACATGGAACAGCTTATTCATATTTAAATACACCATATGTTGAGTTAACGTTAACCTTATTTAACCATGAGAAATTGAATTTAAAGCATATGACTCAGGATGAATCCATCTCTATTGAAATTTAGGCTAATTTAGGTTTATGGAAACACACAGACTTAACCTACACTACAACAAAGGGAACAAACACAAGCTTGATACTTCCAAAAAGCCTCAAGTTGTCAAAATGTTATTCCTGTCATTTTATGCGGGAACATGAAATGTCAGGAACAAAGAGAGCCTGTATAGCTGAGCCTTCTCGCACGCAGCCAATTTATGTAGTTTTATCTGTCAGCTGAGCTGAGATGGTGCGTCACCACAGACGACGCCAGTGTCAATCTCACGCCAATTTGGGCTGCTTATTCAATAACTGAGCTCATGTGCATGCAAAAAGTGCCCTCCAGAATAAATGCACATACTTGCAAACGTACATGCACATACAGGCGCAGGCTCGCAATCTAAAACCTTCCAGATTTGGGGCTCCTCTCAGGAGAGACAAACCAATTAAAAACGACAGCGGAGTCTTATCCGAATTTTTGTCTTTGTCTTTGCTCACAAAAATCTCCTCTCCTCATTTCCTTCTCCTCGCCCCTCTCTCCTTCCCGTCATTTTGTGGGAGCTGGTTTTAAGGCCAGGGAAAGGCGGAGTGGGGGTAGGTAGGGGGCCATCTTTTGTGTCTTTGTTGCGCAGGATATTTGAGTGTAATTGCTGCACTTGCTGCTAATTAACGGTCCAACGGAGATAAGCTGGCAAGAGGCTCAGAGCAGTATCTGTGCGGATTCACTGATAAAGGGACACTTTCAAGAGGAGGCAGAAGCCCGCATGACAACCTATCAGACGTGGACTAACTGAGAAGGAACGCTCCTTTCATTATAATTAGGTGGGAAACATAAGTTTTAAGGGAGCGACCATAAAAAAAGTTTTTGTTTACGCTCTATTTTGTTTGGAAGCACTTTAAAAGAACATCAGCAGTTGGTGGAAGCGTCTGCTTGGTTTTGATTGTCAAGCATTTGAAGGAGAACATGTGTTTTATTGCGTAATGTGACTCATTGGTTTGTGGGCTGAAAAAGGTCAAAAAGTTAGCGGCAAGCTATATGACTTTGTACACAGCTGTTCTTACTGGGGAATGTGTTTTAAGCCCTTATCAAAGCTTTTCCTTGAGAGAAATAAGGAAACACACACACACACACACACACTCTCCAAAGAGACATTGTGGTGGCTGTGACACATTCAGTAGTATGTTTTAGCTCTGTATCATCCCCAAGGAGTTCAGAGGAGTTAATCCGTCAATGACGACATCGCCTTAATATAGAGGCCAATGAGGAGAGGGAATGTGTGCTGAGGGATTATGGGTAAGCAGATGAGCAAACATTAAACATTATAAGAGTAAACATTGACGGATTTGGTCTTGCTGGGGAAAAAAAAGATGGAAGCAAAAAGAATCAGAAGAGGAGCTCCAGCTTTGCGAACATGTTGTTTTTCCACGAGTGCATTTTTTGATAACATAGCAATCCCTAGCTATTTTCAGTCATTACTAGGCAAATTATAGCTGAATGTCAAGGCAATTTCCCGATAATCACTGGTGTTGTGGCTGGGGACAGACGTGGGTCCATACTCCTGTCCTTTTTCTGCTGATGGCAGTACATTTCACTCTATAGTTGAAACCTAAAGTATAGCTCCATTCTCTCAGCCAGGGCCTATTATTACTCGCCTCGCTCCAGATCCTTGGCACCAACAAAGAGCGGCCCCGGCCGTTTCCCCAGCGGATTGCTTCTTTCTCCTTCCCATCTTCTGTCTTTCACTCACACGTAGTCTTCTCAACAATGCCTCCTCCATCCTCGCCGTGATAGAAACAATCATAGAAACGAGCTGCAGAGCACAGATTATGCTTTTTTGTCACACATTAACTCCGTAGGGGGTTCACTGTAGCGTTGCGGTCGTTATCGTGGACTGGAGGGCCCCGCGTGCGACGTGACATGATGGCGGCGTCCTCATTTCCGCATGTCAGATTCATTTACACGTTCTTGTATTTGATGAGTGAAAAAGATATTAAACATACATTAATTGTGATGTAGTAAAATGGAAATAGAAGCTTTTTGGGCAAGATGCGGGGGGTAATTGAGTTCCAAACAGTTTATTGAACCAATTATGAGGTAGCACAGCAATGATGTCGTGGCAGGAAAGGGAGGAGGGGAAGTGCAGATGACAGACAGGTGAATTGGGAGGGAAAAAGGTCATCAACAAAGGTCAGAGGCAAACACACGGTAAAAGGGGAAAATCTTGGTTATCAAGAGAGGGGGTGTATCGAGAGGAGGGGGAGAAAAAGTGTTTGCGTACCTGTTAGCAGGCATGTTACTGCGTGTGATCAGTGTTGCTGTACACAGGCAGTCGCATTGTATCACGCTCAAAATCCAAACGCGGAGAGAGAGAAAAAAAAAGAAATAAACAGCTCTCGCCATCTGTCTCTCCTCTACCTGCAACGCCCCCTCCTTCCCCTCCACCTCGCCACTCGTTTCACGTCTGCTTTCCCTGCAGCGTTTGTGTTTACTCGTTCTGCGGCAACAGTTTCCCTTTCCTGCTTCTCTCCACTTTCCACTTCCATTCTTTCCAAGCCACTGGCTGGGGCCTTTAATCGTCAGTGGCACCTGTCCCCAAGAGCCGTAATGTCCCCCATCCATCAGTGGGGGATGACGGGCTGTATGCCTCAGCCGCCTCCTCGACCCCATCCACCCCCCCTCCGACTGAGGCAGGTGGGGAGGGTTCACACTCTACCAGACCAGAGCAGTTGGAGTGTGTGTGTGTGTGTGTGTGTGTCTGTGCTGTAGAAGCCAACACTCATGGTCACCGGATCAGGACTCTTAATCATCGAGGCCTGATGTGTGTCTCACCTCTCCTTCCTCGACTCCTACAGCACTTCTTCCACATCCCCAGGGGGTGAGGACGGGGACGGGGGGAGGAGGGAGGGTAGAGGACACCCTGGACTGTCCCCCTGAAGGATGATTCATCCCGAAGCTCTTTGGCGTCCCCTAATGTGGTGATTGATGCTGGTCATCAACAGGAAATCACCCAGGTTTCTGTTTGAGGGTTTTTGAACGTTACTTAGTAGATTTAAATCAATGCATTAAATCTAAATATCAGACTATCTCAAGGATGAAAGTTGACGTAAACAAACACATTCTCACACCAATGTTGAATACGGCAGCTTGCTCAGTGTTTCACTACAAACTCATTACATGCATAGCCTCTTTTCGAATTAAACTCCTCGAAGTTTAATCAACAAAACCACTTAGTTGATTGAGGAAAAGAACTTGGTGGACATTTACTTGACTGACTAACGAATCACGTGACTAAGATAACACTTTATTGTCCCTTTGCATGGAAATTTGTCTTGCAGTACAAGCTCCAACAATTACACATGAAGACATTAGACAACATCTACCACATGACAAACGAGTCATGTATTGTGGATTTTGGTATTCGTGATTTAGATTTTACGTGAGATTAGCTGCGGACGGACAGACAGAACCACACACGAACGCACACGAACATGATCCCATTAGTATTAGCAGCATTCACTCAAGAAACTCAGCATGAGTAAATCAATTGTACTGTACAAAACTGCTGGAGTTGTTAAGAGCATCCGATCAATCGAATGTTCCATAGGCAAGAACCTTCTAGATTCCTTTATCAATGTAAACAATTACATCGTTGGGTCATTGTCATATTTTACAAAAGAGATTTTAAAGTGACAATTGTATTTAGTGTTTACGCAAATGACAGAGGAAAGCAAATACGACGTGATCAAAGATTGGGCATTATGAAATATGTTGTTTCCTCTCAATTAGAGGTGTCTGGAAAGCAATCCTCGCAGATCTCCTCACTTTCATCTGCTCTCTCCCCGAAATAACACAAATAGATGATAAAAAGCTCATTAACCGCCGTCTGCAGATTAAGCTTCGACTCCTCCGCCATTTGCTCCACCACATGTCACTCAACTATAATTGGAGTTATCAGCAGCAGGGGCAAAAAAAAAAAAGAAAGATGATCTGACAACGTGCCATGATGTTTCTTGTTCTGGCTCCCACTCACTCTCACCTTCTTCTCTATCTCTTTATTTAGACACACGACATGAGCAGGGGAAGGTTTGCAGGTGGAAAATCGTTTGCTAGAGAGACACTTGAAAAAATATGTGACTCAACTTGGTTGGGTATACTCAGTAAGAAAAACATTTTGATGTGTTCTTTTCCCTCCATAGGGGCCCTTCGCCATCAAAGGGCTTTGTCTGTAAATTGCCACCCATTTACTATGTTCATAGCTGGGGTGAAAATCCAAACCGACGAGCTGATCCAACAGAGATGGTCTCAGGAAAAATATTCAACATGAATAGTAAATGAGAACGAGAGACCTTCTTCTGGGACACACTGTAGTTCATGGAAATGTCACTGTCTTTTAACATCAAACAAAACTCCATCTTTCACTTGTGAATGAATCAGCCCGGGAGGTTTTTACAGGTACACAGCATATGGAAATACGACTATAAATGCAAAATAGGGTTTTACTGTATTTTTCACAGTGTAATACATCCTGGCAGTCTCCCAAGGTGACACGCAAGACTGTGAGGAGACCCCAAAGGCTCCGTACACCTGTACACAGGTAGCAGGAGGCAACGCTGAGGGCTCGTTAGGAACACCACATGTGCTTATAGGATCATTAAAGGGGAAAATGTGCCACTAAAACAGCAATGAGGTAGATACAACTCTGTATGCGTTTCATCAACATAATAAGAGAAAACACCTGAGTAGATCTTATCCGATGTCGTTACTTTGACGACACAACATGTGGGTTATTATTTGGCATTTTTTTTTATTGTAACGTCTTCCGGGCTCTTATCATCCCAGACGAGATGTTTTAGTTAAAACAGCTTCAATAAGTTTTCCTACGATTTTAAGTGTTTTCTGTTAAATATTGACAACATTAATGTGTGTATAAATGTAATATACGTCGCACATGTGCCTCCCTATTTGTTTACCTTTTTTATTAATTCCTCCACGCTTGCCTGGTAACCCCATGTTTAACGTCACAACGCTATGAACTTTGGGTAATTCCCTCAGGCAAAGTCTGCACCAGTGCTGATTTACGGAAAGTGGGCATAAAAGGCTCAAAAACTCCATGAGTGAGCCCTCATGGACCTGATGATGTGACGGGGACAGGACTAAGTCCTCATGTTCATCTAAGTGTGTGGACGTTGAGTTTGAGCCTCTGTCTATTTGTCTCTCCTCTCCAGCCTTTCAGCTTCACTGCCATTTTCCAACCATCCATCAGAAATGTAATACTTCCTTTTTTATTCAGTATAATTAATTAACCAACACCTAATGGGCCCAGAGTCAGGTGTCAGATAACAAAAATGTTTTGTTGTATATTAAGATTGATTTTTTTATATTTTACGAAAAATGTATGAATATTTAAAAGTTCAACATATAATAAAAGAGCATATTAGTTCAATAAATCATGAAGTGCCCCTCAAGCCACAATTTTTCACGAGTTGATCTCATGTTTCTATAATCATTTAGGCACATTACACAAGGTTAAATATTAATGGCCCAGTCCTAGCAGATCTCTTCCCCCCTCATTAGTGCTCTGCTTGGGTACATTTAGTGGCGGCCCTGGCAACCACGTTTTATATGTCACCAATTTCATTTCATTGTATACTATGGGTATGACGGCTCTCAGGAAAGTCTCGGTATATGCTCCTAATGGCAGCAAAAAGTCTGTCCAGAGCCATTTTGCACCGGATGATTTGACAGTGGGCCAGCCTGAGCCCTCCAACACTTAGTGGGAAAGTCTGCATCTGTGAGTCTGTGAGTGGACCTGGGGATTGAGCCTGTCTACCTCCACTCTCTGCATTTTACATCTTCCTCCTTCTGCTTCCTGAATTCACCCCAGTGACACATCAGAGAGAGAAAAGCTCAAAGAGACGGCTGCTAAAATGGAGACGAGGCTGAATAGAGGTATATTCAGACAGACATTTCAAGAAAAATAATAATAAATAAGACACATTCTTGTAGAAACCCAGTATGCAGCTGAATATTGAGCATGACATGCCTCATTTAAAGTGTTAAGGTAATCTTAGTAGATAATTGCATTCGTAGTGAGGCAGCAACTGGAGCAAGGTTGTGGTGGCCTTGGTAGCTATGCCTTGGTAGTGATAGCCTTGGTAGCTATGCCTTGGTAGTGATGCGTTGGTAGCGATGCCTTGGTAGCGATGCCTTGGTAGTGATAGCCTTGGTAGTGATAGCCTTGGTAGTGATAGCCTTGGTAGTGATACCTTGGTAGCTATGCCTTGGTAGTGATGCGTTGGTAGCGATGCCTTGGTAGTGATGCCTTGGTAGTGATAGCCTTGGTAGTGATGCCTTGGTAGTGATAGCCTTGGTAGTGATACCTTGGTAGCGATGCCTTGGTAGCGATGCCTCGGTAGCGATGCCTTGGTAGTGATAGCCTTGGTAGTGATACCTTGGTAGCGATGCCTTGGTAGTGATAGCCTTGGTAGTGATAGCCTTGGTAGTGATGCCTTGGTAGTGATGCCTTGGTAGTGATAGCCTTGGTAGTGATAGCCTTGGTAGCGATGCCTCGGTAGCGATGCCTTGGTAGCGATGCCTTGGTAGCGATGCCTCGGTAGCGATGCCTTGGTAGTGATAGCCTTGGTAGTGATACCTTGGTAGCGATGCCTTGGTAGTGATAGCCTTGGTAGTGATAGCCTTGGTAGTGATAGCCTTGGTAGTGATACCTTGGTAGCTATGCCTTGGTAGTGATGCGTTGGTAGCGATGCCTTGGTAGTGATGCCTTGGTAGTGATAGCCTTGGTAGTGATGCCTTGGTAGTGATAGCCTTGGTAGCGATGCCTTGGTAGCGATGCCTCGGTAGCGATGCCTTGGTAGTGATAGCCTTGGTAGTGATACCTTGGTAGCGATGCCTTGGTAGTGATGCCTTGGTAGTGATAGCCTTGGTAGTGATGCCTTGGTAGTGATACCTTGGAAGCGATGCCTTGGTAGCGATGCCTTGGTAGTGATAGCCTTGGTAGTGATGTCTTAGTGATTCCTTGGTAGCGATGTCTTAGTGATTCCTTGGTAGCGATAGCCTTGTTAGCGATAGCCTTGTTAGCGATGCCTTGTTAGCGAGGCCTTGTTAGCGATGCCTTGGTTGCAATCTGTCAATCACAAGGTAGCCATTCACCAAATTGGACAATGGCAGACTATTCTCTGAGCTATATGTCCTACATGGCATACATACACAAATGCCCTTTCACCACACCATACTGCACTCCACACATATCTATGTGACAATGGCTGCAATTTATCTGGTTGATTGACGGTTTCAGTCAAATCATCTATTATGAAGCTTCAAATGTCTTGGCTTTCACAGTCCTCTCTCATCTATGAATGCGGGGACCAAATCGTTCAAAATGTGGCTCGGCACTTATCTATCTCCAAGTGTAGGCTTGAAAAACAAGCAGCGCATTTTAACAACAAAGGCGGTCATTAAGCGGACTGGCTTTCTAAAGGCAGAATGCGAAAATACATCAAAAAGCCACATGAATTGAAATCATGCACTCCTGCAATCAATCAAGGACCACAATGCATTGTGTTTTTAAAGAAAACAGAATCAGAACATAATAATAATTTGATCTTGATTGGTGTTTGCACAGAAAATATCAATACAGTATTGTGGTGTCTAAACTTGGTGTCTTAGTACCGAAACGACTTCAACCAAGCAGGTGTCAATCCATGCTTTGCTCAAAATGTCTCCACAAATGTAAAATCCAAGCAGCCATCTGTCCTCAGGTTCTGGCTGCAAGCTAGCCTTCCTGTTTCTGATATATATCACCCAAAGGGGGCTCATGGATCACATGTGCAATTTGAGAGGATTTCCCAGAAATCACATGTTTAAAGCTGAAAAAGGATCCCCATTGGCTCTGTGGTGTGTGTGTGTGTGTGTGTGTGTGTGTGTGTGTGTGTGTGTCTGTGTGTGTCTGTGTGTGTGTGTGTGTGTGTCTGGACACAACCTAATGTTGATGTTAGTGGGGTTTTTAAAGACAGGATCACTTTCCTGTGTCCTTCACTAACCACTTAGACGTGTGACCTTCACCACCACAGGTGCCTCGGGTCCCGACTATCCTTCCTTGCGATTCATTCACAGCTGGATAGTATGACACAAGTGTCTGTTTGCTATTAGCACTTTGATTTGTCCTCACAAGGATAACACAATAAGGAAAAGCACTTTTAAAAGGGTGCCATTGAAGGTTAGGGCTTGGCTTTAAACTCTTATAGATTCAATGTTCTGAGACCGTAGAGCATAATAATCTACAAGATGACATAAACATCAAGCGATAAGCAGTAATGGAGAAGGCATCTTACCATAAGGTGGCTATTGTTGAGCTTTTAATTGCGTCATCATGAGCTTCATCAGTGGATTGAGATTGCTCAGTTTTTGAGGATGGTAGAAATTCAAATGAGCAATTTTTTTTTTAAATGTTTAAAAATGTGTTCTCACTTACACCTCCAGTGGTATGCAGCTATATAGAGTTTTTTTATGGTGTGCGTCTGCAGGTTTTAAAACTAAGCCTCCACACTGGACCTCATGCAGGAACCACTCTCAGAACTGACACGTCTTTAGTGGCGTGCACGAGTCGTTTAGAGGTGAACTACCTAATGCATAGCTACATGCTCCAAGGAAAAAGGGATCAGCAATTTGCCCCTATTACTGGGTCTAGGCAGTGTACATTTACAGTCATCAGTTACAGCTGACTGAATTGGAGCTACCTGCTAATTGCTAACAGAAGGTCCGTTGGTCTCCTCCTCACAGAGAAGTAGTCTCCTAGCAACGGGGGAGACGAGACGAGGATTCAAGTCGTTTTCTCCCTTCTGCCATTTTGGATTTAATTCCCCAAAAAATTATCACAGGGACCATTGATGTATCATTGATGAGCCGTTGTGGCTGGACTGAGCTATAGGACAGACTGGACACTACAGTGGCTCATCTGGTTAGCGAGGTCATCAGTAGATATCTCTGCAATACGAGAGCTTTGCTAAAACATTGACACTGTAACCTTCACACTGTGTTGATTGCGCTAGTTCATGTTTTTTTCCCCTGTTTCAAACTTGAATTCAGGCCAGACCCTAGACATTGGACCTTTGAGAGCACTTGTAACATTGATCAGCTGTCAGGATAATGTCATGACATTATTTTATTTATCCTAATGTCAAGCAAGTTCTCCTTTACTTCAGTACTGTGCTGCTCTGTTAGTCATTGGCAGCGAGTTTGGTGTTGCCTAACAAAACTGCTGACACCGCTAAATGTTTGTTTTCGTCTGCAGATTTCAGTCGGACTTCAGGCTATGCAGTGTGAACATTTGTTTTCACTCTTTTCCTCTACATTTTTGTGAATGAAACTTCACAAATGAGATCAAGCACATTGGCCTTATAAAGAACAGTGATGTTGTTGATTATGCTAATGGCCAAATTAGTACACGGATATTAAACTGTACTTTTGGACATTTGCCCAGTGGATACGAGTAGAGGTGAGACGATATGTCTTGTTGTAACATGGGTGAAGTGATCCTTCAACCTTGACGCTTGGTGTCACGCCAGCCACAGTGACTTCAGTGCCCACATGCACATCTGTACATGCTCATGCCTGTGTGGCTGCCTCCTGCTGACTCTGGCCTCCGGGAAGGAGTGCAGGAAATGTGTCTGGCTGCCGATCGCCGAGCGATCTCTCAAGGTCAACCTCCTTCAAAGGCCGGAGCCAATCAGGCCTGACACGACCCTGCCATTGCCACATGGCTGGGCACCGGTACCACGGCCAAATCCTCTCTCTTCCTCCTCGCCCCTTCTCCTCCCCTCCGCCCACGAAAAGCGCTGCTTCTGCCAGAATCCTGCTGTTCTCAGCACTGGTGGAGGCATGCCCCTCAGTCTGTCTCTCTCACTAACATACGCATTTGCTTACGCACTGGTTTGCCACACACACACACACAGTCCTACATATTTCTCGAGTGGTATCCCTTGTATCCTCTGTCTCCTCTTCTGTCATTCTCTCTGTGACCTCTACAATCACCCATCATCAGCCCCAGCTGCCCATCTTGTTGTCTATGAGCTTATTGTTTTTGACAGCTGAGTGTAAACGCAGAGCTTTTTCCTCAGTTAGTCAGAGTGCATACTGTGCTAGCTCCAGACACCAGAGTCTTTATTCCTAAACTGAGAGCTCTGAATCCCAACTGTTCCCGAAGCAGTCGGTTATTAAACTGGTGTCGAGGCTCCCAGAATGCACATTAGAAGCTTCTGTTTGTGGAATTGAACAGGTCATGTGACCCGACCAAACCCATCGATTCACAGAGGAAAGGCTCCAGCAGTGTATACTCTAATGGCGTGCTCTCGGATACTGCGACTGGCTGGAGTTTGGTGAACTAAATCCCAAAATCCCAAACAAAGGCAACAAACGCTCTGGCTGTGCTACAAGTTAGAGCTACTGTTATAATACAACTGGCTGAAAACGATTTGGAGCTGGTGTTCTGACGATTTCAGCTTCTCCCTCGGGATGAGCTAGAGTGGAACAAAAGTGTCTTAAAATGAGGTAGCACTTTGTCAGAAGGGGGGGGGATAATCTATTGTCAGTACTTCAGTGCTGTTACATTTTACAGTAGAAAACAAAACAGAAACGTAGATGTATTTGTTCCCTGAACAAGGAGTCTTTTCGAACATAAGATAAAAAAGGATGGATAGGGATGGGAGTGATCCTTTTCATTAAAAGTTTTTCTCAAGTATCCACCATGTTTACAAGCAGCCCATCACTTAAAAGAGAAATAATCACAAAATATTACATTTAGGTATTGTAGTTTAAAAAACCAGCAGAATGTATTTCAAATGCAACATTTTGGTGCATTTTATATTTTAATAATGGGCCATGGGGCCCCAAGGGGATGATAAAAGCTGGTCATACTAAACACGATTAACCTAACGTAGTCAGTCACAAAGATGCCAAGGACTGACTCAGTGCAAGTAGAAGTAAAGCCACCGTAAATGTGGCCAATACATGGTAATCTTTTATTTTTCCTGGAAGATATTTAAGTAGAGGTATGAAGGAAATGATCATATAATATTTAATAGCAACATCATGCTCATTGAACTACTGTGATCACTGAAATCTGGGAACCCAAGGACACTGCTCAAAGAAGTTGGACCGGGTAAGACGTTTTTGTCGTGATAGTGCCTGGTGAGTACACTGTTACTGTATCGTGACCAGGCGGCGACCTCCCGCCCTGAAAAGTGAAGCCAACGCTGAAATGCCTTAAACGTGCATTCTCTCTGCTGGCCATCGGGGTTGACTCCAGTTGCAAAAAGCAATTTAAGCTATAATGGCGAGAATCCCCCCCATCTCTTCGAACAGCAGACGTATCTAAGTGTTCAGTGTTGGATTCATGTGTTAAATCTGCGCCTTGATGTGCTCCGACAAGAACAGCTGCTAAGAGCTCCCTAATGAATTGAATACTGGCTTCTGATTTAGGAGATTCACTTAACCACACTGCGCGTGTGCTTGTGGGAGTGCATTCGTGTGTTGCTCTTTTCTGTTGCTCGTGCGTGTTTGCCAGCCTGCATACGTGCGTTGTGTGTGTGCCGATGAGTGCCGGTGTGAACGCTCAACGCGTCGGCCCTCATGTGCGCCGTCAGTGATAACCGATAGTGGGAGAACAACCCTCTCTCCAGTCCTCTCTCTCCCCCCTCCCAACTTTTTGTCTCCCTCTGTGATGACAACGCTGTCTGCTGGAGTGTGCTGCGTCTTGTCTCTCGGCACATTGTGTACCCATTAACAAGGCCCTGTGTGTAATGCAGCATTTCCCCCCCTCCTCCTCCTCATCTTCCTCGCCTCCCAGTCGTCACATGCGCTGAGCTCTGACATGTCCCGGGTGAAGTTAAGTGCTCTGCTGCTGCGCTCTAGCATGAGGCCAAAAAAAAAACGGGTAAGAAACAAGTATGTGATAAAATTGAGTTTCGATTAAATGGTGGTAAAATATTCCATTTGACATTCGCTCCTAGGCCAGAGAGCAAGACCATGAGCCTAGGGACATGCTGCACGGTACGCTTAGGTTCCTAATTGTGAGAGGGTAGTTATAGTTTGGCGGTGGGTGGTGCCCTGATGGATAGTAACGTCCTTGGCTTTGTGATGTGTCGCGTCAAGGGATTTAAATAATTGCAGATGTGGCATAGAATGGTGTAATTTGCTCCAGTGATAGTGTCTGGAATCTAAAAAGCTTCTTGTATGCAGACACCTAATGCACCCTAAGAGGTTTTCTATTCTTGAACAGAGACACTTTTTCACGTTTTGAAATGCATTTATGAACGCTGCAGAAGTCGTGGTTATTATGCAAAGAGAGCAGCAAGTACACCATATAAAGTTTCACCGATGGTCGAACCCGTAGCACTGTGGTCGAACTTTCACCATCTCCAAATCCCCAGTATCATCCCAAGTGTGAGGAACACAGAATTACGCCCTATTGGCTGATCTCTGGGAAATGCAGTTGTATAGGAACAATAACGTAAGGTTTATACACACTGACAACAGTTCCAGCTGAAAATGAATAGAGCCATTTGTGCATATGTCAATAGAAGCACAGGTAAAGCAATGAGAGTTGGAACAATTGTTGTTGAAAAATTTACATTTTCTTCATAAGTAATTCTACTTCACGCTATTAATTTGCATTCCACAGAAATATGTTTTGCTGTATGATGCGTATTCAGCCGCAGATCAGGGATATAGCTGGTGGACTCTCACTTTCTCTTACAAAGACCCGTGGATGCTGGTTTTGGTCTACTGGGCTCAGCTGAAAGACAGCTTCCCACCTCAGAGTAGCACCATCTGTCCCTTTTACATTTCTTTATGTATTCATGCATGTTTAGAGACAAAACCGCCAACACATCGTACAAACTGCATTTCCTGTCCATATGGGTAAGTGTATTCAGTTTAGTGTCATAACACTGAAAAAGGTAATCGCAGAGGGCTCAAGGGAAGAAAAAAAAATCCCAACTCTAGAAGTAAGAATAGTTAGTACAGGTCCTTCCACTTACTTGAAAAAGCAGTTAACCAAGTGATATTTCAGTTCTCATTTCAACCCTTTGTCCGTATGTCGTTACATTATGACCCCACAAATGAAAAAGGGGGGGGAAATCATTGCTGCAGCACCCTTGCTAGGTTTTTTCTAAAATGACTCAAGCATATATTTGAACATTTTTCAATGCTTTTACACTTTGCCTCTACTGGGAAATTCTCACATCGGTACTTGGAGGTCAATATGCCCTGAATATTACATTGAAGAACCAGGAGCAGTGCAATCACAGTCTCTCAAGTCTCATACACACACCCAAACACAAGCATTAGTCACCCCCTGCACAAAGGTAGAGTAAAATATGGAGACCACACATGAGTTTTAAAGTTGTAAAACTAAATGTATTGAAATAAACTAAATTAACTATTTCAATCAGTTCATCAGTAATGTTTGTAGTGTAGGGTGTGTGTAGGTATAAGACAACAAAAAAGCTAAATAACCCAAGATCAAACAAAACCAGCAACTCCGAGAGGAGAGAGAGAGAATGAATGCTCAGGCACCCATAGATGTAGGTGAGCATTCACACCAACTCAGGTGTTAACCATCTCTCCTAATGAGCCACTCCCAAGATCCCAGGCAACCAAATGGAAAATAGGTAAGAGGCCAAGGAGCTGTCACAATATATGGCAACCACCATTAATACACATTCATACACTGATGCCACAGCCTTCAGGGTGATTTGGGGTTAAGTATCTTGTCCAAGGAGTTCGGAATCGAACCAACACTCATTCTACCTCTGAGCCACAGCCTCCCCCTGTAGTCTGTGCAAAGATGCCCCTCAGACAGTCCAGCACATAACAGCAGGGTGTAAGACGCAAGCAGGTAAGAAGTACATGGAGCGGAACATTTGGGCTGAGTATTATGGGCTGCAAGTCCCGAGGTGAAAATGGAAGACACCTCCAAATGTGGTTGAGAATGACGAAGATTTAGCTTATTATTTAGCTATTTACATGTATTTCTTCAATCATGTCCACACTCTTAGAAATTAAGCTGCCAACTAGAACCATATAGGGTTATTCCACCTGTCCTCTTAAATGAACCCTTTCTGGTTCCTGCTGAACATTTTTTAAGGTTCCCATCACTTGCTTGCATTGGACGTGGTGTTACAAAGAACCCTTTAAAACTCTTTCCACACAGAAGGATTCTTTGGAAGCAAAAGGATCTAGGTAAAAGGCAGGTGGAAACCTCCAGTTCTGAAATGTGAAGCCAATCCTGAAGTGCCTTCAACATGCATTCTCTCTGCTGACCATCAGGGGGAGAAAATGACCCTACTTCTCACTTGATTTATTATCTCAGTTAACATTGTAAACATGAGTTTCAATCTTTCATTTCAAGTCTTCTTCAACACAACATGATATTCATTTAGTACATTTTGGTCCATTTAGAGATCAAATACACGATAATGCTTTGGGGTATGGCCACCGGTGATTTACAGGCCGCTACCACCACTACCACAATACCAATGCAATTAGATACTAAGATGACTGTAACACTTAGCAGCTAGTTTGCAGCTAAAGACCCTCCTCTCACCAGCACCTTTCATTGTAAAGCTATAGATAACTGTAATAAGATGGAATGGGGCAACCTCAGATGAGTGTTATCCACCCTCCCACGTCACCAATCCACATGCATGTTGCTTCTCCTCCTTTACGTCGTGCACTAAAACTCCCTCCAGTTGTTCGCCGACAGAAACAACAAAGTCAGATGGAAGCCTGGATAGTGCCCCTCTCTCCTCGGCAGATGTGTACGCAGTCAGATTGAGAGATTTGCAATTTTGGAGTACAGTCAACTTGAAAGTAATTCAGGAGAGGCATATAATCTGCACTGTTATCTGTGACAGGATTCAAAGGCAGCGATGATAGGGGACCCCAGGACATTATGGGGACTAAGTAGCTCTATCTGGCCTGGGCTGGAACAGCACATGGTGGGATAGAGACTCTTTGATCATACATGCACGCGCACACACACACACACACACACACACACACACACACACACACACACTGCAGAGAGAAAGACAATGATTTCTGCCTCACACCTCTTGTGCAGTTCATTTCAGGTCTTGACTAACTTGTGAAAGGAACACATGTGCCGAGGCATTTGTCTTATTTTGGAAAGGAATTCAACAGAATAGACGTGAGCATAATAGCATATCATCGGTGCTCATGCAAAAGTGAAGAAAAGCAGCACTAAACAACAAAAGAGGCTTGAGCGATATCACTGTTCTGTGGATGCTTGCTTTCTGAACGTCCTCGTCTTCCCAAAACAGAAAGAAATCGTTTGATCCACAGTTTTGTGTACACCAAGAGGGGCTTTGGTGGCAACTTTCCTCTCAGCGGGAGACGCTCGGTCCCATCACATGTGAAAAGTCACAATGTTGTGTTTGCGCACAGTCGATTGGCAGAGCGCTCTATTTTGATGAAGTTTCCTGCCATTTCTGGTGCTTTTTCCAAGTCATGCTGAGTGGAGGAAACGAGGTGAGAACGAAAGTGGGGATGATGTTTGACAGGGGTCTGGAGCTCGGCCCAAACTCATTATGACACGAGGACATGGCATGTGCGTCACCCCGAGGTGCCACTGAGGGGCCGATGTGTTGGCTGTTTTAAAAATGTATCATGAAATGACACAACTGGGGCCTCATTTATTCTGCATGAGACACACAGGGAAGGATTTTATAGTTTACATGAAAAATATAGTGAGAAGGAAACCAGCTCTGGAGGCATCTCAAGTGGAGTTTGATATCTGAGCTGCGGATAGCTGCTTTGGTACGGTCCCAAGACACAGCACCAGCACTGCATTACACAAGATTTACCTACTGGCCTTTACTGAAACACACACATCCCTGATCATGGGAATACGATGATATATCCTCCACATTGACAGAAAAACAGATAAAAAAAAATGAACAAGCCTTAAGATCTTCAAGCACCACGAAGTGGGATACTTGTATGAGGATTCTCAGGCCTCCAGCGGCGGCTAAGGGTGAATAAACAACGATACGATGTTGAAGCACCCAGAATAAACTCAGTAAGAGCAACTGAGTGAACATCTAGATGTGGCTCAGGGCAGCATTGGTAACTCTGTCTCTATTCTCACAAAAAAAAAGAAAAAGAAATACTGACATCAGCATGCTAAGAAGAATACTACTATTGATTTGAACCAGGTCCATTCAAACTGGCTCCCCCACATTTCCTTTCATACATTTACTATAAGATACTATTTATACTATGGTTTGAGCTGAATAGGCTCCTTTGTGGTTATTACTTAATGAGAGAGCTACATCCATATTCAATATTCGCAGCTTATCAACATAAAATAAAGAGCTAATGTCAATCCTGATTTCCACCTCGTTTAAATTTATTAAAGTAATGATTGACTTGTTTTAAAATGAAGTTTGTCTGTGAATGATTCGGATTTAATGAGTTTGTTATCCAGAATAAGTAGCTACACTTGCGTTCTCCTGGGTGTTTGAACCAACCATCCAACCTGCTTTCCTACTCAGCTAATAATGACATGGATGGGTCTAGATTGGACACACTGGTGTGTCTTATCCAGATCCTAAAGTGTGCCTCGGACGTCTGCATTACGTCTGACCAAGTGTTGGTATTTGATGAATGGGGAGTGAGAATAGGTTGCGTTTTCCAGGTATTAGGTCAGATTATTGGGACTGTTCCCCCTGATTTGAACCAAATTGCTTTACATCATTTCCCAGAATCAATTGCATGAAACCAAACTGCACAGAATGTTTGACTGGACGTTTCAAATTGCAATTAAAACGGCAAGGTATGCTGTTCTCTGTCAAATCATATCTTGACCAAGAAAATGGAACGGAAAGAATTCTGCTCGGAAAAAAAGATAAAAGAAGCTTTTGACGTCTCACTTACTCCATCTCAGACTGCTGGAGCAAAATAGTACAAGACTCAGAGGAATTAAATGGTTGAAAATCATCTGTTCTCATCTTCAGCTCTTCCACAAATAGTGAAGTGAATCTTTTAACAGCCCTAAAACAAACGACTTCTCACAAAAGAATATGGAGTGCCAGTCAGTCAATTCACTACAAAACGTTTCCATTTGAAGTAATCTTCCATTCTACAACATGGACGAGAGAATCTGCTACATTTTCTCCAGTACACTCGTTTCAGGACTTTTTGGCTTTTGGTCATGATTATACTGTAATATTGACTATGCCTTCACTCATATTAAAATAATGCAGCACACACGATCATCTACAAAATAAATATTCCTCTGACTTTCGGTGAGAGATCCACCGCTGTGCTACGATTCAGCTTTGCTCCTCTTGGAAGTGAAAGATGGCGGGTGTCTCCTCATGGAGAGCCATCTGTTATGATTATGGAGATCCTGAAGGGGTGAGTGGTGACGAAAGTGGGCTTCTAATTGAATTGGGGAGAGGTAATCTTGTCAGAGTCCTGGGGTGGCTGGCACCACTGCCAGCTACTCCTCCACAGGCTTCTCTTTACCCCGATGCTGAAATAATGCATGGCAGTATATAGTATATACTGTGTGTGTGTGTGTGTGTGAGTGTGTGTGTGCATTTAGCTGGGGGATAAAGACATGGGTTTGGATTTAGACAAGAAATATCTCCCCATGGGAACCATATGCCATCATCTCTTCGAGTTTTATTGGATCATAATTTTGATGGCTGGAACAGATTTTTGTTCTCAAGTTACAATGAGGTAGTAAATAAGAAGGACACCTTCGTTCATAGCAGTTACAGCAGAATTAAGCATCAGAAACACACAAGAGATGCATTTTTCCTGCTGGGGATGGTCGGAAAAATCTTCAGGTTTGCTGTGAGCTAATACTATATATATATATACACTTGCTATGAAACTGTCTCTGTTAAATATTGATGCCTCTATTTGACCTGACCTACATCAGTAGACCATCAGCCAGAAGGATAGATATTTCTATATATTCTCAGTGCCTGCCTTCGAGTCATATTTCCTGTAAAATCAGACAATTTACACCCAGGTTCACCAGAAACCCCTTCAGGTCAGACTCCAGTCCCTCAACTAGTGACCGTCCCACCAACCCAGATAAACCCAGATCTGACAGATCAGCCTTACAATACATAACCTACGCTCTTACCAAGGCTGTCTTTGTCAGGAAGCCCATCTTCTTCTATGGTGCTTAACATTCACATTAGTCCCCTGGTCCACTAGCACCTCTACTGGGTATATGGTAGCTCTACATACTGTGAGCATGACTCATGACACTCACACACAACACGAGATGAGTCCACTCTGACAGGTATTTTTTGACAGATAACAATATTTATTCATGTTCAGTCTACGATATTCTCTTGTCAGCACATGCAGTTTCATTTTGCTTTCAGATGTATATTCGTACTGGTCACTGTTCAGACTGCAGCCAGTCAAGGGTTCATTCCTTGTGGATCTGTTGGTAATCCCTGGGGGCTCCAGTAGGGGGACCTTGGTCCTCTTCCTTACTCAGTACAGATGAGTAAAGGCGAGAGTCTCTTGATTGTTCATGAAGTGGTGGATATGAAGTTTGAATAGTCAAGTCAAGCCAACTTTATTTGAATAGCACTTTTAAAAACAACAGGAGGGACAATCAAATAATCAAAAAACAAAGGGCCTTTTTGTCAAGCATCCATTTTAATCAGTCTTTCAAAAAAGCTGAATCATTACATTTCCTTTCCATGTCAAAGACGAATGGAGGATTATTTATCACTGTGCTGACTGCTAAAATGTGAACACTTCATCATTTTGGGCATTCAGCAATAACATCAAATTATTCTTCGACACAGGATGGATCTGTCATTATAGATGTGGATTCAAATGGCACGTCTTAATAAAAGCAAAATGTGGTTATTAAAAATAATTGTCAAGGTGTTGACACGTGAAAGGTGCTGTTTGCTTTGATTGTTGACCTGATATGCTAATTTAACACCCAGAGAAGCTTCACACTGCAGAGCCACGTTGTTGAGGCAGAAGCCATGGAGAAATCTTAAGGCTGTTACATCATATCCACCGGCCACTGTGAGGAGTTTCTCTTTATTAATGTTCATAGCTCTCCAGCACCGCTGTCCATGCTTGACCTTAATGTCAGTTCATTATCAGCTTAATTGAAAGCAGAATGACTCCGTTGAATCCCATGTCTATGCACAACTTTTATGAAACGTGAACATGGCTCACGCACACACACACACACACACACACACACACACAATTATTACTTTTCATCCCAGTTGGGGGTTTGAAGAAACGTCCTCATTAACGACCTTCAAGTGTGTGTGTGTGTGTGTGTGTGGGGGGGGGGGGGGGGGTTGGTTGCAAATTGCTGACAATGGCTGAAATATTATTTATATTAAACAATAACTAGATTATTATAACTATATATATATATATATATATATATATATATATATATATATTCAGAATATACACAGTAACTAAAAACTGTCATCAACATGGTAATACACATTCCAGCTTGCTGGGAAAATGGACTTATTCTGTAACATCAAATATAAAAATACAAACACGTGGCCATAAGTGCAAAATACAAGTACGCTAGCAGTCCTGGAGACAATGTAGTAGAGTTGACAAAATCATCTTTCCTGTTCTTTTTGACAAAAAAACTAAATGGACATCGTCATGGACCTGCCCTTTCTGCATGTGTTCTGCCTCCATAGGCCGCCATCCAACTTGGGGGAACTTTTTGACTTTTTTGCCAACGGCCGAGCTCCGGGTCTCGGGTCCAACCGGGAGCTGCAGAGGCCACGCTGCATTGTATCAAGTGAATAGCAGAAGTCTCCCACAGGAGAACAATGGGGCAGTAGCTGAATGAAGCGAAGGTCCTCACCCTAAACTCTCTGCAATGAAACCCGTTTCATGACTTTTCCGTGAAGTGACCTTCATAACAATGGCCTCTGTGGGGATATCAAGCTGTGTGTGCAGAACAATGGTCAGTGGGTTGGCCAGATACGTATAGATGCCCTGTTGATAAACCTGTCACTATTGAATCATGAGCTCAGTCTATTCATTTTATTCATCATTTTATAACACACCCCTTAAATGTCACTTTAACTGCTCGTGTTGTGTTCTAGGTTATTTACCCATGTCTTTTCATTTCTGTATAGCTATGTTGGGAATAATTGCTGGTACTTTAGCCCCATGTCTTTATTCCCATGTGCAAAATCAATTTGAATGCATCGTCTTTATCTGATCTTGTATTTTTTTTTAAATGACAGTTTTTTCGATATAGCTGTAATTAATCAGCAGCGACGTAGAATCCACAGTTTACAGAACGCTGTCACACCTCTGAAAAGGCCACTTTAATTACGAATGTTTTAATAGCAGGTTTTAGCGAAGAATTCCGGTTTTAATAGCATAGCGGTTCATTAAATGCTGCACTAGTTTGTGGTTAAAGCAGAATCAATGTTAGTTTGTGTAATTGGTACCAATAAAAGCTCCACTGTATGCGTATCTGAAAAAAAAGCCCCTGCTTTAGTTAGATCTCCTCGTCCCATCATCAATAGGAACGGAGCACATGCAATAACACTGACCTTGTCATTCAGCCAAGCCTCACAAGTCTCCACACTCCATCACTCATTACTCCCCTACTTTATTGGACCGCTTCTGGAGAATGGATTCCACGGCTGACCACTCGCCACACCGGCCCCTCCGAGGGCAGATGTGCCTTACACTCACCAACATCTATAAAAGATGACAGCTTGAATCACTGAGGTGTAGTTCTGCTGCCACAAGCAATCCTCAAGCCACCACTAATTGATAGGAGCATTGAAAGCCGGGAATATTATAACAATCGGAATGAGTGAAGGTTCCAGCAGGGGTCCATGGCACTTACAAATGCATGCATGGTTCTCATTGGGAGCTTGGAAGCCCTCAAGGACAGCAGCGGTGTCCTTTTTCGTCTTTATTTGAAGAGAAAGCCTAGGCGTTATTTCACAGTGAAAGGCATCTATTTTCCTAGCATCGCTAGTTTGACATGGACAAATAGGAAGGGATACAAGTAGAGAGAACAAAAGAGGCGACTTAAAAGCAGGAGTGAAAAGGCACTGGGAAGGGATTATGGTGATTTAAAACCTCTTCTACCTCGGTGTCTCCTCCCAGTGGTTTTTAGAGGCGGACTGCAACATAATGAAGACAGTCCATCAGTCCATCCAGCTATTCATTTATGGCTTTCCATCTTTAGCTGCGATTAGGCTGCCGTGCGCGTGAAACGCGTGTAAGAGAGTGAAAGGAATCCATTTTTCTTTCGTCTGCGTCGGTGTGTAGCCGCGCTCGTGTGTGTCTACAGCTGCGACCGCATGAGTTCTTTGTACATATGCAGGCATGTCCACATAAATCTGGGCTTCACCTCACTGTTTCTCCTCCCTCCATTCTGCTCCTTGTCTTAACGACCACAGGCAATCGAGTGAAACGGCAGGCTTTAGCAGGATCAGGGAGAGACGGAGCAGGAGAATTAATGATCCCACATCACTGTTCTGATAAGAGGCGAGACATATTTCCTTCCCAAAAGCAGCAGGAAAAAAAAGGGAAAGAAAACAACAGCCACCTGTGTTAGATTATCTCCACCACCCTCTCTCTCTCCTCCTCTCTCTCTTTCCTGTCCTCTTAATGCATTGCTGTCCTCACCCTGAAAGTGGGAATTTATTCTGCTGGTGGAAAAAAAAAACAAATCAAAGAGAGGGGAAATTCACAGGGAACTGTCCACTCCACTGGTGCTGAAAACGTGCCGCAGGACGACAGCGTTTTTTAAAGGGAGAGCAAACATCACACTGGATTGATCATCATTACAAGACATGTTTTACCTTGAAAACAAACCACTGAGAGAAGACGCCACAAGCAATGGAGGTGGGCCTTTTTGATGTTTGCCGCCACATTCTCACATAAAAAAGAGGAAAAAAAGACCTCAACTCTTCACTTTTACTTCCCTGCTCCACACCAACGAGTACAATTTCCACATTACCGCAGTCATAAATGGAAGGCAGCACATCAAACACGAGTATCTGCTTCAGTAAATCTGCTCATCGTGTAAATAACAAGTGCGGGAAGCCGGCTGCGCGTTGCGGTTTGTCAATACACTCGTAAATAAAGCACAATGCAAAGGGAAATGCTTCTTTTTGGATGACTCCTGCCTGCAAACGTGGTGAGAAGAGAGCAGAGTGGGTCTGGGTGCAGCCCTCTGTGGCGGTGTATTAAGAGCAGGGGGAGCCAAGAGAGATAGCCCCGTGGCATAAATTGATTGCTAGAGACATATGTTGGCAACGCTGTATTTCACTCTGTGTGAAATCTCCCCTATGGGGCAGACAGGGTAAAACAGCGAGGGTGGGAGAGGAGCTAACGTAGGTGTAGGTGTGTGTGTGTGTGTGTGTGTGTGTGTGTGTGTGTATCTACGTGTATGCAAAAAAAATAACTATTTGCTTAAAAAATACACAATTCCTCAGCTGTGTGTTTTGACGTCTACGCAGAGAGCGGACCTCGATGATGAGCGAGTTATCATACCGTGCCGAGTGGGCCATTTAAAAGACAGGCATTCGTTCTTCTTCAGGGGGGGGGGCAGTCCTGTAGGACCCAAGTATGATGGAGAGGGAGGATGCTGAGAAGTGTGTAGTGCCTGTGTGTTGATAAAGAGTGAACATAAACAGACAGCGTAGCAACACGGAGGCCCACACGCACGTTTTCGTTCACAGATATCCACAAACATGCAAATGACATGTCATACAGGCCCACCCACCCACATGAAGACAAGCATGTTGTTTCCATCTCCCGTTCACCCGCACCACCCCTACACATGTGCTTCCATCAGCTTCCACGTAATCACCCCTTCATCATCCACAGCTGCACCATGCTGATGTTGCTATTATGTTAACATTATACGACATACTCATACCCCAAATATGTCCCGGGTCAATTTCTGCCGAGGGATACCAGAGGGTCCCAACAGTGAAGACCATTCAAGGGTTATAGACCCCAGTGTTTGCTTGTATGTATTCACACAGAGCACAATGGCCTCACATCCCTGGCCAAGTAAACACTACATAGATAGCGTCTCTGCCACTGTGACTGCACAGTGCAGAGGTGATTACATGGGCTAATCAACGGTGTTCATCATGTGTGCCACTTAGAAACCAAGAGGGTACGGGGAGTGATTTAAGAGCAAGGTGGCGGGAGGTGAAGGGGAAGATTAATGCTGGAGTCAGGTGACAGGGGATTGGGCCTAAATATGAGCTAACAATAAGACCATGCTAGTGATCTTGATGACTTTGCAACATATATTCCACATAATTACATGCATATAGAGCTTTTTTTCCAATATTAAAATGTTTGAGGCATCCATGCAAAATGATGATTAAAAATATATATATGTATTTAAATGATTATCAGTGCAGCCCATTTGGAGCGGGCCACTGGCTTGGACCCTGGTAGTGCTGCTTGCACTTAGATTTAGAGAGGATCAGCGTCCACTTGAGTATAACCTGTGAGTGAGTGTTTTCATTCAATGCTACTTGACACTTTTACTATACTTTTACTACATTGAGCCTTTTTCATAGCAGACACTATAATATACAGCAGTGTTGTCGTGGCAGGGAGAGCTCAGGTGATGCTCACGACTTTACTGATAGTGCTGCTTTTTCCCAAGTGTCCCAGTAAAACTCCACAGAGATTGGGTTGATATGTGTCCTCTTTGAAGTCTTATTGGTATGCAACAAACAAAATGTCCAAAAGAACAAAAGCTAGAGTTGGACAGGGGCCTTGGAACATAGCAGCCCCCTTGCTGTGGGCTCTGTACAGGGGGTCCGCAATGTCTGCCAGTACCTCTGGAAATAGCTCCAGATCAGATAAACGATTCATTCTGCAAAAGCCAAACGTAAAGGTTAAAACAGATGTGAATGATAAGTGTGGAGTAGTAAACCCGCCCATAACAACAGAAGTTGGGTTTGATATCCAATTAACAAATAAAATGAAGAAGGGTTGTGGCATGGTATGGTGAGGGGTCTTCTTTGTTGGACCCATCTTTGTCTTGGCATATGAATCATGGTGTGTGTGTGTGTGTGTGTGTGTGTGTGTGTGTGCAACTGGCATAAAGATATGGAAGAGAGAAAGAGCAGGCAGTGGGTGTAATTGGGGGTTGAGAAGAGGAAGGAGGGAGATTGAGTAGGTGTAAGAAAGAAGAAGTCAAGGTAGAAAGAATGACAGGTGGACATGGAGAGATGTTGGCAAAAGCACCGAGGCACTCAGAGAAAAGAAGATTTTTCACATATTTTCTCTTGCTTTTTTTTTTTTTAATCGCTAGCATGAATCCTCCCACAGAGGAGCGAGCAATCTACAAGGTGAGCAAGTGTGAGCTGTGATGTCAGACTACACAGACGATGATTACTTCCTTCAGTAAGTAATCAGCCTTCAGGATGGCTTCCAAGCACTCTAGATTACTGTGTGGAAACGGTTTAAAGACGGAAAAAGCTTAGATCAGTGGCTGACCATTAATGTTGTTGTCTCTTCCAGCCTACAGTGTGTCAGAGAGCGGATCCCAGCAGACTCGGCTGGAGGAAGCTTTTTTCTCCCACGGTTATAATTTCCATTTCATAAAAGAACGCAGGTGAGAAAGAGCTCTTTGTGAAATACCCCCAACTCCTGCCCCAGCATAATGAAAAGCAGCAATCAATGGGAAAGGACCTGCTCTGCTCATTTCTCATTGAGTGTATGTGCATGTATCTGAGTGTGCCGACATCCCAATTAATAGCAGAATCAAGAGAGAATGAGAATCCATAAATAAATGCTATTCCGTGCTGCCTCTGTGCTGTTAAAGGCAGCAGCATCTGGTGGGAGCTGGTTGTAAACACTGTTCACTCAGAGTTAGCAGGTTCATTTTGATCCTACTCCACTGCGTCCTTCTTGCTAGAGGGAAAAGAAAAGCAGTGATGACAACATTGTTTTAAATGAATAGAACACGAGGAACACCAACTCCGTAAGGAAGATTTCCCATTCTTTCACATCATGCTCATCTTGCCTCCTGTCCTTTTTGTTTAAATGGTGCTCATTCTGCTTCTTGTCTGCAACCCTTTGGATTGTGGAAGCCTCAACTACGGCATTTTGGCCGTCGCCATCTTGGATTTTTGCAACCAGTGAAGGAAGTGGCCAACTTGTAACAAACCTGAATTATCCTTCAAAGCAATAAGTTAATAAGAAAAACCTCCCCATCACCCTTTAACTCCAGGTGACGAGATCAGATCCAGCAGCAAAAGTGAACTGCAGTCAATCAGCTGCAGCCTGTATAGGCTGACTGTGGACGACATGCTCGACTGGAGCCTTGCCTCTGCTGCTTCATACATGTCCAAAACGTCAACGCTGCACATTCTTGGGTCGACAGCAATACAGTCGTGAAGTAGATCAGATGGATGATTCTGGAGATATATGAAGGATACATGTACGTGACAGCTTTCCATTTAGATAAATAAGGAGATGCAAACAAAAAAGATGGATTTTGCATATATATTGGCTGTATGTAAACAGGCTTGTGTGCAATACACAGAGGGGGGAAATGCCCTCCATCCCCCCTGTGGACTCACAGGCTCTCGTTTGACAGAAAGGCAGTTGAAATGCAATCTAATATTTTGAACATGCATGCAACCTATAGTCACTTTCTCACACACACCAACATGAAAAACATGCAGTACACTTCCCAGAAGGCTATTTCCCCCCCAACACCAAACTTATACATATGCTCAACACTACACATGAATCAATTTAATGTGACTTCATGTTTGAGTGGCCGCATGCCACCGAAGCACCGCCAGCGATCAGGCATGTGACAAGCAAGCAAACGCAAACGGCGTCGAGCTCCGACATCATCGCGCTTTTCATGAGCTCGTTCTCTTTGCATCTGAGGAGCCATCAGGAGAGCTGAGCGTAGATATACTCCTTCCTCACCTGAGTTGGTTGGACGCCATTTGTCACTGATGAACCCCGCCAGGCGCAGCACACAGCCAAGGAGAAATTCATTTCATGTACATGGTTTCTCCTCTGGATGAAAATTCTTTTTTAGCAGAAATAGAAGACTGCCACATCTATTTCTTCATCTCAGCTAAATGTATTCATATTATATATCATCCAATGCAGGGCTTCGTGGTTTAACATTCTCAGTGGAAACAAATCTGTGTGTTACATGTACATCACATATTGAGAAAACACCAACCACCATGCACAGTGTACACTGTTAGAAATTACCAGCATTTCACAATAAATAACAGTATTATTTTACAGTAACTTGTTGTAATTTAGTTCCCCTGTAATATCCCAATGAATACCTGTAAAAACTACAGTATCTTTGGATTTTTACAGCATCTAACTCTAATTTTACTGTAAAATCCTGCAATCAAAAAACCCCAGTTATATCACAACAAGGTCTGTAATATCACAGCAACACAGTAAAAAATGCAAGGATTTCACAGCATTCAACAGTATTATTACAGTGAAATACTGTATTGAACTATACCCTGGGAAGTCACATGACATAACCAAACTTGGTTTGAACTGAAGGCGCGGCGGTTTCCCTCTTCTCATCCCGACTGAATGGAGAAGGTGAGCAGCATGCATAACTCACTTACACCCATGTTGTTGTAGTATGATAATAATATTTACTGCCCGAAATTATTGAACGTTATCTCACAGCATTTGCTAATAGCAGTAGTAATAATACTAGCTAGCAAACGGCTGCTAGCACGATTAGCAACGATTTGCTACGTGAGATAAGAACAATAAGACGAGAGAGAAATAAGAAGGAAAACGAACGGGAAAGGAAGTAAAAAAGTTCGTGTTTAATGTCACTACGTGTACATTTCAATGTGTCATATGGTTAGACCATGTAGCCCAGGTTTGATTTGAAGCTGAACTGGTCAGTAGCGGGCCGTTGTTTCCACTCGGATGTCTTTTCGTTACGGACTGTTACTGGTATTGTTGTCGTCATGTTCGCTCGCGGGGCTCGTCTGCTCTGGGTGAGCGCATGCGGCGGCGGTGTTTTGCTGCATATTAGCGTAACGTCGCCGTCACTATTCTCCTCTCATGAGTGGTCTTTCCGCACCGAGACAGTGGGTTACCCGTGTTAGCCGAAGCTAACAATACACCCGCATCCTCCAGTTCAGCTTCATATCAAACCGGGGCTATGTGGCCGAACATAGCGCACTGAAAAGTACACGTAGCAACATTAAGCACCAACTTTTTCACTTACTTTCCCGTTCGTTTTTTACTCCAGAGCAAAAGTGGTTTTGCCGAACGGTAGCCGATCTAAGCGGGCTAATGACTAGCTAGTCTATCGGGCATGTAGCGGCTCCCTGCATCGTTAGAGATATTCCACATAGACCAGCTGCTCGCCATGCATGGATAGGCTACTATTCTGCAAAAACGTTTTTGCTCTCGATCAAGTTTCAGCTAGGGATAATATCGCAGTACACGGGTGATGCAACTCCAAAAATGTCCATTACGTTTTATGTACAGATCATGTTTTTTACAACATACTCATGATCATAATCTGCATTCAAACTGAAATTCATATTGTTGGTTGCCTTTGTGTAATTTCTCCTTTTTCTTTTTTTCTAGATCAGGCTAACTATCTTGTTCAGTGTCCGGCTTAGAGTGAGGAGAAATAGATCAGGTAGGTGACGAGTTAAAATGCACCACAATGTTCCACTGTAAATTGGTTGGATGTGAGTATGTGTATGAGAATGTGTATAACTTTGTTCAGCACACAAAACAACATACTAATGCCCCCTATTATTACTAGTGTGGGGTGACTGACTGCTACAGAAAACACACAGGACTGCAAATTCATGTTTAGGCAGCAGGGGTCCTACCTGCAGGCTGCTGGGCCTATACCACCTGACCCATCAGCTCTACCACTGGACCCATCAGCTCTACCACTGGACCCATCAGCTCTACCACTGGACCCATCAGCTCTACCACCTGACCCATCAGCTCTACCACCTGACGCATCCTTTATATATTTAAAATGTAAAATGAGTGATTACATTAGAAGCCATTGATTACCTTTTATGATTTACTACCTCTGACAATGAACAATATTTATCCTTTAATATTAAATCCATGCTATTGTGTGTTACTATGTTACAGCCATGTGCCACTACTGTGGACATTAGTACTCCAGAACGCCCCAGCACCTCCTGCTTGATCATTCAAGGTAATGTTACTTGGATCTAGTGTCGACATTTCTAACTCAGTATTTTGTTTTGATTCTAGAAATCTACATCACCACAATAAATAATAATAATGATAACAAATTACATTTGTATAGCCCTTTGTATCTGAAGCAGATCTCAAAGTGCTCATGATGTTGTATCTATTCATTTTCAGGTGACATGATGAAGCCCTCTGGATGGCTGATTTCCATCGAGGGACATGTCGTGATGGGACCACACCCTTTGTTTTTACACGGAGTAGCTGCTTTCTTCAGCAGCTATTAAGTCTTCAACCTCGAGTATCCTGCTGCTGGATCGGTGACGCTGGAGTTCATTCAAAGGTATTGTATAAAGATCTCATTTAACCTTGTAATTCACATTATAGTACAGGCTTCCAACTCAATGATTGTCTTGAGTTCTAAATTGCTGACAATGGAGGTACCTGAGGCTAGCCTGGTGAGACCATCCTGATCTCGCAAACTCATCCATAAATCTATTAAAAACTGAAACTATCTTTGCTTATTAACAGGTGCTTCCTGGGCATCAATCCTCGAAGAGGCTCAAAGACCAAGGGGCGGACAACAAATGAACCCTCATGTGAGCGCCCTTTTGAGGAAACCTATTGACTTTGAGTGGCCATCATAGTGAGACAGGTAGTTCACTCGCAAGTTTCTGCACAATTTCTCTGCATTTTAAGATGGCTTTGGAAAGTTTGACTAGGAAGTTGAATTTCTTGTATTCTTGAATTTCTTGACATTTGCTTAATGTTGAAAAATATTTATTTGTAAATAAATATGCCATTGGGCTAACATTGACTTTACCTCAGAGTTGTTTGTTCTTTTACAACAATGCATTGTAATATCACAATACTGAAATCACAGTAAATTGCTGTAATCCTTACCGTGAAAGTCATGCAAAATTTATCCAATAATTTATTGTGAATTCACAGTAAAAGTACAGGGCCTTGTTGTAATGATGTACAGCAAAAGGTTGTAATTCCCCGGTAATGTACTGTAATATCACAGTACTTGCATTGCCATAGAAGCTGTAAAGTTACAGTATACAGTTGTGCTTTTACAACAATGCATTGTAATATCACAATACTGAAATCACAGTAAATTGCTGTGACTTAATTCACAGTATATTGCTGTAATCCTTACTGTGAAAGTCATGCAAAATTTATCCAATAATTTATTGTGAATTCACAGCGTAAAATTTTGCAGTGTAGCCTCAGTCTTCTACTTTACAACAGAGAGCAAGCTCATTTGAACAGCTGGTGATGAAATGCTTTGCTCAGTGGAGCAGAGACTTCGTCAGATATGGATGAATCAGGAATAACCTTGCATGCTGGCTTCTCAGTTGGCTATTGAAACTAACCAGGCAACTTAAAACCTGTCTCTAAACACTATGTGCATATGATATTCATCACTTTAAAATAAACAAAACTAAATGAATATGCTGATTTACCAGCAGATATAAAACAACTGTGTTGCAGTCTATAGTAAGGAATACTTGGTTCAAAGTTTTATATTTAGGGGGGTAACATAATTCCCCCTAATTAAATACAGTGTTCCAAAGTAAAAATGAATAAATATAATGCAAAAAAGAGAGAAAGACCCCATAAAAAACAGAGATTGAGCTATTAACTGTGGCCATGTGAGTAGTACAACAGAACTAGTGTGCGTTGGCCTTTGAAATGCTAGAATCAGATGAAAATAAGAAGATTAAACAAAAACATGAATGGATGACACTGTAAATGTGTAGTTGGATTAATCATCTGAACCTCAAAACAACCAAATAGACTGAGAATCTACAGCCAATCATATTTTATGTGGAGCTAAAAGGCATTTCCAAATGATCTTCAGCTTATGAAACATTGATTGATACACATTGACTCCTCTTAGAAGCATGTGACGTTCTGTTCCTTCCTATAGAACGCTCTCTGTTTGGACTTAGAGGTGCAAAGAAGCTCACCTAATGATGGCGTTAGGCCGCTCTGAGCTTTGCTTCCCATTATCTACGCAGCGAGGGCTACTTTTAAGGCAGCCATTAATCCAAGTGCCATTGTATCACCCCCATTTCAGTCTATTACAAATGGAGCTGTTTGAGAGGTTCTGACAGTAAATACTGTGCACAATGAAAGCGTAATTGCCAAAGCATCCGTGATGCGCTGTTGTGACAACATCAGCCCTGATGGCAGATGAGAGGAATCACTTGCGTGTTAAAATTGCCATTCAAAGTTGGTCAATCAATCGTAGCAGCCATTTAAATGTTAATGGTTAAAAATGAACAGCTCACTTTGTTTGTGGACATGCAGTGCACTGTTTATTCTCGAGCTGTTTAATTGCTGACAAGGGCGCGTACCTTCGAGCAAAGCGAGTGCGGAACAAGAGGAATTGACAGCTATTTTTTTTTTTTCAGCTGAGAAATCACTGAATGAAAAGAAAAAATCAATCTGGCTAAGAGAGGGCCCGCATTTATCATTACGTGACAGAGATATATGTCACGCATGGGAACGGTGCACATAAAGCTCATTATCATATGTCACGTCGGGCATGCAGCGTGAGTGCAGTTTCGATCGGGTGAAAAATATCACAGCGCGATCTCTGAAACACGGCGCTTCGAAATGCCGCGGAAAGCCAACCGCTCCTCGTGAATCACACGGCAGCAGGGTGTCGAGGCCAATTGAAATGATAAATCCAGACAGCCAAGGCGTTTCCTATTAGCGGTCATTTCATATTAGAAGTGAATCTGCGTTCAGGCAGCGAGTTGTCCGGAGCCTCTGATAAAAGGCTGTGGAGGACGGGAATGTGTTTCAGAAGGGCTGAATAACAGAAGTGCATTAGCCTCATTGAAGAACACCGTCATATTTATCTTTTGTACCATAAACTGCCTCTATATGTCCTCACTCTTCCTTCACACAGTATCTAATTCCCTCAAACTCACCACTTTTAAGTTACCACCTCTTTCAACTAAACGCTTTCCACGGCCACATTTTCTCACCTTCCTTCTCCCCTCCACTCCCTCCTGAAACTCAGTCCGTTCCCACCCAGGTTCACATCCTGTGTCCTTTTTCTATTTTGCCATTCCTTGCCTATACTTTGGGTGGACAACATAATAACCATCAACAACGTTGCATAATTCCAGGCTTTTAAGTATTAGAGTCTAGTTTTATTGGAATGTCAGTCTGATACTGATGTAGTAAGAAGATCATGAGAGTACGCTTCGGGAGAGTGACGTTGGAAGGGTCAAACAAACACAGGACTTTCACCCAGAAGACCACTTTCAGTGTTGTGTATGAAACCAAGTCATTGTTTACTTATTTCACATAAGACATAAAACAAATGTTGGAAGTGTATTATGGGAAGACACAATAGTCCTATCTATGCAGAGCATCGACCACCGATCGAGTGTTGCCATTTGAAGAGATGGGAGTAAGAATGCGTTTAGTCATCTGTAGCTGTGAAATACATATTCCGTATTTAATGTTTCAGAGAACACACCACATGCAGCTTGTGTAGTGCAATGGTGTTTCTGCTGCGACCACCCGTGTGCTGTACGTAAAGAGACTAATTTTCAACGCTGCATTCAGCTTCAATGCCATAAGCCACTTTAGATGGAAGGACGGATTGTTTGGAATTACTCGTGTTTATTCCCCTTGTTTATGCCGCAGCCTTGCTTTGTGTAGGACGGCAGAAAATAGATATTGCGATGCTTTCTCCGGGACACGATTACGACTGTCAGGCTTTGCAATAGGATGCAACACGCACACAAAGAGAAGCATGCGCTCACGTCAGGAAGAAAAAGGGTTAACTTCACAGTAAACAAGCTGTAATGAAAGAGGTGGATTGCCAAGACGGAGAGAAGAGATGGAGAGAAAGAGGGGGGGGGGAGAAGAGGAAGAAGGGGCAGGAAGGATGTTCAAAGGGTTTGTTGTAGCATTTGAAAAGGGAATTTACAACAGGCAGCGCACAACAGTGGGGCTTTGAAGTGTCTGACTATGTGTAGAGATGCCGGTGCTTACATGCCTTGATTAGCTGGAGAGAGTTTTTCACCCCCTGCTGCACATGTTGTTGCTGTGATACTCTCACCAAGCAGGGGATGTGGTGCTAGTCAGGGGCTCAGCTAGAGCTGTTGTCATAGGTGTGTGTGTGTGTGTGTGTGTGTGTGTGTGTGTGTGTGTGTGTGTAGGCGAGGACTGTGCAGAAATGCCTATAAATGTCTGAGGGTTGTGTGTGTGCATGAGCAACTCATGTGGGCGTTGTGTCGTACTTGAGAGCAGAGCTGGAGAGTGTGCGTTCTATATGTGTGTGTGTGTAGTGTGTGTGTGTGTGTGTGTGTGTGTGTGTGTGTTCATGGGCCAGACCGTGGGCATAATTGGATTGACAGCTCCCACTGTGAAGGGTGCAGCAGAGTCAACTGGTGTGTGTTCCTAGAGAGCTCCCCTGATGCCCTCTCCTCCCTCCCCCACCTCCTCCTCACTCCTGTTCTCCTCTTCCCTCCCACCTCCGTCTGCTGTGATCCTAATCAGGAGAGAAAGGCCGGCTAAGGAGCTTCAGCTCCTGGTCGCTGGGCATCCTCCTCCTGTGGAAACTGAAATAAGGAGGCAGGCGACTTCCAGTATTTATACAAAAAATTATTTCAAATGGAGTGTTTGGTTAAGATATGATTTAAATGGAAAATATGAAATTATAACAACCTACATTAAGGATTAAAGATACTCAGACCTTAATTTTATTTTTTTACATTTTTTTTTTGTGCATAATTTCTAAAAAAACAATTTTTCAATATCTGCTTATCGATAATCGATAATAGCGCACCTTTTAAAAGGGTCTCTTGTGGAAGATATTCATAGTGTTGCACTGAAATCACCAAAATGTGATTTGTTATTGTAAAAATGAGTTTATGGTTTCAATCACTAGTTTCATTTTCTATGTTTTATGTTCATTTTACATTATGGTCCACAGTTAAACAGACCATAAAGCAGACTAGGCTTAAGGGCATGGCTACCTTGTGATTGGTCACATTGGTGTGGGTGTTGTCCTTGATTTGTTAACCTTTGACCCTTTCACAGTGTGTTCTCAGTTCAGGAAAGTTAATAATAGCATTTTGAAAAAAATTACTAAAGCAAACAACCGGTCCAACTGAAAATCTCACTCTCTCAACCATGCTTCATTTACAGTAGGAGTGTGTGAGATCAGTCACAAAATCATGTGATATGCGTATGTGATACATACATGGATCAAAAAGCTGAACTTAAGAATTATAGCAGGTTTACCTGATGATCATCACATTTCTCACATCGTATTCAGGTGCAGAACACCTTGTTTCTTTGGTGAGGAAGGAAGCTGATGCCAAATGAGTAGCGGTCTTGATGAATCAGGCTCACAACCTACTGTGCCCTCTCAGTGATTAAAGGAGAAGGGGTGTGTTTGTGCACCCTGCCTTGTGAGTTTGTGAACATGTATGTATTTCTATCTGTGCCGAGGTCACCACCTCAGCAAATAGCTGCATATTATCCCAGCTGGATCTCCAGGGAGCAGGGTCAGCGTATTGAGAGGCAGCCTCGAGGAAGACATGCGAGGAAAAGGATGCTGAGTGGGAGAACAGAGGGGGGGAGAGGTTCTGTGATGACAGACGATGATATATTTGGGCCATGTGTGGAGTGTGTTCTGTGGCAAGACTTGCTTTGGTTGAATGGCGAGGAAATATGCACTCTATTGATTATTATGAGTTATGTGTCTTACCATGATACAAACATAGGGAAAGCTACAAAGCAGCGGCCCAGTCCAGGACAGTGACATAGACGTTGAAATTGTTGAGGGTGAAATGAGGAATGTGTGTGAACTAGCCGTTGGAAAGCTCTTGTAGCCTGTAAAACTGAATTACAAGCCTCAGGTCAGTGAGAGGGGCTGGCCATCATGCTGTCCTGCAGTTCTTAAAAACACAGATGACAGTCTCATTTTATTTCAAATGTCAACCGAAATGTTAAAAAACCTCTCCTTCTGTGGAGATTGTGCTGCACTGCAACACTGTGACTGCTGTTTCCTGAGACTGAATTATTCATTGATGATCTCAGGCTACCCCATGTTTTAAAAGAACTAAAACTATCTCAGTAATTAATAATTACACTGCTATATGACTGGCATTACATGTAGTAGTACAACATCAACTGTATTAGCAGGTGTAGTCTTATTTGTAAATTAAATGATACTCCAGGCATGTTAAACGGATGAGCGAAGGGTCTTCTAATCCTGAGCACAAGCTGGAGAAAAATGACGTTATCAAGCCAATTTCATTAACTTACGACAACTTGAATTTTGCTTTCAACCAATTAACACAGAAATTTGAGTTAGAATTACACACAATATTAAGTTGATGTAATCTCCAAAACTGTTAAGTCCACACAACTCATTAAAATATTGTTTGAAAATTAAAGTTATAAAAAATTATATATATACTTAATCATATCATATCAAATAATTAATCATATCTATATAAACAACACAACCCCTCAAGTGACATGCGTACGCTTCCTTTTTTCCCCTTGCATGTGAGACCCTTGTTACTCTGAGCCCCACCATGCTGGTAAGTACACTGTCATATTGGAAGTGGAGCTGTGGGATGCTAGTTAGCCACCCTGCGTGTGGCTGATGTTCAGGGCCTAACAAGAGCCCTGGGTGATCCAGACTGATGGTGCAAAGATGGATCTTCAAATCCCTTAAGTGTTGCGTTTCATCCCTACTTGTCAGGGCCTGCCAGTACCAATTGAGCGTCAGATTTCTCTCCACACTTGTTTGCTTTTGAGCACTTTCTTTCTTTTCTCTGTATCTCTTTCACTCTCTCACTGCTTCTTTTATTTGACCTCCTCAGGAGGAATGCTGTCAACTTTTGCCCATTTAGTCTCCGACTGGTTCATTTGTGGAGGATCTGCCAAATGCCACCAAGAAGTAGGTCCAACCCCCCAGGAAGCCACCTGCCCCAGCCCTCTCCTGCATGGCTAGCAGCAGGTTGAAGCTCCATCACAGCGTGCCTAGTCATTCAGAACCGTGACCCTTCTCACAAGTCCCATTGCAAACAAAGAGCTGTGACAGAGGGCGGACCTGTGTGACCAGCAAACCAAATAAAGTCTGAGGGCTGTACTTGACCTCTTGAATGCACCTTCGTTTTATGGTAGTGGTATAAATTCAGAGTTTGCCTCCGTGGCATCCCGAAGTAGGCACACTTGAAACCTTAATGCCTGCTCTGGCACCCGTACAGCTATCTTGCACCATCGCTGGAGGTAATTTAGGTAGGTGTTCCTTTCTGTCTTGCATCCACCACAGTGTAGTATGCAATATATCTAAACACAAAATAACGTAAAAAAGTTGTATGAAAGGATAAAGATCAAGAACAAGTAAACTGGAAGTATTTCTCCTAGTACATGTGCAGTTCCAATCTGGTGGATCTGCAGGGATCGGGGAGCGACCTACACATATTGTTGCTGTTGTTTGTGCAGCCTCGTCTCCCGAACATTACATTCCCACACAATGAGACTGCATTGTGAATAACATTTTGGAGGAAACTGTATTTTGTGGCAGATTATCTTCCCTTTTTACGTAACAAAACATTTTCAAATACAAGGTTTTCACAAAGGAGACGGCTGTTCGTGTTCCATGTGACTCAAGTATTTTTGTTGCCTAACCGAGTACTTTTGTCACGTTTTTGTTTCGTTTTCAATATTTGAAGTTATTTAAAGCCAAATCTTGAAGTAGTTTGGTTGCCTTAATGGTACAAAATAGGTTTATTTTCATTTTAGCATTTACAAAAGTCATGAAATACATATTTAGTGTTGTTTAGATGTTTAGCGACAAGGTTCAAGTGTAGTTAAAATGAACTCATAAACTATATGATAAAGGGATATAAAGTGATCGACACATTGACTCCAGCATTGACTTCCCATATTGGTATTGGTATCAGTATTGTAGATCCAAATGACTGGTCGTTGTTGTGTGTGTTCTCCATTAAGGAGGTAAAAGAAAGTATGTACATACATAGTCAATGGGTTTGTGGATGGGAGGAGTAAAGATATATAGCACCCAGCCATCAGCTTGCTCATTCTGTCGCTTCCATACAGGCTGTGTGTGTGTGTGTGCGTGTGTGTGTGCGTGTGTGGTGCTTACTATGTTCCTCTCGCATGCGCTATCCCTGACAACCTAATTACTACTTTCACCGATACACTGACACAGAGATCGAAAACTGCAAATGGAAATGTGGCTCATTTTTGACAGGATGGTGGTTTATGAGATGTTTGCGTGGGCAGAGATTTTTTTTTTTCTGTTTTTTTCCCCCTGTTTTTGTTTTTCATTCCCAGTACTTTGGGTAATTATTTACATTGCTGGAGTGTAACTGAGGAAAATGGAAGCGAGGGACTGAGAATACATTCTCTCTCTGACTACCAGTGAGTAATAAGCTACTAATCTGTTCTCAGCCATGGTGGCAGGTCTTCTTATAGGAACATTAGACCATTTGGATGAGGCAACATAGCTGGTGAGATATAATTATGTGAAATTTAATAGCAAAAGAAAAGAAAATGACTTCCAAGCAGTCTCCTGAATCCTTGAAAATAATGGTCAACAACGAGCAAGACTAACATATTCGTCAGCGATTTTCATGTACAACTGATTGTTGATGCCGCTTGTTTGAAAAAAATCAGTTCCACTCACATTTAGCTGAAAAAAGCTCGGCTCTCTATAGAATCAGTAGATTGATTTGATACAGTGTGAAGGTTTTACACCGTAGGCCACTTAATGTTAAATGTGGTCCACATTCCCACGTAGTTTTTCTTGCCAAAATTCAAATTGATATTTTGTGCTGCTTTATATTTTGCTTATGGTTGTCAAAAAAAGTGAGAGACGGTGGAACAGTGAGCACTCGGGTATAGGTTTCAGTTTTATTAAAGAAAAACACAGTAATATACAACATTAAATTCACCACAACTGTGTCAGAGGGTAAGTTTTTAGAAATATACCTCTGGGTGAAAACTCAAGGGAACACCTTTTCACTACTGATTTAATCTGAATCTTTTACACCAGCTGCTTTTGTAGACTCAAAGTCTCTCTTTATTACCAGTAGCCAGCGATGCCCATCCACAATGCTGCCATTTTTTTAACGTAAGATGTGCAGGACAATTGAGAGTGGGAATGAAAATAAAAATCAATGAGTGGATGGATCAAATTTTCCAGTGGCTGAAGGGTGGCTGAAGGTATTTCAGTGGTATCAAGAAGAGTTTTTGTGTGAATGGAGGAACTTTAACTGTGATTGTGGCCCCAAAAAGTTGAATGAGAGGACTTGTAGCTATTAGCCCAATACATGGACAAAAAAAGAATGAGTTACAGTGAACCTGGGGACAGCCTGAACAAACGACAGTGGGAGGATGAGATAAGGAAATTGTTAAAAAAGGAGCAATCCAATCCCAGCTTTTAAACAGAACGACAAAGTCAAAATATTTCAAACTTACATAGGAGCAGCAGCACAAGGTCGCACTCAAGGTCCCCCCAACCCCAAATCGTATGCACCCCATAAGGGATGCACTTGTGCTACAGAGGCTTTATCAGGATGCTTATTCCCGACTTATTCAAGCTGTTGTGTGTGTGACCATCTAACCATCTACCTGGCTCCACCAGCTCTACAAGCTTCTCCTTTTACCGGTGAGTAATGTTTCATATTCCTTTAATTTGTCGAATAAATGTAATACTTACTAATAGCGATTTAACTCACATTACTGATCAGCCGTTTCTGCTGTCAGTATTATATTATTTCCATAAAGTGTATTCCATAATTCTTGTCTTCATCTCAGGACCGCATGCCATTCGCCTACTGGAAGCAAATCCCTGGAGGCCTCTCTCCATTTTCCTTTTGTCTTGGTTAGATGAAGGCAACTTTAAGTGTTGTGTTTCTGGTTCACAGCCTCCACTTCTTCTACTCTGTTAACTGGCGGATTACAGTCATGCATTGCTCATAGATAATGAAGCATGCAACATGTGAAAATTGGGTGAGTTACACAGTCATAATTTGACTCTTCATTTAATAGACGTTGAAATTGTTGAGGGTGAAATGAGGAATGTGTGTGAACTAGCCGTTGGAAAGCTCTTGTAGCCTGTAAAACTGAATTACAAGCCTCAGGTCAGTGAGAGGGGCGGCCATCATGCTGTCCTGCAGTTCTTAAAAACACAGATGACAGTCTCATTTTATTTCAAATGTCAACCGAAATGTTAAAAAACCTCTCCTTCTGTGGAGATTGTGCTGCACTGCAACACTGTGACTGCTGTTTCCTGAGACTGAATTATTCATTGATGATCTCAGGCTACCCCATGTTTTAAAAGAACTAAAACTATCTCAGTAATTAATAATTACACTGCTATATGACTGGCATTACATGTAGTAGTACAACATCAACTGTATTAGCAGGTGTAGTCTTATTTGTAAATTAAATGATACTCAAGGCATGTTAAACGGATGAGCGAAGGGTCTTCTAATCCTGAGCACAAGCTGGAGAAAAATGACGTTATCAAGCCAATTTCATTAACTTACAACAACTTGAATTTTGCTTTCAACCAATTAACACAGAAATTTGAGTTAGAATTACACACAATATTAAGTTGATGTAATCTCCAAAACTGTTAAGTCCACACAACTCATTAAAATATTGTTTGAAAATTAAAGTTATAAAAAATTATATATATACTCAATCATATCATATCAAATAATTAATCATATCTATATAAACAACACAACCCCTCAAGTGACATGCGTACGCTTCCTTTTTTCCCCTTGCATGTGAGACCCTTGTTACTCTGAGCCCCACCATGCTGGTAAGTACACTGTCATATTGGAAGTGGAGCTGTGGGATGCTAGTTAGCCACCCTGCGTGTGGCTGATGTTCAGGGCCTAACAAGAGCCCTGGGTGATCCAGACTGATGGTGCAAAGATGGATCTTCAAATCCCTTAAGTGTTGCGTTTCATCCCTACTTGTCAGGGCCTGCCAGTACCAATTGAGCGTCAGATTTCTCTCCACACTTGTTTGCTTTTGAGCACTTTCTTTCTTTTCTCTGTATCTCTTTCACTCTCTCACTGCTTCTTTTATTTGACCTCCTCAGGAGGAATGCTGTCAACTTTTGCCCATTTAGTCTCCGACTGGTTCATTTGTGGAGGATCTGCCAAATGCCACCAAGAAGTAGGTCCAACCCCCCAGGAAGCCACCTGCCCCAGCCCTCTCCTGCATGGCTAGCAGCAGGTTGAAGCTCCATCACAGCGTGCCTAGTCATTCAGAACCGTGACCCTTCTCACAAGTCCCATTGCAAACAAAGAGCTGTGACAGAGGGCGGACCTGTGTGACCAGCAAACCAAATAAAGTCTGAGGGCTGTACTTGACCTCTTGAATGCACCTTCGTTTTATGGTAGTGGTATAAATTCAGAGTTTGCCTCCGTGGCATCCCGAAGTAGGCACACTTGAAACCTTAATGCCTGCTCTGGCACCCGTACAGCTATCTTGCACCATCGCTGGAGGTAATTTAGGTAGGTGTTCCTTTCTGTCTTGCATCCACCACAGTGTAGTATGCAATATATCTAAACACAAAATAACGTAAAAAAGTTGTATGAAAGGATAAAGATCAAGAACAAGTAAACTGGAAGTATTTCTCCTAGTACATGTGCAGTTCCAATCTGGTGGATCTGCAGGGATCGGGGAGCGACCTACACATATTGTTGCTGTTGTTTGTGCAGCCTCGTCTCCCGAACATTACATTCCCACACAATGAGACTGCATTGTGAATAACATTTTGGAGGAAACTGTATTTTGTGGCAGATTATCTTCCCTTTTTACGTAACAAAACATTTTCAAATACAAGGTTTTCACAAAGGAGACGGCTGTTCGTGTTCCATGTGACTCAAGTATTTTTGTTGCCTAACCGAGTACTTTTGTCACGTTTTTGTTTCGTTTTCAATATTTGAAGTTATTTAAAGCCAAATCTTGAAGTAGTTTGGTTGCCTTAATGGTACAAAATAGGTTTATTTTCATTTTAGCATTTACAAAAGTCATGAAATACATATTTAGTGTTGTTTAGATGTTTAGCGACAAGGTTCAAGTGTAGTTAAAATGAACTCATAAACTATATGATAAAGGGATATAAAGTGATCGACACATTGACTCCAGCATTGACTTCCCATATTGGTATTGGTATCAGTATGTAGATCCAAATGACTGGTCGTTGTTGTGTGTGTTCTCCATTAAGGAGGTAAAAGAAAGTATGTACATACATAGTCAATGGGTTTGTGGATGGGAGGAGTAAAGATATATAGCACCCAGCCATCAGCTTGCTCATTCTGTCGCTTCCATACAGGCTGTGTGTGTGTGTGTGCGTGTGTGTGTGCGTGTGTGGTGCTTACTATGTTCCTCTCGCATGCGCTATCCCTGACAACCTAATTACTACTTTCACCGATACACTGACACAGAGATCGAAAACTGCAAATGGAAATGTGGCTCATTTTTGACAGGATGGTGGTTTATGAGATGTTTGCGTGGGCAGAGATTTTTTTTTTTCTGTTTTTTTCCCCCTGTTTTTGTTTTTCATTCCCAGTACTTTGGGTAATTATTTACATTGCTGGAGTGTAACTGAGGAAAATGGAAGCGAGGGACTGAGAATACATTCTCTCTCTGACTACCAGTGAGTAATAAGCTACTAATCTGTTCTCAGCCATGGTGGCAGGTCTTCTTATAGGAACATTAGACCATTTGGATGAGGCAACATAGCTGGTGAGATATAATTATGTGAAATTTAATAGCAAAAGAAAAGAAAATGACTTCCAAGCAGTCTCCTGAATCCTTGAAAATAATGGTCAACAACGAGCAAGACTAACATATTCGTCAGCGATTTTCATGTACAACTGATTGTTGATGCCGCTTGTTTGAAAAAAATCAGTTCCACTCACATTTAGCTGAAAAAAGCTCGGCTCTCTATAGAATCAGTAGATTGATTTGATACAGTGTGAAGGTTTTACACCGTAGGCCACTTAATGTTAAATGTGGTCCACATTCCCACGTAGTTTTTCTTGCCAAAATTCAAATTGATATTTTGTGCTGCTTTATATTTTGCTTATGGTTGTCAAAAAAAGTGAGAGACGGTGGAACAGTGAGCACTCGGGTATAGGTTTCAGTTTTATTAAAGAAAAACACAGTAATATACAACATTAAATTCACCACAACTGTGTCAGAGGGTAAGTTTTTAGAAATATACCTCTGGGTGAAAACTCAAGGGAACACCTTTTCACTACTGATTTAATCTGAATCTTTTACACCAGCTGCTTTTGTAGACTCAAAGTCTCTCTTTATTACCAGTAGCCAGCGATGCCCATCCACAATGCTGCCATTTTTTTAACGTAAGATGTGCAGGACAATTGAGAGTGGGAATGAAAATAAAAATCAATGAGTGGATGGATCAAATTTTCCAGTGGCTGAAGGGTGGCTGAAGGTATTTCAGTGGTATCAAGAAGAGTTTTTGTGTGAATGGAGGAACTTTAACTGTGATTGTGGCCCCAAAAAGTTGAATGAGAGGACTTGTAGCTATTAGCCCAATACATGGACAAAAAAAGAATGAGTTACAGTGAACCTGGGGACAGCCTGAACAAACGACAGTGGGAGGATGAGATAAGGAAATTGTTAAAAAAGGAGCAATCCAATCCCAGCTTTTAAACAGAACGACAAAGTCAAAATATTTCAAACTTACATAGGAGCAGCAGCACAAGGTCGCACTCAAGGTCCCCCCAACCCCAAATCGTATGCACCCCATAAGGGATGCACTTGTGCTACAGAGGCTTTATCAGGATGCTTATTCCCGACTTATTCAAGCTGTTGTGTGTGTGACCATCTAACCATCTACCTGGCTCCACCAGCTCTACAAGCTTCTCCTTTTACCGGTGAGTAATGTTTCATATTCCTTTAATTTGTCGAATAAATGTAATACTTACTAATAGCGATTTAACTCACATTACTGATCAGCCGTTTCTGCTGTCAGTATTATATTATTTCCATAAAGTGTATTCCATAATTCTTGTCTTCATCTCAGGACCGCATGCCATTCGCCTACTGGAAGCAAATCCCTGGAGGCCTCTCTCCATTTTCCTTTTGTCTTGGTTAGATGAAGGCAACTTTAAGTGTTGTGTTTCTGGTTCACAGCCTCCACTTCTTCTACTCTGTTAACTGGCGGATTACAGTCATGCATTGCTCATAGATAATGAAGCATGCAACATGTGAAAATTGGGTGAGTTACACAGTCATAATTTGACTCTTCATTTAATAGAAAGCAAACGGAGTAAATGCTTGGAAACAGCATGGTTTTATTGAGGACCACACAAGGGAATCGATTGCACGGGGCTTGACTGACTCATGGGGTCAGACTAAAAAACCACCAGGAGTGCTTCACCACCGACAGCGGGATGAATGTAGCGAAATCCTCTTCACTTAACAACTGGAATCACCTGAAATATTTGGCCAGTGTTTGCATTCAGCTATGGAGGCATGACGTCGTTTAATCTTAGTTAGCGAGAAATAATATGAATATTTCAAACTCAATTAGAAAAGCAAATAGGCATGCAAACACATTTGGTGTTGGTTAAATTTAAACTCTTTTTAGTTAGGGTATTAAAAGTGATCAATAACAATTGATGCCACCTGAAATTAAACATTTTATTGTGACACATTTTGCAGCTGTAGTTTTTAGCCAAAACATGCCATAAGACGCAGTGCTACGTTGTGAACCACTTCCTTTCGGCTCACCAACCGCGGGAGGAACCGCTGGGGTTGGGTGCGCTGCCATACGGGTGGCAATGAAGGCCAGGGACCTTGACGGACCAGACCCAGGCAGCAGAGGCTGGCTCTGGGGACGTGGAATGTCACCTCTCTGTGGGGGAAGGGCTTACCTCAGCTCCTGGATAGGGGTTGGACTCTATTCTTCTCTGGAGTTGAGGGGGGTACTCTGATGTTGTTGTTTGTGCATTTGCACTTCTAGAAAACCATCCGGCACCTCAGAAGGGGGAAACGAGGAACCATCCAAGCTGTAAGGATGGGACACTGTTGACCTCGACTGAGGAGGTAATCATGGTGGAAGGAGCACTTTGAAGAACTCCTAAATCCAACCGAAATGCCTTCTATTGTAGAGGCAGAGTTGGAAGCTGATAGAGGATCATTGTCAATTTCCCTGGTGGAAGTCATTGAGGTAGCCCTGGCATTGAGATCCCCCAGTCAGAGTTGACTGATGTGGCCCGTGAAAGGGAAGTTTGAGGTCCCATGGTAAAGCTGTTGCCCCCGCTACCCAACACCGAATAAGCGGTTGAAGATGAGATAACATGAGCCAGAATATTTTACTTATGGCTTTGGTTGTTGGGTTTTATTTTATTTATATTATATATATTGAGGGTAATTTTGTTATTTTCCCTTTCCAATTGAATATCTCTAAGAATTCAAAGTTCATTGCTCTTTTAAAGGGTATACTAAAATGATTATGCTATTATATTTTCATTGCATTAGTGGTATAAAACGGTCTTGAAATGACAACAATAAAGTTTAAGGTAATTATATCTGGGATAGTATATCGTTTAACAAAATTAGTCACCTTGGCAGCCTATTCCTTAAAATCCCAGTAGCAGCGGCATATACTCATGGGTGGAGGAGCTAAGAGGAAGCACGATAAGTAATAGCAGGTGCTAAACATTTCCTGAAAAACAAATCACCTAAACGTAAAAATGTTAACAATAAATTATGATAAGGACTTTTTTTTTCTCTACTATAATTCAAAAATGAGGGTCTGGAGTTTTTCTTCTAAGGTCCTTTTGATCAAACGAGTGTTAGACTCATGCACATGCTTCAGTGAGCTGTATTTATGCTCCACTGTGACTGTACAGAAACCTCTTCTTTACAGTCAGAAGAAGCCACATTGAACATTGATGAATGATTTATTAGACTCGCAACATTGATACCATCATTAACTCTGTGCTAAATAAGCCACAACAATCACAAGACAGGCATCTGTGAAAGCTGTTTTTGTTCAATTGTCAAAACATTTTAAGCAGATTTTTGAAACATCGCAAACAAAGAAGTGCAAACTGTGCATGTTTCCATTTCCATCCAGAAAAACTCTGTTACGCTCCAGTTTGGGGTCCCTTCATGCAACTGATTTTTCCTGTTGCTATTGATGAAGTGTCTATTGCAGTAGCCATCATTGTATCAGCCAGGCGGCCTAATTGTAACCATTCAGCCTGTATTGACAACTTAATGGATTTATTGGAAAATTAATACATGTCTTCTGACGATATCGTAAGTTTCTACCTGCATCTGACGTGGTAAATACAGCCCTATATTTCCATTTAATCTCATTTTTCCCCCATGAATTCCCATGGAAATGTTTCCACTGCAATCCCATACATAACACTGCACATACCAGTGCTGAACACCACAGTCAATCTGTTTGCTCTCTAGCTGGATCACTTTGACCTGTATTTAACACGGAGCTCAGTTCCAGCTCATACTGCATTAATCCAAATTAACCTGTGTACTTTTCCTCGTGAACTAACTACTCCAGCTACAGTCTATCATGCCTGAATTAACATACTGCAGGTTTAAGGCCATATTTGTGATAGTTGCATTAAATCCCCAGGGAGACGTTGAAGGAATGTGATGTAACGCTCAGGGGGTTTGACGGAATATCAAAATAAATACTGTTACATTTCCATTACTGCAAGTAGATTTTAAGTAAGCTTATACTTTAAGTTGATGGGTGGGGAAAAAATGTTCTCGTTCTTTCATTTAATTTCAATAGAAAATGTCTATTTAACAAAGTGATGTTGTTTCTCTGCTTTTCTTTATCCAAAAGAATATTTCCTTTGCCACTTCAAGCTGGGTTCAATTGTTCAGCTGCTGCTGTTCTTAAGAGGAGGTGCGTGGACCTCCTCACCCTAGTTATGAAGGTTATTTTGGCATAAAAGGGTTTGAGTTCAAAATAAAGGCAAGATTTCACTTAGCACAATTCCTCTAACCCACAACGTTACTGCTAATGGAAACCTAACCAGTAAAGAAGCATCCGAGCATCATAGACGGCGAGCATGCAGGGACCTGGGTTAATTCCCACACACGATGCAGCACTTTATATAAAGGTGACATGTTAAAAAACAACAACATTCATGTGGTGATGATATTTTCACGGAATGATGGTTTGATGCGATATAGGATTCCATATTTTGCCATATGGGGATGTTTATTGCTTTCCGACAGTGCTCAGACAGAAGAGAAAAAAAGAACACTGTGAGTCATCCGTATGAATAATGACACCTTGGCTCAATGTTTGTTCGCATTTCCCCAAAAGAACGCCAATTTATAGAAGTCATAGTGAAGGACGGCTGCTTCTTGCCTCGAGTGTTTGAGGGGTGGCATTCAGCTACAATACCCACTGCGATTAGAGGACTGATCAGGAAAGTAATATGTGCTGTGGGTGGAAAATATACTTGGAGGGTGCCTGTGTCCTCCACTGGATTAGGAAGTAAAGAGAGAGAATCGCAACGCTGTTCTCTGCAGAGACTTACTTTCACCAGGAAAGCAGATTTACACATTTATCTCACTATTTTTGACTGTGTCTGTGCTGCGGCGCACTGATTCATAAACATGTTGCAGTTTGTGTGTGTGTTTGCCCACTTGCGTGTCCATCTCAGCAACACCTGCATCTCAGTCACCTCTCTGCAGCAGATTTTCTGCTTAACATGATAGAAATGCCCGTGGCCGTGAAGAACACATTTACTCTCTTCTGTATCTCAGGCGAAGTATGACGTGATCGGTTTCCGCTGCTAGAATATGTTAAATATAGAAAAAAGCCGAACATTCTGTCTGGAAGCACAAGTTCGGGAAGCTGCACCATTTTCAGGGTTGAAAGGGAAAAAAAATGCTGGAAGACACAGAAAGACAGGGAAGATCAACAACAACAAAAAAAAGAAAAACAGCCGCAGCAGTCAGAGATGATTCGAGTCCCCTCCAGGATTGCAGGGGGGGTGCATTTGTGTCCATGTGTGTCTGTGGGTGTCAGGGCATATGTGTCTGCGGGCTGAGTGTGGAGGGGCTAATGGAGTGTTGATTGCCTGGCGGTAAGCAGGCATCAGTAGGTAATTGCAGCTCTACGGTGTAACAGCTCGAGAATGAAAACGCGTTTCACATTCGATCACTGAGCCTCCAGTATTTAGGCACGTGCGCGTGGTGCTGCGTCGGCTGGAGTCGTCCATGGTCCTATAAGCTGCCTATGGAGCCAGATTTAACAATTGGCAGAGTGATACTGAGCAGCAGGCCACAGACGAAAATTATGCTTACCTGCCTACGGTGCTCTTATGTGTCGATATGCGACTATGATTGCATTGTCTGTCAGCAGACTAAATTTCGAGAGAGCAAAGGCATTGTGCACCACCATAGAGAGGTAAACCAAGAGGTGGAGACGGAGGAGCAAATGCGCCCTGCCCTTTTCCCTTTTCCTTCTGTTTTCTCTCCCTCCGCGCCTGGTTGAAGTCTCCCTTTGGTGAACCTCACTGGTGTTGCCAGGCGACAAGGTTGCCTGGGAGCAGGGCTTTGATGAACAATCACAGTGTAATGGAGGTAGCTCCGCTAACATACTGAACACAGTGACGGACAGTCGGACAAACGTGCATGTGTGCAAACACTCGTGTGGCATGTGTGCAGCCAGCAGAGTCACATCTGGCTTTTCTTTTCCTGACTGTAGCCTTGGATCACAGCTCACAGTTGTACACGATTCCCTGAGATCAGATTACTCATTTGTTCTCAAGAAATCTTAATAATTGTTCCATTTCACAGTTTCTTCAACAAATGCCTGTGTGTGTACTGCAGTGACCCACTACAATCCCTTAGTTTTTTCCAAAAATCTATTAAGACAAGCCACAGAAAACTGCCACCTTGGCAAATGTCAAAAAGAGCATTTATTTTTTTTAACTTTTTTAAATGGATATTTCTTTCTACGACTTACATGGACATGAGGTGAAGGAATAAATTAAGTTACATTTGCACTCCCTTAATACCCACAGAATGTGCACCAATGGCTCCATAAACCTCCTGTAAAATTCACACACAACAGTCACGACATGCAATCAGACAGATGGATGGAGAACAGTACGAGCGCAGTGGTCAACGCCATCAAAGCTCAGTGTCACTGATGTACCAAAATGGCTGGCTGAAGGGTCCAAGCACACCCGCGGACGTGGTAATTAAAGAAACGTTTGATCAGTCCAAGTAATGAGGTGTCTAACACGCACGCCGCCGCCCGAAGCTCGGCTGCTAACATCTGGTTTCCATATCTCTTTGCATTCTTAAAGTAATAGCCTTATCTACAACTTTTTTCCTGATAATTGGCCACTTTCTTACTCTCACTCTCTGTGTTGAGCATGCTAGTGATTCAAACTGTGACTCTAGCTCATAAAAGCTTTTAGAGTTGCACAAGGAAAAGTTCCTCTGGCTCACATAAAAGATGCGTTTTACATTTCCAATGGCTCCAACAGCATTTCAATTACAGCCGCAGGCTGACAGCCTTTCCAGTCACAGCACTGCCTGTTCTGTGTGGGGTTGTGATGAGGGAGCTGCCTGGAAACATGCAGGTGTTGTGGACATCAAACAGTCAATGTTTTACTGTTTTTTATGGCAACTTTGAGGCACCAAGCTGTAAACACATTGCTGACATATTATTAGCCCTGAAGTTGATATGGGGAACTTGTTAGTAAACCTTTGCTTCTAAACACATCCAGCAGGTATGGAGCTACATTAGCATTCATTTTGGTTTACGTTTCTGTCCATCCAACAAATGTAAGTCCAATGTTTGCCTTTTAGCTCTGCTTTGGTCTCCACCAAATATTTGACTCTTTAGCCGCTAAATGCTCCAGTATGTTCACCAGCTAGCACTTAACTTTGTCATTTGGGGCAACACATTGTATGGATATATACGAATGATACGTTTGGAACATAGACTGTATCAAATAAGTGGATATAATCGTTGTGATGTCACCCATTGGGTTGTGGACTACGCTGTTGTAGCCTTGAGTTTGTAATTTTGGCTGTTGCCATCTTGGACTTTTTGCAACCAGTGAATGGAAGTGACCATATTTGGTCTGTGGAGGAGCGACAGGTGGAACACAAGTGGCAGAGCAGCACCCCGATGATGACTGGTGTGAAGCTGCTAACAGTTAGTTAGCTTCATAATTAAAGGTCAACTTTACAGCTAAATTTTAAAGGAATCGAATAAGCTATAATTGTATAATTTGTAGTGTGGTAGTGATGGTGAAGAAGACAGTCATTTTCTCATAGACTTACATGCAATCAAACTTTTTTTGCAACCAGTCATCACCCCCCGATGGCCAGCAGGGAGAATGCAAGTTTTCTGGCACTTCAACTTTGGATTCACTTTGCAGAACCAGAGGTTGCCACCTGGTAAGAACCCCATGGTGTCATTTTTAACCCTGTAAGCATATTTTTTTCAGCATGCAGAGTAATCTGATAGACTTCAACACATGGTAAATAATGTGAATTCAACCAAAACTAATTGGTTACGATTCACAAAAGGTTGTGCTTTTGCTTTAAGAAAGTACATTAGCATGTGTAACACTCTAAGACCAAGAGTAACTGTTGGATAACAATCTTGATAATTTACTCTACATCCTCAATTGTAGGATGTAATTTCACCTAAACAGCTAAATCTGGCTTTCCAATCAGGTTGCAAAAATATTTTGGATTGGCGAAACAATGTGTGCATGTATTATGATTACTGCTGTAGTGGGATGTCTGTATCTGTCAGTCTAATTGGAATTATGGCATTTAATTAGGTCAAATGATTTCTACTTCTGTTGTAATCATTAGTATTGTTTCTGTGGACCGTGCCATTCCACTTAGACCAAGGATGAAACTCTCACACTGTCTGTGTGCACCACCACAGGATTAGTCCATGTCATGGTTCCAGGAAAAAAAAAAAAACATTTGACACTGAAATCCTCATCAAATCATCAAATGTCCTCTTGCTAAAAATAGTCACCTCATGTCAAGCCATGAAATCAGTAACATCTTGTGCAGCAACAACTCAGACAGAAGACAACACGGTAAAATGTCACTGTCATCGTTCAGAATGGCTGCATCGACCAGCTGGCTAACCACTGTCAAAAGAGTTTCAACAATCCTGTAGCACAATGACAACGGAGCAGTTTGTGTTATCTGTGGAAGCCTGACTCACGTCTGCCTAACTAAATGACCTGCGACAGCTGGTATGAGAAACACAAAGCCTTCATCCCTAAACAGATGGAATATTTTACAGGCTTACATTGCTAACTGGCCGAGTGTGAACACAGCTAATTGGAAAAAGAGCAATGTAAATATCCCCATCACATATGGACTTCTGCATCCATAGGCGTGATATGCATGAGTGGAGAGTTTAATGGAAGAACTCGTTTTGTTTGTCGGTATGAGTAAGGACCTTTCAGGCATGTCCCTTATCATCTCCTGTCCTATTCATCTACCATCACAACTGCAGGCATACTACCAACGCTGTGATTCTGCAAAGAGACAGCATGATAGATATTAGCTTTAAAAGATGTGGTGCACTTATACATGTATTTATAGTCATTATTATAGTAAAGTAGCTAAATTACAGAGCTAACAGCAAAGCAACATTTGTAATTTAATGGCAACACATGCCTGTTGTATTGTAATTAATTCCCATTAATTCATGCTAAACAATGGACTAACAGCATATATGATCGTGTGTTTGAGCTCAAAACAATAAAAATTAGCATTACCAAGAAGGAAAATTATAATATCAGGATGTGTTCAAAAGTAAGCTTACAAAAATAGAGTCCAAAAAACACAAACACAGGAAATCGAGAGCAGGGAAGACAGGCTGGAACACGACTAACACAGCAAACTAAAAACCTAGAATCACACAGGACCACGGGAGTATTGCAATCCAAATACATGGATCACACAGGGCAGACTGACAAGGTAACAGAGGAAACACACAGACTATATACACCAGGTCTGATTGGGGAACGAGACACAGCTGAACAGACATGAGGGAAGGCTGACAAGACCAATCACAGCAGGAGGCGGGGAGACAATGGCACAGGTGAGACACATGAGGACAGACAGGTAATCAACACAAGAGGACGGGGGAGTCAAGACAACTGATACGAGGGGAGGGCAGAACAAGGAATAAGAAGTAACCTAACAGGAAATCAACAGCACCAAACACAAGAAACAAAAACTACAAAAATAAGATGAAAAAACCAAGATCATGACCTCAACATTATATATGAAAATAACAAAATGAAAGGATAGCATTGAGCATTTTTTTGTCCATTTGTCCAAATCCTTTATTTTGTTTATTTTTCGTAGGCCTGCAATTTCCATTTTGTACAAGTAAGTTTGGCTTTCAGCCAAGTAAAACATCCCAGCTACTTGTCATGAAGGCAGCTTAATGTCAAGCCCTGCTGCCCGTGGAGAACTACATTCATACTTGCAAGTGTACTTTTTTTTTCTGGAATAAATTAAACGCCACAGACATCATCCAAATAATAGCTTGTCGAGTCTGCAAAAAGTCTGCAGCAGTTTTGTAAATGACACAAAATAAAGTATACTATAAATGTGTGAAAATGAATAAAAGTGTACTGAAGTAAATTCAGACAAATAAATAAATACTTTCTCAATGAAAAGTACCTTATTAAACCTTAAAGCAATTAAAGGATAATGAAGCAGAACATTTATTAATATACAATATACATGAATAATGCAGCTGTCAAACTATAATAATGTCACAGAGCTTTATTCAAATTGCTCATTTTTTTTTTTTTTATATAATGAAAGCATTTTACCTCGAACAATGACAGGATTCTGTGCCGAGAAAAGGCTGAATTCAATTAATATTCATAAGTGTGCCAAAAGCATGCTCAAATTAAGTACAATCTCCCTTGTGCGTCTTGTATTTGACTGAACCAAAAGTGACTAGAAAGCTGCATTTAAACCTCTCTCTTAGTCTCAATACACAATGACACATGAGTAAAGTACTGTTAGCCAGTTAACTAATGAACAGCTGAAACCTGCACATGCTGAGAAACAATTATAATCACCAACTTATATGAAGTCATTTATATTACCCATTAAGTGTTTCACACTTCTTTAAACCTTCAAGACCTTTCTCCAGTGCTGGCTCCATACAAATATAGTGTGCACATAAATCTGGGAATGCAAGACTTCCTTATAGTAGTCTATAAAACTGACTGGGTTGTCTTATTTCACGCGTCTCATGAGACTTCGGTATGTTTCTGTATGTGTAAGAGTAGGTCTCCCAGGCCTTGGAGAGTGTTTACCCCTGAAACCATTTTGTTAGTAAATTCCAAATGAAGAGAAACATACAAAATAAACCAGAAGCAGTAGAAGAAGACTAAAACTGACATTTGGTGTTCTTGGCTTGAGGCAGAGACGGAGAGAGTCCAGCCTGAGAATTAGAGAGTACCGCAGTGAGGGAGGGACACCTAGAACCTCTCACTCAGCTCTTAGCCGGCAGTATAGTACAGTATACTCAAAACTAAATCCAATTTTTGCATTTTGGCAGAGGCGGCTGTTGAATAATGGCACTGTGAGCTGATGCCAGTGTACTCGCTGCAACTGTTTGTTTATCGCCCAGAAATTAAATGTCTCCGTTTTGAGAAAACACATCGGAGCCAAAGTTTAATAGTCCAAATATAAACTTTCATCAATAATAAAAAAATATTCATACAGTCAGTTGTATAATAAATACAGAAAGTTATTCAACAGTAATACAACATCCTACTCAAGCCAAAGCACCAGACTTAATACTAAAGCTCCAATTTGTAGTATTTTGGGAGCTCTATTAGCAGAAATGGATTATAGTATTTTCATTGGGGAATATGAGCCAGAAACTAAGAATCTTTGTAAGTAAATAATTTAAATGTCTTTATATCGTGCTTTTCACAGACATAAATCACAGAGTGCTTAGCAAGGTATTATAAAAGTCACTCAAATCACAGAGTGCTTAGCAAGGTGTTATAAAAGTCACTCAGCCCTATGTTCCCTCAACCCTGTTTCCCCAGCACTATGTTCCCTCAACACTGGGTTCCCCAGCCTTATGTTCCCTCAACCCTATGTTCCCTCAACCCTCCCTTGGCCCTATGTTCCCTCAACCCTATGTTCCCCCAGCCTTATGTTCCCTCAACCCTATAATTCCCTCAATCCTCCCTCTGCCCTATGTTTCCCCAGCAATATGTTCCCTCAACCCTCCCTTAGCCATATGTTCCCTCAGCCCTGTTTCCCCAGCAAATTTTGTTCCCTCAACCCTCCCTCAGCTTTATGTTCCCTCAACCCTTTAATTCCCTCAATCCTCCCTCTGCCCTATGTTTCCCCAGCAATATTTTCCCTCAACCCTCCCTTAGCCATATGTTCCCTGAACCCTATGTTCCCCCGGCCCTATGTTCCCTCAGATTAATAATATAATAAATAATTTACCTATCTTTCGTGTGTTTATTTGGAAAAATATTGCTTAGATAGTTTGGGACTCAACGATGAACTGAGGGATGACCAAAATCAGCTGTAGGGGACCCCAACAGTAGGGGTGCAGGGTGAGGTTTCCATTGTTTAACTGGAACTGTATCGTTAGTTTAAGTTTAAAATGGAAAGAATTGATGTGGTGCTAAAATTAAAGGGACATTTCTTAAATATTAAACCCTCAATCAGATGACCTTCAGGAAATTTGAGGATTTTGGAGTATGCTTTTGGGTTCTTATTCAAATTCAAGGAGTATATCTGAAAATATGTTCCACTTCTAATGAAGAACAACTTGAGCAAATTGACAGCATTTCTATTTGAATAAGATATTTTGGTTGTCTTTCCAGTCAGCAGCACCGTCCTCCCTAACCCGACCCTCCCTTGTTTTCCTCTCTTTTTCTCTGTCCTGTCGACATCTGACAGCAACAACAACAGAAGCGGCAGTGGCGGCAGTGGTGACAGTGCCAGAGGCCACGCTGCACTGCCACACAGCGATCTGGCAGTCTGTTGCCTCCCTCTCCTCCTCCCTCCCCTCCCCCTCGATTCCTCTTGCGTCCTCTTCCCGGCTCCCACTCTGTCTCAGCTGATAGACACCTGAGCAAGACAAGAGGTCAACCTAGCCGTTGTGCATGTTGGCCAGCCTCCACCATTTGATGGAGCAACTGTGTGTCTGTGTATGAGTGTATGGAGGATGGATGAGTGTTTATATTTAGCAAGCCTTTTGACTTTCTCTCCTCTTTTATTTTTTACTTTTGACCCCTTCCACAGCTTCTGTCCCTCTCATTTACATGAGTTGCGTGAGGTAAGTGTCATTCCACCTCTGTGTTGGCTCATCTTCAATAAAAAAAATGAATTGAACAAAATGCCATAAATGCGAAAAGAAATGCTTAAATATGTTTTTAATTAAAGGGGACATATCAAGCTCATTTTCAGGTTGGCACTTGGATTTTGGATTTCTACTAGAACATGTTGACATGCTTGAATGTTCAAAAACACATTATTCTTTTCATACTATCTGTCTGTATACCTGTATGCTCCCTCTCGATGGGGGGGAGGGGGTTGGTGGTGAAGCATGTTTTCTTATGTAGACAGCCCACAAAACGGCCTGGCTTGTCTAATTTCATTTTGTAGCTTGGTTCGCACTCCAAATACCCAAATGTGTACAAGCACCCAACAAGTTTTACATGATATGTTCCTTTTAATGCTCGACTGAAGTGGCGAAAAAGTCCAGATGTTTTAAAAAGTGATGAAAACATATTTTTGCTTCGTTTGAGGTCGAAAAAATCATGCGTGTCATGCTGGAACCATAACATAACACCATAATGTGTAAAGAGGAGACAGTCATAACACGTTTGCAGCCAGACTAGTTTTTCGCTGAGGCTTACAGTAGGTGCAGCAGCAACATTATCAGCACCTCGTCACATATTAAAACACATTCACGTGAACTACAGTCATCTACTATGAGCCACCAGTAGCAGCTCCACTGAAGCAATTTGGGGGGGGGATCAAAAGCATTGCTCATGGGCACACTGATGGTAATTGAGAGTGCAGACATGTTTTACATACTCACCTTCCCCTCCCCAAAAAAATCTCAGAATGGTTTGGGATTCAAACCGGGGCGCCTCTAGTCACAGTCTGCATTTCTAATCTGCTGCCCTGCTGGTTCATCACCCTCCCTCTCCCTCTTCTACTCCACTTCGAAGTATTTATTTTCCCTCCCTGGGCCAGACAGATGGGAGTGTTTAGGAATAAAAGCGTCAGTATTTACCATATTATTTACTAGCATCAGCACTAGCCCCTTTGGCGATGCCGGCCTATGAAAAAAACTCCTCCTTTGCCTCCCCTCCTCCTCCGTCTCCTCCTTGGCTTACCTGAACCATTTAGGATTTATGTGGGCCAACTATCTTGTTGGAGCCATTTCGTAGCTTGATCAAAGATGTGTCAGCACTGGGGATTCACTGCACTGACCCATGGGTTAAGAGTGTGTTTCACACACTGTGTAGAAAATATATCATACTGTGACAGACGAATGGTTTTGTATCTCCGTGGACAACCTGAAACTAAACACAGACTCTAATGGATTTGTCCCTGCAGTGTGACAAAGTTGTAACAAGAGAGCCACTTGAATGATATTAAAAGAAAGATATTCATCTGGAGGATTCGTTTGGCATTTCAAACACACTGGTAAACATTTTGTTATGAACAAATATGTACCTTCAAACTCTGATAAGACTTTGGAGTGCCTTGATGCGCATGCTTGCATATTAATGAGGAAACACCTTTCCTCTGGTCCACTGTAGCTTGCTGAAGATATTCTATAAAATCCAGAGGTGATTACACCAACTGTATGATATTACACATGTTGACATGAAGACATAAAGAAAGTGCTCATTATGAGTTTCAGGAATGAGCTGCTATGTGCATAACGTTATATTAAATATATGAATGTTCATTCTTGTAGGACATTTATGTTGTGAAACTGTCCACAATACATCATGTTATTTCAGTTACCATGGGGACAAAGGATAATCAATAACCTTAAGATGAACTGTTTTTAAGGGTGTGTGTGTGTGTGTGTGTGTGTGTGTGTGTGTAGAAGTGTAAATTTGTGGGTGTGTGTGTGTGTGTTTCTACATGTGTACAAGCACAACTTTGTATGTGTCTGATGCTGGAGTGTGTAATTATGGGCAGATTATGGGAGAGGCGGACGGCATCAAGCAGGCTTTGATGGGATTAAGCACTCAATTACCCAACTAAATCTGCCCACCACCACCACCACCACCCCTACCCCCAACACTTACACACACATACAAGCTCGAACACACACCTTTGTGAGAACGCAAAAACACAATTGGAAGGCTTTTTTTTTTTTACGGCAACTAAATATGATCAATGCACACACCTTACACAACATACTGTATGTATATTTTAAAAAGAAAAGACTATTTTAACTATGTTTTTGGTCTCCACTAGCTCCTGGTCTACTGCAGCCTAAAAAACAAGACTATTGACACAGTCCAGTGGACCTAAAAGCAACTTGGCCAAACACAACAGAGAATGATGGCCATGATCTCTGATGAGGGAGTCAGCAGGTGCACAGACAGACTCACGGGGCAAACACAGTTCAGGAGTCGTTTGGACAAGCACCACTGGCAATGACAACTTGGGTGTCTATACGGAGAAAATCTCTGTGGCAGGTTGGACCACCGGAGAAATAATCACAGTGATAAACTCACAGTGGTTGGGAGACACAGGAAAATGCCAGGCAGCCATGTGGACTGGCAATCAGAAACCAAGAAACACATAGGCAGGAATCTAAGTCGGGACAAAAGGCTGCAGCGTTTAACAGGGCAGAGATAAGGAGGGATAGTCAGGACAAAGGAGGGTGGGAACCGGGAAATCAACCCTAGGATAATTTCTGGAAGGTCTAGCATGGATATGATGACAATCTGGCAATGAGTTAGTGACTGAGTGATTGCAGTTTAAAAACAGAACTGATTGATGAGCTGCAGCTGTGAGAGCAGGTGGAATGAGTTGGGCTAATGAGGTGGGTATGGCTGGCTGGCTTGGTCATCGGAGGAAGCATCCTCCTCTTCTGAGGGTGAATCCTCCTCATCTCAGGGAACGGTCTAAGGAGCTGTGATGGTCGTTCGGCGAGTCTCAGTGGTAATGGTAGAGGTTGTGCTGGGCTCGTCAGGATGTTGTAGGTGGAAGTCTCTGATGAGGCGGGAGCTCAAGGTGTGTTGAACAGGATCTACCTCCGGGGCCAGGACCTGGTAGAGAGTGACTTAAGAGCGGCGTCAATTGGTGGTGTATTGGTCAGCAGAGCGAAGGAGAGAAGTTTGTGCTTGGGTCCATATCCCGTGGTAGCGTCAGATGAAAGCCTGGACAGAAGGGAAGGAGACCTCTTTTTTGAGGCAGTGAAAAGAGGAATCTGATACCCTTAGACACATTGAAAAGGCCAAATCCCTGTGGCAGAGCTGGTCCGGGTGACAGCTGTTAGGACCAGGACCAGGGGTTTGTGGAAACCATCTCCATCTCTGGTTCTTACGGTCCAACTGGTGATTGAACTTTGGGTGAAAACCAGAGAACAGGCTTACAGTGACTCCGAGCTATAAATTCCTTCCACAAGATGGACGTGAACTGCAGACCTTGGTCTGAAACCACGTCGACATGGAAGCGAGGACCAGGACTAGGTGAAACAGTCTCATTGGCTGAGGGGGGCTTGGGTGGAGGGACAAAATGGGTCATCTTAGTGAGTCTGTCGTACCATGGACGCTGTGGGACTGGGAGGGTTGTCAAGAAGCCAGCGGGGCCTGGTGAGAAGATTTGTGATGGTTTCAGTGTAGAGTAGGCATTGACAAAGTCCTGTGCAACCTGGCACAACGGAACTGCTCCAGGACGAAGTCCCAGGTCCTTTGGTCCTGGTTGGCAGGTGAGCTTGGAGAATGTCAGACTTCAGGGTGGGAGGAACACAGACAGTCTGGGGGGGGAGGGGTGCAGGCCCTGGAGCCAGGCTGATCTCTAGTGGAGTACCTCACTCTCTCCTCACTCTACCAGGTCAAGCATAGGACACTACTTCATCTTTAATATACTCTGCTAATCAATTGAAAAAAGCATTGCAGAGGGTCGATGGATTCCAGTCACTTTAGTACGATAGTCCACCACAGTCTGACTGCCCTGCCACATGCTGGGCCGATGAGTTCGGCGTGGCTGGCTGAGCAGAGGTGTGGTAATGAAGGCTACTGGGCAGCAAACTGTGACGACTATGAGTGGTGAACGTAGGAACAATACAGTAGGACCAAAATAAGATGTTGAGGGTCACGATAAAGCTCTGTAGAGCTGAGGGGAACTGCATAGTGTGATGATAATTCTGTGTGGGGTCATCAGCACCAGTGACCCTTTTCTGAAGTGATCCATTGTTTAAACTGAAATTCAAACTACCATGGATGACCACCAGATATGTATAATGCATTTACTAGTGACCTTTGAATACAAAGTCATATGAGATCAGTATACATACATATGTATTAGTCGGGAGATTTTAATGCATAAAACCAAATGTGCTGATGTGGGCCGACCTAACTCATCTGCTTGTGGAGCTTCAGCCTCTCAACAGTTTTTAAGATGTTCAGGCATAAGGGCTCCATTAATAATCTCCAGGTATAAGCAAACTGATTCAGTGCCAACCGGGTTCAACAGGGCGGTGTAGTATAAACCTCCTGAGAGCTGGCTTAGCTTAAATGCTAGTGCTTATGTCATCCAGCTACAGTACAGACAGCCCACTCTCCCCAGAGAGCAATGATTGCTATAAAATGGAAATCAGTGATATTGTACTTTCTGCTCTACCGCATTTATTTGAGAGCTGCTATAACTGGTTACCTTTCAGAGGACATGTATTGAAAACATCTATTATGATAAATTTGTAAAATCAAACATTTTTAGAGATTAAAACGAAAGAACAATTATAACATGCTCACCTCTTTTAGTACTTCTTACATCAAGTGACTAGTTTTGTTTGCATTTTGCTGACCTCTAGTTCTGCTGTTCTTCTTACTGGCAGATTACAGCCACACATAAAGGCTAGCCAACTTCTGTCAAAACTATGAAACTTGGTTTGTTTGCTTCAAACCAGTAGATGGACATGCACTTAATTTGAGTGCATGTTTGCAACATTTCAAAAGTTTGCTTAAAATTTGCTCAACAATTGGGGACATAACTTATGACATGATAGTAGTCTCACCAAAGAGTGATCTCCCCTAATAACTATGAAGCCCAAAGAGGTAACATTATGAAATTTTTGACAAAAAATACATTCTCAGAGGAAAGTCCAGAGCATAATGTAGCAGAACCTTGTTTTTTCTTCTTTTCTACGACATTGATCATCTCACACCCATTTAGCTTCTTTACTTGTTGGAAATCAATGCAGTTTGAATTTATATTACCAAAGTACAGCTATGAATATTATGTATAATAATGTGTCAGTTAAAACTCTTTGTTTCATATCAAAATGTATGACATTTTCAAGTCTCTTTGCATCGAAAAGCTAGATGAAATTCATCTCCCTCTCCAATGTCTCTCTCCAATATTCCAATAATAAGTGATACCAGCAGGTGGAAATTGGCTTTATGGGCAGAGCATCAGACAGCTATGTCTGCGGTATGTTTGATTGAAAAGATGTAATTATCAAGTTCATCATAGTCTGGGCTGTTCAATAGTCCACTGTGAAATGGATATAATCATGTGAATTGTCTCAGCGGGGAGTCCACTGTCTGCGCTATAGCCAATGGATTCATAATGTCACAGAAATCTGTAAGGTTATTGTTAAAGTCATAAGCGAGCCGTGACATTTCTAAATGTGGACTAATTGAGAGCAAGTATGTCATTATAAAGTGAAGTACATTTTGTAGCTACAAGATACATACACTGGTGAGCCAAAACTATAGCAACCACTTGCTGTATGTAGAGCAGTTGGGGACACCTCATTGCTTTGTATTTTATTGAAATCCATGCAACGGTTTACAGTAGCAGGCGAGACCAATTTCTGTCTTCTTTCAGTTTCTTTCTTTTGTCAACAATATGCTTTCTTCATGCATAGGTTATGGTTATTATTGAGAGTAGCATTGTGTGCATTCGTGACGCAGAAAGAAAAAGAAGGAAGGAAGGAAAGAAAGAAAGAAGGAAGGAAAGAAAGAAAGACGGCTTGCCAAGCAGGGGTCGTTTAAGGGTGGCCAATCATCCAATTATCTGGATAAAACAGGTGGCACCTCATTGGAAAAGCTCATTAAAATGGCGTTCAATCTTGGCTCTGGGCTGCCTCTGGAAATGAAAGCACATTTCCTGTTTGGCCTGTTCACATTTTTCAAATAAAGTCAGACTGGGAAGAGGAGAGGATTTCTGACGCTGAATAATTGGATGTTTGGATCTGAGCCAGTCAAGATTTACTTGCTATTTCTCTTGTGGAATCCACGGTGGACTGGTCATGATGATAGAGTCTGGTTTTAGGCCTTGGGCTTTGTCAGCAGAGCAAAGCATCCCATCTGTTCTGGGGTCATCCTTTTAATGCAAGAGCTATATTTTTCTCAATCTCATAGGTTCCCAATGATGGCTGTTTATGGTGCGTGAAAGTTCAAATTGAACTTCTGGATAAAGGTAACCATACCAAATACACAGACAAGCATTACAAGGGCCTTTTATGGCCATTTGTCCTGATGGCTGTTGTTGTTTTTTTCTCCAATACTCTGTGTAGTTAGAAGAATCACACTATGATGCTTTTTATTTTTTCATATCACAAATGGTCTATAAAAACAAAGGTCAAGTTACTTTTTTCCCCTGTCATAGGGATTGCTCGCCATTGTGGAAAAGAGCGGTCGATTGGGGAAAAAGTGGATATTGGTTTGCAAGTGCATTTACAGTTACAATGTCAGGGACAATAACTCTTAATAGCTGCAAGGGGCGAACAGGAGAGCAAAGTATACAGTAGTCACACAGGTGCTTTACACCTGGAAACCAGCTGTTCATTTTTAGGTAGATTCAAATTTACAATTTGAATTTTTTTATTTTTTTTATTTTATTTTACTCAATCTAACCCTCAGCCCCTGCTTTGCCATTCTCTATCCATCCACCAGATGCCCTCAGACTCTCCCACCTGTCCCAGTCACAGCTCACATGTTTCCACTTTCCCTTCTCAGCCCTGCAGTATAAAATCAGCCCATTTTTACTCATTCCCTGCCAGATTGTCAATGATGCTTATGCCCCTGGCGATGGAAGACTTTTTGTCTCCCCACTTTTAAAGTGCTAACATCTATGCCAGATATTATGGTCAGAGAAAGTTTATGATAATGTCTCTGCCTATGGCAGTGAACATGTTAGAACTTTATCCAGTTTTAATCAACTACTGTTTAACCTTATTCAATTCAAATCAAAGTGATCTGACATCCAATCTGCTATAAACAAACACTGGACTTTCATCCAGGAGACTCATGTCCATGTCTAGTGCAAAAATAAAGTGATGTCAGTCTCTAGAAAAGTCTGAGACCTAACTAGGTGTTTTTGTTGCCTAAACCTAACTTCCTGTGAAGACAGAAGGCCCTGGCCTGTCTTGACAGAGGGACCTCATTGTGGGTATGATTTATTGTATTGATCTGCATTTTAGTCCTCCTCCCTTTCTTGATCCAAGAGACAAGACAATGTCATACATCAGAGACACTACAGCCATTGACAAACTTTATTGAATTTCACTGTACAATATCAAAATTAAAATATCACACAACGTGCCACAGGTAATGTCAACAGTCTTAGAATACCTCTACTAGGGGGGCATATTGGTAAGCAATGTTGCCTTGCAGCAAGAGGGGCCGTGGTTCAAACCTGGGTTCTGTTAGAAGTTTGCAATCTATTCAATGGGTTTCCTGATACTCTGGCTTCCTCCCACATTCCAAAGATATGAAGGTCAGTCTCTGTGTGTCAGTCCTGTGATAGTTGTCAGCTGGGATGGCAACCCTGAACATGATAAGTGGTTACAGATAATGGATGGATTATTCTAATCAATCTTTAGAAAACCTTTGAACTCAGCCACCGGTCTGATTTCAAGACTTCAACTGTAACGTTGCCTGTCTGCATCTGATGATGCCATCCGGGTGACAGAATATGTCCGCAGACAGACATAGACACCTTAATGCATCATGGCAAAATACAATAAATATCATAGATATCAGATAGAGTACCTTATTATAATGTTGAGCCGCCCACTGTGGTCTTCAGCTCCCAGCTCTCCTATCTGTGTATGAAAACTTTATTCTCGGACTCATGAGACAATCAAATGAGACCTTTGCCAAACTAGGCCTACATGAAAGGTACAGTAAACCATGTGGGTTTCACTAAGAGATGTTGCTATTTGCAAGATCGATTAAAAAAACATGTGTATCACCTGGTTTGGCTTTCACACATATTACCATAGCATGCCCAAAATGTCCATTCAGCCAACAAGCAAAACCGTTCCATCTAAAATATTGTGTTGTTTTCACAAAGTAAAATACACCGCTTAAAGAAAGAAGATGAATGTGAGACACGCTGAGACCCAGTCGGAAAAAAATCAATGTATTCAGCCCAAAGGTATTTACAGTGAAGACACAAGCCGACAGAAGTGAAATCACCCGTTTGCACAATGTCTGCTATTGCTCTTCTTCCTGTTGTTGTTGAGCCATTAAACACTCCACAATGTACAGTTTAATGCAGTGTGGATGGTAGTAGGGGCTGCTAGTCTTCCTGGCAATGTTCTTGTTTGTGTTAAGGAATAATGTCTCACATTAGCATGGCTTTATTTCAGTTAAAACAAATAGATTATACACTATAGAATACACTATTTACATGTGGCTGAGTAGCATGATGTTATTTTTTATTTGTGATTAATCATTTTAAAAATGAACACAACTTTTAAATATGAATCATCAGTGCATCCTTTTCATTGATCATCATGTTGTACAAAGTCCTTAGAGGCCTGATCTGTCCTATGATGTGGAGAAGGACCTATAAAGGCCAGGTATGAGGGCCAGGAGGCATCCCCAGTCACCCTGAAGAAGGAGAGCTAATGCTTCCAGACAGCTGGGAACGGCTGCTATCCCGGTCTGTCACAACCACTCTGGGCCCTCACAGCTGAGGCCGTCACAATGAAAGCCTGTGCTCCGCAGAGATGAACAGGGGGCGGGGGAGAGGAGGAGGGACAAGGGGTAGGAAGTAGATGATTTACATGCGATGCTGTACTTTTTATGCCTCCCAGAAGACTCAGGTGGAGCAAAAGGATTTATGATACCACCTGAGAGGGTAGGAGGCTGCAGTGGGCGTGAAGGATATTAATTTTTTTTTATTTTGGCTTTTATTTGAGATATGGTCATATAGTCGTCTTGTGTCCTTCTCTGTGTACTTTCAGAAGTTTGCACTTAGTGATTCAGTTGACACAACTATTCAGAACTAAGAAGTGTCATGGTTACCATTTATTCATGCATTTTCACATATTTACACTCCCCACACGTCTATATAGAGAAAATGAGATTTATTTTTTTACATATGCATCAACTACAACAAAGGTAGTAAACTAGAATACTTTACTACTAGCTACCATCCATCCATCCATCCATTTTCTACCGCTTATCCTGTATTCAGGGTCACGGGGGGACTGGAGCACCCATCTACCTTCAAACATTGGTCAAACCACACACCCCGACGCGAGCACTTCGCTCCTCTACTTCAGCTGGCTGGTTTGTACCACCATCGCTGAAATAAAAAAAATGTCGCTCAGCAAAGTCCTGACTCTTCTCTGTTCTGGCGCCTCAATGGTGGAACGAACTCCTGATCAATGTCAGGACAGCAGAGTCACTTGCCATCATCCGAAAAAGGCTCAAGACTTGAAGCTTAATTGGTGAAGTTTCAGGAGCAGGACCACACCTCAACAGCGCCAACTTCAACATTTCTATTAATAACCACCTGACCCTCTCCTCCGCTTCGCTGTCATACTTTGCGCTTTTGCTTCCGTGTTCATTCGCTCTAGTGTTCGGCCAGAGACTAGAGCACGTGACTTCGCCTCGAGCGCAACCAAACTTTGCATGAGCCAACACCACTTTTGGCTCACCTCACAGCTTAACTCACCCGACAATGGATTTTGTTTCTCTATCCCCGTCCGACAACAATCTTTTCCATCGAGATCAGGACCATAATTCCCCAGAAGCCAATGTAACCTCCGTACCCGAGACCCCGACTTCAGTGGCTCAAACGATGTCCAGGACGCAAGCAACTTCAAAGAAAATCAACTCCGTCTCATCCATGGTCAGTATTCCGCCTGGTTCATCTCTTCCCAACATTCAAGACTATCATTGCTCGCTCGACGAATCATCTGTGTCTCCGAGCCCACTCCTTCAGCAGCTCAGAGAGGACGAGGAAACTCACGGACAGAACATCGCCGTCGCTGGAGTTTGCTGACCCCTTCGCCTCCGAAGATCACTCCAGCCTCCCGCCATCATTCAGACAACACCAGCCGAACAACTCGCCGGTCACAGCGTCACCACGTTGAGATCCCCCAACCAGCCTTCATCTTCAAAAATCTCAGATTGGAAAGTAGCCACACTCACTGATCAGACAATAAAGTAAAACTCTTCTCCACACTCATGTCCGTCAACATGAGGTTGCTTCCGGGTTATGTCGTCACGCACACCCCCAGAGGCAGTGACGTCGACGTCCTTGTGAAAGGGAGAATACCATCAAATAACACAGCCCAAAAAAAACAGAAAGAGCAGCAGCAAAAGCAGAGACAGCGATCATCCGCCAGATCAAACAACTCCAGATTTTCCGCCACCACTTCCCGTCATCTCTACACTCCAGAGGGAGCACCCAGATGGATTCCAGGACCCTCAAACTTCCATCAGGATTATCATCATCAGCAACAGCAACCTACAACCCCAAGGGTAAACGCCACAGCGCCCACTGCATCCAGTTCCAGCCACAAATTTTTTCAACAACTACCGCAGTTTGCTTCAACCAGGGCTCCTGTTACCGAGATGCCAGCGCCCTGTGCTGGGATGCAGGGATCTACTATATCCCAGCAATCAGCAGTCCCAGCAGCCCTGGTCAGCTGGGGTCGTCGGCACCGGGATGCCAGCACCCGGGCTTCCCCCCCAGCAGGCAACGTCTAACTTCACTCTATCCACAGCCAATCTTCCCTCTCACCACCCCAACACTTTCATTTCTCATCCTTCCCCAGTTCCCACCAGCCTACGTAGACAGATAATGGTAACTACATTGACCTTGCACTCCTAATCTTGCCTTCCCTCCATCAACCACCCACAGACAGATTTATCGAAGGATGGAAGGGTGCCCCCACTCAGGGCTTCTGGCGTTTCTTCGGTGTCCGCTGGCATGGTGCATATTACTTTGCCGTCAGGCTCACCTTCGGCTGCCCCAAACTCTTCGACACCCCGTCTGAACAACAACCACGGGATTCCATATGTTGTCCATCTCTTGGACGATTTTCTCATAATTTCCCCCCCATGATCACCACCCGCCTCCGGCCTGGTCACTCTGGCTTCAGTCTTCTCCGACCTCGGAGTTCCATTGTCTGCAGAGAAAACAGAAGGCCCCTCCATATCCCTCGAGTTTCTCGGTATCACCCTCGACACAAACAACTTCCAGGCTTCACTCCTGGTCGAAGAGCTCAACCAAATCAGCCTCCTGATCTCCAATTTCCTCCAACTCCAACTCTCCATCCATCATGCCATTCACACGACGCCTCATCTGGCACTTCGTTACACATCAATATGTTCTCCGCGCAGCTCACGTTCCCGGTCATGCTAACACCATCGGTGTCTTCCTTTCGCGCTTCTCTTTTCAGAAGTTCAGAATCTTGGCACCTCACGCCTTCAACATAACCTTTCCGTCATTTGATCTTATCACCTTGACTTCTTACATCACTTACGCCAGGGGTCTCAAACTTGCGGACTGTGGGCCAATTGCAGCCCCTGGAACGATATTTTGCGGCCCCCTACCTGAAATCAAAGCTTGGTGTTAGTGCGGCCTGTACATTTTTTTCTTCACTTTATCTGCGTGAGTCGTTGGCCTGTGCGTTTTTTATTTTTTAACATTTGTGAGCTACCATAGCTCAGGCTCGTGGCAACAACACAAATTAGCAACGTTGGTCACTTGTACCATAATTTTCCGGACTATTGAGCACACCTGAATATAAGCCACACCCACTAACATTGGTCCCCCTTTTTTGTGGAATACTTGATGTGGTCCAGCCTCACCAGGACTCTACCTTTAGTGGCCCACAGGTTAGTTGAGTTTAAAACCCCTGACTTATGCCCATTCTATCAGGGCAATCAAAACACACACCATCAAAGCTTACCTTAGCGGTATCAGCTTCTTTTCCAAGTTAATAAATGGCAGTTTGGGCCTGGCCACCAGCCATCCCTAGATAACTTTCATTAAAGGACTACTATGCCAAGAGCCAGCCACAGACCCTTGTCGTCTTCCTCTTACTGCCGACTTGCTGTCCACCTGCCTCCACACAATCCGTTCCGGGTACGGTACTCCTCAAGTCGCTCAAACCCTGGAAGCCATGTTCTTGCTCGCCTTTTTTGGTTTCCTCAGATGCTCCAAATTCACCTCCTCAACCATTCACTTTGGCTCAAGCCATCATGCTTGCATTTCCGACTTGTCTCGCTTTTCAGACGACACCATGGTGTTCCACTTAAAGCGAACCAAAACCAATCAATTTGGTCCACCTACACCCTTGGGGGGGTTTAGCTCAGGAGGTAGAGCAGGTTGGCTGACAACCGCAAGATTGCCGGTTTGATCCCCAGCTCCTCCTAGCTGAGTGCCTGGTATACCTGAGCAAGACACCTCACCCTCAGTGTGTGAATGTGTGAATGAATGGATGTCACTCGTTGTTGTAAAGCGCTTTGGATAAAAGCGCTATATAAATGAGGCCATTTACCCGTCTTCTTCTTCGTGGTCCAATCACCACTGAATCCTTTCGAAACCCTCCCAAACTTCTTGCAATTCCGCAAATCTCAGAGCATAACATGACAGGTCCTCTCTTCATTTCCAATTTCGGCCAAGTGGCTACAAGTGGGAAAGAGGGAGGAGAGAAGGCGTGAGTGGGAGACGAGGAGGAGACAAGGCGTGGAGTGGGATTAACACAGCCGATTCAGATCTTCACCAATCAAATGAGCTCCTCTCCTCACCTTTAATACCTTAGGGGAGGTTCAGTGCAAGTTTCGTCACTTGACAACCCAATGACAGAAGCAGTGCCGCCGCTCCCACCACGCGCATCACGCGCTGTGCGTGCATTTAGTCATAATGATTATAATGCCGATATTATATCACTATAGAAATTGTAGGCACATTTTAAGCATGTCTATCACAAAACAGGGTCAGGGCGCACAGCAGTAGACATAATGGTGGCGAGAACCCGGTGCCTGCACGAGCCGGCCGGGCCATTCATCATCATAATCACCGTCTTCATCTGCGCTCCACAGCTGCACCGGATTCCCCGTCCAACACCAGAACGCCGGACACCGGGACCTCGCGGGCCGCTCAGACCAGCTGCAGCCCAAACTCCGGTTCCAGCTCGCGGCAAAGTTGCGCGTTTCTCCACGGACACGAACAACAGGCTGCCAAGGCACGAGACCAGGCACGAGCTGCTGTATTTTTTTTAAAGAATTTTTCAGTCATAGACGCATTTTATTAGCAGTGGATAGATACTAAAAACAGGGGAGAGAGAGAGGGAGATGTTTTGGTCCAAGAGGTCCAAGTTTCAGCTGTGTTAATTCAGTCAGGCTGAGTTTCCGTTACGCGTGCCATCCGCCTTTGATCTGACGTCAGATGTTACGGGACAATCTATATAGATCTATATAAATTCACGTGTTGATTTAATTAGTTGCATTAAATAGTGTTTGTTGTGATTATTTATTGCATTTAAATGTGCCTGGAACTGTCACTTGGTGACGTGTGCGCACTGCGTGCTGGTTAGCCAAACTGCCACTCCGCCAGCTTTAATTCGCCTTGTGCCAAGAGTAGGCCAGGTTGGAGCTGGCGGGCTTTCAGCGCAGTCTCGGCGAGGCTTTTTGCTTCCGAAAATTCCGCTGCGGCAAGCTGAATCTGTGACGCCTCCCCCTGCTGCGCCGCCACACCCATCTTGGCGCAGGCGATCCACCAAACTGCCAAACTGACGGTGCGCAAGGCTGCGCTGGTCGAAACTTGCATTGTGCAGGCTCGACCCTAGGCTGCGCCAGTTTTGAATTGAATCATCTCAGCACCCCCTCATCTTGAATTGCCCATGGTTCAAACATCCAAACCCACACACAGGATAGTTTTCAGACTTCACAATTATATGCTGGTGAGTTGAATGTTGTGCTTATCCTGTTCAGTCACCTCCTGTAACCTCCTCTCCAGTCCACCCTTTGGTTCTTGAATCAGATTATCTTGACCTTTCAAAAGTGCCACAGTGCTATCATGATTTGAAGGAGGTTTTTAATAAAACTAAGGCATTTCCCTTCCCCCTCACTGTGCATACGACTGTGCCATTGACTTGTTGGAGCCTCTGCTCCAAAAGGAAGGTTCTGTTCGCTCTATGCCCTGAATTGCAGGCCATGAAGTAATATGTGGAATCTGCTCTGGAATTTGGCCTTATTAAACACTGATCCTCTCCTGTAAGAGTGAGAATTGTTTTGTGTGGAAAAAAAGGATGTCCTTATCAGAGGTTGCGCTAGACTTTTTCGTTGTCTGTCATTTTGACTGACAGGGTCATAAAAATCCTGTCATAACCTATTTTTACCAGTCACTTTAATTTTTTAAATGATAATAATGACATATTCAATTGCATTTAATTTTAATTCATTTTTAATGAATATTCAGTCCAAACAAGCTGAACAAATAATCCACACCGTAGATACACACATCAAGCAGAAGAATATGTAACTTTTCTCCGCAGTAACAAAAACATCTGACTGTGTGGCCCCAGTAGCTACATATAAACAATGAATAGTGAAATATGAACAGTTCACCTGTGGCCGAAACGCACAGTCTCATGCGGCATTCACACCGGATGCGATCTTGCCAGACGCTCCCTTCGCGTCGCCGCCGCCTGAATCGCGTATCATCGCGCCATTTACATTGAGTTGCCGCTCAATTTGCATCTATCGCGTCCCGTGTGAACGCCCCTTGACACAACTGCTGTGACATTTTTCTTCTTTTCGTCTTTTATACTTTATACAAGAGCCAATTACTGTAATATGCTCTTCGCCACCAAGTGGTCAGGGGTGTGGATTTCCTACAGCAAACAACCAGACCTCAATCTGCTCTGGCCAACAACCGCCTTCCCTGATGCTAGACATGTCGGAGAAATCGGATCGGAGCGTATCGGATACGGATATTCCAGTATCTTAGCAGATTTTAGTTGCTTTTTAGTCTTTTTATACTCACAGCTACTATACTGTGTGTTTTTAAGGCGATCAGTGGCTATTTTATTTGCTTTTACTGGACACTAAGCCGGCGACGTACATGCTACCTAGCCAAGCAAGGCTAAGCTAAGCTAAGCTAAATGGCTACCTCCACGTCCCCGGCTGATCATCAAAAACTAAAGAAAGCTCACAAAAAGATTGCTGACCTGACGGATGATGTTCGCCGACTTTCCGAGGAGCTGAGGAGCAAGGACGCCCTGCTACAGCAGTCTCTGACAGTAGCTCACGAGCAGAGTGTCCGGATTTCATCGCTGTCAGCGGCCCTCCAGGACACGGTACCCTGGGATCCCACCTGTCCCCGGCCATCCTTCTGCTCCACTCCCCACCTCCAGCGATCATGGGCTCAGGTTTCTCATGGCCGAAAGAGGACCCCACCTGGAGCTGTTTCGCCTCCAATCCCACTCTCCAATCGCTATGAGGCCCTGTCGCCGCTGGCAGGCCCCCCGGGGCGATGATCGGGGTCCGGGCTCGGCTCCTCCGACCGGCGCGGTGTCCACAGCTCCACTCCCCGGTGGCGCACTGCCACCCAGGCCCGCGGGTCCCTCGCCATCGGGGGGAAGCAAGGCAGCTGCCCTGCACCACCAGGTCGGTCTAACATCCCCCCCGCTGTCTTCTGGAGGTCCCAAAAGCCGCTCTGCTGGGGCCTGTTTTGTTCCCCCGCTGACAGACACCACAGCCTTCCCTCCACTCACGGCTAGCTGCCTTCCAGCAGGTGGGTGTCCAACTCGGGGCTGTCCGCCTCCCCCGTCCTGCTCCTCATCCCAGCGCAGGCGGCTCGTCAAGGACGCGGTGCGCTGGCACTCATCCAGTTCCCGTTCTCCCCACCTGGCGAGGGATCACACCCGGCGTCCTGGCGCGGGTGGCGGGGTGGCTGAGCTGGCTTGCCCCCCTGAAGACCGAGCGGTCGCTCCCACAACCCTGGTCATCGGGGACTCGATTTTGAGGCACGTCCGCATGAGGGGGGCGTTCACCATGGCGTTTCCCGGAGCCACCGTTGCGGACATAACCGGGAAAATACCTGACATCCTGAGCGCACATCCGCAGGCAAGAAGGATTATCATACACACAGGTACGAATGACATCGCCAGGCAACAGTCCGAACTTTTAAAACAAGATTTTATCCATCTTTTTAATTCCGTCTCACAGTCCCAGGTGACTGTTTTTATCTCCGGCCCCACCCCCACCTGCAGGGGGATCGGCAGCTTCAGCAGGCTGCTCAGTCTCAACACCTGGCTCTCCTCTGCCTGCAGCGCACATCAGGTAGGCTTCGTCAACAACTTTGACGTGTTCTGGGCGAGACGACACCTTTTTGGGTCAGACGGGCTCCACCTGAACAGAGCAGGTGCCCGCATGCTAGCTGCCAACCTGGCATACGGGGTTCAGCATGCCAATCACCCGAAACCCGCACCAGCTGCTTTGTCCGCCACAAATTGATGTCCCCCAGGTCCATGCTCCTACGATTTCAGTTCCACCTCTGACCACTATACATACAACACCGGACTTGGACCTTATATTCACACCAACACTTCACCCATTCCCGTAATTATTACACACCACCACCAAATCAGACACTACCACACCCACTCTGCGAACTTTCATAATCTCAGACCACTCACAGAACAATCCACCACTCCAGTCAACAAACCACCTGTCACCATAAACTTGGCACTTTTTAATGTTCGCTCTCTTTTAAATAGAACTTTTTTAATGAATGATGTGATTTTAGATAACAAATTAGACTGTCTTCTTTTAACTGAGACATGGCTTGGCACTGACACACCTGCTGTTCTCACAGAGGCTTCCCCACCAAATTTTAATTTTTTATTTTCTACTAGAGAGGGTAGAAGAGGAGGAGGGACGGCATCGATTTTAGATAATTCATTTACCTCAAATGGAGTATTTTTTAACAGTTACTCATCATTTGAGCACCATGCCTTTACTTTTAGCAGTCCTCCAATTCTTTGCCTTACTGTTTATAGACCACCCCATCACTCTAGCTCTTTTATCAGTGAATTTTCTGAACTTTTATCAATTATCCACACTTCTTTTAGCAGGATTTTAATAACTGGTGATTTTAATCTACACGTTGACGATATCTCGGATCCGATATCCAGAGAGTTTTTAAATCTTTTAAGTTGTCTTGATTTTAAGCAGCACGTCGCACAGCCAACTCACAACAGAGGACACACCCTGGACCTGGTCATAACCCATGGCCTGTCCATCGGTGTGTCCTCTGTTGTCGACCTGGCTGTGTCTGACCACTACTGTGTATTTTTTAACATCACCAGTTTTAACCAAGAGGAGGCCCCAGTGAGAACGGTGAGGAGGCGCTACCTTACTTCTGAAGTGGCTGCAAATTTTATGGAGATTTTACAGAGCACTCCTGCTGAAATTCTACCTGCACCTTGTGATTTTATCGTTGATAATTTTAACAGCAGACTGAAGTCAACCTTGGACTCGGTAGCTCCACTTTTAACTAAAACAATAAAAAGAAAACCTATACCCCCGTGGAGAAAAAACATTGAAATCAATGAACTGAAAAGAAAATGCAGGAGTGCAGAGAGAAGATGGAGGAAAAGTAAACTGACAATTCATTACGAGATTTTACGTCAACAACTCAAAACCTACAATAATACAGTCAAAAAGGCACAAATTTCACATTTCTCACAACTCATCACCATCAATAAAAACAACCCCCGGTTCCTCTTCTCCACTTTTGATATTTTAACAGGCATTAATTCTAATAAAGTTTTTAAGACACCCACAGATGATCTTTGCGAGAACTTTGCAGACCACTTCAGAAACAAAATCAAGGACATCAGATCCTGCATTTTATCCCATCAAGTTTTAACTGTTAACACAGAACTGATGTCCTTACCTGAGGTAACACTGGGGAGTTTTGCCCTGGTTGATGCAAGGACACTTGGTCGAGTTTTCTCCCAAGTAAACCCAACAACCTGCCTTTTAGATCCCATTCCCACATCACTTTTAAAATCGTTTTATGGATTCTTCGAGGAACAGTTTTTAAACATCATGAATTGCTCTCTTCAGACGGGTGTCTTTCCCAGCGCCTTTAAAACGGCGGTGGTGAAGCCCCTTCTGAAGAAGAGCAATTTAGATCCAAGTGTTTTTCATAACTACCGACCTGTATCCAACTTACCATTTTTAAGTAAAATTTTAGAAAAACTGTTTTTTAACCAAGTTAACGACTTTTTAAACAGAATTAACATTTTAGAGAAACATCAGTCTGGTTTTAGGAAAAACCACAGTACCGAGTCAGCACTTTTAAAGATTCTAAACGACATCAGGTGGAATTTTGATAATAAAAAGCTCACAGTGTTGGTTCTACTGGATCTAAGCGCAGCTTTTGATACAGTAGACCATCACATTTTATTAAATAGGCTCAGACACCTGGTGGGCATCTCTGGTACTGTTCTTAACTGGTTTTGTTCTTATCTCACAGACCGATGCTTTTATGTAAGTATGGATACATGTTCCTCAAGAACCCATGAAATTGGATGTGGGGTTCCCCAAGGGTCAATTTTAGGTCCACTTCTTTTTAATCTTTACATGCTGCCCCTTGGGGACGTCATCAGGAGGCACGGCATCATCTTCCATAGTTATGCTGACGATACGCAACTGTACATTGCCGTGTCTCCTGATGACACAGGGCCAATTGATGCCCTTTTTAACTGTATTTTAGACATTAAGTCATGGATGGCAGAGAATTTCCTACAGCTCAACCAGGACAAGACTGAGGTTTTAGTTATAGGTCCTGAAGGCCAGAGAGAGAAACTTTTACCAAAACTACAAGATCTTAAACCAGCACAGTCAGTAAAAAATCTGGGCGTGATTTTTGACTCTGAGCTGAATTTTATTCCACATATCAAAAATATGACGAAAATAGGTTTTTATCATCTTAAGAACATAGCCAGAGTCCGCCCGTTTCTCTCTCAGGCCAGTACGGAGGTGCTGATGCATGCTTTTATCTCATGTCGTTTAGATTATTGTAATGCCCTGCTCTCTGTTCTTCCCAAAAAGAGTATTTTAAATCTCCAACTATTACAGAACTCAGCCGCACGCGTGCTGACGAGGACCAGAGGGCGGGAGCACATTACACCAGTTTTAGCGTCGCTGCATTGGCTCCCTGTACGCTTCAGGATCGATTTTAAGGTTCTTTTACTCGTTTTTAAATGTCTTAACGGCCTTGCGCCCTCTTATTTAGCTGACCTGCTTTTACCATATCAACCCTCGCGGACCCTGAGGTCCTCCGGCACTGGCCTTTTATCCATACCAAAACCCAGAACTAAAACCCATGGTGAGGCGGCATTTAGCTACTATGGCCCCCACCTGTGGAACAGCCTGCCAGAGAGCCTCAGGACCGCAGAGACAGTTGATATTTTTAAAGGAAGGTTAAAGACACACCTTTTTAATCAGGCTTTTAACTAGTATTTTAAATTCTTCTTAACGTTCTTATGTGATTTTATCTTATTTTATATTTTTTGCTTTTATCTTGTTTTTAGATGATATAGATCTTAAATAATTTTAGTTGTTTTACTTATCATTGGTATCGTTTTATGTTATTATCTTTATTATCTTTTATTAAGCTGGTCACTTATTTTTTCATGTGTTTTAGTTTTTAGCTTTAACTCCAGTGTTTCCTCAGGGGGGTCTTCCACACTGGGAGCTGTGTCTGGGCTGCTGCTGGGGGCGCTGTCCCTGGGTCCCTTCGGCTCGGCTGACTGTTGTCTGTCGGTGTCGGGGGGCCTGGGCACTGGCACAGCCTGCGACTCCTCCCAGTGTGGATGGCCCCAAAGATAGCGTTTCCTCAATCATCAGTGTCATGCCATGTCTCCCTATTGTCAGTAGTGAGAGTGTGTAGGTGTGTGTGTTTGTGTGTGTGTGTAGTATGGAGGGTGGGAGGGAGGGGCTTTATTTGTAATTGTTTTTTCTTTTCTTTTTTGATGTGTAAAGCACTTTGTGTTACATGTTCATGTATGAAAGGTGCTCTATAAATAAAGTGAAGTTGAAGTTGAAGTTGAAGTGAGTTGCAATCTGTCAAAATGACCGATGGCCCTCAGATTTTTCCGTCACCGTTTTTAAAAAACGGTCAATGACGAAAAATATTCGGTTAACGCGACCCCTGGTCCTTACTAGGGTTGGGAATCGAGATCCGGTTCGAAATAGGAACCGGTACCTCCGGTTCCGGAACCGTTAAGAAGCTGTTGGAATTGCGATCCTTTTTTTTTATTCTTAAACGTCCGCACTAGTTTGTTTGTTTTACTCCGCTTGCACTAGTTTGTTTGTATTACACTGCCCGGCGTGCGGAGACTCCGCGCCAGTTTGTTTGTTACTTCGCTCGTACTACTTTTTTTGTATTACTCCGCCCGGCGTGTGGAGACTCCGCGATAGAACGAAGAACGTCACTCACTCAACATGGATGACAGAAGAAGACGCCGCTCGAAAATCTGGCTTCATTTTAATTTGAACAAAGATGGATTAGCACAGTGCAACATATGTGGAAAACTACGCGCTACATAGTAACACGTTACTGTAGTCGGACTACTTTTTCAGTAACGAGTAGTCTGACGTGCTACTATTGCCAAACCAGTAGTCAGATTAAAGTTACTTATCCAAATACACGGCGCGTTACTATTTTTGTCAGTAAAAAAAAAATAAGATCTGCTTTCTTCTTGCGTCTAAGGGGGGTGACGTATGTTAGCCGACACCTTCACGGACAGTCGCGTGTAGTCGCTATACCGGCAGAAACGTAAACAATGGAGGGGGAGAGATACGCATTTTCCAGCTGGAAATACAAGCATTATTTCGACTTCATCTCAGCAAAAGATGGCAACATAAAGGTTCTTGTACACTCTGTGTTAACAAGTGTTGTCTACTTTCAAGAATACAACGTCAGACTTGAAAAAACATTTAGAGTCACAGCATGGCACAACTAGTCTATGGCACAACCACATTAAAAGAGCAGGTCCCGCCCGGTGATGGTGAAAAAACGCAGCGTGTGAATAAACAAGACGAGTTCTCGATTTCACGGAGCTCCTGCTAACTCAGTCTGTGCTGAAATGCGAGCGGAGTCTCAATGGAGATATGTCTTGCTGCTTGCTGGCTCCGCCCCCTCCCTTCATCATCACGCCGCTCATACTTGAAGACTGTGCTCATTTGTTTCATAAAACCAATCCTTGCTGATCTAATGCCGGTTCAATATTCATAAAATGTTCATTCATGATGTTACTGCCATTACAATATGCAAACAATTATTTAAGTTAAGTGAAGTCAAGAAAGACTGTCTTTATTTTTTTACATAAAAACATGTATTTTCTATCAGGACATAGTTTTCAAGTGCAACTTAAAATGTCAGTGGATACATCGTTGATGTTACTGTTAAAAAAGCACATCAATAAAGTGGGTATTGGCAAAAATCGGTAGTCGGCAGCTGTTGAATGTAACTAATAAAGTAACTTGTAATCTAACTTAGTTACTTTTAAAATCAAGTAGTCAGTCACTTAACTAAGTTACTTTTTAAAGGAGTAGTCAGTTGTCAGTAGTCAGATTACTTTTTCAAAGTAACTGTGGCAACACTGGACCTGTTAACCTGCACCTCAAAGAATCAGAATCGAGAATCGTTTAGAACAGGAATCGAAACAGAGGATCGGGATCGGAATCGGTAAAATCCAAACGATGCCCAACCCTAGTCCTTACACCCTTGCATGGATTAACAACATTATCATTAAAAACAGTTACCCCCTCCTCGTAACCTCCTCTGCCTTTGAGCTGTTGCAGGGACATGTGTTCACCAAGTTAGATCTTAGGAACAGCTATAACTTGGTAAGGCGGGGGATGAATGGAAAACAGCCTTTAACACACCCAGTGTATATATATATATATATATATATATAGAGAGAGAGAGAGAGAGAGAGAGAGTATTTAGTATGGTTTAACCAGTGCTCTAGCTGTCTTTCAGGCTCTGGTGAATAACATGCTCAGAGACTTGCTCAACACCTTTGTTCATCTACCTGGATGACATCCTCATCTTCTCCCCAGATGAGCAATCCGTCAGGTCTTCCAGCACCACCATGACCATCAGCTTTATGTCAAAGGAGAAAAATGTGTTCCAACTGTGTATTTCCTTGGTTTTATTTTCTCTGAGGGAAATATTAAAATAGTCCCAGCTAAGGTTAAGGCAGTCTCAGAATGGCCCATTCATGGAATCCGCAAGGAGATTCAGCGCTTCTTGGCAAATTTCTATAGACATTTTATTAGGAACTCTTGTTCCATTGCTGCCCCTCTACACGCTACCTCCCCTACTAACAAGTTCCAGTGGTTCCTCTTTGAGAGTCAACTTTAAGGACTCTCAAGGAGTGGTCCTCCTTTGTCCCAGTCCTAGTTGTCCCAGATCCACACCTGCAGTTTGTGGTCAAGATGAATACTTTGGCTGTTGGGATTGGAGCGGTACTCTCTCAGCATCTCTGTGCCTTTCTCTCCTGCAAGTCGTCTCCAGAAGAGAAAAACTATGATGTGGGAAAATCGGTGTGGTTGGCAGTTATAGTGGCTCTGGAGGAATGGCATCACTTTTCTTTAATAGATTTAACTTCACCTTGTCTTACCACCCTCAGAATGCTCTGATGTTTCTCACATATGTTTGTCCCTGCCTATTCTTATGATTGTCCCTCTTAGATTCTACGACATTCTTTGTCATGGGGGCTCTCACATGGGGCAGAATTCTGTTAACATGCAGGTCCCGGAGGGATGCCCCCTGGAAGGGTTGTTTGTGCATTCTCCTCTTCAAGCTCACGTTATCCACTGGACTCATACCTGCCATCTCTCCTGTCAACCATGAGTACAAAGGACAATATATTTTTTTTATCAAACAATGGTTTTGGTGGCTCTCAATGGAGAAAACTGTGGCGGAGCAAACTACAGCTTCCCAAGTCTGTGCCTGTAACAAGACTTGGGACTTGGGACTATCTCTTGTTTTGAAGAGGAGTAAACTGCGCATGTCAAACCTATAACGAGACTAAACGGGCAAAGACAACATGGCACATTTTTTATTGCATATTATACATTTTAGTCACAGTCTATATGCTATATTATTCGCTTTTTAAATTTTAAATTTTTAAAAATGCTTTTTTTCAATGAAGGGCAATTGATTCTTCATGTGGGACGGAGGAGATGGCACCCTAGCACCCTCTATTGACCAGCCACCACTGTGTAAGAGATGTCTCTCTGATCTCCTGGATGTCTAATTTTAATCACTGATACAAAGAAGCTGTGGCATTGCACCTGCAGGGATGTAAGTTATAGCACTGTGTGCAGTAAAAGCACAAACTGTTGGATGAACAGACTTAGAGGTGGGCTCAGCAGAAGAGTTTTTTTTTGGCAAATGTGAAAAGTCTCTAACACAGCTTACCCCTGACCTGTCACATTTGAAATTCCATCAGTAGTGGTCTTTTCTACATGGAAAAAAAGAAGCAGAGTAAAAGTGAGGATGGGGGTGAGAATGAAGAGAGAAAAATAGATCAATATTTAATTTTCTCCCCAGGAGATATGTTCAGGCACTAATCAGCAGTGGCTGGAAAAGATGACACCTGGAATAGCAAGCAGCTGAGCTGTCCTCTCCTTCCACCACATCTCCATTGCCTCCCAGGGCATTCTCTTACTCCACGCCAACCTTGCGTGTCGTTTATTCAGTCAAATCCATGACCCATCTCTCCATGTGCTTCCTTTTAGCTCTGCAGCTTCTTTCTCTCACCCCCCCAATCCTCTGCCCTCACCATCTCACTTTTTTCTACCATGTCTCTCTCCCTCACTCCCTTCCCTCTCTTTTGCCAGCACCTTCTTCCAATCTCTTTTTTCTCACTTTCAATCTGTTGCTCAATAACTACTTGTCCAACACGACAGACCAGCAGAGATTGGTCTAGCAGGAGAAAGCAGAAATTCACTTAACAAAATCACTGTATGTGCAGCAGGTATCACTCACAACGGGCTTTCCAGCTGTGCGTGGAATTGATAATCCTGAATCCTGTGCTCTTTCATCATCACAAAAGCTCACCAACATGAATCTTGCCTCATGTACACATGTAGTACCCTTGTTGAAGATCTGTGATGCTTATGGATAAAATAAACCGTCACACTCCGGCAATGTTTCCTGGAGAGAAGAATTACAACCCAGAACTGAGGTGATTCCACTAGACTGTTTGTGATTTGATTTGCAAGGCTTTCACCTTTTCATTTAACAAAAATGGAGCAACCCATCTGTATTTCAGAAGCATTTCAAATTTGTGTTTCTTCTCTCACTCAGGGTTTAACAAGACCTCGAGCAAAATGTTCTTCATTTACAACTTGAACAAATTCATACAAATTGGGTCTAATGGCTTCAAATGAATGCTCTGGTTTCTGTGCAAGAGATGCTCGCCTGATGGCTATAGTAGCATCGTTTTAATATACCAAGATAGTAGTGGAGGAAATGTTCTGATCCTATACTTACCTAAAGCAATTCCACCATGTATAAACACCACATAATAAGGAAAAATGCCTGTATTTTAAACCTTACTTGGTAAGAAAAGTAAAGAAGTACTTTCAGCAAAATATATACAGTACTTAAAATTATCAAATGCTCATTATGCCAATACACAATGTTTTTGAACACATTAATTACATGCTTTGGAGATGTAACTGCTGCTGGAAAGCAACTTCCTGTTGTGAGTAGGTGGCGCTATGACTCAATATGGGTGTGTATATGTCTTTAGGTCTGGACTCTTATCCAACGTGTGAAATTTGGGGCAGACTGGATAATGTAAGCCAAGTTGCAACAGTTTCCTGTGTCATTACGTGGCAACGGTCTATGGCACAAAAGTATACTCTGATTCGGTCATCCACCACAAGTGAGTCCTTTTTCTTGCAAATGTATGACTTTATAATCATGTAAATTTGAGACTTTTTTCGGGGAATGTTGCCCCCCTCCCCAGCTTATTTTTGTTTTATCAAACACAAGTAAAACCATAAACCACAAAGCAATAGGTGAGGGGACCATGACTACTTCAACTTGTTATGTACAATCTATGATTATAACAATAATAATCATGTATATAAAAGATTATAATGTATGTCAACAACTATGGGAATTATTATAGTCTAATCCAAAAATAAATGACAATCATTGACCAGCAATATTATATATATTTTGTTATTTTCATATGCTTTAGAGTGTGCGATGATTGTTATAGAACATCATGAAAATGTATGAATGCTTATGATTGTACAAAGCTATAAACAGATTATTATTTGCATTATAAGTAGTATAAGTAGGTTCATCATGCATAATAGACATGGCCGTCACAGAACGTGTTTCCATGGCTGACCTGAAGGTAGACTCACACCAAACACAGCAGGAACCTCCCACTCTCTGCCACCTGTCAGCAGACCAATCCTGCCTTCAATCGAAATGCAGTTTCCTCCAGTGTTGTTGCTGTACACACTCATGATGCAGATAATGATACACATTGGTGCTGGAGCTGCATGTGGTACAGTAGGAGTGTAATTTGGAGGATAAAGAGCTGCTATTTCCATTTAACAGTAAATGTAAAACTAATATCAGGTGGGACTGGTAAGCACACTACCATTTTCCACAGCTTCCAGGCAAAATTCATATATTTCAACTTTCTCATCGTCACCACCTGCCCATTTCTCACTGCTGGCTATCCCACCCTCCTCCTCAAGAGGATTTTGCTGTTTCTCATGAAAGCTGGGTTTCCACTTGATGGGTGGATGCTGGTGGTGCTATCAAAGGGTGAAACACTTCATTTTTAATATGGAGTGACGATGACTTGACCCGAGACTTGCATTGATGTATCTTGATGGCGTGGTAGATTGGCTATTTAAAAATGGTGGGTTGTCGCAGGATGTCATGTCTCAGACTAGTGACAATGCTGTTCGACCAATCAGTGGTCTAGCTCTCTTGCAGCCTCGACTGAGGTGTTACTAAGAAAAGTAACAGTAAATAAACACAACTTTTGCTAATGGAAACTCAAAAATAATTGTTCTCATGTGTAACAAACTGGACTGCTTGGTGGAAACTCAGCTTTCTTGGCCTCATCTCATTACTGAATAGCTGACCATTACTGTAGGAGACCATTACTGTAGGAGACCATTGTTGTGCTGCCACTGTGCTTACACCTTACAGTCTGCCTTCTTTCACAGCAATACAGTGCAGCAATCATGTTGAGAAGACGGTTTGCAGTAGATGGGCGTTAGTGAAACTGAGCTAATATCAACTTCCACTGTGTTGTCTTCACATCGATATTTTTTTTTTTTCAAATTGGGTTTATATAGTTTTAGAGTTAGGATAGGATAGATAAGGAATGTGGATTATTTTTGTGTTTTGTGTTCCGTTAAAAAGAAATCTGGAAATAATAATCAAGACTCAGAAAACAGAACCCAAATGCACAACTTTAGAGGCTGTGGCAGAGTCCAAGAGGTTTCATTCCTTGTATACAGGCAATTGTAAAACAAACAGGAAGGCAGACAAAACCGAGAAGGGCAAAGGGCAAGCAAAAATCTTCAGACCGGGTATCAGGCAATGGATCAAACAGGCTGGAAAACTAGGGCTTTGCACACTAGACAATCTGACAGAGGGTTGGTGAATCTGGGCTGGTATACGAGTGAGTGGCTGATGAGGGAAATGGAGCTCAGGTGTGGACATGGGCAGGGAAGCTCAGGTGAGGGGCGTGAGGTGATAGCTGGGCAGGTGGAGTCGGGATCTATAATGACAAGAGAATTAGTGATCAAGCAGATGAACACTGCAAAAAACTTGAATAAAAAACTCCCTTTTTGTCACTCAGGGTGAATTTGTGACAATTGCCTTAGTCACCATAGACCGAATTCAAGCAGTGAACCAGCTGGAAACACTGATGTTACTTTTCAAACCCAAGCCCTGCAATATATCTCTGCTCAGTTTCTTGACTGCAGAGAATGAGTGAATGAGATAAGAGCTTTCAGCAGTAAGCAGACCTTATCAAGTGGACGGAAAGGTTGTTCAAGGTTGATCTGTTGTGGGCAGCACTGACATCGGACAGCTAGCTAATCATGCTGTCCTGCAGATAGCTGAAAGCAAGCGCGCACACACACACACACACACGCACACACACACACACACACACCACACACACACACAACCTGTGCAAAACAGAAACTCAAGAGACAGAATTACCATACTAAACTTCCCTTTCCAATCTTGCACTTTACCGTATTTCTTCACTCAGACAACCATCTGTGGCCTGTTGGTGGGCATAGTATTGGCGGAAGAGTGTGTGTGTGTGTGTGTGTGTGTGTGTGTGTGTGTGTGAGATTGAGGTCTCTTTTGTCAACACAATGCCTCTGGGGGAGAAAGAGAGGCAAAGAGACAGAGAGTGAGGCAGGAAACCTTTGGCCCCAATGGGGAGTCCCAATACAGCTGCTGCCTGCCTGTCTGAGTCGTTCTCTCTGACTCCCTGCATGCACTGCCAACCTGTCTGCCCACACACACACACACACTCACACACACACAATCATAACAATGAAAACAGACACATGCCTTGACACTGCAGTGAATGTGTAGGTGATAAAGTCACAAATCAGAAAGTCAATTTCATACTTAGACCCTCTGCTTGTCCCACGAGACAGAAGGTAACTGATGGTTCTCCCCTAGTAGGAGCCGATGTGTTTAATTAATACTGACACCATACTCATAGCAGGAAAATGAGTGTTGTTGTGTGTGTGCAACAGTGTGAGCCCAGAAGTCGCTACAGCTACACTATATGGTGCATGAATGGCCATTAAATATTATGCAAAGCTCATTCCCACACATTGTGAAGCCAATCTCCCTGTCAATGTCACCTGCAAAGTCTTAAGAAGCCCTCAATTAACTTATTAGCAATTCTGCGGGGCTTAACATTGGCGCTAATGAAAGAAGTATGGAAAAGAAATTGACTTAATGAGAGGAAATGGGAATCTCAGGCCGTGCATTTTGCAGTGCACTGCCTCGTGTTCTGCCCGGGTCAAAAGTTAGAAGTTGTTGATGTCTTTTGAAATATTTGCTGACATATTTCAGGCTAAACCAATAAGACTTGTGCTGCATTGGACATCAGTCCGGGTGAACTCACTTGTATAAGAACAACACTTTGTCGTCTCAGCATCTTATTGAAACTGAAAAGTCAACCTCTCTTTCTTCGTTCGTCTCCGATGTGTCGTTTTTTTGATACCATCACATTACTCTCCTCTTATCATCACCATGCTGTTCTAGTTTGGTGATGATGGCTACTGCAGCATCGTGTATGTGTGTGTGTGTGTGTGTGTGTGTTCTTCTGTTGGTGCTACTCTTGCTGTGACGATCTTGATATGGGTTTGTTATTAATATTCTTCCTACATGTACAGTCCCTATTGTATTTTGCTAATGCTGGCTATATTGGATATCAAATAAAAATATACTGTAAACCCGTTACTACAGCAAAACATGTTAGTCTACAACATGATAAAACAGATTAACGTAGATACAATTGTTATGTCTAAATGCTGATGATATAGAAATGTCATAGGAATGCCTTTAGATTATACACTGAATAACATTACCTCTTTGAATTGATGGAATGGGCTTGTGGCCAAACAGTTTCCCATCTGCACATCCGGCAGTCAACATTAACATTCATTTGGATTTGTGCGTCTGTGCAGCTGATGAACGTTAATTCAATTTTCACGTCCCTTTTAACTCTGTTTTGGTCTCCACCCACTCGTAAGGGAAACATCTGGCTCTTTAGCTGTTAGACGCCTCATTATGTTCACCAGCTAGTTGCTCATTTTGTCTGCGGTTTGGTGCTGGACATGTAGTGTACGGTGGGGTTTTACAACTTTTAGATTAAAAACAAACTGTCTGCTGCGGCTGAAAAACAGGTTGAACCAAAAGTAGGTAAACGAAAACAATGAGCCAATGTATGTTGCCAATTCTTTCGAATCGTTTGGTCTTCCTAAAAAAAATGCCCGACCTGTCTTTTTGTGCAGATTATTCTCACCTTCTAAACCGATAGAAATCATTTGTTAAACCAAAGTTGTAAAAACACTCCATCATCCTTTGCTTAATATAGACTTTAGAGTCGTCTCGTTCTCTCTCTGAACTCTTTCTCAGCTCCTCCTCCTCGCTCTCTGTCCATTCTAACTGTCCTGCCTCACAAACCCTTCTTCTTCCCTCCCTCCATCCCTCTCCCCCCCCCCTGCAGGCAGTAACCGTCTTGCACAAAGTGACGTAATGGTTGTAATTGGCCGCCCTCTGCCACAAATCAGATCACAGCTGGCGCTGCGAGTGCTCTGGCGATTACCCATAACCCCCCACCCCACAGATCAGGGGCTAACTCCAGAGAGAGCGGAAGACAGGCAGGAGGGAAAGGGTTCGAGACTAATTCTGTTCATCTACTGTGGGTTTTCCTCTTGTCAGCCCCCCCACCATGTCACCACCGTGATAGTAGTCATCCATCGATTGAAGGCATTACAAACAACAGCTCACTCTTAAGTGGCTCCTTTTCAGATTAGCCCCAGGCTGATGAGATGAAGCACCGAGAGGTCGAATGATGATAAAGACCGATTCTGTTTCGAAAACATCAACTGTCAGTTACCTTTCTCCTCCCTTCTCCGTCTCTCCTTTTTGTCATCCCAACTCCAACTGCTTTCTTTCTGTGGCGAAAAAAGCAGCCGATGCGATCTTTGGGCCTGTGAGCAATTGACTTGAGATTGCATGGTCTTCTCAGACACTCCATCGACCCTCCTTTCTCAGCAAGAGGGTCACGCCTGATGTGGTCCTTTATTAGCTCAAATTAGGCCTCTGTGTCTCCAAGAAGGGAACATCCATCTCCTTATTCATTTGTTCGTCTTGTCCCATTTATTTACTTAGTTGGCTAGGCAGTGGGCTGTTTTGGACAGAGAGCATTGGGCGCCCTGGGCAGGGACACAAATAACGTCTTATGCACATTAGTTACAAATCACCAATGCAAGGTGAAGGTCAGAAAACAGGGAAATATGTGAGGCTAAAAGAGGAATGGGAAGATGTGAAATGCAGTCAGCTGGAGTATAACAACATTGTGCACTCTTACCAGAGAATATGCTTTATTTAACCCAATAACTATCTATGTATGCATGTATTTACATTATTGCTGATCATTTTATTATTTAGTATAGTTGAAAATGTTTTAAACTGTTTTACATTCAGCCATTTATTTCTTTTCACTTTACTAAGGTCTGAGGATCACAGTGGACGTAGTATTTTTTGTTAAATGTGTAATATCTAACAACCGTACAAAAGAAACAGTGGGTATCATTTCACCTCTACTGGGCCATACAATCTAAATCAACAGTCCTCAGTTAAAGCAAGACGAGGTGAAACCTAATATATGACTGGACAGTGTGTGGTCAATAAGCTTAATTGCAGATCACTTATATTTAAGATATATGTTACAAATGCACTTACAAGACTAAAAGGTCGTACTCATATCTCAAGATGTTTGGTTTGAAAGATATTATAATGAAGCAAATTGCACTCATTATACGGTAGTTCATTCATTAGTCAGTAGTTTTATTTACATCTATTGATGCACTTAGACACATCATCAGTGATGGAACCTGGGGTCATTGGGTGTTTTGGGTATTTCAACACCATACACCCTTTCCCAGCCGAGACTGAGTCCCGACTTGTGTCTAAGTAACATGTACCCATGGATCACCCCTCTTCATCCACAGCCATAGAAGCCTTCTCAGCTGCTTCTGCAGTGGTTTTGATGGCCTTTCTCTGGCGTGCACCTGTGATGCTATGCAGGCTGTATGCTTTGCAGAGAGGTGGCGCTGCGAAGTCTCTGCAGCCCACCTCTATTGGCACACCACCCCCTTCTGCGGCACTCCTCCATTAAGTCGGCGAACTTGGCATGCTTCCTCTCATTGGCCTCTTCCATACGCTCCTCCCAGGGAACTGTCAGGACATACTAATAAATATCACACACTGTTGTGGTGACTAAATATCATGGTGGTGAGGAGTTTCAGGTGCAGGCAGTTGGCTAATGCTATTAAAATGCTAAGCCAACCAAGCTGGTTGCAGGCGTGCTAACGTTAGCTGTCACTGCTGTGCTAACAATAGCTGCAGCTGCTGTGGGAGATTTAGCATTCAGGCTCTGATAAACAGTGAACTCTTTAGCTTTTAGATCCACCATATTCTTTGTGTTCTCGACGTGTTGAAGCGATGTCCTTGTGTCCGTGTCGAGTCTTGAATGCAACCGTTTCTGCTCGCTCTGATTCTCTCACTCAACTCTGACTGAACAAGCTGCACTGCTCTCTCTCTTCCCCCTTTTCTCTATACTCTGTGATACTGTCTCACCCAGATGTGTTCCCAGTAATCAAAATGTAATATTGATTTATCATGAACTGGTACGCGGTAGTACCAACAAAATTGGGTCGGTATACCATGTGGACATATGAGACGACCGCTCACAGCTTCAACGGCCCTAGTGACGCACTAGACTGACCAATGGTCCAACTTTGATCTCTGACCTCCCCTCACTTACTAGACCCATAGGGATGGCCCTCTGCTGCCCAGCCAAAGATAAAATGCCTTCTATCTAACTACTATCTAACAGCTGTGAAAGAATACACAAAATTAAAAACGGTGAAACTCTGACAGCCAGTTAAAATAACACTGCTGATAATGTTCATGTAGTATTTGTTAGCCCTCTGTGTGTTTACTGTGAGGGGGATGCTTTGGTAGTTTGTTTATTGGATTAAATCTAAAATGGCAGAAAATCGAGAAAACAACCCACACCTTCGTCTTGTCATGGCCAGGAGAGCTGCCTGCCGGGTGACGAACGCCCAGTCAGCAGCTGCAGCAACTCGAACCGGCACAAACCCCAAAGACCGGCTATGCAGTGGCAGCAATGTTCAGCAAGTGTGCTGATCCGGCAGGGAGTTGGGGCAGATCAGGATGAATTTGAGTTTACTGGTTGCAGCATTTTTCAACCCTCATCGAAAGTCCTGTGTTTTGTTTGACTCACTCATCCATCCCGACATCCTCTGTATGTGGACTTCAGCAGACTATTATAAGAAACATATTTTTCCAGGATAATATATGTTACCTTCGAAGTTACAGTTTTCATTGTATCAGATGTTTGCAGTGGAATAAATAGTACATTATTTCTATTTGAACCGTAGAGTGAAGTAATAATTTAATCAAGTGAAAATACTCACATAAAGTACTTTTTAAAAATTGTATTAGTTGAATCATTAATTACAAGGTCGCTCTGAAGTGAAAAAAAAACATTAAATCCTCCTTCTATTCTTGTATCTATGTTTTTGTCCCTGAACCTGTCTAGCACGAGTAATGCTAATAAATACATATGATGCCATAATCAAAGTTACATAAGTAACACAAGGCCAAAATTTGCGTCGCGTTTTGTGACACACACAATGGGTGAGCACTGGAATTTTGACTTTGTCGTTTCTGAATAGGCTATATTCTGCTCTATTTCAAATTCCACAGATACAGTTTTACTGTTTCCTTTGCTTTTGGCTGAGGGCTGTAAAGCACATCTTTCATCAGTGACTTGCCATTGCCCATTTCCACAGCTGATTCACGACTCAATTATCGGCTCATTAACGCACCATATCAATTTATAGATTGGTGGCCATGAAAAGCCCGGAGGCACTGAGGGATCGGGTTAAAGATACACAGTTAAACATGAGCAATTTGGTAGCGTTTCTTGTAAATGGAAGTTTCAGGTGCCTTGTGGCTTATCTGCATCTAGTGAAACATATGGTGGTGATTGGGGGAGGGGGGCATTTAGTCAACATATATAAATGTGTTGTATGTGGTTTGTTTGTGGAAAAGTCCCAATGTGCAGGTTTTGCATGTTTTCAAAGTCAACCAATGCAAGAAATAGTCTTTCATCCACTGCACACATACAAAACACACGAACATGCCTCCGAGCAGTTACTCATGGTTACCCAACAATGACATGTTTAACCCCCACCCCTTTGATCATTGCGATGACACTCCGCAACCAAAATCCCACTGTTGGGTTCTCTCAAAGCCCTGCCGCCACTATCGGGAGGCAAAATGTCACCTGGCTGACTTTACTCTCGCCTCGCATCCCTTTCAACACAGCAGGAGGGATTGGGATGAGCGATGAAAGGTGGAGAAGTAGTGATCGAGTGTTCTTCGTGCGTTTCTATGAGCCGTGGTTTCGCTCATGGTCAAAGAACGGTCATTTCCAGAGGTCAGGTCCGTGTTTTCTCCCCCAGCTTTGGTTCCTTTAACAGTCTCTGTTTGATTTTGGATGAAGTCAGAGGACAGGTGGAGGGAGAGCCTGCTAGTGGCTGATGGGAGCAGACAGAGTACAGGGGTTACCGTCAGACAGAGAGCCTCTCTCCTCTGCTTATCTCAAATTCTCTCTCTGTCTGATCACGAATCATAGCCGTGACTCAAGTCGAGCAGAGAGGAGAAGCTGGACCCCCTCAGCCATCTTCATTGCGTATATACTTTCTCTTCTCCGTCTCTCTCCCTCCGTCCCTTCCCATGCGACTTGGGGCGGCGTGCTGGCCTTTAAAAAGGCAAACTTGTAATCTGATAATTAACAATCTGCTAAATTTCTCAAAAGGAAAACAGTCATGAGAAATGTCTGCCTCGTGCCCGTGAGTAGGATGACCTTTTGCTGAGGCTGGAATGGCAGACGAAGCCGAGGCGACTCACTTAGAAGCATTTAATTAGCTTTGCTCACGGCTGTGTGTGCTGCCAATGGAGGGAGGACGAGATGGGAGGAGGAGAGAGATAGTCGGGTTGCGATGGAGGCACGGGGGAGAAAACACACATTCCGATATTTCCTGTTTAATACTTTTCTCCGTATTTATTCAACAGTAACCTCGTAAAGATGCAACCGTGTTATTAGCAATATGTTGGCATTGTGAGTTTCTGCAAACCGCAAGACGTGTTTAATGTCAACATCATAAAAATGACATCATAAATGCGTTTAGATCTGCCTCCTATCACACTTGCAGAAATGCACAATGCTAGTGGTTAACATTGTGTTGTGTTAGGTTAAGGTTAGAAAAAAAGATCATGTTTTGTGTTAAAATGATATAAAAGCAAATGTAGCATGAATAAATAAATAAAAAAACACCTTGATCTGACTTTCAAGGTATTGTTTCATTTTTGTTTCAAACAGGACCCAAACCCCGGCCCCCTGAAAGAAAGTCCTGTGTTTGTACCTTCCCTTAAACTCATTATATACCATGTAACTTTCAGTAATTTCGGTATACTACGTCACTTACCATGACTGTAGCTTATTGTAATACGTCACAACATCCAACGTGTCGACGGTTTGCAGAAACATACCGTGCCAATGTTTCCCCCTGGTGACTGGGCTGAAGTGTCAGGTGAGAAGAGGAGGGGTGGAAGAAGAGATCAGTGATGACTCGCCTCTCTACGTTCTGTGATATTTGTTTTGCTGTTGTTAACTCCATGGGGAGTTGACTGCCTCGTGTAAGCCTCCGAGGTCACGAGGAACGCCTTTAAACTGTGACTCAAAGAAAAAAGATCACTCTTTTCATTCTCTCTTCTTCTTTTGTTGCTCTTTCCCTTCTACACCCTGGCTCACTTGCCCGTCTCCACACGAGCCTCAGCAGTAGGAACATACTGTATCAGCCCTTTGGCATATTATATATATCCTGTAAATACAATATTATAAAGATATTTAGGATACACACTCTACATCTTATTTTAAAGCTATTCTTTCATTCTCCACACAATCCTGCTTTTGGAAGTAGTTGATGAACTCCATGTGTCTTTTCTGTCCATTATATATACTTACACACGGGGTCCTATTAGTATTTGCACTGTAATAGCACAGTTCTCCCTCCAACTGCTTTTGCTTCACCGCTTTAGTGCTTCATGTGACTCAATATGGAAATGGATTTTTCTCAAGTCAAACAGAGCACACTGTCATAATGTCAAACGCATAGTGAAGCTTCACTGTGATTTATTGGCGGAGGAAAGGAATAATGAGTCTCAGAAATCCATAAACAATACAGCCAGAGGAAACCAATGGAAGTCAATTCAACAAAGTCAATAACGGATCATTATTCCACCCCATTTCCAGCACACATAGACAAATGGAGAGGGAGATATTAGCACAGAGGCCCCAAGAAGCAACCAGAGCTAATGCACTTAGAGGGTTAATCACTGCATTTGTATGCAAATATGTATTTAAGTGTCTCTGCCCTTATGGGAGGGTTTAATGAAGGAATTGGGCCCAGGCAGTAGGTGACATTCAGCGCCTGTGTAACCTCAGCGGATAGCTTGCCTAACGCCATTTGTGAATGTTAATTGCTTTTTGGCTGCTGCTTCCTCCCCAGTCTCCACCTGTCCCTCCACCCCAATGCACCATGGGAATCTCCATGTCCTTTAAGCCGAAGCTGCTGTTTAAAAGAGAGAAAATCCTCCTAGGAATAATGTTTGTTGTGGTGGAGCAACACGCCCAAACTAACGCCTGTATGATAGGAGTGTCTCAGTGCAGAAGTGAGAAAAAACTTCAATTATGGGAGGTGAGACCTCTTTGCTATCTGTCTGTGTACCTGTTGGAAGGGATGAAGTCAAATCTTCCTCGTCTGCTCTCTTACTTTCCTATTTCCACCAGGAGAAAAATCAGTGTACGATTTGCATATCCAATTGAACTGAAAGTTAATCTGTCCAAATATAATTTTGGGTGAGCTGACCCTCCATAAGACAAAAGAAACCGGCCTCCTGTATATTAATTGTCCCATTTCCCGTCGTCCACAAGTGCTCACAACAACAGGAGAGGAAGAGAGGAGATGAGATGAGGAAAGGGAGGAGAAGGGGAATGAAGATAGAGATCTTTCCATTTATGACAGCGAGCTTTGAATTGAGGTAATCCACAGAACTGTGAAAATTAAAACCCATCTGTTCAAAAAATGCAAATAGGCCTTTTGATTCCGCTGCAGAAGGAAATTTGCCCAAATCAAAAGATTAACACCAATACTTGTGGATTATGTTTCACTTTTATACTCAGTCTCCTCACTTCCCCTCATTCTTTTTTTTTTGTTTTTTTTACTGTTTCTCCCTTCATCCAGATTTCCGTCAGGGTATTAAGATCTCTCTGTTTCAGAGAGAGAACGAGAATCGGATACACTCTCTGAAATCTACCTGTGATCTAAATTTATCCGATGCCGCTGATATCAGACACAATCCATAAGTGCTTTTCTCAGCCTATTAGCAGCATTCACATTTGCAAATGAAATATTTAACAGAACTCAACATCTTGCCTTATTGCTGTGGATTACGCCCCAATCAGCATCTACATTTGTCACAAAAACTATTTGCTCATAAATAAACACTGCATAAACAGTGAAATTACTAAGGCTTTTGATTGGCTGAAAGTGACACTAAACATTTATGAATGCTATGAATCGTTGTTAAACACTAAGCAATTAGTCTGGAGTGGTGCTTTATGGGCTTCTTAAGTGGACAACATTGCTAAGTCTGTTTCATGGCTATCACCTGCTACAGCTAACAACCTCTCTGTTTTTATTTTGTGTCTGGGCTTGCAGGCTCCCTCGTAGCTAGCGATATTCAAGCAAAAGCCATATAAATGCTAACAACGGCCCATTGATTTTCCTGTGTCTGTGTGCGGTCGTATCTGATACATCAATCTCATTAACATGGGGAGCTTAGGGCGAAGCATCAGCTCGGAACAATGAGAGGCGTAAATTCAAACGGTCTCCTCCTGCACAAAATAATGCAGTGTCCTGAACAGTGGTGTCCACGATCGGCAATTATTTGACCCCATTAAAGCAGTAAAGCTAAACAGTAGTAAACAGAGCAGAGGAGGGGGGCGGCTGACGGAGGCACAAACACATCAAGCTTAATAACGTGGAGAAGTGTTTGTTTGTAAAAAAAAAAAATGAAATAAAAACAAAAAAGCTGGAGTTGTCACCATGGCATGGTGACATTAGAGAGAAAGGGCATGGGGATGTGTGTGTGTGTGTGTGTGTGTGTGTGAGTGAGAGTAGTGTCCTGCCAACAACCTTTTCACACATTATTATAGAGCCTAGCGAAGTATGCTGGTCTAGTGGGTTGTCAGGAAAGATACAGCTCACAACAATGGAGGTTAGATACGGGGCTTTGATTGTGTAGTAAGTGAAAAACTCTCTCACTAGCATTCAAACTAATAACGTACTAAATGCTACAGTTTACATCCATATCTGTCCAAAAGTCATCACTTCATTTTATCCTATTAGACTTTAAGTAAAGTCACAGTGACTATCAAATTCTAATCAATATAACCCAGCCTGCAGCCGGTTCTGACAAGCCTTCAACTTGCATTCTCTCAACTGGTCATCAGGGGGCGACTCCTCTGGTTGCAAAAGGACATCCGATTGCATAGAAGTCAATGATAAAATCCTCTCTTGATGTATTATCTCAGTAAACATTGTAAACATGGGTTTATGGTCTCAATCTCTAATTTCAAGTCTTCTTCAATCCAGCATGATGTTCAATTAGAACATTATGGTCCATTTAGAGACAAATAGACGGGGCTACCTTGTGGTTGACAGGTCGCTACTACGCTACCAACACAATTAGCTACTACGATTATACTTAAACACTAAAAGTAAAGTTGACCTTGAATTATGGGAGTTAACTTGGTTAACAGCTTCACACCAGAAGCCAGATGCAGTAAGGGTGGTGCTCTGCCGCTTGTGTTCATCAGATCCACCTGTCGCTCCTTTGCACTCCAAATATGGCTCCTTCTGTTCACTGGTTGCACAAATCCAAGATGGGTTTGGCCAAAATGCCAAACTCAAGGCTTCAATACCATAGTCCAGAAATCAATGGTAGGCGTCATGACGACTACATCCGTTTCTTATATACAGTCTATGGTTCAACCTTCAGTCCAGGTGGACGGTTGTACTCAATTAGAGGAAATTCCCTCAAGACGTTCCTGAAATATCACAAGAATTGTACGGACATGAGGTCACAGTCACCTTTGAACTTCAAAATCTAATCAGTTCATCATCGAGTCCAGGTGGACATTTGTGCCAAATTTCAAGTAATGCGCTCAAGGTGCTCCTGAAATATCACATTCACAAGGCTAGGTCGGACATGAGGTCAAAGCGAGACAGACAACCTGAGAACATAATGCCTCCAGTCACGACTGTTGCCAGCACAAAGGCGTAATGATGCACAACTGAGCCACACAGCTTACGTATGTATGATATTGTCAGTTTTTAATCTAAATTAAATTTGACCAAATAATGATATTCTCAACCTAATATTCATCTTATTTTCGGGAGCTTGTCAAAGAGCAGCAACATACATTTACGTGTCCTTGTGAAATAGCTCGCTATCTGCTGCAAAGTGAATACAAAGAGGAAAAGCCCTCTTGGCAAGGTTTCTTATAGAGCAGGGGAGTTTTATATAAAATTGGATCGTGCAAACATGGTTAATATGATGTTGGATTCTCTGGTTTACTGCATTGAATAAAAAATTGACTGCACTACAGTTTATGATTGATTGACAATGTGAATTTTGTCAAAGTTGAGGCTTTGATGAGCAAATCCTCCGATCGCAGCGATTCCATTCCATCTGTGAGGAATTTCACTGGTATTAACGCTGCTCTGACAGAGCCCTAAAGCCACCCTGTGACTTAATGTCTCCATTAAAATCTAGACAAATGAAAATTTGTCTAATGCCAATGATACATTTATTTCATGTTACACTGTGCGAGATGGGTCTAATAAAGTCCCAATCTGGGCCAAATGGTGTGGTGAATGCCAGATGCATCATGATGCACAGATGCAAGCGGAGACATGACGACAACTTGCACTTAACAGACGGTTGCTGCTTTTTAAAAAATGTAGTAAAACAATGAAACAAGCTTTGCCGATGGAGCTGGCTCTGCTGTGAATCGGGGGGGGGGGGAACAAAACAAAGAAGAAGAGAAGGACTTTAAACCGGTAGTGGCCAGGTATAAAAGGTTGGCATCATGAAATACAGATTTTGCAATGTGAGGTTTGAGATAAACATGTTGTTTTTTTAGCAGTACCCTAGCAAACCAGTTACCAGTTATCTGTCTATCACCATGGGTCAGGTGCATCGTTCGAGAAAAAAGCAGGTCAATACTAATTGTGAGTGAAATTCAAGTCACTAAAGCTAATATTTTTCATAATTTGAGGTTCTAATATCCAACAGTTTGTAAAATCTGAATCTGGTGTCAACTCATCATCCTTCCCGCCTTATCCTCGCTGAATGTGGAGGACAAACGCGTCATGGCCCTCATAAGCCTTTTTAATCAGCGTGAGAGATGTGCCCACATATCTGTTAACTCTGTCATTAATGGCTATTCTTCCTCATTAGGGAATGCTATCGCCGCTGTTGCACCGCCACACGCAGGCGTGATCAATTCCTCTATCATTTAGAAGCAGATCAATCTCACAGCCCCTTGTCCTTTCTCTTAAAACTTCAATATCTCCTCCTTCCATCATGATGCATTGCAGCATCAAATGAGTCACACAGCCTTGGGGAGTGGATCTAGAGCAGGGGACCAGGTCTCGACATTCAAGGTGGGCTCCTGTGGTGCAGATATGTCTTCATTAAAGCCCTAATCCCATATGCACCCACACAGCAGAGACGGCAGAGAGTTGGCGGAAATCACTTTAAAATTCTCTTTCACAGCAATTCTTTTGTAGAGTTGAAGTGTTCTAATGTATGTTATGTTCCCGTTTCCCCTGTACATGCCTCATAAAAATGGATTAAATAATAAATATAGCAGCAACCTCTGGTTTCTGAAAAGTGAAGCCAACACTAAAGTGCCATAAACTTGCATTCTCTCTACTGGCCATCGGGGGGCGACTCCTCTGGTTGCGAAAAGAAGTCTGATTGCATGGAAGTCTATGAGAAAATGACCCTCCTTCTCTCTTGATGTATTATCTCAGAAAACATAGCAAACATGAGTTTATGATCTCAATGGTGAGTTTCAAGTACTCTTCAACACAGTATGTGACCATTTTGTCCATGTCAATTTTAAATTATAGTCCCATTTAGACCATGAACAGGGTATCGAATGAATAAAAAGTCCAAAGTCATGCTTTGTTAGGTCTCTCCAGAAGACGACAAGCATATACGTTTTAAAAAATGCTTGTTTTCTGAATGGCCTTTGGATTGATGTTCAGATCGATCAGAGCTAGGGTATGCTAACACTGTAGCTGCTACATCAACACTTAGAATGACGTCTCGGCATAGACAGTCTTTGGTTTGCACTCATAGTTTTGTTCAGCCTCTGTATGAAATGTAAGATACGATCGTAGAGTTATGGTGTTTCGTCTCCATTTCTGATTCAGTGTTGAGCGACGACAAGAGGAGAATCTCAACTTTTATTGGCGTCACATCAGAGCTCCACACATGAATTATTTACTTGAGTTTAAATATTTCAACTCACGTATAAAAAAAAGCCTCAGGCACAAATTTGTGAGTCTTCGCATCTTTGCATTGACTCAATTTTATCGCGCAAATAACGTGTTGCGTTCGGTGTGACCACACCTTTAAAATGCAACGTGTTTTGTAGCTTGCATTGCATTTTGGTCCGTCAGTACAAAGGAGCAAATCTGCTGCTCCTGCACTGCAATCATCTTTTCACTAATTAATTCATTTTCATTTATTGAGTGCTTCTTCATAATTAGCTTTTTGTTACAAGTGTCAAACTCTGCAAGTATGTTGAGATTATTGAATCTGTTTCCAATATAAATGAACTTGCTTCAACAGTAATATATTTGGTGCACACATCTGTCTTGTTTCAATTGACTCTCATTGGTATTGGAAACATCAAATCATCTGAAGTGTAGACAAACAACCACCAACAAATAAAATGGGTAAAGATGTGACATTAGGACAGTTTTAAGGTGGATGTTTGCTTTAAAGGGATGTACGAAGTCTTGTCCTCTGGGTGAAAGTGAATGTATGGATGGGCAGGCTTTTAGCCATGGCATTTGGGAATCATTTTTTTCCTGGGCATTTAACTCTGTTTTAAGGTCAATACAGCTATGAAAGCTGAAGCGAGACATGACACGCTTGTAAAACCTGTGTGTAAAGTCTTGCCTTGCAGCATAACAACAAAGCAAAAGCTCAAAGAGCCACTATTAGAACAAAGAGAGCAACAATGTGACGCCAATTTCATTTGGAGTTATAATTGGACTTATTGTTTTGATGACTGTTTAGTCAAACTGCCATGATAAGAAATCTCTCCCTTCCTAATGCATACTCTATTTCTGATATGCAACAAACAGGACATTTGAAACATTACACCTGATAAAAGGTGGATTTAATTAGTTGGTGTATTTCATGGCTAATGTTGCTGAATTGACTACAAAAGGTGTCAGCTGGTTACAGATGAACAGCAAGCAATTAAAAAAAAGAAGAATTGCTCTGTTTGTTGCTGTAACCCATCTTGCTGCATCCCCTTACTTGCAGCAGAAGAGGATTGCACATTACCAAAAGCTGCGGTTCTCCTCACCAGCCCGCTGTAGTGGAAGGCGAGGTGGAGGAAGAGGTATTATTTATTAATAGTCAGTCTCCCCAAACCTCTGTAAAACATCCTGTTGAGCTCCCTGAGGTGAGCACTCAGCTTCAAAGCAATTAAAACGGAGGCTATGAGGAGGAGAAAGAGAGAGAGAAAGAGAGAGAAAGGCCCAGACAGCCACAAGGCCAGTGGGTTTGGCTAGCTGAACACTCAAATACTGTACATTCAGCTTTTATGCCTGGGAGTACAAGGGCCCTGAGCAGAATTACCGCCCCATGGCAGGGATTCCTTGTCTGGGTTTAAAGCCCCAGTGAGCCTTGGGACAGGCCAGCACCTCTCTGGAGGATTATGTAACCATAATAAGCCAACAGATCCTCTCCGTTTCTGTCCCTCTGAATCTAGTTAAGAATTTGCAGAGGAAAGGCCAGAGAAGAAGTCCTCCCGATGTCTGGGAACTTTCTGTCAAAAACCCGAAAGATATTTAAATCAGGGATTGGGGAAACGAAACTGCCCTAAGGTGTGAATTATGCTCCAGCCCCGAACAGACTCCAAACGGAAATGATTGGTGCAAGAAAAAAAGTGTCCACCAACATGTTGGCCAAAGGCAGTCAATAGCTATGAACACTAAATCATCAGAAGAGCGAATTAGTGCATAAAAGAACGTCCCTGACCATTTGGACTCTTCTTTCCACAACATTGTTTTTAAGTTAGAGAAATCACAACGTTTGTGAATGCATGTGTACAGAATGTACGCTAGCCTTTCCTGTTGAAGATGAACTGCAGATCATTGTTGAATAAAAGCTTATGGAAGAATTTCTGCTAATTTATCTGGTGACCCTACTGAAATATCCTGCGACCCACCGATGAGTCCCGATCTTGGATTGAATGCTCTAAAGCATCACTCTTACATGCAGGTACACTAACAGGCTTCCTCACACTGTATCCAAAGCCAGCCTCATAAACCATAAACCTCATAAACCAGCATGGAGCAAGGTTATGCCTATAACCATCAGCAAGTGCTGTTAGGTATCATAAAGGCGGCTTAAGTGGTCTTTAATAAAGGCAGGTTTTACATGCCTCTCAGGCATTTTCTCATAAAACCCTGAAAGGTTTTGGTGAGTCACTCTCTCACAAGCTTGTAAAATCTTAGCATCCTCTTCTGACCACAATGACAATATCAACATCTTTCATTTAGGTTTTTTTGGTGCCTCCAGAGTCTCATAACCCTCGTATAATTGCCCTCTGAGAACGCTATGCCCTGGTATACCCTGCTGCCACTCAATTTCTCCGTCCATTCCTCTCCCGCTCGCAATCTTTCAATTCCATGTCATGAGCTTGATTTGATCAGAGGGGGGAAACGAGGAGAAAGAGAGGTTTCGCGAATAACTTATGAGTGTGCCATCCTTGAAATTGAGCCATTATGATTTGTATATTAGTTCCACTGCTTTGCCATTCTGTGCCTGCCGTCAAGGTGGGTTTTGCAACTGAATGGCCTGAGACAAAGCAACAATTTTAGGCAGAAACGCTGTGTTTTCCTCAGAGGCACTGAGGAGGTGATGCCTTGTCTCCAGGATAAAAAAAATACCTGAAGTGCAGGAGAAGGCTAGCACGTTTGTACAGGAGGAATTGAAGAAGACTGGAGGGGATAGTGAGTACACATCTCAATCCTTTTTTTTCTTTTTTAGGGTCCAGGTATCACAGGTAGCAGGAGGCTTACAGTTCCTCCAGCTTTTTGTTGGGAACCCCATTGGAGGATTATGTGACAATGGGCCCCTGGACACACAGAAGGCCCTCCTACATAAAAGGAAGACATGTAGACTATATCGTTGTTTTGTATCTATATTTGCAGTCATTGTTACGGCCTCACCTGTGAGCAGCCCACTGGTCCAAATCAACCAGTCAAATCCATGTGATTTATTAACATAAGGACATACAAACAAGACCATACAGAAGCCTAAACTAAGAGACAACAAGACCAGCTGGCACCACGCCAGAGGACTCTCTTCAGCTGCTGGCACAGAAGCTTTGAAGCGCTTCCTTCCCAGGCCAGGTGCCACTAGAGAGGGGAAGGGACAGCAGCACAGAGAACACATGCACACCTTTTTGACTCCTTCTGTGCCTTTTTGTAGTCATTTTTAGTCTTTTTGCCATTGTCATTTTTTTATTTACTTTATCATTTTGAGTTTCTTTGTTGTTTGCTCGTGTCTAGACATTTTGAGTATCTTTGGAGTTGCTTTGTGGTCCTTCTGTGACATTTTGAAGGCCAGGTGCCCCGTGACACTTTGGGTCCCATGGGGACCCCAAGGGGTTCCCAAGCGAGACGTGTGTAATGCCTCCTGTGTGCCCCAGGACTCCTCCCAATTGGATTTGCCTGACCCAATTCCCACAGGAAAGCAGCTGATCATTTGCCTGAACACACTTCCTGCATAGGAAGCCTCATGCTATCAGCTACTCAAGCGTCATTGGCATGACACTGTCCTAGACCACAACCTCGAAAGAGCATTTAAACCAAGACAACACTGTCCCCTTGCACCGTAGTACCGTAGTCGTGATTTTTAACTACCTCAGTAACCTCTAACAGAGAGACGAGAGGTGTTTCCAGCAAGACCTCCACTTCTTCTCGCAGTGTGTGTGTGTGTGTGTGTGTGTGTGTGTCTGTTCCTTCCTGAAGTGAGATCAGCAGTTCCTGAGTCATCTGACAGTTTGCCAAAAAAAAAAGTCAGTCAGTCTCCATGGCACCCAGGAAATCTTATCGACATCAGAGTTATTGCTTCAGGATCACACACACTGCAGTCTTTCTGGCTCCACTCGGGGACATCCCTCGGCTATCAAAGTGCAAAAGGCCACTGTTTGATGGCTTCCTCCCCCACCAGCAGGTTTTTGGATACAAAGTTGACCTTAATTCTGGCTGTAGCCTCTGACCAGACGATATTGTACTAATATATTCAGGGGTAATCAGTGTTTAATTTAGTCTTCATTCAGTTATATTTAATCTACTTGTGGTAACTGACCACAGGAGGAGGCAGGTTTGTAACAGCTGATCTGAGCTATTTAGATGTTTTTTGATTTCACATGGAGCTTCACCTTTAAAGCATCGCCATGAAACATTTGAAGCTAGCTTTTTTCCCTTTCATTTGCATCGTACGGCTGGCTCAAACACCAAACCTAACAACGGACACAACACCAGAAAACGTTGACCGGATTTCAAAGGAAGTGAATAGCTGAAAACCACCAAGAAACACAGAAGCTGCATAAGCAGGATGACCGAGTAAGAGCTGAACAAAGGGCCTGCATATATAGGCTCAGCTCACTAATCAGCACAGGTGTCTGTCATTCTGCTGATCAACCTGGAGGAGCTGGAAACACCAAAGTGAAACGGGACACAACACATCCTAAAAGCAATTAATATGACATATGACATAAATGCTCTGAAAAAAAAAAAAAAAAAAAATCTGGTACATGTGGCTAGATGGCCTTCCTGCCTGTCTACCTGCACATCAGGTAGGTATGGTAGACAGGCAGGAAGGCCATCTACATTCTACCGGTGCACTCATTTGGCGTCGCTGCACAAGGTTAGACAGCACGATTTCACAATTCATAGTGCTAGCTTGACAGCTGAGTACTAACGATAGCCATGTTTGTTGTTTTGTTCATTATGATAATGTTAGGTGTTTTCTTCCATGTGATTCAGACGATTTCCTCCTCCAGCAGCAGTCATGCACCGTCGTGTGTTAAGGAGGAGTGTCTTTGGAGTGACGCCTGAAGAGAAGGGCTGGGATTTATTTCAGTTGGATACTTTCAAAATATAATTGAATAATTTGCATGAAATGAGTACCAAAGGGACACTGAAGCGATGGCCAGAGCTGCTTCAGAATGACTCCCTGAATTTGCCGTTTGATTTTTAGACATTTTTTGAATACTTTTCAAAGCTTGCAGTGCCTCTTTCTGTATGTGTGCATCCTCAACACGCTCTCATCACAACTGGTCACATACTGAGGCTTTTACAGACCCTTGGTGTCACTTTCTAACGCATTGGGTCGCAGTCAACGTAGTTAATGTGGATTCAACCAAGCATTTGCTTTGGTAGGTCCGTCATAGTGAGGCTCAAAATAAGAACATAAACTGTGCCATCGGCATGTGCATGTGTGAGAGTGAGTTAGATTAGATCTTGATGGGCAGGCGGCTCCGCTGACATCACTGTATGAATGGGTAAATGTAGACATGGAGCGTAAAGCACTTTGAAATGCACTAGAAATGTAGGTCCATTTACCATTTAGTAAAAAAACATAATAAACATCGCTCATAAACATGAGTTCAAAATAGCTCAACAACAGTGAGACAGACTGGTCTCCTGGTTGAAATCCAGCTTGTTTGACCCATCCACCTCCCTAAAGTGTGTCGGTATGGTACGCCCTGGGAATGAGAAAGGCTACTTATATTGACTGAAATGGTGGCAGTCCTCTCACATTTCCATATCATTGTTCTTGGTGTTTTGTGTAAATTTGTATTCAAACACAAACGGTAAAACCTATTTATGTCCCCAAGTCGTAAATCAAGAGAGTTACCTCCAGCATAACCATTAGCACCATCTAACAAATGAATGAAGGGCAGAAGGCTAGAGGTCTAAAGAAAAACACCAAATTATAACTGTAACTAAGGCAATGAAAGGACAGTGACAATGAAATATGTTGTCTGTCTTCTTCTTTCCAAGGAACTCTTGACAAGAGTGGCTGAGTAGGTTGTACAAAGATAAGTGAGGGTCACCAGATACAATCTGCAGGTTCATCAGTCCAAACACAGACGCCCGCTGCTCAGGTTCACTGCCCTGTCTCTCTTCCTACCCCCCTGATTTCTGTCCTGCAGCTTTAGGAATATTAAATATGGGAGGCATCCCGACTGCAGATGCACTGCCATTGATTTTGTGTCAATCCCCCAAGGCCACTGTCATTTGATTTGGTTTATCAGTGATGGGCTAAATGACACATTTCCAGATAGGAGCAGAGAGAATGACAGGACGTTTCTCACTCTGAATATCTTCAATTAGGTAGTTAATACTTACTAACTGCAATGATCACAGCATGGGTTCAGTTTTTGCCTAAGCTTCACTTACGAGTGTTTTGTCCACAAAGGTGGAGCAGGTGATTCTATTCAGAAACACTTTCTGTTGTTTTACTTGAAACATACCGATAGCAATTAAATGCTCTGACATAAAAAAAAAAAAAATATCATTTGTGGCGTGGCAGGACTGTAAAAACCTGTCCAATCAAAAAAGTTGGGCGGGAGAAAATAATTTGATGGCCTGCCTGTCTGTCAATGAAGGGGGGCGGGGCTTTTTTGGTTCAGCGATGCGTTCAAAGTCAAAATCTCTGTGGTTTCTCCAAATGACCTACTCAACCTTTAAGACATCAGAGCCTTACAAAGCGTTGAGTTAACTAGACTAATAGTTTTGGTTACTGTCTGCTATAATTCAGGGAGTCATTAAAAAGTCTCATCGTATTGAAACCGCAGTATTAAACCTGACGATTGAAATGTTTTTTAATAAGTTAGATAATAGGTCAAGGCCACATCCCACTGGGTTTCTTTGGTATAAGTTGCATTTTCTCGGAGCAATGTTAATCATAATTCTCTTCTAATGAGGATTCCAGTGAGTTTAATTGCAGTTAAGGCGGCAGTCGTCTCGTGGAGCTCCTCCCACTGTTTGCTCCTTAAATGTGGACAACGGCATCTTTGGCCATCAGCTTTGTTTATGCTGTTTGAATATTTGTTTGAATCAGAAGGTGTCGAAATCACTGATGAAACACTATCATGCCACAAGTGAGAATCTGCAGGCAAAGTGTTGTAGCTGCAGTGGACTTCCTCAGAGTGTGTGTGTGTGTGTGTTTGTGTGGGCGAAAAGAGAGAAAACTGTCAGCTTATGAAAAACAAGCATGAAGCTACATTTCATTTTGATTTACAGTGCGGCCGTGCCCGCACATATGCATGGGTTTGATTGTACGTGAAGCAACATATAAAGGACAGAGCAGCGTCGCGCTGTTATCTGCATTGTGATGCTGCATTGTGATTCACCATAAACACTGACAGGGGGCTCTGTGTTCTGCAAGATCACTGGCAGCGTTCCCGCCTCAATCCTTCCTCGGCACGCGCCCTTCCCTTTAACAGCTCGCCATTGCCCCCAAGTGGCAGCCGGCATCCATGACCCCACTTTGGTGTGAGGTTAACAGCTTCAGATGCTCGCAATCAGTGTGCCGCAAGGGGGGCGGCATTTGCAGAAGCAGGTGCCGTGATGGGTTCAAAAAAAGACGAGCAGACGTCAAATCATGGCAGGACGAGGCGGCGGCCCCCGGCTTTTGATGAGCGGACATCAAATCAATGATCAGTTCATTAGTCTTACAAGAGGAAATCTAAGAGTGATCTGCTGCTCTGACAAATCAATACGGCATGTAGTTAATACTCAGTGTGCCAAATTCTGTCCTCCACCCATGATAACCTCTTAGAGTGTATCTATAGCTGCTAAAATACCTACCTGCCAATATCTCTGGCACAAATAGGCCTCTCTGCAGCCGATCAGGGTGATGTGCATCGCAATCTCTGTCTAATTGCACGGGGACTATAGACCATCTGTTGAGGGGCCAAATGACATCTTTGCACTTCAACTATCAGGCCCCAAATCTTCCCTTTCCTTGCGATGAAGGTCGCAGTGTGAGAGCGCTAAAAACCCAATGAGCTTATCCCTCTCCTGTCCTCATTACTATGTAATTAGACGCGGTGCTATTCAACTTCCCTCGTTTCAGACTTCTTCAGATCAATATCACATAGGCTGCCCGCTAAATGGCCGTGCTGCTGGGAGGGCTTTTCTATAGCTGGATGGGAGGTATCAATCACTGGGCTAAAAGAGCTGTTCAATGCCGTGGAAGTGATGACCCCCCCCCCAACCCCACACGCACACACACTTTTACGGCGCAGTCGTACAGGATTTGGAGGGAAAGCGATGGCGAGACGTGGAGTGTGATATTTCAAAGAGGATATTATGTGCGAGTGTCAGGTTTACGAGACGGCGCCCGCTTCTTTTTGTCTACCAGGTATCGACCTCTACTGAGGGTGAGACACAAATCTGGAAATTGTGACTTCATTGCTGGCAGAGACATTGCCTCGCATGTCAACCTGAAGAATGTCCTTCTTTCTATACAGAGTCGGCATGCTCCTTCTTTGTGTCTCCTTCTTCTTTTGGTGCTTAAAGCCACTCTGATTAAGACACAAAAATAGCCTTAAATGTTTTCTTTGTCCATGTTGGACCTGGTGTTTCTGCAGCTACTGGAGAGGTCGCAGCTGCACTGAATGCATCTCAGTGTGTGACTGAGGTTGATAGGCCACGCTATGAACACATCACCGTCGTCAGCTCACACATGAGAGCATTTAGCGGTACTGGATGAGATATGAGCCCACTCAAAGGCTTGATATTTCCAGATTCATGTCCTCCCATCAGGGGTGGTTTAGGTTGGAGGGGGGCTCCGATTGAAGGGAACATACAGCCAGACAATCAGACGCCCAGACTGATTCATCTCTGATAGTAATTAGATACTTACAATAACGGCTCATTCAGGGTTATTAATGTCTAGAACAGACAGTCCGAGGACAGCATGCGTGTGTGTGTGTGTGTGTGTGTGTGTGTGTGTGTGTGTTGGCAATTGTAGAATCGATTTGGACATCACGGATGAGTGTGTTTTGGGAGGGGATGTGGTTAGATTTGTGTTGCAATCGCTGTGAAATCGGTGGAGTTACGACACGATGACAGAGGAGTTGCATGAATCAGTGACAGTGTGCCGTGGGCTACTGTTCCACTAGTATTCTAATGGGCTATTTTCTATTAAATCTGGGAAAACGTTCTGCCGTTAAGCAACATCGCCGTTAAAGTGCCAACTAAATCATCTGACACAACTGCCTCACTGTTGGACCTCTTTCTCTAATGTTTTATTCAGCTGAGCTATTTTCAATAGTGCTTTCCATGCAATAATGTTATTACGGTTCGTTTTCTTCTAAATGTCGCAGAGAAAAACAACTTTGAAGGTGTGTTTTTTTTTTTACTTTCAGGTTAAGTTTTAGTAATCTAACATTTGCAAAGTTTTCCCAACCCAGAGATTAATTCTTTCACACACATTCTTCAAGATAAAATATTAAAATCATACCGAATTTCCAGCTTTCATCTGGGATAACCAGTAATAACGGAAATGCAACTGTATTTATAGATCAAAGCCTTTGCTTAAAGCTGAAAATATCCTCTGCTCATGTGAAAGTGGAGAATCTTCCCTGTGAATAGAAACGTGGATTCACATGGTTTGGATAACGGTGTCATTTAAAGAGAGACAACATATTTGTTTGTTAAACCAGAAGACGTATGTGGCACGCCTGCTGCATTTAATACTGAGCAATCGTCAACAACAAGGAGTAGCATCAGTCTGAAAGATTCATTCACAGAATGACGGCAAACATCTTTCTTCAGACAGGCAGCGACACAGAAGGATCAGCAGCTATTTAGCTATATTTATACAGAAAAATAAATACCAGCAACGTGAGGAGTCTCATTCAACGACAAAGCAGCACTTAACAATATGGCACTCCAAGTCTGAATTCATCTCTCCACAGGCGCAAAGCAACTCCTCTGTCTGGAATTTCAACACTTCATGTTTCCTAAATAAATGATGCCGTGCGACATTAACAAATAAAAGAAATTACAGAGAATAGAGCCATGAAGGGAAAGCATGCAGGATAAAAATATAACTTGAATCAAAAACAGATTGTCAGGGGGGAAAAAAATTTAAGATTTATACGCTGCTGTCAAATGAAAACGTTTCATTACTCCAGTTTTGGTGTTATACTTCTGATTGTTTTATTTTTACTGACAGCCTCGGAGCTCCGGGCTCATTCAAAAAGCTATGGAGGAATCAGTGGCGGGTTAGCCAGTCTCCTCTCTGCTGTCGGCATGCAGCCTATATTGGGGGGAATGAGGTCTTCATCTGACAGCAGCATCTCCCTATTTGTTCTACATTCACTGCAAGAGGATGGATCACCTATCAGGCACCGGTACAACACAGGACTGTATACGGAAAACAACACCACGGCAATAACTACCGGACTGTTACTGATATTCAGGTAAACATGACAAAAACAAATGGAACATTTTTCAAAGCCCGCCCTAATTATAACCGTCCACACAGTCATTCCAGCGGGTTCTTTTGTCGGCAAAACGGTTGCTTTTGTCATCATGCTTCAGACGGGCATCACGGAGCGACAATATTTCATCTGACATCAAAATTGGTCCTATTATTGGTCCATTGAAATGTATTTCAAAACAAAATGATAAACAATAAAAAGAAGACAAAGAAGACGGTGCCTTTGTATGCGTGGCAGGTGTACATTCTTGGCAATAACAGCACCTCTTTTATGTTTCAAAGGAGAAAAAAAGGAGACAGCTGTTAAAATTTACAGCAACGTTTGCTCAAATGATAAACTCCACGGACTTTAACATTCCACCAACAAAGTACAATTTTGTGGATTTTTTTTTTTTTTTTTTTAAATATATAGTGAGTTTTACAGCAATGCTATTGGTCAACACAGAATCAAAATGCAGGAATTATACATAGAAATCAATCAAAGGCATTCCATTCACATCAGCCGTCACATTCGTGTTCGGTGGAGCTGCTGTTGCAGTATGTGTCCACTGTGTGGCAGCATGTCGGTGTCCTGTGTTCAGTGCAATGTCTCATCAGTGCTGAGGGCTGTAAAAGTGACATACTGTAGCACATTCTGTGTCTGGCTCCAGTCCCACAGATGCTCGTTTGGCTCCTCGCTCACCGACCGTAGGAGGGATCCTAAAATAGAACAGAAAGTTCAAGGCTCCTGCAGGGATTGTGCTACAACGGCCGATACCATCTAGCAGCACAGGGCTGGATGCAGGAGGACTCTACAAGGCAAACACATCAGCATTGTGATAACGGATCACCAATTGCTGGGGCCCCACAGTAATCTGAACAAATCAATTCGGGAATATGCAACACTTAATACAATATATAAGTAAAATAAATCATCCATTTGATTTTGTTGACATATATTCTTGTTCACTTTTCTGAATAGTTTGGTTCTAATTCTCTCTCCACTAACAAGCTTTGGCTTTGCTTGGCTTGTAATTGGTTCAGGTGGGTGTATGGGCGCGACCTTGAACCCAATACAATATATTTATATATTTATTGTAACCGACTGGATGTACTTTGAAACTGATATGTTTACAGAAAAAAGTTGTTCAAGATAAGAGTGATGTTTGTTTTCATTTACTGAGTTGTCAGGATGTCAGTGAAGGTCTCATTGGTTAGCCTGGCGCAGACCAAAGGTAACACAATAGCTCACACATCACATGCCAAGGTTATGTACCCGACTATTTCAGTACATTATAGAGTCTCAGCTGGTTGCGTTGCTAGGTCACAGTGATGACAGGAAATCATCTTTTAAACACTCAACTTGAAATCCATCTACTGTGGGTTCAGTATGGATTAAATCATCACAATATAGTGTATTAATCAGTGAGCTTTCGAGGTGCCGATGCCAGCTTCAGTTTCCTTTGGACAGAGCCAGCTAGTGTGAGAAGACGACGTCTCTCTCACCTGGTTATAGGTGGACATCAAACACTCCTTCCTCCAGCGACTCTATGTCCTCTTCAGCAATGACTGATGGAAGAAGAGAAGGAGAGGGTCAAGAAATGAGTAGGTTGATCAACCTGCCTCAAGATAATAAAAAGGCGTTGCCTCCGTCTGATTACTTTGCCGATAAATGAGTCTTGTCGCCCCATCGATCAAGCAGGTTCACACTGATATAAAACAGAGTCAGACAGGGCAACGCTTGTGACCAAAAAACTGCATCTATGAGTCACTGGCATCGCAGTGGTTGTCCAATCACATTTCCATTGCAAATGACACTCTGTAATTGGAGAATATCACCCAAATGTGCATATGCCTGGAGGAAGCCTGTATTTGATTGTTTTGGAAAACAGGTTTTGCACATTTAAAGAGTGTTACTATATTGTGTCTTTCCTAAAATTGATTTGCGAGTATGACGAAAAATAGCATGACTCAATCTGGAGATGCTAGACAAGGTGTAGAATAAAGAGATTTCTGTTGAACAACCTGAGTCCTGCAGGCTGGGTGGGCTGTTGGCCGGCGGAGGGAAGCTGTAGGATCTGGCCTGGAGGCCTGGCGGCGTCTCGTGGCTTATGCTCTTCGTCCTCTTCCGGCACTCGACAGCCAGGCGGCTCCGGCAGGCTTTGTGGCAGTTCACCCCGCAGGCTGTCGCCGGAGCGTTCATGTGGCGGGAGAAAGACGGCGGCAGAGAGAGGTGACGGGAGAGGAGGAGGGGGCGGCGGGGTCGGGGGAGGGGGAGGGAGAGTCGCCGAGAGAGGAGGCGAGATGGGGAGAAGAAGGGGGAAGATGGGGAGCGGGGTGGAGAGAGAGGGACAGGGTCAGCCAGAGGGACGGGTGCAAACAGAAATATAGGGGCGAACGGAAGAGCCAGTGGCGACAGGAAGGAGCCTCGACACGGCATGCAGACGCACGAACACTGGCACAAACACGCGCCGAGGCCGACCGAGCCCGACAACAAGTCTGGCAGCCAGCGGGAGTCAAGAGGAGAGGAGTGATGGGTCATTGAGAAAGGCATGCGAGTCAAAGAACCATTCACACCTCTGAAAAACATTTCAAGTTACTGTGAGAAACTTTTAACCGGTTATGAAACAGTCTCACTTCAATACGGATGCCTCCTTCTGACCTACACAAGTTACCCAGACCGTCAGCGAGAACATCTGTTCGGTATGTCATCGGTGCCACCGGATCAGATTTTTCATGAAAAACAAATGAAATGATTCACTCAGACTCCAGGTCTGCCGTGTCTCCACAGTCGGAGCTCCGGCAGGAGGTGGAGGCTCCTCCTCCGGCCGGGAGCAGAGCTACGACACACAGAACCAATACAGACAGCACGCTGCTGTAGGCCTAAGCTGTAGTCCTGGGTCTGAAGGGAGGCACGGGAGAACCAGAACCAGGACTGAGCAGGGAAGACTATCAGACCCTGCTGCAGTAAAATGAGGTTGTCTGTCTCTGTCGCTCAAAAAACTCTTGCATTTTGTCCACAAAAGATGACTTTTTCTTTCTCCTCCAAGAGGTGCAGGGTTGTACCCTCCTCATTCATAATAAACCGCCCACCTTGAAAAGAGGTAGAAGCAATTACAAACCTTTTCTTTTCAACTTCGCTGTACTATTATTACCTTGGCAGCCGCCTACTCAGTGGCCATTAAACAGCCACCAAATCTGGAAGTTTAACCACTTCCCCACGCGGGGTTAGGCTTACAGCAATAGTTTGGCATGTTGAAATATACACTGCCTTGTTTTCTTGGTGAGTGTTACACAGGAAGATCGACAATTAATTCATTCATTGTCAATTAAATACCAAGCTATACAGCCAGCAGCCATGTGCAGCAGTTTCATATTAACAGACAACTATGAAAGTGCTTTTAATCATCTCAGGAAGACAGTGAATATCCCAAAATATTAAGCTATTAATGCCACTGTGACAACACACCCATTTACACACACCGCTGCCTCTCATATCAAAGTCCAAATATCCACCGCCGCAAAACCACACATCCGAGCACACGCATCCAGAGGTCCCAACACACTCCTGCACTGCAAAGGATGATCCGTTATAATTATGGCCCTGCCACTCTTTCTAGAGTACGGACTAACAATGGTAATGGGGATGAATGGCTAGAGGGCTCTCTCATTGACTTCCTGTGGTCTCATTAATGCACTGGAACACGCCAGAACACTGCCTGTCCAGCTCAGAGAGGAGATGGGAGAGCGTAGTCTAGTGTGTGTGTGTGTGTGTGTGTGTGTATATATGTGTACAATGTGCTTGTGCTCCTTTCACCTCCCTGCTCCTTTTTGTCTTTTAATCACCAAGATCCTAGCACCAGAAAACCTCAAATTAAATACCACTTGAGTTCAGTAGAATATGTCTTGGTAATTAAGAATTTGGCAGTGATAGAATAAAAATATTTTGACGGGTTGAAGACCTCAAAGGGGCTTTAATTACTCTGGTTGCCATGCAACCTAAATGTTTGCAAGCTTTAATCAGCAATAGTCAACCTGAGATGAACCTGAATGAGCGGGGACGCAGTTAATGGCGAGAATAAGAGCGGACAAGAGAGAGAGTTTGTCGTTTAAATGCTTGTTTTTCAAGAGAAAGATGAAGAACATTAATTCATTCCATCACACAAGGACTCACATGCAGGTCTCATGCCATTACTGCATTGACACAGCAATAAAGTAGTGTTGGTGAGTAACCAGTTGCATGTAACGATCGTTACGGAATTGAACATAAATGTTACTGCAATCTGTATGAAATATGTAATTAAATGACAGTTACAAAGATGCATCCTTTCGCCGTGCAGGATCGTCTTCTTATTCCCAGACTCCAAAGCCGTTGGGACCAATTTGAGTGTAACACCATCGAGGGTCGGATGGCTTACAAGGAGCCGTCAGCCAGACACGCTCTATTCATTTAGCAGTATGGACCCAAATGTATTTTTTTAATGGTTCCCTTATTTGTAGTTGCTCTGCCTCTTGTCTGCCAACCAACCAATCAATGTGGCCACGTCTTTGGACAAGTACGCCTTTAATTGCTGGACATTATGGAACATTATTTTCCTCCCAAAATCATAAAAAGGGCTCCAACATTACTGTACAGTGTAAAGCTTGTTTAGCAGCTTTATTGCTCCGTTCAAAACATTTGTTTTAAAAGCAACTCAATCATATTTAAAGCTATGGTCTACGATTTGGAATATAAAAAAAATCCATTCAGTCTATCAGCCGTAGGCCTGCATAGAAATTGACCAATGGGAGCCATTGCTCCGGAAGACTCCCATTGGCTCGTACCCTCCATCCAATCCCCTCGTCTCCCCTGCTCCTCGTCTTCCCGCCTCATCGAATCGTGGAACACTGAGGGGAGGGGTTTGGTTGGGGGGGCGGGATGCTTTTTCAAATCTGTCTCAGAGGCTAAAGTGATTTTCAGAATGTAGACCATAGCTTTAAGTGTCATTCAGTAATTCAAATAGTTACTTTACTTTTTTAAGCAATCAGTAACTCATTTAATTTCAAAAGTAACCTTCATAACTGAACAAAAGGAGCAGGAACGCACTCAGACAGACAGCTTTATACAATAACTGAAAATAAGGTGTTCCCCAGCTGACACGGCAATGAAACACTGTTTCTTCTCCTGTTCATGAAGCTGAGCTGTAGTTAAAGACTCCTGCAGATGTAACTTTGCATTATTAGCATCTTAGTTTTCCAAACTCTTCAGTCGGCATCTGCAGGGATACATACGCGGTGTGAGTTATTTAGTGTCCCGAACGTCTGCAGATTATCACCACTTCATTTTTTTTTTTTTTTTGTAGCATCCCGTCCATGGAGGGGAAATAAACAAGCTGTTGGAGTGCGTGTTTTCCAGGCTAATGAGGAGGTTTGCCCGTGTGCATGTAGAAATGTGAAATGAACCATCTTCTTCAAACACTGCCCTACTGGGAGCCATGGAAGGGTAAATAATAGTGCATTGTGTGGTCTCAGTTGATTGGAGCTTATCCAGCTGGTAGTGACCAGAGTGGTGTGTGTGTGTGTGAGTGTGTGTGTGTGTGGACATACGCTTAAAGAGTGTGCTTTATTTGCCGTGGTTCCTGTGTTGATGACATTTACTCAGCACTTCAACTCTGGATCGACAGAGGCTGTGTGTGTGTGTGTGTGTGTGTGTGTGTGTGTGTGTGTGTGTGTGTGAGACGGATGGGGAAATCGATGGTGTCAAAAAGAATCGTTAACTCTTTTGAAGGCTACACCCTTGTGTGGGGAACACACACCCATCCGCAGACCTGGAATCAGATCTAAATGCATTGCTCTCTTACCTTTACACTTGTAGCCTTGCTTGTAGAAGCCCCATATCTGCAAAGAGCCAGAGGGGAATAAAAGGGCAGGGTGTTAATAAGGATGTGGTTTCACCTCCATGAAGGCAAGAAGATATCAGAATCATCAGGGTCAACATTTACATGTGAACATATTATATTTCTAGCCGCTGCACTTTCAAACATTGGAGCATTTAGGAGTTTAAAGTTGGAGATGATATTTCAGAATCTAGTGGAAAGTATTTCATTTTAACATAAGGACAGGAAACCTAACCTTTATTAGCTAAACAAAACTGCAGAGAATAATAAATACAGCTGGTAAAAATATTGAGAATGGAGAAATAGGATTTTAACACAAATAATAATGATAATATTAATATATGTCTGATCATCTTTCCTCCGAATGCCCTGTTTATTGCTGCACACAACCAAGTACATTTGCAAGTATTGCACTTGAGCACAAATTCAAGGTACTTGAGTATTTCCATTTTATGCAGCTTTCTATTTCTCCTCCATCTCAGGGAGAAATATACTGGAGTTACTTAGCAAATGGCCGTTCTCTATGACTATGTATCACCAGATGTGTTGATGTTGAATGTTTGTGATAAACTAAAGGATGAAGTGTTCTTTTATGTGGTGAGAGCATTCTCCTTCTCCTTCGACTAAATAAACCCTTTAAAAAGCCTCTCAGATCAGCAGGAGAAAGCTGTAAACGGGGCTGTTTTTTTCTTTTTAGAGCTACGTGGTTCTCACAGGACAGCGATGCTACAAACATGGTGAGTCATAGAATATCAACACAACAGTATATAAAGGAGTTTAAAAAAAAACAGCAGTAAAATGCAGCATACACATTAATGCAGGTTTGACACACTAGCTTCAATAGTGGTTTTGCATGGTCGCGAATGTTATAGAGTTTACATCAAAGTTAGGCCATAAAATGTGAGATTTATTTTCTCAGAAACCATTAACGTCTGTTCATTTCTCTGCCGTGTAAAAATCAGCAGGACATCGGATGTACAAAGTTATGAGGTGTACAACACGGTTAGCCGCACAAACACAACTTTTAAATGACTAAAACTTTGCAAACGTAAATGTTGTGCATGTGCCGTGTTTTGCCAGCCGCCTTCGAACGCACCGGCGAGTCTCTAATCGCTCGTGAACGCTGAACTGAATTAATAGAAACCAATAACCGCCCGAAGGGAAGGAAGTGCATCTAAAAAGTCGTGCTTTGGGAAATCGCTCGGCAGTAAAGAGGAAGTATACACTGTTGGCGGTTAATGGGCTAAAACACTTTAAACCCCCCCAACCCCCCCGTGTAGCTCCCGTCTTGATATACGGCATTGATGCTGAGGCAACCAGGGCGGATGAAGGAAGGGGGGGCACAATGGAACAGAGGGAGGCTGAGAGAGGAGGTCGGCGGGCCGCGGGGCGGCGGGGGTTAGGAGATCAAGCGAGTGCACAGACAGTGGGGGGAACAATGACATGAAAGGGCCGAGCTGGAGATCACACACTGCACTGGCACATCTGAGGAGGCACAAAATATCCTGACCTCTTCTCACACACACACACACACACAACCTCCAGTACACGCATGCATGGAAAACACACACACAAACAAAAGACACACACGGCGAGCTATAGTTGGTACTCACAGCTCTGCCTTGACCTTTGCTGCCTCTGTGCACCCAAAAAAACAAGGCACCACTAACAGGAGCTGAATGCACACACACCCTTGTATGTCTGTCAGTTTACTGTAAACTTTTAGCAAACTGGACCAGTAATCTAGAAACGATGTGGCACTCTGCTACACATTTATTATTAAAGATGCACTCTGGGAAATATTGAATTGTATATTTTTTGTCTTTTTTTGCTTGTGTAAGAGTGGTCATCGGTCAATCATGAGACAGCGTATTGGGGCCACTGTAGTAAACAAAAATAAAAAATAAAAATACAGAGCCGAGAAAGGTGGGCGATATTCTGAAATTAGCTACTTTACACTTTATAAAGTAGCTAATTTGTTACTAGCGGTAGGTATCTCTTGTTGTCATAGTAACAGAAAAACTTCCGGTCAAGTAATGTGTTTACTTTTACTTTGACCTCTATAATAAAGTAGAAAATATGCAACTTCATAAAGTAGCAAATTTGTTCCTTTATAAAATCGCAAATTTGCGATTTTTTTTTCTCCGAATGTTGTCCACCTCTCTCTGCTCCTTTTTTTTTTTTTTTTTTTTTTTTCTACAGTGGCCCTAATACGCCATCGTACAATCAGCATTTTGAATGAAGGACAATGTTTTTTTTTGTCACGTAAATAACTTTTGCATTCTCACTATCTTTTCCTACCAGACTTTAACACTGCCAACAATCACACATGGGCTCTTCCTGCTTCCTGAAGAGCAGATAAACAGACACAGCGAGGAGTTTCCACTTAACGTTGTCAAATTCATGCAACATGTCTGGCAGTCAGTTACCGCCTTATTGTGAGATGATGAAAATGAGCGTCTCAGGACACTTTGACAAATCAACCATTCAATATCAAAAAGAAGCACAACATGTGCAGAGTTGATTGAAATGAGAAATAATTTAAATATGATTGTTGAGAGAGTTTAGCCTCTTTGTATTTTCGGGCATTTTTTGTTGATTATAATAACACGTTTCCTTCTCCATTAGAAGTCTGTTCATCTTGTACTTTACAATCTAATAATGAATCACATTCCTGCGTGTTCATCTTCAGAAAATCCTTTCTTAGTGGCCTGTTTGTGTAATGAATTTAGATGTAAATCCTAGAGCTTATTTATCAATTTGTCTGTTAAACATGAAACTGCATAACGTAGTTAGCTTAGCATATCGACTGGAAAAAGAGGGGTGAGACAGCTAGCCTTATTCTGTCCAAAGGTCAATCGAATTTCTCTCTCAACCTCACAAATTAAATTATAATTATCTTGTTCAGTCTTGTTGTCACTGCTAGCTGTTTTCCACCCACTACCAGTCGTTATGCTAAGCTAACTGTCGGAGACAATTGTGTTTCGTTACAGGGACTGGACACGGAGCGTTTTTGGCACACTCAGCAGGATACATGTTCAAGTGTTGTTTACAAGTGCTGGTTTGAATGAAGCTAAATGCACATAATACATAAAAGGAATCCTTGTAATGAATCTGTAGGTGTAATTACCTGAAAGAGCAATAAATGTGCCTGCTTTTGTTGCTTTATTGTCTAGACAGCCATTTTCCCCGCTGACATAATTTCCAAATACTCGGGTTGAGAAGAAGAAACAAGAGATTTCGACGGCTGATTCTTCCTCTGTGAAGCTTAACTGTCAAATAACCAAAGAGATTTATGCATCGCTCTGCAATCTCTGATCTCAAAGTGCTTTGAGCCCCTAGAAACTGCTGGTCAGATAAGATCCCTTCTCTAACAGCTGTTTTGCATCTGTCGCTGAACTTCCGGTGAAATTGTATCACTTTTTCTGCATCTGCAAATACAATACAATGTTTTTTACTTTATACCTTCAAGCATTTCATTTCACAGTTTGTTTTTCATCTCTCCACATTAAAGGATCACAGATTAAGGATGCTGATGAGGAGATTTGAGCGTAAAAGGGTGAAAAAGATCACACTGGATCATCTTTTCTGGTTTTGCCCCAAACTCAAGAGTTTCTAGGATGCCGCTTTTTTTTTTTATTCGTACAGCAACAAATCCAGCAGACGGCTAATCCCTGACAGTCTCCCTGTGATATTGGGTTAATCCAAAGACTCTTTGACTCTCCCCTCAACATTACAACAAGCCCTGGAAGTCACAGCTAAGGGGGTTATCCTGAGGGGGCGGAAACCAGTTTCAAAATGGCCGAATGACATGGTTTCTTCTACATGGTAGAATTTGATTTATTGAACATTATTAGGAGGGACAGATTTCAACCTGATTAATTGTATTGACTGTATCTCTTGCTGATCTTCAATCCACATTTCAGCTATTGTACAGACTGACATGCAAGTGTGTTTTATTTATATTTTTGTTTTTTGTCTTGTAAAAATGAAGAATTTCATGAAGAAAACATTGGTTTTCAAATAGTGGTCTGAGCCTCCAGCTAGAAACTTGCTCTCCCAAGATGCAAAAAGAACTCACACGATCCGTGATGTGTCATCTCGCTTTGTGCTTTTAGTAAAACACCTCTGTGCTAATTAATTAGGATGCAAGGCCACAGGGGGCCGCAGGCTGAACGGCATCAGATTATGAAGATCCGAGTGAGACGCTGGAGGTGAGTGAACTCTGCAGTGTTTACAGGAGGACGGGCTCGGCTTCTACAGTGTGGGTTGTTTCTTTTTTTTAATAGACAAGTGCTGAAAAATGGGCTGCGGGAATATATTATTTTTGCTTAGGAGCCAAGGGGAAAAGCACAAAGCAGCCTGAAGAGGAAGTGTCTAGCTTATCTACCTCTGCCACACACACACACACACACACACACACACACACACACACACACATACACACATTTTGAAAGGAAGAAGCATGCTGCCTTATCTTTCCCTACTCTCTATTCGGAGTTTCCCCTCATCAAAGTTTGAAAAAAACAGCTTCCCCTTGTCCAATATTTGTGTGAGTGTTGATGAAAAGTCTATACATGCTTCTCCTCTGAGTGGTCTCCTTCTAGGTTCTCTTCATATACAGCATAGAGAAATGAATGGGATGTCATCTGGGAGTCTGCAGTTGTATACGAGGGCCTGTCCCTGTTCCCAGTGCTGACTCACTGCTTCTAAATAACAGAGAGCTCCTTGGGGGGACTTTGGGGAATGTTAAGCGCCAGAGGACACACACAAACACACAAACACACAAACGCTGCCACGGATGGGGGTTATTATCCCTCCCATATTTCCCAGAATGCATTGCCCTGACCCGACGGTATGAGCGCAACTGGCTTTTGACCCCCAACTACGACACGTGCCATCGGAGAAATCGATGCGTTTGAAAACAAATCATGATTTGACCTTTGCGTGAGCCCGAAGGGTTTGTAAATCATATAGCTGATTCTGTATTTAAATTATCTTGCACATGACTCATTTTGGGGGGGATTATAAGTGAGGTAATACACAAGCAGAAAACATGATTACAAGTGAGCGGTGGGCGTTTACTCACAAAGCCGGCGCAGTGCTCACAGAACGTGGGCTTGACGTAGGTGGCCTCGGTGAACGTGTGGATGAATCCCATCTTGCAGTTCAGCAGAGAGCTGGCTTTCATGAAGTAGTCGATCATCTCTTCGCGGCTGATCTTCCCGTCTCTGGGAGAGACAAAAAGGTGCGACGTTGTGTCGACTGCATAGATTTTACAGCTATGAATCATTTAGTAAAGAGGCTCACTGGTTCTTGTCCAGCTCTCCAAACTTGCTGAGGTACGGGAAGTTGTTCCTGATCGCTTCAAATTCATCCCTGGAGATGTGGCCGTCCCCGTCCGAGTCGAAGTTCTTGAAGACCGACTGTGAACATGAGGGTTGTGGAGGTTAGGGGGGTTATCGGGTCACATCGTTTTTCCCCCCAAATGAATGAATACATGACTTTCTGACCGTCTGTGTTATGATGCTCTGCTCACGTTAAATATACTGTTTATGGATTTGTTTCAAGGGCACTGTTCTCTCCACTCCGTAGGCTATGCTCCGTTGATGACCATTGGTTGACCACTACTTTTAAAAATGAATTGTGGGTCAAAGCACAAGTAAGGTTGTGAGGTGTGTGTGTTACCATTTCCTCTTTCAAGCTACAGTTTCAGCTAAAGTACAGTTGGTACCTTTAAAAAAAATGACTTCCCTGTCTCATCTACTGTCAGGATATAGTGACAGCTCTCTCTCTCTCTGCTTCTTTTCATTTCTGCCTCAAAAATCACCCTGAATGAAAAGAATCCTTACGGCGCCCATGCATTATAGATATCGCCTCATTAGTTTTAAAAGGATTCTCGACCCACAGGGAATTATGTGAACTTTCAATTACAGCCACACACAAAACAAACATAAAACATCACCAGAAAATGGAGTTTTATATTTTCAGATGAGCCTCCCAGCCTTAGTCATCAAGGTAAAGATCACTTAATATAATGAACTAACTAACTAACTAACTATAATGCCAAAGAGCTGAGAGGACTTTGTAGTCATCACATGTTCAGGAGCAGACAAACTCACCTCCACCATCTTCTCTATGTGTTTCTTGATGATCGTCGGGTCGGCGTTGGGCTTCACCGACACAGCCCACTCATCGATCATGGTGGGCTTGGGGTCAGCCGCGGGGGCGGGGCTGGAGTTCTGCTACAGCCAATGAGAAAGCAAAGATGGAGAGATCAGTATCAGCCCAGGGAGGCAGAAGCTGTCATCTTGCAAAGAGAAGGAAAGACAGCTGCTGTAGACGGCACCAGTCAGGATTCATCAAAGTGTTGTTCTCACCGCTGGCTTGCGAGGTTCCCTTTGTAGAGACATCTGGTAGATCTCCTCCTCTGTGTGGTACTGGTCCAGAGACACCTGCACAGCATGGCACATTCAATGACCCAATCTCTAGATTTGATGTTTCAGTGGGTTCAGCATCCACTACAGTCCAGGGTGAATCACACATTTCACGTCATCATCGGGGATCTTATAATACTTAACAGAGTAACTGAGCAGCAGGCTGAAAAACAAAGTGAAAGTTGAAAGTTTCAAAATGCAGCACCGCTGGGCATGCTGGGTATGCTGGGCATGCTGGGCATGCTGGGTATGCTGGGCATGCTGGGCATGCTGGGTATGCTGGTTATGCTGGGTATGCATGGTATGTGCTCGGTTGCACTTGTAACCATACTCATTACCACCCTACTCAGTACTGACACAACCTGAAGTACTTCTACATAGCTTCAGCATGACAGGTTGAATAGAACGTCACCGTCGCATGCAATCCTACTGTGTTTATTTAATTGCATTAAACAGATCAAAAAAAGGATGCTGAAATGATTACATAATGACAAGGATTGGTAGTTTTCTGAATGGAGTTTGGCTCGATCAGAGCTAGGCTATGCTAATAGTGTAGCTGCTGTAACAATTGACATCATCAACACATAAATACGGCAACACTGTTGTCTATCATTACAACACATATTTCTGCACATAGTTCTGTCTGGTCTCTGGACTAATATGAGCTCCTATCGTAGAGCTCTGGTTGACCACAGACACAGGAGACAAAGCGAGGAGAATCTCCGATAGCTTTTCACGACACAGCATCTCCGTTCACGGTGGAGGCATGTGAGGAAAACAAAGTTTTCTGGAAGAATTCAAGGTAGCAGGGTGAGTCACTGATATACAAAGTAATCCTTTAATCCAAGTGAAGTGTGCGAAACAAACAGGAACGTTCGGAGGTGTTAAAATATTCCTAAATCCTCAAACAAGACAGAGGTTGCAGTCAAGAATAATCACAGAATAATCTCTTCATTTGCAGCATTCATCTCCACCACATAATAAATATATTCCTGCACAGATTCCAGGCAAAAGCAGCAGTTTAGAGTCCCTCGTCCAACGTCCACAACCCTTTATATTCTATTTAACACAAATGTCTTCGCATACAAATACCTGTTCATTCCAGGAATTAAGTACAGCCTTTTTTTTTAATTAGCACCATCTATTTACTTAACATGTAGCAGTAAATTGCCACATGTAATCATCTAGTGTATCTGACTATGAGCTATGATCTCACTGTGATTGTGTTTCCTGGGTTTAATTGCCTTGAAACGCTTGTATTCTCGTTTGGCTTTCTGACGTATTGAAGCTTACGGTATTTCACTGAGAAGGTTAACTGCGACCTTTCCAACCCATCAGAAATAATTACATCTATTCTCTAGAAAGCCTCATGACTAGGACTCAAATAGGAAGAAAGTATTGTAAAAGCTGCAGGTGCTGAGATTATTTTTGAAGGATTTATTGACTTCCTTTCTCCTCGCTCTCCTTCAACTCACTCAAGGTAGATCAACTCCAATAAGCACCGGCATAAGATAATTAGGTATCGACTCTGTCCACCAAACTTCCCTTCTGCACCTCAACTCCAAAACCTGTCAAGTTGTTTTCATTTATTTCCACTGAAAAAAATAAAGAGGGAAACCAGCTGCAATCGCACACCGACACCTGAGCAATCCGTCTCCCGGGATTGTTTGAATACAGAGAGCTTCTCCAATTCAGGTGCCTCTTATCTGCATCTGCCAAAAAATAAATACTCGCACACACTCCGGGGTTTAGTGTGGAGTGCGTAAACACCTCCCCAGCTTCCATGCTGAAGTGCTGGCAGCAACAGACCTGAGATCAGTCTCACTCAGTATTCCCGGTTCGAGAGCTCTCACTGAAGGCTGTTACTCAAAATGTGCAGTGTCATTTTAACACATTTTCAAATTATCTTTTTCCTACATCATTATATATGGCAAGGTAACTGGCTGATACCTTCCTGGTGGTGTGTGATGATTGATGGGAGTGTGATATAAACATCAGGTGTAATATGAGGTGAGGGAGAGAGCAATGTACCAGCCGAGACAGGTAATAGTCCATGGAGAAAGTAGCAAATGACTGGAATGTTTATACTTTTACAATGTATGACACAATATATTTAGTCACCTCTTATCATAAAAGGCTTTCTTGTAAAAGTGGTGAGATGTAATGGGAGACATCTTCTTTCAGGTTTTTTTTCAAAGCCAAAGTGCTCTGACAACAAAAGCCCTCTGGTCTTTAATCAGGATTCAGGAAGGGACACGGGGTTTTAGTGCAGGGTAACAATTTAAAGTTCAGTGAGCTTCTATAAAGAGATGCTGAGTCATGGATCTGGACTCTCTGTCCTGCATGAATCCTAAACGTGGAACTTGGCAAACGCTAACAGTTAGAGTTACAGCATTGAACAACCATGTAGAAGGAAATGCATTCTTTAATCTTCTCTGTTTGTTTTTTTGTAGTTAAAAGGCAGGAGAATTATTTTGGACCCTTCCTTTAAAGGGGCAGTCCACCAATTTTAGTTGAATTGGCGACACATACCAATATCTATTTGACCACTCTGGACCAAATCTGTTTCAGACAACTGAATACTGAGAGTTTGAAGGTTCGTGCTTTGAATGCTTTAATTACATAAAGTCTGCCCTTTGTCTGTACACAGATCTGGTCCCAGCTGGCTAATGTACAGTCTATCTGACCACGAGCCAATCAAATCCCAGGGAACGAAAATAAAACAGACGCTGGCTGGACACAGTGTTTCTTCCTCAAAGTTTTCACTCCTACTTCACTGCTGTCTGGGAGGCTAATGAGTGCTTCTGAATTCTGCACTTCATGATGGATAGCAAACTCACAGCAGCCGATTCAGGACCTGGTTTTACCTGATCCAAGCTGTTCTTCACAGGCCCTCTTGGATGTTGCACACATACATTCCCCCCACCTTGCACTCACCGTTAACAGGTTGAGCAGGTCCATGTTGGCATCGACGTGAGGCGGTGTGGTCTGGATCAGGGCCAGCTCTTGAAGGATGGTGTACAGCTGTTGGGTCTTGGCCAGGTTGACCCGGGTTTTCTCCTTGTCAGCCCAGTCCGGCAGCGCCACGTGCACGGCGATCAGGTCTTTCAGGTGCACGCCCAGGATGGGGAACCGGAAGCCCGAGCACTCGGAGAAGCGCTTGCGGTATTGACTGTAGTTGCCACATGACGTCACCAGTTCAATGAGGTTGTTGAAAACCTGCAGCGGGGATGGAATTCAAGGGAGGAGGAAATGGAGGAGGGTGGGATGAGCATTGGCAGCAAACAGAAAGCCTGTCTCCAGAGATTTGTTGAGAAAAAAAACAACATGACGGAAAACTTTTGCTCCAGATGGACTTACATAACCGACGACAGTGTAACTCCCCCAAAAACATGCAACTTTCCAGTTTTGTGGCTCGAGTTCTTAAAGTCGCCGTGTAGGAGTAACTTGGCTCGCACAGACGAGATGATTACCGAATCAAGATTTGATAGCTAAGTTCACCAACATGCAGTGAACGTCGGCGACAGGCAGGAGGATGGCAGTGGATGCTTCACCTTGTTGGTCTCTGCGCTGATGTGGGCCTGGGTGTCTTTGAGGCGGGAGATGGAGCTGTTGCTGAGGCCGCCCACCACCGCCATCAGGGTGTTGAAGTTCTGCAACTGCAGCAGCTTCTGTTGACCAGAGGAAGGAAATATTAGGAGGGGATGGTGAATAAACGTGTAAGCCACTGTCAAAATGGATGGAGGAAGTAGTAGGATACACTTTATTTCTAGAGCATCTTTCACAATATAAAATGCAACTTACAAAAACAAATCAACAACACAGTTCTTAGAAGAGAGGACCTGAGTGAGAATAAACCAATCAAATAAATAAATGCATGAAATAAAATAGGAATAATATTAATAATAAATCAAGTTAATGTTTTTTTGAAGGTTCTTAATCATCCTCTTCATCTTTGAAAGCGTTATAGGCAACTGGACTATCTTTAGTTTTTTGACGTTTCGTCTCGTGGGAATGAATTGAAAGCAATCATATACAAATGACTTATGTGTGTGAAAGAAGGTGGTACAGGTCCACATACACATCCACACATAAGATAATCTGAGTAGAACAACAAGATAGTTCTGAATCTAACCTGCCTGGGTCAGTCAATATGAGCTAACGCTTTGTGAATGGCACTCCGCAGGGCTGCCCTTCAGTCTGCATGGCATCTCACAGCAGTGTGTGTGTGTGTGTGTGTGTGTGTGTGTGTGTTGGGGCTGCCAGAGGGGATCATTTGATTCAGCTCAAACACCCTTTGGAATCTATCGGCAAAGCGGCGTAGAAGGCAGCCGGAGTGTGTTCTGGGTGAACTACATGTGTGTGTGTGTGTGTGTGTGGATGTGGGCGAGGCATGAGAATGGTTTCATTGTCAACACGCCCGGGCATTCCACTGGGCCTAGAATAAACGCTGTGTGCATGATAGGAGATGGATGCATCCTCCCGTCAACCAGTTGTTATCACACAGCCGATGTGGCGACGTTTATCGCAGCCAGAAGGCACAGACGTTTGTACACAGAACATATTGTAGAATCATTTGGAATGGATCTTTTTAATGAGCATGCATTGGACGTTTCTGCATTTTAAATCACATTGCGACCCCGTTCAGTCAAGAGAAAGACTGATGAACACGAGTCTCCCAACAGGGAGCTGAAATTGGATGAAACTACCGCACCCCAAGAAATGTCTAGTATGTCGGGCCGACCTTTGAATCCGTCTGAAATCAGCCTTGATCATTTTTGTCCCTGCATGGGCTCACACTGGGCTACATTTCTGAGCAACTTGACAAAATGGTACGGAATTAACGGGATTCCCAGCCGGGACTTCTGTCTCTGATGTGTCCGCCCCCAAACGATCCCCCGTTCTGTATAAATGACACCCTATTGACCTCTGGGCACTATTCACAGTGGCAAACACTGGTAATCATTATGTGGACACACTACCCACTGTTTCAACTGCCAGTATGTGAAATGTTATAAATATGAACACGTGATTTATGGACAGATTTAAAAACAATGGCTTCTTGTAACAAGACTCACTCTATAGCCACGCTAGCGCAGAGCCACCATATTTTCAAACCCCGAACCAGAAGCCTTTTGTTTGTCCGCGGACCGGCCTGCATTGGTCTGTTAAACTTCTTTCTCAAAGACTGTAAATATATATTACTTTATTGATTTTTAAAAACGCTACAGCCAAAAAGGAAGCATGTAGATTCCCAGGTCTGGGAAAATAGCATTTGTTTACCCACACTTTTTCAGAACAATTTTAAGCTAGCCATGGTGAAAAATTAACTCACTTCCTTTTACAAAGGAACATGATGAGGATAATTATGAACTTTAGTGGTGCTTTTGGTTTGAAACAGGATGTACAAAGTCATCCCTCTCTTCAGACTCCTTTTTATATTTGGTAACTTGACGCAGTCGCTAATAATCATGAAATTATTCTGACATAAACTGTCAATCAAGTCGTTAATGGAAGCTAAATTCATCGGTTGGAGTGGGAAAGTCGTACGTAAGAAGCTCTGCATTAAGAGTCTTCGTAAACCGCTACGAGACAACGTTATCGGGAAAGCGAGCCCATGTACTTCCCACACTGTCATGTTCATGATCAGGATAACTGAACGCAACTCTTCGAGTGTGCAGAGATTCTCCCCAAGAGACATCTCATAGATGAATGATTTGTAATGCATCTGTAGTTGCATGCTGGTGATACTCATGCTGGCTTAAATACACACATTGATATTTATTGATAACTCTACCCTGGATGTCTGCGCTGTGGTTTTGTTATAGTCTATATATAAAATATGAAAGCGTTAAATACAGATGGACTATAAGTCCATCGTCAAACCCGAGAGACGAGAACTCTGCTTTATTGAGACACAGGGAGGCGTTCAAACCTGCTGAATAAATGATGAGACAGAAGTTTGATCTGCAGCTGAAGAGAACGACGGATGGAAAATGGGGAACAATCCAGTGGCAATATGTATGGACGAAGCATTTACATAAACACTGCAGGCTATTAGGATTCAATTATTTTTCAGCATTTTCTACGGTCGACTGATGCTGCCTCGCACAGCGGAGATGAGTGAATAGTCACATAGAAGGAGAGAGAGAGAGAGAGAGAGAGAGAGAGCCCGGTCCATCTGGCAGACCAAATGATAACATCAATACCAGGACGGCGTTTAAAGGGAATGTCTCTGTAGTGAACGGATGACGATCTCAAGACATATGGGCTGGGGGCCGTATATGGCAGCGAGCTGGAAACTTTGTTTGGGGGTCGGTGGGGAGGAACCAGATTGAGTTAAGATTGGAGCCATCTTGACTTGTAGATCACCATAGATGGTTTCAGTCAATGAGCATAGCAATGAAGAGATATGCAGATAGATGGAGGAAGATAAAGGATAGTCTAACTTTCACGTAATAAAGTTGGAGTAAAAAGAATGAGAACATATGATCCTTTTCCTCCAAGTTCAGTATGTTATATGGACAACTACTGGATGGAGTCATTTACACTTTGGTGCAGATATTCAAGAATCATGATGCCTTTGGTCAGGCCACTAGCATGTCAAAATGTTCAAATATTTAATACAACATCTTGCATCTCATCTAGGTGATTTTCATTCCTTCAAATACAATTTTCATGCTCCTCCAGAGACAAATTCACAACCCTTTAGGTCCATAAAAGCCTTTGGAAGTTGCCAAAAAAAATGCATCATTACCCAGCCAAAGCAGGGCCTTCTTAATTCCTGGAGAAGCTTTCCCCTGACAGCAGCATTATCTTAAAGAGCTCTGGGTAGGCACTTTAATGTACTAATACCTCAAAAGACTGTTTAAATTAAATTCACTTCTTCTCACAATTCTCACACTGTGCCGCTGAATGGAAACTAATACATCTTATACGTGTGTGCAAGACATCAAGGCCTTTCCACGTCTCTCCTTACAACCTCTCTGTGGCTGCAGGCCATCGTCTCCTCTCAGTGTGCTGCTACATGAACCCTGACCCCCACCCTCTGCTCTAAGCAGCGTGAAGGGGCCGGCGGACAGACCTGGGCCACTCTGATGAAATGGGCGATGACGCCGGCTCTCTGCTGGGCGGTGGGCTTGCTGAGCACCATGAGCTGGATCCATTGGGAGACGCTGTTGAAAAGGGTGATGAAGCGCTCCAGGATGGGGTTATCCACGGTGCAGCCGTGCATCACAAAGCTGTGGTAGTCCTGAAACTGAACGGAGGAAGCATTAAACCGGAACGATCCACCAAAAGTTGCATTTTTGGAAATGTAGAATAAGTGTTTTTTTTGCTACGGACCAATAGAGGATTTTAAACACCATTGCTTAGCAACTACAATGAGCCCACAGCATGTGTAATTAAGAATTTAAAAGCTGTGAGCATCACAAAAAGACAATGCTTCATCACACACTGCAGGCAAACCAACCAAGATCTTGCAGAAGGATTTGTACTCCAGGTAGGTCAGGTGTTCAGCCAGCTCGCAGGAATCAAGGTGGTCAAACAGCAGGGACATCTTCCTCTTTTTGGACACTGATGGGACACGCTGGGTCACCTGCCGCTTCCATTTATATGATGGCCTAGAAGGCACAATACAGAATATTTCATGAAAAGTTTTCATTTTTAGGAAGCATAACCATCAAACTGTTTCTACGAATGCAGAATGTAGTTCTGCTTCCAAAAAAGTCCACAATAAGTTACATATTTGTTGTGCAATGTATTCTTGTTATGGGAAAGGGAAGTGAAGTTGAGGTCACACTGAAATACATATGGGAGAAGTTTGTCTTTCTACCAGGAATCCCCTTAGGTTCAGGCAACAAACTTGGTTATGTTGAGAAAAAGTAGGTTGTGTTAAAATAGACCGTTTCTGTCAGAAACCTGTGAAAGCTAACTTCTCCAATTGCCACAGAAATTGCTTTTTTATGGGAAAAGGAGAAGTCACTGACCTCACACAGCACAGCTCAGCAAAGTCTGAGAACAGGCAATAAAAGGGCACGGCGACATAAACACCTACAGACCGAGACGTTCAATCACACTGTCAACAGTACGCACAGCTTTCCGCCACCAATTCACTCACACACTGTCCAGGTCAATGAGCCGACTCTGGCGCTCGTTGCCCTCGGTGGCCAGGAGGTCTTTAAAGTCTTTGATCTGATCCTCTAGCTCCGGGCTCAGATTGAACTCTGCTGGAAACTCAGAGATCCAGTACCTGGGAGGCAGAACAAAGGGATGAAAAGATAGAATTAGAATGGAAAATAGGTGGTATAGACTTCTTTACATCTGCACAATAATGTGACACCGTGTTTAAGACCTTTATATTTAGTCGGGTTTAGGGGTGGGAATCTTTGGCTTCACAGCGATTTGATTAACAATTCAGTAGTCGGCAATTTGATTCAAGGACTTTTTTTTTTCTGAACAATTAACCAAAATTCTATATCCATCCAAAAAATAAACGGAACACAGAATTACTTAACAACAACAAACAAACATGCATTCTACAAAAAAGTAGTCCTGCATAATATTTTATGCTGAATACAAAAATGTTATTCCTCAGTTATTTTGAACATTTTTCAATAGACTACATGCTGGCAGGGGAGAGAGGGTCTTAAAATCTTAAAACTTTAATCATAATTAAGATTTAATGCATTTATATTGATTATTGGTGAAGCCAAAGCGATTCATTCTATTTATTTATTTGAGCAGATCGATTTAGTTGAATAGGTAGGAATGACGATCGATTCATCCCATGAAACGTTTCACTACTAGTCGGGTTACATGATGATTACTGTTTATGAATAGCACAAGAAGAAGAAAAAAAAGAAAAGATTAAGATGACGTTTATTACTTGACAAGAAGGCATATTTTTGTTCGGCGCTCGGCATCGCAGCTCTCCTCCTGAGATCTTATCCCAAAGTCAAGGTGCAACTTTCCTGCAAATGGACGTTTTTTCAACGTCAAATTCAGACGTTGAAAACCATCTCTTACATCTCATTAGGATGTATTTAGACAACATTCTTCTGTCAGAAATGCATTAAGCGTTATTTGTAGACGAACACCAGAGAACACATCTCTGAGGTAGTAGAAAACAAATGTGAAGGATACAAGAGCACCAGCTTCTTTGCCATGTCGGTAGACGGGATATACCAAGGGTGCATCATGAGAAACATGCGGACCAAGGTAGCATCCTTCAAAGTGCCCTTCTCATCTGGAAGAAGAAAATAGGATGCCACTCATCATCAGCAGGATAAACTCACAGGGCGAGGGTGTGTGTGAGTCACTGCCCGATCAATTTCTACAAAATACATTTCCAGAGGCAAAAACAAATCTGCACAAATTATCATATAAAACATGTTTTTATTGACTTTTTGAATTAAACTCATTTGACCAACCGAAGGCTTGGATGCACGCTTCCACCAGCTCGTCCACTGCAGCCGACGGCTCAGACAGTATGGACTCCATCTTTCCTTCCCGCTCTTCTCTTCCTCCTTTCTTTCTCTCTCTCTTCGGTTTGATTCTCGTCTCACTGAACACAAAAGAAGATGAAACGCACCGATCAAAGGCGAGCAAAAGAGAATCATTGCTGTTTGAAGAAGCAAAGAAAAATGGAAATTCATAGTGGCTGTTGCTGCATGTTTGGAGTAGTTGTGTGGTCTGTTAGTTTGCATACCGCTCCAGACAGTCGCTGACTGTTTACACTACATTTAGGGCGATTTAATGATGATATCTGCCAATCAAACTCAATGTGTCAACCTACAAAATCTGCAGCGAAAGTCATTCAACTTGAAAAAGCACAATATGAATTTATCAGTCTTAATTATTGACAATGCAGAGATCCCTATAAGTGAGATTTAGGGCTGGGCCTTGTTGATACAGGTGCCGATACGGTAACTGAGAAGTGATTACAAGAACAATGTTGCTTTGGCTCCCTTGAGTTAACACAAGCAACAATACAGAATATGACGGGGAAAGATGTGGACTTATAGACTTCAGATAATATCAGGAACTATCGGATGAAGGTGTGTTCGGTGTACTTTTTCATACTTGATCATGTAGTTACATTTGAGATTCAACACACAGCCTGAATGTGTAAACATGTTTCACTCACGTCTCAGCCAGGAAAATATGAATGCAAAAACATGATAATGATAGAGGCAATGATAAAACAAAACAAACATCTCTCAGTCATTGTATTCATGTCCATGGTGTACAGCCATATTTCCATAAGTACTGTAGTTTGTTGAAGACATAAATAGCATTTGGGATAAAATAGTCTTTGTAGATTTGGGGTGGCGTGTTGGGCCTGAGGGGAGCATCTCCAACTCAGGGTGGAGGAGAACAAGTTTGTCATTGACAACTGACAGAGGTTTCCTTTGTGACCTCGAGGTCATGTAATGGCTTTTATTGGAAGCTTTCACTGCTGTCTTAACAATCCTGGTCAGCTTGTTTCTTTTTAGTACGGTCAAGTGCCCGTAACGAATGGAGCTATTAAAAATAAGGATGCTCTCAATCAGGCTGACATACTCTTCTACAACTTTTGAGACGGACCCAAACCCCTTCAGTTAACAGTCTCTGACTAGCTTTCTGCCACATAAAGTCAACATTGTCAGTTTGTCCACTTAAAACACTTTGGTCACACAGTATCGTTGATGAAGAGTTGATTTGCTCGATGTAAAACACATTCCTTCATTTTGAATCCTTGATTTTACTCAAATAGGGTTCTGAATGCAGGAATTTTACTTGTAGTATTTTAACCAAGCAGCAACCTCCTGTTCTGAAAAGTGAAGCTCAACCTGAAGCTTGCATTCTTTCTACTGGCCATCAGGGGGCGACTCTTCTGGTTGCAAAAATAAGTCAGATTGTATAGAAGTCTATGAGAATATGGTCTTACTTCTCTCTTGATGTATTATCTCAGTAAACATTGTAAACATGAGTTTATAGTCTCAATCTCTAGTCTCTTCAATACAGAATGAGGTTTATGCAAATTATTGTCTGGCAACTTCACATTGGTTTTACACGCTGTCTGAAGTCTAATTAATATTATATTCACGCACTGACATAGGCATGGTTAATAGGCTGCACTGATGCAAATTCAGCATACAAAAAGGTCTATTTGATGGCAGAATATGACAGTATGACAGTGGAGGCATGTCTGACCACAGTGTGACTCATAAGTGAAATGAAAGTCACAATCAACAGGAAACCACCAATTATTATCGGCCAGTGGCATGATGTGTTCAACACAATACTAGCATATTAGGAAGGCAAATATTTGGACATGAGTGATGGCATTTTCTTCTATCATATGTGCTCCATAAATAAGCATGTTTTTTTGTTGACCATTGAAGTCCTTGCAGCAGGGAACCATGGCAACCACATCTTACTACCCAGTCACTTTAACAACACACACCTCGACACACAAAGCACATGCACAAAACGCCAGTTTTCACCCAGACGAGTATGATTTTAGAGCGAGAGACATAAGACGTAAAACGCACTAATCCTATCTGCTATATAGGTTACGGCTCGATCTGGTTGTAAAATAGAAGATAAAGAAAGACACCGGGTATTTCTGGTCTTTTGCTGATTTCCGAGAAGGTAACGCTGAGGTTATGCTCGAGTGACAAGGTTAGCCCATGAAATCCACAAACGCCTCGCGCTGCTGCTTCTACGAGTGGCTCTTCAATGTTGTGGGTCTGCGGCTGTGATGAGTCGCTGCATGTGTCTATTGTGCCTGACACAATGACGCCTTCCACCGTACTGTCTCTGCTGCACCGCGGTGGGCGGACACACTCAATTACAGGCTTCACGAGAATGCCTCAGCCACACACGTGCAAACGCACATTTCTGCAGAGGAGAGGGAGAAAGAGAGGGAAGCGTAACCATAAAGTCACTACGATGACGAGGAATCTGGGAGTAAGAGGATCATGGGGGAGATAACGTCTTTAAAGACAGCCTGCCAGACGAGATCAAAATAATGCGGCGTTGCTATAGAAAAACGTGAAAGTTCCAGTGAGTATGAAAAGGTCACCACAGGAAAGGTGTCTCAGCTGAAGAGTGGCGCTGCAGAAAAAACAGAAACGAACAACATAAGACCTGAGTCTAGAACGGACATCGCTGCTCACATGCAAGGGGGAGTAAAGTGGCAACAGGTGTCATTATTAAATTCTCTGTGAATGAAAATGAGCTTGAGTGACAGCGCCATCTGTGCAGAGGGTGAACCTGCTTTTAACTGTCTAGTCTGGCACTGCAGCCCAGGCTGTGCCCGTCTTGATGATGATACCATCTTGCTACCCATTCATCATCGTCCGGCTGACAGGAGCACTTTGTCGCGGCCCAGAGAACAATTCTCTCTGTGCTTTCAGGAGAATACAGGCTTCCTACCCCCCCTTCTTGCTATTCTTTAAGTGTTTCCCCGCATGATTTCTGATAGTGTTTCTATCGCTGAGAAGGGATCGATTGATTGTTAGGTAGCACACGCTGCGAGAGCTTTGGTGTCATCCTTGGTTGCCTGGTGACGAAGATCCAGGGCCATCGATCAGGCAGGCTAGGGGTGGGCGGGGGCGCAGCGGGGATAAAGGGAAGTTGACGGGTGCCTGGTCAATCCTGGCCATGTGGAATCTATAATGTGCTGCTGGTTTAGTGGGCAGTGAAAATGTCACATCCTCCAGCTTGACACAGAAACCTTCATACAGTCTGTCTTACTATTGTAACCATAAAACAATGTGATAACTGGTGCACAGCTACAGATTTCTAACATGAAAAACTCAAATCCACTTTGAATTTTAGGGCTGGGTTTAAAGGAATCGATTTTCCAATTCTTCCATCCATCCATCCATCCATTGTCTACCGCTTATCCTGTATTCAAGGTCGCGGGGGGGCAGGAGCCGATCCCAGCTGTCATTGGGCGAAGGCAGGGTCTATATCACAGGGCTGATTTTCCAATTCTTCATTTGAAAGATCCAACATCCATTCATGAAACCCTTCTATCAATCTCTATATGCCGTTTCCTAGATCCTTGTAAGTCTCACCTGATCCAAAACATGACCGAAGCTGCTCCACTGAAAGCAGTGGACGTTTGCCTTCAGGCCAGACGTCTGGAAGCATTTTGGATTCAAACTATGAGGACAGAGGAGAGCTGGACAAAAGCAGAGCCACATGCAGTATGTGCAAACTGGAGGTCAAATATTGGAGAAAATACCACAAATCTCTGAAACCATAACCAGACATCACCTAGAAATGCCCACGAACCGCCCTGGAGATGACATTAACAGACAAATTCTCCAGTGTCCGAAAAACAACTGAGGCTGTAGCGACATTCATATGCAAGGATGTACGGCCGCGCAGTGTTGTTGGAAATGATGCTGTAGAGGATAGCCCACTGTAAGCACGCTTGTGTTCGCGACTCGCTAACATATGAGTGAGGTGGGGATCCCTACATATGCTTGTAGTCACATTATTTAATGTCTGCCTGAGAAGAGAATGAAGTCACTCTGTGTGTTGAACTATGTCATTCTTAAACCTCTAGCTAGCTAAATAGTCGCTCTGCGCTGCGCTCCTACGCCAGGTTCCACCATGACCCACGGTGTCATATAAGCATGTCGCCTAACCTCCAGTAGTTCTGCACGTTCCATGCTGTTAGCACCGTTAGCTGCTTGATGCTGGCTCAGCCGTCACCATGTTGGGAGCTGTGACGGGGCAATCCCTTAAATTTGGAGTTTAGCACCCTATATTTGTACTTGATACTGGTGTAAATTAGGTATATATATGTTTTATCCACTGTAGTAAGTCATTTTGCATATACATGCCTTCCTCCTGACTATATCGTACCAGAGCTCAGGATGTCTTCTTACCGAGCCCACACACAGTAAAGGGAAATTGGCATCATAAATCTTTTCGCCTTTTCATGTCTTCAAATTGACTATAGCACTGATTGATGAGGACAGACTGACAGAAACACAGATAATGATTTCCATCCTGCTATTGATACTCCCATAATGGGCACATTCCCATGCTAGTTAATACACATAAAGCTATTGATTTAGTTGTATTCTCTCCCCGATGGCATTTGGGTCAAACAAGTTTGATCGATGTTTTCTAGGATAATGGTCACGAGCTAAAGTTGTGGACACATTGATTCACTCTAATTAGCTGCTAGGCTGACAAAGAAAAACCCCAGTGTGTTCATTCTGTCTCACACAAACATGTTAAAGGTTCTACCTCCACAATTTAGTCCCACTCACGGTGCTCTAGGGACGGTTGTGTGGGCTGGCTGGTCAGTCCATCACAGTGATGGGCTTTCTATGGTCATTAGGCTACATCGAACATAGCCTGGGTTACTTTTGGAGCCCTGATATATTTTTTTGGAATAACAGCCTGAACACAGATACAGTGTTTGTTTGTTTTTCTCAAAACCTTAACTTTAAATAAGCCAAACAAGATAGTTTAAGCTTTATGTATCTAAAGAAAAATAACAAAAACAGAACCATGGATGGAAATGTGGGACCAGCATAGAAATGGCACTGCCGTAATGATGAGCCAATTATTAGAAGTAGTAGAAGTTTTATGTTTTATTTAAAAATAAATCATGTAATATAATAACAGTCAAGAAGTGAATGTACTGAACATCCATTTGATTATATTACATGTGATTTTGCAGATTATACATTTAGCATGCATGCCATAGTTTGCATCCTTATCAAAAAAAATCTTTGATATTAATTTCAGATCGGGACCAAAAAGATTAAACTGCAATATTCATTTGGTTATCAGCTAAATCAGTGGTATTTGTGGTGCATGTGCTTTTAAAACCGAGGACCACATTTCCCATTAACCTCTTTGTTTCTTGTCGTAGAGGAGGTTTTTTTTTTTTATCTCCAAACATTTTAATATCACTTTATTGGTGAGTTTGAGTCATGCAAAGACAAAGCTTTCCCTCCATTCATCATTCTTAACAAATCCAACCTGATGGTTCATGTACATGTAGTTTAAAGCTGCTAGAGGCAGACACACTTTTTAACATTTTTTTTTTTTTTAATGTCTCAAATTAATATGGTAATTTATAGATATATAGATAGCAACATTGAACCTATTTTCAAGTGTGGGCCATTAATTGGCAGTTTAGAGCTTTATCTCAGCTTCCTGACCTTTAGAGGCCAAGTGGATAGAATTACAAGACTGCAACACACCACTTCTTCATGTTACACACACACACATACACACTACCCTTATCTTATACCCAACACCCCCTAGTTTGTTTCAGGAAGTTGTAGCAAGGGTGTCGCATGATGGGACGGATATAGTTCTCCAGAGGGGCTGGTGACAGCCTCTATTTACAGACGGCAGGGTACCGAGAGCAGGAAGGGAAACGTTTCCTTTTGCCTGGACACACAGAGTGCCACATCGGCGGGGGCGCACCGGCTGGAAACTGAGATTAGCAGCTAACGTTGCTCCTTAGGGACGGAGGGGAGGGAGGGAGGGAGGGAGGGAGGGAGGGAGGCAGCCAGAGGGAGGAGAGGAGGAATGGGCGATAAAGAGAGAGCCCAGGGAGGCAGGAAGAGAACCAATGAACTTCGCTTCAGCCCAGTCAAACATGGAAAGAGATCGTTCACAAGAGGAAGAAAAAGTGTCTAAAAAGAAAAAAAAAATACTGTATATGTGAAGGAGGCAAGTAGCACTTTTTCAACATCTTGAAATAACACAAGAGTAAGGAGAAAACTATGCATATTTCACAATGTGTTGCTGGGACATAGCAGCTGCTAGAGTGTAATGTTTTATTTTGTCCTTGAAAACAGAAAAAACTCACACATCCTGTTCCACATCTGGCACACTCGCATATCTCACATCTCCACTCTGGTTTCAGACGAGATGTGTGAGACAGAAAAGGGCATTGCCATGTGCCGTTACAAAATCTTCCTTCCCCCCAAAAAACACAACAATGTATCATTGTGTCACATTGTTTTTACTCCTTTGTTGTGAGGCTTCCTGCTCGAACTTCTGTCCTTTTACCAGATGTGAAAGTTTGCTTCATAACAAATACCGGAAGGGTGTGTTGGTATGCGTGTGTGAAGTGTGTGCAGGTTTTTCACTTCTTATAAACTATCTCATATGCAGCTTGCAAGTGTAGTGAATACAAATATCTTATATAAAGTTTTTTAGAACATTCTTCACACACACACACACACACACACACCGCACACACACACACACACATGCACACACAACTTCCTTTTCAAACTGCCTGATGAGTGAAGGGTAAGGACACAAGGCATATTGCGCAAAAGAGCATTCATCGTCTTTGGCAACAGAATATTGGGGGTTTTCTCACAGTGAACACCCAGGTCACTGCAATGCTGATGTTAGGAAACTCACTTCCTGTTATTAGAAAGTTGAGTCTAAATCTAAATTCCATCTAATGACAGCACAGAAATCAAACAGTGTGTTTGCCATAAGAATGCATTCATCAGATATCAGATTTATGGGGGGAAAAAACATTTTACAATAAACAACTATTTCTACTTTTGCAAATTAAAGCAATAGACATATGGGGAAATTAACATGTTTGCTTTCTTGCAAAGCGTTAGATGAGAAGCCAGATAGCTGTACATAAGAAGTATCCACTGTGACATCAAACACTGGTTTGTGAGCTGCTGTCATAGAGCTTCCAACTTGGCATTTTGGCCGTTGCCATATTGGTTTTTTGGAACCAGAAGGGACACGAGAGGGTGGGGCTACAGCCAAATGCTGAACAATTTTAGTTTAACTGGATTTTACTCTAAAGTGGAACATGATGTACTAAATAAACACCATGATGAATTGAAGAAGACTAGCGATTGAGACCATAAACTCATGTTTACATGCGGGGCGACTGTGTCCAAATTTCCCCTGAAGGCTGTACCATCGGCTTGTGGATGTGTGTGAAATAGTTCCATTTACAATATTTACTGAGATAATAAATCAAGTGAGAACTAGGGTCATTTTCGCACAGACTTCAATGCAGAGGAGTCGCCCCCTGATGGCCAGTAGAAAGAATGCAAGAAGTTAAATGTCTATTCGATAACATGCCGTATCATGTATTTAATCAATATGAAAACAAAATGCTTAAAAACAGATCTTATCTTGTGACTCGTAACATCCTGGAGTCCTGGTTGCCGTTTCCAGTCTTTATGCTCAGATAAGCCTACTGTCTGCTTGCTGTAGCTTCATGTGAGTGATATCGATCTTCTCATCCAAGAAAGTGACTAAACATATTTTACCCAACATGTTAAACTATTCCTTTAACAGCAAGCTTCATTGCAAAAAGCCCTCCCCCCATGCATGTTACTGCTGTGGAGCTGCAGGGAAACATCCACACATAAACAGCTGCTCGTTGGGCTCGGACTGAATCCTTCCAAAATTCAGAGGTTTTCTAAGAAATGTGTGCAGTTTGCAGGGCGCGCTGTACATCTGGAGACAAATTTCTTCTCTGCAGTGTTTATCTGCTCCATTTCCTCCTGCCCATCGGAATCGAGCTCACTGCAGTTTCATGCAACAGTTTTTCGGAACTACATTCATTCGTGTACGCTCCGAGTTTCACATTCACCCAGCCAGTCTCATTAGCCCTGCAGATTAGCCTCGGCTTGTTCCTGTTTACATCCCAAAAAGAGCTTGCAGCTCAGAGCAGACCACAAACCCCACCATTTCCTGTAGTCACATTACATAATTCATTATGCACATTCAGATAAAGAGCTCGCCAGACAGACTGAAAAAAACAATAATGCAGTATTTTGATTGCAGGTGCAGGAAACTGCAAGGATTTTAGTTCTGCTCTTTCTGAAAGCGAGGCACGCCTAACACCTGTTGCACAGGACGATGCCAGTCAACTGAAACGTTGCCTAATCACACCATCACAGGTAATTTACTGCCCTCAGCAATCACTGCACTATGTTAGATACAGCAGCCAGTGTTCGATCAGCCTCAGCCACTACTGTGTTCCCCCCTGACTGGTTTAATTCCAGCCACAGCTTGATTTATAGCTCTTCAGGTCAAACACTTTCCCTCCTGTGTGTCTAGCCAGGCCTTTAAATGTGATGAGTGTAGACTACAGTGACATACTGAGGAGGTGACAGAGGAACACACAGATTCCAAAGGGATAAAAAAAGACTAGAGGGGACTATTTTTCTGGACAAGTGACCCTGTTTGTGTAAAGAAAAGTTGGTATCCTTTCTGGTGTCTGGTGTTTTACTGTTCATATTTCATGCCTTCACAGTATGGGTTGGGCCAAGAATTCCCTCATAATAAATGTCTGCTCCAAATGTTGAACTACAGATTGATTAAGAATGTATCACTAGTAGGGGTGAGAATTGGCAAGAACCTCACGATACGATATGTATCACGATACTTTGGTCGCGATACGATATGTATCAAGATATCACGATATTGCGATATAAATAAAGATGAAAACACAAGTACCTGTATATGTACATCAGACGATACTGATCAGAGGACAAATTGAGTCAAAACTATTTCATTCAAAACAGCCTCTCCATTTTATTAATTCCCATGAAATTCACTGGAATAAATATTGAAAATAAAATGAAAAAGGAAAAAGTACTGCATTCACAACGCGTCTAAACATGAATCTTTTTTTTTTTTAAATCAATCTTTGGAGTTAGAAAATCGATATTGTATTGGGCGGCAAAGTATCGCGATATATTGCCGTATCAATATGTTTACCCACTCCTAATAACTAGCATATCTGGCGTTAATAAATGCGGATTCATCCTAATTATTGTTTCAGAGAGGAGGGAGAGTGCATTCTTTAGGTTCTACAACACTTGCCTATCATGTCCTGTTTTTCCTGTGTTTCTTCTTGCGTGACTTGTTGATCAGGGCCAGGTGATACTCTCGTTCTTCTTTTGCATATATGAGACAACTGTGGTGTCGTGGGTGAAAGCACACTTAGAAGAAAACCTCTCATTGTAATCAGAATAGCTCTGAATAAATGGATTCTAATTGTGTTACACTGCAGGTGCAGATCTGGTGTCAAGCAACCCTCTGACCTCCGTATGACTTCTGCAAATGTGGTGGGAACAAAGAGTTCTTCTGACATTGTCACAGTCCCTCTTGAACTCTGTCACCACTGTCCCACAAAAAATACACACACAGACATGGCTTATACAGTTTAGCAGTTTCACGCCTAACACCACTATTGTCCTTGATTTGACCCACCCTGGATCTAAAATCCATTTCAATAGATACGGGTCAAATAGGGTAGCACCAAAACAAAGTAGAACATTTTAAAATATGTTCATTTTAGTGTAATTCAAGTCACAGTTTCTGGCTAAAAGAATGACATTTCATTTATTTTACTGCGGTCAAATGTCAAAACAGGTCAATTTGGACCTGAACACTATGTAAGGTTTAAATCAGTTAAAAAAAAAACTCAAACAACTAGTTTAGAAGAAAAACATATGCATTCAGGTGACTGAGGTGTTTGGTGTGAATGCGTCTTGGCAGGTAAAGAGGTGGGGGGGGGGGGGGGGGGGGGTCGGGCAGGTGGAATTAGCTGGTGCAAAGTAAGATAGGGAAGGCAGCAGACTGAGGCAGAATGTGCATCGGACCGTTCAGCCCGATGATGGCGAACATCCGGCCCACATCTCTGGCCGGGCTGCTGCCACCGTCTGCTCTCTGTAATTCTTTTCCTGCTGGTTTTTTCTCTTTGTTTTGATTGAGTTTGTGTTTCCTTCTCCCTCACTGTGTCCCTCCGCTCCACCTTAGTTGGAGTTCTTCCTCTCCTCCACCCTGATTTGTTGCTGTTGGTCCTTTGGCATAAAGCAGCAACCCTGCACAATGGATCCAATTATGTCTGGCTCTCATGATAAGTACAACACCGCTGCGGGTTGAGGTGGAGGAGTGATGGTAAATATCAAGGGTTGCCGCTCCAGAGGCCTGACGTAATTGCACTGCGGCAGCAGAGAGAGAGGAGAAATAGAGATGCAGTGGCTTTTTCTGAAAAAACTATTTTTAAAACTCTTGATTTTACAACTAAACTGAAGGTGCTCATAATCCTTCACATCCTTCTTTTAAAGCTCTGTATCTTACAAACGAAGCACCACTTCACATACATGAGATCACATGACCATGGGTGACTGTGTGGCCGCTCGCTCTGATGAAATGGACTTTGGACTAATTGTTTTATTGATTTGTGCTTCGTGGACAGAACGGTCGGTCACGTATGATGCCCGATGTCGACGGCTGCCACATTTGCATTCTCTGAATCAGACGTTGATCCGGATGAGCCACACAAAGCAAACGTGTCCAAATATTCAAAACAGCATCGTGCAGCTTGCACGCAGTCACATTGAAAAGCACCAAAATGACTTTTCTGCCTCCCACAAGGACGCAACGGGCTCCAAAACTGCAGCTGCTTAGACCCTCAGCCGCCCAGAGAGGCCGCCAGCCACAGCTTACAAGTCAAATCCCAGTGCTCTGACATCAAAACATGAGTTGGATGAGGCAGGGGTGAAGTATAAGCGAAAGACGTGGCAGAGCAAGTAATCAGCTACCCCCGGCCCTCCTAATCCCCGCCGCTCTGAGGGCGGCGGGAGCGAATCACCTTGAATCACTGCAGTCAGACGGCTGCAGCCTGAGGAGGTAATGAGGGAAGCAAGGTAAGTCTAGCCTCTCGCTGCTTAATTCAGACGCCAGGGCGGTTACTCTCCAGTCGTGGCCAACTCTCATCAGCACACAGGTGTTTAGTGGATAATAGCAGAGGGTTGGGTCTTGGAAGTTAGTGTCAATGCTATTTGACTGATTCATGAACAATCCCTCTCCAACCTACATACATACAGGATTTCATCACATCACATTGCCATAAAAACACTCACAAGAAGTTGAATGTCCATTATCTGGATGATCTGTGGTGGACGAGTGAACAAATAGAGCTTGATTATTCATTTATACTCTATGTATGCATTGTGATTATCGTATTTAGGAGCATTTTATTGTTATCCACTGAACAAAAATGTTTCTTAACAATGTAAAGTGACTGCAGTATGTTTAAGAGTTTTATGCAGGATACTTTACTTTCACCAGGCTAGTCGTGACATGAGTTTTCATCTTCCCTGCTTACTCCAACCCTCCTCTTCCCAGATGGGTCTTGCCATAACTTTGCATGCCAGACTTAAGTTGAGCATCACCCCAGGTCAAAGCAGCCCCCCCCCCCCCCCCACTCCATCTAATTTTAGCAACAGGCAGGGATGCTCCTCTTCCTGAAAACAATGTGCATTCAGCCTTCTCCCATCAGCCCCACTGGTATTTGTGACTGGCAGCTGTGGGATGCAACCCAGTCTACAAGTCCCTGCACAACACCTGAGACTACTTTGTTTCCAACGCAACACATAACGCGCATCCATGACTCACTGTGAATCAACGTGATATTCTGACATTGCTGTGGTTGATGGTGCAAGAGAACAAGTCCTCGCGTGATCTCGTCCACTGTTGCAATGCATTACACGTTCACACAATGTTAAAGCTATTACACTGGAGGTTCTCCTGAATAAGAGCCTGACCAGGCGGACACGTGAAACCCACCATGCGTAACCGTGTCTCCTCCAGTGGTAAGTTCTGAAATCCTCTTACCTTCAGAGTTTGAAGGGTCCCATGCTCCGGGAGAGGAGGCTACGGTGGTAACAGTTGGCGGAGTTAAGCACTGAGGTGAAACGCGTTACATCACCAGCAGCACCGAACCCGAACCGCCTGCTCAGCTGCGGGAGCGCCGGTGTCCTTCTGAGAGACGACGATCGAAGCCCAAGAACTCATCAGAAGAGGCGCACACGGTCGGATCCCGATCCGGACTTAATGCGTCGCTTCTCTGAACGCGCTCTGCGGGTCTCTTTTCACGGCACATTAACCCTGAAGCGCGCGCAAGTCATCCCCCGGCGCGCTCGGAAGCAAGTTACACGGCCGCGAGGCGCCACGCGCAGCTGAGCTCTCAGTCATCTGGCCCGCGTGCCAGCCTCCAGCTGTGCGGCTCACAATCACACTGCAGAAGAGCCACAGTCCCGCCTATTGGATGGAGCGCAGCAACACCGCTGCCCGCACATGCTTGTGTGTGTGTGTGTGTGTGTGTGTGTGTGTGTGTGTGTGTGTGGTGTGTGTGTGGTGTGTGTGTGTGTGTGTGTGTGTGTGTGTGTGTGTGTGTTGCTGCGCGTCATTAAAACCACAACAATCCATCTGTGTGTTGGCTGCTCTGTCATATAATTGTGCGTCCTGTCGCTCAAAATGTGAAAATATTGATATTAAATATTGATAGACATGTTCACACTTCCACATTGCCCAAACATGGATGGATGACACTACTAGTGACGCAATGGGAGATCCGTGCATGTATGATTAATACTACATTTAGTTATAACACGAGTAAGCTAGAGAATAGCAGTGTGTGTGTGTGTGTGTGTGTGTGTGTGTGCTATACACGTTCACACACACACACACACACACACACACACACACACACACACACACACACACACACACACACACAGAGAAAATAATGCATAGCCTAAATACATACATGTTGCGTTCAGGTCATGCATTTTACTGGGTGATAACCCTAAACCTAGAATCCAGTGTTTAATCTAATTTAAGTGTGCCATGTGTAAAAAAACATAAATAATAAACAAATAAAATAGAAAAAAAAATAGAATTATATTTTTTTTATTTTATTTACGTGTTGCAACACATACATGCGAGGTCTTGTGCAACAAGCTCCTACAAGTTGGGATATTTCCGACATCACGTGAAGGCAGCAGGGTAAAGTCCGCCCTTCCAGGAAGAGGTAGAAGTGGAAGTTTAACAAGACGAAATAAACAGCCGCTCCTGTTGACGTACGTCTGCCTTTCTTGTTCACCGTCTGATGTAGAGTAGACTTGATATAACATCCGTTAATGTAAACCTAAACAACATCCTCATTCATCAAAGTGCTGGATGTTTTCTTTATGGGCACTTCCGTTTCCTTTAGACTGAAAGTAACTTAATACAGATAAATAACTTTTACAAATGTTTCAAAGTACATATAATTATCATATGACAAGTTTAAACATATTGTGATTGAGTTACTGAAAGTGTGGTTTGTTAGAAAGTCATTGTTAAGTCGACGCACTGGGACTCTTAGAGGACGAAGAAGTGATTTTATCTGATGGGGCATGGTTTCAAGGGAATACAGACTCTTCAGCAAGAAAAGATTGATTTAATTTTATTAAATAAATTAGTTGTTTTTCCTTTAAACATACTTTTATAGTTTGTTTATTCATGTTTTTATTTATTGGTGTATTTATTTTGCAACGACAAATTCAGAGGAATGACATACAGATGGGAAGATAAGGTTTGCAGGTTGACAACATATTGGATACTGAAATAGAGATATTTACTGTTAACCACGATATGTGATGAATAATCAGTGTCGGGAAGCAGTTGTTGGGTCAGTTTGGTCATGAAGGTAGTTGGATCAATGATATATGTGGCATCAGTGATAATAGAAACAAGCAAATATGACTGGAAGAAGTATTTCATAGAAATGAATGAGGGGAGAAAACTTATATCCAGAAAACACTGATGATATCCTAATACTCTTCTCAGCTGTTTCAGTGTGGTGTTCATGTGTTGATTTAATCTTTCATGTTTTGAAATTCTCACACAGACCCGATGGTGCAATCCTTTGCAACAGCAGTCACTCCGTGGGATTCCACTTCTTAAAACACCCACAAACAACAGGGGTGTATAGGCCAAGGAGGGGAGAATCCTTTCATCCCAGGCTACGGCTCCAGCATCTGTGTATCAGAATGGACAGCGAGGGAGTGGGCCTTTTACTGGAAGAGTGCCTCACAGCGTTGGCAGCAGCTCATCAGCCCACTGAGGCCGAGAGGCTGAACTACTGTAGCTGCAGAGGTCAGACACAAGATGGTGGTATTGTGTTTGAGTTTTATTTGGCTACAGGAGAAAGTCTGGTTGATATGTGGTGGCATATGGTTTGTGTTGAGAATGAGGGACAAATGCATTCGTTATCCAGTGCATCCAACCTGGACTTTTGTTTATTTAATGCTTTTCTGTAGCACAAACTGGAGCAGTACCAGACAGCAACCACATGTTCTGATAAAGCCAAGTTGAAGTGCCTTACATCTGCAGTCTCACTGCTGGCCATCAGGGGGCGACTCCTCTGGCAGCAAAATTAAGTCTGATTGCATGGCAGTCTATGTGGCAGAAAATGAACCTACTTCTCAATACATGTCTTATCTCAGTAAACATTGTAAACATGAGTTTATGGTCTCAATCTCTAGTTTCAAGTCTTCTTCTTAATTTGCTTTTAGTTCATTATAGTCAATTTAGAGTGAAATAGAATAAAGCAAGGTGTGCTTTAGGGTGTGGCTACCATACAATGCCATGCTAACGACTTGTCAATAACAAGACAAGTCGTATTATAAGTCGGCATTGTTACCACGGCCACGCTACCACGCTACCACTGCAATGAGCTACTAAGATGACTAACACTTAAAACTGACCTTCAATTATTAGGATACATTTGTTAACAGCTTCATACCAGAATCCAGATGGATCCAGATCCAGTAAGGTTGTGCTTGAGGTGCCGCTCTGCAGCTTGTGTTCATCAGATCCACCCGTCGCTCCTACACAGTCCAAATAAAGTCACTCCCCTTTACTGATTAAAAAAAAAAAAATACAAGATGGCAACAGACAAAATGCCAAACTCGAGGCTTTAAAACTAGTTCACAAACCAATGGGTGATAAATGTATCAAGTATTCTCCATATTATTCACACTTGGGGTTTCAAAGTTTTTAGACCAGTTCATCTTTGCACTGTCAGACTTTCATTGGTTATTTAAATTCCACGCATTTCCCGTAGACTCACTGTGTGAAGAGCTGGCCTCGCTCCTGCAGGAGGCAATGGACATGAAGTGGCCCTTTGTGCCGGAGAAGTGGCAGTACAAGCAGTCAGTCAGCACAAATGACAAGGCCAACCTCAGTGACCTCATCAGCAAGCACCTATCTCAGCTCCTGGTAATAACGTCACAGCTAAGTGATGGTGTCCTTGTGGTGTTACTGACAACAAATGACCTTTGCTGTGTTTCCAGGCTGTTCTAAAGGCTTCCATCGTGGCTCAGGAGGCAGGCACAGCACTGGCGGTGGTCTTCCTAGTCGACCGCTTCCTCTACTGGACGGACGAGTCCAGCAGGCTGCTGAAGATCACCAAGCGGCTCCACAGACGCCAACGTACCGCCCCCGTGGCCCCCCAGCTGGTCATACGACAGGCCAGAATGTCCTTTAACTCTGGTACAGTGTGGTGGAGCAGTGGGGCTGAGTGTATTTTAGTACTATTCTTAGTTCTGTGGGGAGCTAAATACATGTGAATGAAACACCTCATACATCAACCCGATCACTGTTTTGAACTCTTAACACATGAAAAGGCTTTGTTGTCGTTACATTTTTCCATTATGGAGAACAGGCAAACTACAGAAGGCGGAATACATTCTGGCCAGTCTCATTAACAACAGCGGGGACACAGGTAGGTGCTTTGTTATTCATATTGCCTTTAATAATGTATTGTGATGTTTTTTTAACTAAACAAAAGGCAAATCTTTGTTTTCCTTTGACAGGTTTTTGGGAGTACCACTCTGAAAGTGACAGGGCTCTTGTGCAGGCTGTTAGTGTTCAAGTACGTGGGATGATTTTGCAAAAGCTAGGTAAGATCTTTTTCCTGAATGTAAGAAAATTGTTTACCGACAATAAATTCATATGGTGAGCGTTGTGCACTCCGTTCCAGGCCTGTGGCTACAGGCTGCAGAGCTCATCTGGGCCTCTCTGGTCGGCTACTACGCACTTCCTCAACCTGATAAAAAGGTAGCGGAGACACAACCGCAATATATCCATCACCGTTTCCATATTATGAGCTTATAAACATGCACGTTCTATAAATATTACGTATTATTATAGGGCATTGGAACCTCTCTGGGCATACTGGCCAACATACTGGTGTCTATGAATGATGAGGACTTCCACACTTTTAGTACTAATCCAGATATCGATTTGGTAAGCCTAACCAATACAATAAGGTCTGTTATATTGTTGGCTTTGTTTCATTTCTTGTCTATGTCTGTTTTATTGTTTGGTGCAGTCTTTACTTGGTGACAGGAGTCATCGCCTTCTTTCGGCAGCCCAGGCAGCAAAGATGGCCGTGGTATACAGCCAGTATACGTCCCTGTATGTGTTGACCAATGTGGTAAGTTGTTCTATTGACCAGTTACTTTAATTACTTCAACAAAACACTCCTTTATTTTGTATTATTAATCTCTGATGAGCCGTCTTTCTCGCCTCAAGAATTTGAATACATCATGATGCAATATTGTACCTTCCCCCATTTTTTGATTAACAGAGCTTGACCGCATCATAATGCAACCTTCATATGTTGGCTATAAGCTATTAGCTTAGCTAACTTTTCAACATAGATTTGTTCACAATGTAGCAATCATCAGGGACATCGTCCCCAGGACAACGGGGCAGCGTAGAAAAATGAGTTCAGTCACATTTTCAGAATTCCCCCATCGACTTGGTACTGAAGTAACGATTCTCATGACATTGCCATTCTCCAGTGGTTTAAATGTTACTCATTCGTACTTTATTCTTCTGCTTCTCTCTGACTTCTTTTTTCTTCAGGCCACTCAAGGGACCTGCTTGCTATCGTACAGTTTCTCAGTGGAGTGCCCCGCCTCCCAGAGGCAGGCTTTCCTCCTGCAGGCTAGAGAGGCATTTGCAATCGGCCTGCTCACCAAAGCAGAGGACGAGCTTGTCACCAGCAGGCAGGAGCTTCACACCTTCCTGAAAGCCGCCTATTCGCTCACCGTTGCTCACAAATGGCTTGGCACTCCTCCGGAGGTTGGGGCGCAGGCGACTCAAGCTTGCCAAAAAGCTTTAGCATATTTCTATGATTACTGCTACAATGCTAATACCCAAGATAAAGACAGCCTCTGTGCTGAAATCATGCGTCTGGTCGCCCAAGTCAAGTTTCTGTTGCGTGTGGAGCCTTTCCTTAATTCAGACAACAGGTCCTTCATACCTGACAGCTACAGAAACCTCAAAGACATGCTGGTAAAGTTCACCCTGGAAGGCTTCGCCAAGGTGATGCAGAGATTCCAAAAGTACCACACATCACTGTGCGAGACAACCTGCACAAACTGTGAAGGGACCAACGATGAGGTGGATGGGGCGGGGTTATGTATAACTGCACTGGCGACAACAATGACACTCAACACAGAATGTAGCACCGAGACCTGCCAAGTGGCACCCAAAGTAGAACAGCCACAGCAAAGTGGTTCAAAATCATCTGCTGGGTGCCCTCTGTCAGAAACTCTCGGAAGCACAGATGACCTTGGCTCTTCATGGCAGAACTTCTCCCTGAGCAATTCAGGGTCTCTTCGGCCCAGTGGCAGCAGTGCCATCAAACATGAAGTAAATGCAAATCAAAAAGTCCCACATTCTGCAATACCTGCCACTTCCTCCTCCAATATGAGTGGCGATTCTGAGAAGTTTGAAGTTCTGGAAGCAGAGAAAGAGACCGTTGGAACGGACGAGGATTTAGCTGACAGAGCAGTACAATCCTTGTCCCAGCTAGCCCTCAGAACATCCTCCAGCTGGCTCAATGACAGTTTCAGTTCCCAGTCGTCGTGGGAGAAAATTTCAAATGACACAAACTCCCCCACAAACATAAAACCTCAGCAAAGTGGCCTTTCAAAAGCAGGAACAGGCCAAAGCAGCAAATCACCTGAGTCTGATGGGAGCTTCTTGGAAGGTCTTGATTCTGAAGCCAGTCATCCAGCTCATGATCCCAAACACAAAGACCACACATCTGATTGGGGCTTGTTTAATCCAAAACCTCTGGGGAGCCTTAATGTTGATTCAGTATCTGTAAAACCAGCTACCAAGGACCCTTTAGGGAGCCCACACCCAAACACTTCCCATTCATCGGCAGAACAGTGTGCTTCCACTGAAACCTCCACAGGCAGTTCGTTTGAAATGCTGGAGGAGCCCATTAGTGGACACCAAGGCTGTGAAGTAACTTCTTCAGAAAAAGTGAAAATGTGCTACAGCTGCCTCCAGCACAGCCCTGTAACTGGTGCTGTCACCGAGAGTCCGAATGTGTTGTCACAGCAGGATTACCAAGCCCTGCTGGCCGGAGTTTGCCACGACTGTCTGCTGAAGAGACTTCACAGTGACAAGACACAATTCAAACTCAAGACACACGGAACTGCCCACAGTAAGTTTCATTCCCCATCGTTTGACCATTTTGGTCCAGACTGAAATATCGACAACCATTGCCATGAATTGTAACAGATCCATTGTAATGACTTTGGTGAGCTGTTTTTTATATGTCAAAACTAGAAAAATGTTATAAATTTCCCACCATCGGCTCAACAACCTGCAATTGCCAATGTATTCACGCAGGTGTGTGTATGTGTGTGAAAAGAACTGTAGAAATTAAGCGCTCATTCTAAGCTAACAAAAAGACTTGATTAGGTGAGAGGTGATTATAGAATTTCCATTATCGCGAATAGAATCCTACACAATGGACATATCCATGAGTGAATAAAACATTGATTGCGATTGTCTGCTAACCTCTGAATGGCATCTTTATTAGGTGCTCTTCATTTAAAGTTCTCCAAAGCCACAGGACTGTGGACAGCCAGGGAGACCTGCGCTTACATTGGGAAGTCCACGGGGATGAAGGGCCGTCAGAGAATGGCAATATGGCTCCTTTTTTTGCACCAGGAGGAAAGGTTAAGCAGGTATACTGCCGCACAGTCTAGGTACAGCATGAACCTGATGTCTTCAAGTCTCACGTTGGCTGTGTCTTTATGTCCCCAGTTATGTGGGGAAAGATTACTTGAAGCCAAAGGGGATCCAGTTTCACCTGAAAGATGTGGAGAGACAGATGACAGCCCAGTACTACGTGACTGAATTCAACAAGAGTCTTTACGACAAGGATGTGATGGCTCAGATCTTCTTCATTCCCTCAGAAGCGCTGTTGGTGAGGCCACAATGCACTAAGGTTGACCTCATTTAAAGGAAAGGAGATGTATCACATGTTGCATTAGAATTAAAATGACTCATATTTCACAAATGCTACTGTGGTGGGTGCGGTACATCTGGCTGAAGAAGTGAGAGAGAGGGGTGTGTGGAGGCGGCTCATGGGAGCAACGTCAGCAGATTAACTCAGCTGCAGGTGGGAAAAGTAGCTTAGCTGAGACAATTAAAGAGTGACAATGGTGGGTGCTTACTGGAAGCCGTGAAGAAGAAAATCAAGTGTCTGCGGCATTATTGTTGCGGGACCTGAAGAGAAAAGTTGTACAGGAGGATTTAGAGTCTATGCTGGAGTTAGGGGTAATAGAAGAATCCAACAGTGCTTGCTAGAGTAGCCCCATACTTCTTGTGCTTAAGAAGGATGGGTCTATTCGGTTCTGTGTGGATTATCCCAAGGTGAATGATGTTTCATGGTTTGATGGATCCCAATGCCCCGGGTCAATGAGCTCCTGGAACTGTGAGGCATGGCTTGGTTGTCTACAACACTGGATTCAATCAAGGGCTACTAGCAGATTCCCTCGTCTCCAGAGTCTAGGGGAAGACGGCCTTCTCCACTCCGTACAGTTTGTACCAATTTGTAACACTTGCGTTGGGTTGTTTGGTGCCCCAGCCATCTTTCAACCCCTCACGGACTGGGCGCTGCGTCCTCACGCTGCTGCCTATCTGGATGATGTCATCATCCAGAGCGACAGCTGGGCGGAGCATATGCAGGGGCTAGCCACGGTTTTTGAGTCACTGAGGAAGAAGTGGGCAGATGGAGGGAAGAACGATATCTGGGGATACCACTTGGCCCGAGATAAGACCGCATCTTATCTGCCTGAGGCCACAGCTACTTTAATAGGACCCCTGCACAAAATACATAACTTTACACACACCAGAGTGCAGAATAGCCTGCAGAAGCCTTGGAGCGTGTTGGTTGAAGTTCACAAATAATCCCATTACACCCTCCAGTTGTCAGTTTAGCTAGAAATATACTGTCGTTTCTGTAGAACCAATACTTAGAAAAAAAGGGAAATGGGAATTTTAATTAATTGTCTCTGCACTGATGAACTGGCCCATTAGATTACAGGAGGAAATTACACGACACAGCCATGTAAATAAGCAGGCTTGAAATGATTTTGCTCTTGTTTTTCTGTATTTGTGAATAGATTTTGAATGGAAATGAGATTGTGGGCTGTGTAACAGTGGAGCCCTACATGCTTGGAGACTTTGTCAAACTGACCAACAACACTGGAAAAAAGGAGAAGAGTTTCAAGGCTACAGAATATGGCCTTGCCTTTGGACACTTTACCTACTTGCTCTCCGAGTGCAAGGAAGTAGTTGTAGACCTGCAAGGTGAGAGTGTGTCACTGAAATCAGCAACTTCTGGTGTATTTTTCTTGTTGAATAAATAAACATCGAAAAATGTGTTCTTAATTGTGAATGCATCTTCCTTCTTATTTATTGTCCACAGGGTGGGTGACAGCCGATGGGAAGGGGCTGACCTACCTCACCGATCCCCAGATTCACTCCACCAAGACCCCCAAAGGCCACTCCAACTTTGCGGCCGAGGGCCTGAAGTGCTTCCTGAAAGAGCAACATGGGCCAGAGTGCAACGACATTTGCCAGTTGCTCAAACTACCTCCAGTGGACCAGCTGAATGTTGTGAACTGAACTTTGAGAAGTTTCTGAGGTTACAGAGTGTTTGTGTATTACTGTTTGTATTCCTAATTTGGTATAAGCAATATGCATGATTGTAAGTGTGTAGATGTGTTGGTGATAGAACCATGCAACGTGGCTGTGCCTGCAACCATGATGACTACTGGTAATACTACCATTACCAAATGCAGATGGAACCCAGGAGCCTGCTCTGCCTAAAATTTAAATCTGTTAAGGGACTTTTTTCTCTCTCGCTTTGTCATTGACAAATGTGTTAATGTCCAATTATGTAACAATGTTATAGCAATATAACACAGAGAGTTTATAACCTCAGCTATTACAGTGGAGCTCAAATGTGTAAATATTGAGGAAATTTAAAAAACCTTGGGAATGCTTTTGCTTATAATATGTGCTCAATGAGTGTAAAGCACGGGGCAGGGAGAGTGCGAAACAAGCAGGTGATCCAGTTCCAACAGCAACACACCTCCACATCATATGACAGTGATGTCATTCACGCAGCCGTGAGCCTCCGCTCCATTCAGCCAGAGTCCAGTTCTGGGTTTATGAGCCTCCGATCGCGACAACAAACAGCATTCTTTACCCCTGACCCACTGTGCACAGACCTCTGAGTCTCCATGATGATTTTTTTTTTTCTGAGCATACATCACTGAGAAGTACTGTACTTTGGAATGTTGTGCTATTAATGTACTGTACCATGTATTTTAGGTCATTATGGTCTAACATTTATATAGATATTGTATTTCTCACCAATTCTACACAAAATCTTCTGAATCTCCTCCATTAAACACATTACCCAATAGAAGAACAGGTCATTTGCAGAGAGAGGTGCAGTATATTGCCTTTTATCTTGATGAGAGCTGAGCTTTTCACCCAGATGTATGACTTTAAGGAGAGTAGGGTTGAAAATAAACCCTGGAAGCAGGACAGGCTTGTGGAGCCTCGGTGTCTGTATTCATAAGGAAGTGACTCTCTTTCAAGCAGCAGTGTTTGTGCCTGCTTGAAATCGGGAGAGTACAACAGAAGTATGAGAGTCTTGGCGGTATTAACTTGCTTCCTGGCAGGCTGCCTGGCTCAGAAGCCTCATCCATGCTGTGAGTACAATTTTAATGTTTTTGAGCTTTCTTAATACTCAAGAATGTGTATTGTTAATGAATAATTGTGAAATGTTATATTATGTAATTTCCCACATCTTGTTCCACAACACAGCAAGCCCCCCTCTTCTGACTGGAGCCCTCACTGTGGTGAGTGTTCATTGTTTCCTGAGCACAATATGTGAAAGAGGGAGATGTTAAACTAACTCGCTCATGCGTTCGTTCTCCAGTCGACGCAGAATGAAAAGCTGTGGACGTACGCTTCATACTTGTACGACGCACTGGGACAACGGATCAGGATCAAGGAGCTGGGCACCTACGAGAATAAGTCGTTCACCTACGATGCTCTTCTGCTCTTCAGAGAGGTGACCGAAGCAACGACATAAACATCCCAGATATTTACTTTAGAGGGCAGGCGCTCCTCATCAGAAGAGACAAGTAGTAGAAGCACAGACATCTGCTTCAAAGATTAGTACAACTTAATGTGTAATATTTGAACAAGCTGATTCAGAATATTACAGCATAAGAGTAAGAGACAGAATGGTATGGAAGCCCTGAGAAGACATTATTAAAGTGAAAAATGCCATTCCACCTTACCACAATATCAGTTTAACGTACTACAACGCTTCTGACAACAAAGTCTGTGGCTTAGCTCGAGTAACCGGGTCATGATTTCTGCAGAAACAACGCTGTGGAGTTTTTCAAATGTATTTTTTTGGTACTCTGAGCACCACAAGCTGAGAAAAGGCTGAACTCTCCAGCTGATATCTCCAACGCTAGGCAACGCACTCCACAACAATCTAGTTTGATGAATAGCACAAAAGGAGTGAGCTGCACCATTAAATGTAGTTTTAATTTACACATTTTCATTTTATTTAACAATTTGAAAAGTGTATATATAGAATAATTACTGACAGTATGACTGTGGAAATGAAAGCTTTTGCATTTTGACTTTTACTCATAACACATGCAGGAAATAGGAATACTATTGTGAAATTACATTTTCAAGTTCACATTATCAGTTAAATAAAGTCTCCAATGGGCTTCCATATATTGGCGCAATGATAAGAGTTGCCATTTGCCAGGCGAGTGTTAAATTATTATGGGAGTACAAAGTTTATGTGGACCTTGCAAGTGCTTAACATGAGGAGTCGTACGTAAGGTATCATAATGTAAATCCAGGTAAGTAGTTATGTGTAAAAAATTACACTTTATTTATACCCGCTCTCCTTTTCTGGACTGTAGGAACCTTAAGTAACCGTGCATGCTGAGAGTGTAGGGTTTAATGTGTTCTTTAAGATATGATGGTGCCTGACCATAAGAGCTTTGTAGGTGAGGAGAAAGAGTTTGAATCCAATTCTGGATTTTACTGGGAGCCGGTGCAGAGAAGCTAATACAGGAGAGATGTGATGTGTGTGAGTTTTAGTCAGAACACATGCAGCGTTCTGAACCAGCTGAGATTTAAGGGATTTATTGGAACAGCCTGATAATAAGGAATTACAATAATCCAGCCTTGAGGTAACAACTGCAGGGACTAGTTTTTCTGCATCTTTTTGAGACAGGATGGTCCTAATTTTAGCAACTCAGGTCCACTGTCCTTGTTTGTAGCTTCTCAGTGTCATTTGACATGACAGTTGCAAATGTTAGAGCCATTGCAATATTGAATAACAACTTGCTACAATAATCGTGGGCTGCATGCAGGTTTTTTCGTATATAAATGTACATGTAAAATAACAGCTGAGGCAGCATAACCAGACAAGCAGGTTATGTGAGCATGAAATACCATTGGATGGAAGAATCACCTAAAGTCATGTGCTCCAGTGCATCACATGATCCCTCCATCTCACTCTGAATGGAATACATCTAATGAAGGCACAAGAAGTAATACAATTTTTTTTTAAATGTATACATTTTTATCCTCCAGCATGCCATGTATGAGATTAACAACCATGACCAAACATGCAAGAAAAGACCTTTGAAGGCAGACTTTCAACCCATGATCATCCCAAAAGATGCAACTCTGCTGGGCCAGGCTGTTCTGGGCAGCTCATCCGGACCTGGAGAAGGACTCCTAGTCAACACTTGGACAGGAGATCTGCCTGACAAGTCAGGTTAGAGAGCATGGAATGGTTTAACCTGCCTTAACATTCCCCCGTTCATCCATCCCACTAGTTTTATACGTCTGTTTGCATCTATGATCTTACAGGAAAGTACACGAGTACAGTCACTGAATTCGGCTGCATTCCTGTCAGCACGGTGTTACACACTGACCAGTTTGGATGGATGTTGACGAGGTTAGTTCATATTCAATCAACACTTAGTAAGGACTGTGTGATGGAGATGGGACTTCTGAAACCAAAAACAGCCAATTGATCGTTATGTCTGTCTGTTTACCAGCTTCTTCAACAACGTCATTGGGATCTTGGACCCCAGTGAGCTCAACCCTCCAGACTTCTGCCAGGATGCAGAGATGATGGCTGGCGAGGAGCAGACAGACTTCCTCAGCTTGTTCCTTAATAAGCAATGAGGGCCTCGAACTCATGATTTTAGATAAAAAGAAGTACAGCCACTGAAACACAGCTTTGTTATGTATGCATCGTTAACTCCTAACAACATGCGTCATTCCATCTCAGACAGAATTCTGCACGTTTTCATATTGACACAAAATAGCCTCTTTCTAACATGCTGATGTTCAACCATGTCATTTTTAATCAATAAAAAACAAATGTATATTTCACCTTATCTCTGTATTGATAAAATGCAATATTTGGCATTGTAATATTAGCGCAAATGTGGTGCATCACAAGTCGTTCATTTCACATTATGAATCAAGAGTATGCAATGAAGTAATGAACATGGCGACACCATAGACTGTTTATAAGAAGTGGACGTCTTGGCGACGTCGCTCATTGGTTTGTGGATTATGGTCGTTTGATTGGCCGTCACCATCTTGGAATATTTGCAGCCTGTGAAGGAAGTGACCATATTTGGATAGGCGAGGAGCGACGGCTGGATCTGATGAACACAAGCAGCAGAGTGGCCCCCTGAGCAGCAACTGGATCCATCTGGATTCTGGTGTGAAGTTGTTAACAAAGTTAGCTTCATAATTCAAGGTTAACTTTACAGCTCAGTGTTATATTAGTCATCTTAGTAGCTAACTGCAACCTGTCAATCACAAGGTAGCCCCGCCCTAAAGCATCCCCTGCTTTCTGGTCTGTTGGACTCTAAATGGACCATCATTTACTTAATGTACATCATGCTGGATTGAAGAAGACTTGAAACGAGAGATTGAGATAATCATTTAAGTGAGGGTCATTTTGTCACAAGCTTTCATGCAATTGGACTTATTTTTACAACCAGGAGTCTCCCCCTGATGGCCAGCAGAGAGAATGCAAGTTAAAAGGCACTTGGAATATGCCAGGTCAGAATAGTCAACATCCCTGAATTTTTGGGAAACATGTTAAAGTTGGTTTTACTAAATCTGGTTCAAAAACACTCCTCCTTGAACCGACACCTTACTGTGGTTGAGGGGTTTGAGCACCTGAATGATCCTAGGAGCTATGTTGTCCGGGGCTTAATGTCCCTGGTAGGGTCTCCCAAGGCAAAGGTCCTAAGTGACAGGTCAGACTAAGAGCGGTTCCAAAGCCCCCTATGACAAAGAAACAAACGAGGATGTTTACGTCACCCGGAATGGCGTCACCAGGGCCCCACCCTGGAGCCAGGCCCGGGGTTGGGGCTCGCAGGCGAGTGCCAGGTCTCTGCCCACGGGACCCGGCCAGGCACAGCCCGAAGCCTGTAGGCTCACCACCCGCAAGCGGGTTCAGAAGGGGCAGGTGCGGTGCGATTTGGGTGGCTGTCCTGGGCGGGTGCCCCAGCGACCCAATCCCCGGACAGTGACACTAGCCATGGGGACATGGAATGTCACCTCACTGGGGGGGAAAGAGCCTGAGCTAGTGTGGGAGGTAGAGCGCTACCGGCTAGAGGTAGTCGGGCTCACCTCCACGCACAGTCTGGGCTCTGGAACCCAACTCCTTGAGAGAGGCTGGACTCTCTTCTACTCTGGAGTTGCCTGCAGTGAGAGGCGCCGAGCTGGTGTGGGCTTGCTCATAGTTCCCCAGCTCAGCCGCCATGTGTTGGAGTTTTCCCCAGTGAACAAGAGGGTCGTTTCCCTGCGCCTTCGGGTCGGGGATAGGTCTCTCACTGTTGTTTCGGCCTACGGGCCAAACGGCAGTGCATAGTACCCGGCCTTGAGAGGGGTACTGGAGAGTGCTCCAACCGAGGACTCTATTGTTCTACTGGGGGACTTCAACGCTCACGTGGGTAACGACGTGTTACCTGGAGGGGCGTGATTAGAAGGAACGGCCTCCCCGATCTGAACCCGAGTGGTGTTCTGTTATCGGACTTCTGTGCTAGTCACGGTTTGTCCATAACAAACACCATGTTCAAGCATAAGGGTGTCCATAAGGTGAAGATCTCAATTTACCGGTTAATCTACATTCCTACCCTCACCTATGGTCATTAACTTTGGGTCGTGACTGAAAGAATAGGATCCCAGATACAAGCGGCCGAAATGAGCTTCCTCCGCAGGGTGGCGGGCGCTCCCTTAGATATAAGGTGTGGAGCTCCGTCACACGGGAGGAGTAGAGGCGCTGCTCCTCCAAATCGAGAGGAGCCAGTTGAGGTGGCTCGGGCATCTGTATCGGATGCCCCCTGGACGCCTCCCTCGGGAGGTGTTCCAGGCATGCCCCACCAGGGGGAGAGGCCTGGGAACGCCTTGGGGTCCTCCCGGAGGAGTTAGCGGAAGTGGGACAGAGAAGTCGGGGCTTACCTGCTCAGGCAGCTGCCCCCGCGACCCGGTCCCGATAAACGGAAGACAATGGATGGATGGATGGTTCAAAAACATCTTTGTGATGAGAGAAATTATTTTTCCAACCCGCATGTCGTCCCTCTCTCTCACCCCTTTCACTCTCGCACTGTCCTCCCGCAATAAAAGGCCAAAAATATAACTTTAAACAAACAAAGGTGTTGTTGAGATGTAAAGCCTAATTCTTTCAGCTGCAATCCCTGCAGTGTAAAACGGACTTGGGAGCATATCAATTTGAAATGTTACTGTTCTCATGACAAAAGCCCCCCTTATTTTCCTCCAGTGGTCCATCCCATAAATAACCCAACAACCTTTTTGAGTCTAACAGGTGTATAAGCCACTGGACTCAAAGAAAACCTGGCAGTGGATGCAGACCCGGAGCCTCGTCTGCTTTCTTATAAGGAAGTGAGCGCTCTGAAGCAGCAGCATATTTGCAGCTGTGTGCCTCAGACAGCATGAGAGCCATCGTCCTGCTTGTGTGCTTGTCAGCGGGCTGCCTCGCTCAGAGACCAAAGCCATGTCGTAAGTACAACAACAGATATCGACTCTATTTGAAAATCAACTTCATCCTCTTAATGTACATGCTGATCATGCGGTTCCTTTTTTTGCTTCAGGATTTATAAATACCATGACTGTAACTGTGATGTAAATACCTAATTTATAATAAAACACGTATTTTAACAGAATCCCCACGACTGCTGACTGGAGCCCTGAGTGTGGTACGTTTCTCTCTTCACAGTTCACACATGAGAAAACTTATACAACATATAAAAAAGACTGTATTCCCTCAAAATCATTTAGAGTAACATTTATTGAATTACTTTTATTTTTCTCCTTTTTCAAGTCCACCCAGAGTGAGAAGCTGACGGCCTATGCCAGGTACAGCTATGATGCACTGGGAAAGCGCATCCGCCTCAAGGAATATGGATTGTATAACAATAAGATCTTCCAACTTGATGTTCTTCTACTCTACAGACAGGTAAGGGCCAACATGGTATTGGTATCTACGTTTGGAGATGCCTTGTACAACACAATAATGCCTTCCTGTCCCTGCAGGGTGTCATGTATGAGATTAACCATGAGAACCAAACATGTTGCAAGAAGCCACTGAACGTAGACTTCCACCCTCTGAAGATCCCCCACAATGCATCCCTGCTGGGACAGTCTGTGTTAGGCAGCTCCTCGGGTCCAGGACAGGGACTCCTCATCAACACCTGGGTGGGAAAGCTGCAAACAAAGCGGGGACCAGGTACAGTAAGAGGAAGCTGAACTAGAGGAAATGAAAGTCAGCGGGGTCATGTGGCGTACTGTACTGTAGCACATGACTGTGATTTTTCTGTCTAATCACTGCACAGAAAACTTGCCGATCTGGTTGCGCTGCCTCGGCTCACATGTGACTTTTGTTTTCACAGCGGAGTACATGACGACTGTCACCGAGTTTGGATGCATCCCTGTCAGCACTCTGTTTCGTACCGATGCAAGTGGATGGGTGGTGAACAGGTCAGTGCACGAACAATAAGTGCTCAAGAGAAACTTGTTTGAAAAAATAAATTAATAATATTTATATATATATATATATATATATATATATATATAGATAGATAGATAGATAGATAGATAGATAGATAGATAGATAGATAGATAGATAGATAGATAGATAGATAGATAGATAGATAGATAGATAGCAGAAAAAAAATCATTGCTGTGAAAAACAGTTTTCAGCTCAGTTCATACGTTACAGATGTGAAAGCAGGTTACATTCTTACTTCCTCATGAATTTGGGAACTAAACCTTTTCCCTTTCTTGCCAAGAGTTAGGCGAGAAAATTGATACCACACTCAACTTTATTTCTGTTAACTATGAAGCTTGAGCAAGGAGATGGTTAACTTAGCATAGCATAAAGACTGGTTAACAACAAAGGGATACTTCACCCATTTGCATAAAGCTTTGTATCGTTAGAAACCCAGTAGTATTTTTCAATGATCGTGCATCATTCCCTCATTTCCCCTCATTTCTATTCTGAAAAAGAGCCTCCAATAACTCAAATATCCTCATTTTGCATCATTGGAGGCTTCTTTGGTTAGAGGGGGTGAGACGACAACATTAGTTCCTCATGTTTTAAACACACCTATAGGGGGCAGCACCACTGAGACTACAGACCTGTTACAGACCAGTGGTGGGACCCACTGAGACTACAGACCTGTTACAGACCAGTGGGTGGGACCTCACTTGCAGAAAACTAAAAGGAAAAATCCGCCATCTTGCTTGGAAGCTTGCGCCTGTGGAGCTGTGCATTGTGGGAGTTTTTGTCTTTCATCCACATGCGGCAAAAAGTCACCATCTGCCTTTTCTTGGTCAAGAAAGCACAAAATTCTAAATTTTACATTTCTACTACATATGATCCACTTTCAATACAGATCCATGTTTCCACCAGTGAAGTAACCCTTTAATGGTTTCAAGCACTGGTTTGCTAATCTCACCATGTCTTCACACTCTAAACCCCCTGAGCCCTCTGTATTTCTGTGTTCCTGGTTGCAGTAAATTATAGCCACAACCATCGTTTTTGTCTGGATAAACTCATCATGCGTTTGTTCTTTTCTCTCTTACACCCTCAGCTTCTTCAACAACGTGATCGGACTAGCGGACCCTCAACAGCTCATCCCGCCACAATTCTGTAAGGACGCCCAGCTGGAGGAAAACCAGGAACCCGTGACCTTCTTCAGCTTGTTTTAAAATGTAATATTCCCAAAACTGTAGTGAACTGTGATGGTGATGACTGTATGCAACTCTTTGCACTGTATTATTTCTTTTTTTCCCCCCCAGTCATTGGTGTGGTCTGTGGGTGGAATTCATGTCATTCAATCAATTTAAATCAACATATAAACTCTTAGAATTGATTATGTGTAACTTTTAAACACCGCTGCAACAATGTTTAGCTTCATCACAGATACAGCTGATGTGAGTCATGAAGTATAAAAAGATGTATCGGCATTTCACGCCAGCTCATATCGTTGCAGAAATATATAACCTTGATTTCACAGATTTCAAGATTTCCCAGCCATGCGGCTCTGCAGCAGCACCACGGCCCTTACAATGCTAACATGCTAAAATGCTGGTATGTTCACCATGTTTATCCAACATTTACTTATGAGCGCTTAAAGCTGAGGCTGATGGGGAATGTCAGTTTTGCAAGCATGTGGTTATAAACTATATTGAATAAAGTGAAACTGTGTCTTGCTGTTGGAGCCATCATTAATGTCCTAACCTATCAGCTGCTGATAACCATATGTCAGCACATCGGTTGAGCAGGACCAGGGGCGGACTGGCCATCTGGCATACCGGGCATTTTCCCGGTGGGCCGACATGCTTTTTGGGTCGACTGCCAACACTTTTTTCCCCTGACAGACCAGGGATTTGTGATCTAATGTGGTGGGCCGGTCTGGGCCATAAGGCCAGGGACGATCGTTGGTCCCAGTCCGTCCCTGAGCAGGGTAGCCAATCAGCAATAAAAATGATCAATTTAGCCAACTTGAAATATTTAATAAAAGTAGAATTCATGTGAAATTTATACTTGCATAATTTGTTATTTGTACAGGACTGTTACGTTCCCAAAAAGAAATGCTAAGGACAGGGGTTGCATGTTGGGAAAGTAACAAAACACTGCACAATAACACAAATATGGATCTAAAAAAAATAATAAATAAAGACACGCTCACACAAACCACAGAGAGCCAACTGAAGGTGTCAACCCTCTGGACACAGACCACACACTGATCAGGGATCTGCAACAACCTTAACCAATGACTTATTGCAGGCAGCTAGAGGATATCAGCGGTTCACCAATCAGGGGTCCTCCCAGCAAAGCTGCCACTTTGGGCCTCTCATTTCTCCTCGGCAAGACGGGGCATTCATGAACCATGTGACCTCTTGTGTGGCAGTAGTGATTACTTGTACTGGCTAATTTCCAAGTTGGGCCAGAACCAGAATTAAATGTGATGGGTGGTTTTGAGGTTATGGTTCTGAGGGCAAACTCCATCGGTTCCATCTTTGCGTTCATTCAGGTATGTAACCCTCATGAACACGCTTGATCTGCTCCAACAAGATCATGTGCATCCTCATTTGTTCAAACATCATTGCTCCAACTTAAGCCATAACAACCCCACCTCAGCAGCAGGTTCAGCAACACCCTCAACCTCTTCACCCGCACTGTCTGACTCAGCCTCAGAGTCATCAGTGAGGATCTGTGAGGATCCTATAACTGTTACTACAGCCCTTTTAATGGCGTCCGTTCTGCTTCCTGCTGTCACATTAATGCCAAATTGGCAAGCGACTTGCAGACGTGCTGCCTTTTTGCAGAAGTTGAGAGCCTCCCAAGATGGAGTCTCAACAAATGAGTCTAACCTGAGACTCCATAACCAACACAATACCCTCAAAACACCCATATACCAGACGAGCCCCCGAGCTTTACGTTCCCAGAAATGAAAGGCTGAAGGATAGGGGTCACAGGTCGGGAAACTAACAAAACACTGCACAATAACACAAATATGAGCCAACTAGTGGGATCAACAAAGGTGACTGGAGAAATAAATACCCACCGACTATCAAGACGACAGACAAATCAAAGAATTCAGTCACTGGATAGAGGGAACAAAATGACAAAAAAAAAAATAACACACACACTCAAGCCACTCAAACCCCAGAGAGCCAACTGAAGGTGTTGACCCTCCGGACGCACACACACACTGATCAGGGATCTGCAGCTCCCTTATATAACCTCTCTGACTGATTGCAGTCAGCTGAGGGAGATCATCACGGTGCAGCCTCAGCTCCTGATCACCTGTGATCAAGATCTCCCCAAAGGGATCCGCAACAGGACAAACCTCTGTGATGTAGAGGTGCATTTTTAAATGTTGGTAAACTGCTGAGAATGTTCTAGCAATGTCATTAAAGCACAAAATCAAAGGATAATAGAGCATTTTACCTTCAAATGTTGTGCATATTAAAAATAATCATGTCAATGTTTAAACCCTGACTGGATTATTGGGAGATGGCATTTTATTTGGTCACTGACAAATCAAAGTTTATACAATCTGCTTCACTTGAATTGGCGATCATAAAGTGTGACTGTTGATTATCCTGCCGTGTACTTGATCAATTAATTTATTGATGGTTTAGCTACAAATGTAGAAAATAATGGGGAAACTCATGGAGTTATCAGAGAAATATTAAGTGGAAAAACATCTGGGTAACAATGTTGGGTATAATCATTTTCTGACTGTTTAAAACTGAGGGTTAAATATATGGTTTTAGGGAACAAACAATCATAAGAGAGGCACCACCAGAGAGCCTCCGTCACCCTGTTAGTCAGGAATTAACCAAGGAGACACATCAGGACGTGAAATCAGCTCTATCGGACACACAAACCTAACCAGATGGCAGTTCAAAGTTGCACAAACCAGCATGGATTTAAAAGCTCATTTCTGTTTTATTTTAAAAACACTGATGCTCCCATGTGACATGCTGGTGAAGACATGCGGCTAGCCAATAGATGGCAGTGGAAAACAAGTAATGACAAAAGCACTCCCAAATCTTGGCACACACAACTCTTAAAAATAGATTTGAAGTGCATCAGAACTGTTTGTCTGTGTACCTTTTATTAATTACTTTATCTACAATCACATTCAGTATAATAACATTATGATCATCCAGATGGAGAAAGGTGCTATACAACAGAGCGAGGAGTCACTTGGTAGCAGTAGTAAGACATTCCCTGTAGCTCTCCAACCTCCTGCACCCCAACATCTGCTACCATCGCCCCCGCCTCCCGGGCCTCCGTCTCCAGCCACAGCAGCCTGGAATCAGGGTCCTCATCGGAGAACTGGAGCAGGGATCCCGAGGTCCTCAACACCTTTAAACACTGCTTCAGCATCATACCAGCCTTCCGTTTCCCTTCCTTGGACCTCAACATGGCGTCTATGGTCCCTTTATCAACTATGAGGTCCACGCTGCTACAAGCATAGTGCTGGTGAAGCTGTGTGCAGTCCAGCTCCACAACCTCAAGCCGAGAAGAAGGATCGTGAGGTTGAAAGGCTTTGGCTTGGATGTGTTCCCGCATTAGCCGCACAGCGACGGGGGAAATGTCGGCACAAGTGACCCGGACCGGGAGAGGAGAGTGTCTGTAAATACAGGGCCCGATAGCAGAAGTGCCACAGCCCATATCTAGGACCTGAAGCAGAGCATCTGGCTGGGGCTTGGTCTGCAAGAGGGGCATGATGAAGTCCCGGACAGCATCGAAGCCAAAGAACCACTCAAAGTTTTTGAAGGTGGTTGTAGTGCTGCTGCTCTCAGTGTAGACGCGGTCCCAGGTTGCTTTCTTATCCATGTTTTCAATCAGCTCAGCTGGGCAGAAACACACATTAGTTAGTGAACATTAGCAGATACAATAATCTCAGTGCCTGCATGGTCATATATTGAGGGACTTTTTGCTAAACTTGATTATACATTTGTAGTTTCCTTACTCCTTTTCTTAGGCCATAAGAAACCACTCAACTCCGCATAAACATCTACCAATTTGACAAACTTTGATTTCAAGTTTCTCAAATGATTCACATTTCTCATAAAATAAATATAAATAATAATAATAAAATCAACACACTCTCAGTTGCCAGTTCATTGGGTAAACAGAGTTTAAAAGAATGCCGGTTTTGACAGATGTGTAGATGTGTCCAGGCTGTTTGTTTGGACTGCATCAGTTTTATCTTGGTGGCGCTAATAAACTGGCCTCTGAGTGTAACTTTGGTGCACAACTTTGGAGGAGACTTGACGTTAACTTCCGCGTCCCCTACGTATCCAACTTAAAGTACTTGATGAATTTCTCATCGACACAACGGTAGCTCACTTTGAGCAAAATGACAGCTTCCTAAATCCGTCTACGGTGCCTATTCCACCGGTCTGTCACACATGACGTCAGAGCTAGCTTAACCTCCTGGAGCTGGCTAACTAGCTAGTTGACCGCAGTAGCGCTGCCATGAGTTACTTCACGCTAAAGTACACAGAAGCATGAACGTTAGCTAATGCATGTTGGTCAGAACGCACTTGTTAGAGAGGAGTGATGCCGCAGTACACACGCTGCGACGAGTCTCCTGCCTGACAACGTCAGCGACTTCGTGAACGGAGACATTTCTCCTCGTCTTCCCCCTTCTTGTCCAACGACAGAGCTCTCACTCTGCCCGACTTTCTTGGTACCATGAACAGCAACTATTGGCGCCACCTGAAACCAAACCCGGATAGCATCTGCTTGTTGTTGCAGCAGAGGACATCTTTGATCAGCAACGACTCGCCTTGCGCATGTGTAAATTCAGGTGACGTCACACATCATCCTGGTCGTAAACAAAAGCAGCTATTCCCCTGTAGTCATTTCAGGACACCATTTATTGTACACCCAAGCTGAATATGCCCGTTCCCTCGGCAACCATTTGGCATGTAATAGCAGGTGAGCACAGGTGTAATTGGTCAAATTAATTATGGTCCCTTTCTATTTAATATGTCCCAGCATACACAATAACAGGGCACAGCAAAAAGCCATTGGAAATAATGGGTTTCAGAGTGCAGCGGTGCTGTTGGCACGTTGTGTGAAAGGCAAGTAACCAATAACGTCTTAAAGGTTGATTTTGTTCCTGGTAGTTAGTGTCTGCTACTGCTATAAATGCATCTGTCAAAATACAACAGTATGTTCATAGTATGGGATTTTTTTCATATTTTATCTATCTCGCTTAACAGAAATTGTAATTTTCTACTTTAATTTTTCTCAAAAAAATGCAAGCGATTGATAATTTAGCTCATTTTGTTGCAAACCAGAAAAAAACACAAGAAATAAGATGTAAATCCCTTTAATAAAACTCAATGAAACGCAGTGTAACAAAGGAAAAGAATCCAACATAAAGCAAGTAGATAACATTTACAACCACAAAAGAAAAAAAACCTGTACAACTCTAAATGCCTGGAGTCACTTCTATTTTTCCAAAGATTTTTTAATTAACCATTGTGTGATGGCTGAGGATAAACTGGGGAGTTTGGGGCGAGAGGGGTATGGGAGGCATGTCATGTGATTTTATCTTTTTTTTTTAATATATACATGAGTGTAATCTCGTACACAGATGTATGCTTCATCAACGTGGCTGCTGAAGGGTTTTTTTTTTAACCCGCTGCTGTATCGTACAGCAGGAGGAGAATGAGGTGGGCGGTGGCCTGGAGTGTTATTTGTACAAGATGTCGTAATGGCCGGGTCTATAGAGGAGGAAGATGCGTGGGTCGCCGCCTTCAGGGAAGACGTGGTGATTGACAGTTCCGCCCTCTCCTCTATCCATGTACTCCACCAGGATGGATACGTCCAGGGCCTGGGCCAAGGCGATGATGTGAATGTGGTCACTTTCTTTAGACATAGGCTCTACCTCCTAAAGAGAAAAGAAAAAACAAGTAGAGTTAATTTGTTGTCAAAGAATTTAAATGGTTAGATATTGAACATTGTGGTCATGAGTTTTCTCATTCGTAGGGAAGGCTGGTTATGGTTATGAGACCCAGATTGGTTTCTCAGGAACTAGAAGTTCATTTTAAGTTCATCAAAGTGACGTTTTTAAAAGCATACCTGCTGACAGAACTCCTTGACAGAGCGTCCTCCCTCTATGAAGTGCTGAAAGAAGCCGTACTCTCGCTGCAGGTAGCCTGAGGTGAGCAGCCGCAGGTACACGACCACATAGTCTGACACGTTCTGGTCGTTGAAGGAGTTCAGCAGCTCCTGAAGGCTCGGCTGTTTCTCACACAGTTCAATCAAGTCCATGAACTTGGAGGAAGAAAACATTTACAACATTTAGACAGATGCGTACATATTGTCCAGCCTGCCAAATTACTGTCTTACTGGCCAAATACAGTGTGTTTGTCTGCTCCAGGTCACAAAATATATCCTATATTGGCAGATGACCATTCAGAGTTGACAGGGCAACGAGCAAAGTAGAGTTAACAGCATCACACACTTAATTCAACAGGATACACAATATACTCTGACTTAAAACCAGAAAAGACTACAGAATGCCACTTCAATAAACAAAATAATTATTATATATAATTATAATAACCAGATTATTTGCTACTTGAGTATTTAAGGAAAAAACTTCTGCATTCAGGTTCGTCATTGAGCAATAAACAATGAATGTCTTTTTTTTCTTGTACAAGAAACTCACAGTATTGTGAAAGTCTTCGATGGTAAACTCGGTGAAGCCCTCGTTAACCAGGTCCACTTTACTTTTAGTTGCAACTGCTTTGAACCTGAAAAGAGAAAAAAAAAACATGGATTTAATCATTTTGGGAATATAACGCCACCCTAGTGTTCTCTACGCCTGACAGATGCATATAAAACGTTAGTTCTTTAGTAGTGAAAAACTTGGTGCCAAATGTCGGTCGTTGATGGTAATTGCGTTGTTGCGTTTCACAATATTATCCAGATAATCTTCAAACTATGTTTCACACTTAACATGGCTCTTTAAAAACAGATATTGCTTGATAGCTTCTTAGGAAACCAATATTTTTATTGAATAACAAAAATTATCCTTTTTAGTGAAAAACAGCAAAACAATCTGAAATATGGGGGATCATAAATCATAAACGCCTCCCTATAATTTTAAATCATGCTCTATTTTTCTCTCAACTGTCATGTCATACCAATCTGGACAGCTTATTCAAGTCCTTCAAAACAATATTAACGATTATCTTGAAAAGTGTTTAAATCGCAACTGTGCAAAAAAATAGCTATATTGTGCCATCCATATCTGCAAGCAACATCTGCAACATTTCAACACACGATCCAAAGTATGGTTAGTTTCCCGTATGCTCATGCACCGCTGCTAAAATTTCACACAGTCATTAAAATTCTCTGCTCTCGTGTTTCACAGAGTGCGGTGAAGCTTCTTCTCTCACAGTAACTACTCACTTTTGAAGCTCTTTGCTGTCATCTAGCAGCGACTCGAGATGTGCGAAGCCGAAGGCTCTGTAGAAACAGTTCCCATCTGGTCGCGTCTTCCGAATATACGAGTATTTTTTGTGTAAGTCCTGCAACAAAACAAGAAAAGAATATACAAAATTAAATGCAAATCTTTGGGTGTCTCAGAATCGATTTTCAATTCAAAACAATTTACTATTCAAAATAGATTTTTGAATTAGTGCTCCAGGATCTACTCCAGTCCTCTGAGCTAACAAAGGTGGTGTGGCAAATTATGGCATGAGAGCATAATATTATATAATGTAATTTTTTTTTTAATTAAACTGATTAAAATAATGTAAATCACAATAACATAATAAGTCATACAAAAAACTAAAAAGTAACGTAAATAAAAAACCCTGCACAAATAAAATAACATCATGAATATTTCTCAATTCACACTTTCTCAGTGGTTACAACATTACATCATAATAAGCTGCACAAAAATTAGCCTTTATTCTCGACTACGCTGTACAAACAATTGCCTTCAATGAATACAGGACTAGCATTTTACCGAGTGAAAGATCTAGTGTTAGCAGGAAGACTGCACACGGTGAGGCAGAAAACAGCGTTTGTAAAAATCAATTTATGGAAGTTATGAATTGATTTAGAATCTTAGAAAATAACCATTGCAGTTTATACACAAATCGATTTTTTGCCCACCTCTATTAAGCAAATCAGCAACATAGAGTTTGTTTTGTTGCTCTAGATAAAATGAAACCCTGGTTGGTCTGTGGAGGAAATGCAGCCCGATGTGGGTGCAGTAACCACAGATAAGGTGGTGTGGTTTGACTGACCTTGATCTTCAGCTGATAAACCGTGTCATCCTCAGCGTATTCCCTCTGCAGCACCGCAAGGTCCTGTCTGTCTGACACTAAAGGACTGCTGTTGGCTATCTAGACACAAACACACACAAAATCAATGAGCACATGCACTGGAAGAAACTTCACACATAGGCTATGCATTTATACATTTAATTCAACAGATTCTGCAAATGTAGATGCATTATGTTCATGTTATAAAATAACTAGTTTTAGTTCATGGCTGTGCAGTCTAGTTTCATAGTTATCTTCAGAGGCCAAGGTCAATGTTAATGATTACAAAATTATATTTCATCCATTTCAAAAGTTAGATCAGATAGTCTGATAGTCTCTACAAACATAAATTGTAAAATGAATAAAGCCAAATCTGTTGGACACCTTCCACGGTGTATCCACATATAATTTTAGCTCTTACTTTATCGGCAATGATACGTTGTGGTTTCTTTGTTTTCTTCTTTTGACAAATGTACTTATTGTAAGTCGCTTTGGACAAAAGCGTCTGCTAAATGACCTAAATGTAAATGTAAATATAAGCTTTCTGGATGTTCAACTAAGAAAATGAATGGAATCTGGAATCTGTTTCTCACCTCCTGCTGAATTCTGTCCTGTTGAGCAATTATGGCCTCGTCATATGCGAGGCAGTTCACTCCTATAAGAGAAGGGGGAGAGATTAATAAGGCTTCAGGAGAAAATACTCCAAGAAGAGGTTGACAAGTCTCGTGACAGGAATTGCATTTGGATTTTAAAAACTCTGCATCAGATCAGAGTCAGTGTTTATGGTGCAAATCAGAATGAAAAATGTACTTATAAATGGCATACACACCCTGTGCAGCGTTTGTATGCAGGCGTTATATTCACCCATGCAACCTAAACAATGCAGGTGGATTATTTTGAAACATGGGATTTTTCTTGAGTCGCGATAAAATATGAGCTCAATTGGCAGTGATGATCTTAAAAACGTACTCATCATGGTAGACAAGAGAAAAATAGAATCCAATTTCAACAACAAAGGGTACATAAATACTAAATAACAATGTTTATTTTTTTATCCTGTATTTATGCATGGAGACCTTATGAATTATGATTATCTTATTTCACATTATTTGATTGTTTTTTCACCAAAAAGGATGTTCTCTATAAAAAAAAAAAGATGTGTCTTATCTGGACGTAATAAAATATATTTGTTAATTAATGTAATATGATACCAGGATGTTTTGTATCATTTTATGAGTTTGAAGCATATTTTTTAAGATTATCGGGATAATATCGTTAATTATTTGGGATTATCATGAAATACAATTGTCTTATGTTCTATTGTGACACTATCTATGCACCTGCAGCACGTGTTGCAATTGTGATTTCTTCACAAACAAGCCACAATTTAACCCTTATACTTGATTCTAATATATTTGTTCATGCATGCACAACAAATCTGGCTGTACTTTCGGTTGGCGGAACAACCTGTAGCTCCCTGGTTGCAGAAACGGCAAGTGCTTCAGTGACACCTCATTAAATTGTATAAAATATTGTATACAGATCTGTTTATGACTATTCATGTGTCTATTGTTTTCCTGACACTAAAAGGAGACAGGTGAGTTTCCCCGGTTGGTGTAACCGACATTGCACTCACGTAAATAAAATAATATATCCATTGGGTTAGTATTAAAAAATGGCATATAATGAAGACGATAACAAAGCATTCACGAAGATCAGCCACATTTCCATCACATGCATTCACAACAAGCAGCCACAGCCGCATTCAGCCACAGTCAGCAGTTAACATCCAAACAAGTTAATCCACAGCAGCGAGCGTTGCTCAGCTCAACTTGGCTAGCTCGACCTGAGCGAAAACAAAACACGTTCTAGTCACGACGAATGTGTCGTCTTGGCAACCGAAACGAGGGTGTCCTATATTTCATATCAAGCCTTTGCTTTGAACATTTTCTTAAGTCAAAAATTCCCTGACTGTCACTTGGTGTCGTCCTGTCAGTAACTATACAAGCGTTTTCTCTTTGTGTAGCAATGGTAGCTAGCTAACGTTAGCCAACAAGCTGTGGCCCGTCTCCCCCTCACCGCTGCATGGCAACCGCCGTCCCCGCGGAGAGGGCAGCGGCTGAGACGCCACACGGACACTCGCTTGGGTCTGGGCTTCACTCGCAAGAGAAACGACCGCGCTGCTAGTTGGATATTTTGTGTTATAACGGTTTCTCTCACCCTCCACCTCTCCCTGTGATGATTCCTGCTGCTCCTCCGCCATCTTAGCTATCGAGATCTGTTTCCTCCTTCTGCATGACCTCATTCATTACACACTTCCGGGCGAGTCTTATTTGTGTGTTTTAGTGTTGGGTTGTAACAGTGGTAGACCTTCTTATGTAAATGGTCCTTTTAACAAAATAGGTTTTCAAAAAATCTGTAAAAACCAGTCTTGTTTAATCTGTAAAGTACAGTTTCTTGTTGTGAATGAGACTCCTTTTAATTACAGGGTTGCTAACTTATCAAAAAACCTTGGAGTGAGATTTGGTGGGGCCAACTAAAATGTTGCCATACACAGCATTTTGTTTTGCTTGGCCCATTCGGCATCATTACCACACAGTAAAAAATGTTTTACTAACAGTTTATCAGTGGTTCTCAATGTGTTAGCCAAACTCAGAGTGTAAAAATAGAACCTATTGACCCAACAGTAAGACAGCATGGCTCATTTTGTGCATGTTTACTCTGTATAAAAAAAAGTAATCAAATACTAAACGGATATGCAACTTGTTGCAAGAAACATTTAAGTAAAATTAAAAAAAAACTCAAAAGCTAGGCCCGGTGACAAACACTTATAATGTTGGAAGAAAACCCTGATGGTCTCGGCCCTAGATAACTAATAACACAATAGATTTGTTTCGTTGTTGGATGGACACTTCAGTGTGACAAATCAGGCGTGTGGCGTGAGAGTGTGTGAAGCCAATCAAGGACCAAGGCTGGAATACCAACCCTCCAAAGTGGGTAACCTTACCAAGGACCCAGGACCCTTAGGGGCCACACTGTGTATGTGATTAATTGATTTATTGGATTCATTTATTGGCTTGTGATCATTTGATTTAACTGCAAATGTGTTTGGTAAGGGCTTGTTTGGCACAACTTAAGTTATAACAGCCATGCGGTGTCCCTAAGCATTATTGATTATGTTCTGTCCTGTATGGCTCTCTGTCAAAATATAGTTTTAATATCTTTTTTGTTGTTGTTGATTTTACGCATAGATGGCGCTCATTCTTGAAATAATGTATGCCACAATCCAACTGACAAACACTAAGCATAATATAACAGAACACATGTATGGATGAGGACGGATGGAGGCCCAAGGCTCATTGTGTCCTGAGTCGTTTAATACAGCCTTGCCCAGAGCACTTATATCATATTTTTATTAATGAAACCCTGCAAAAATAATACGACAGGAATCTCAATAGGCAATTCTCTAGCAATAAATATCAGCATAAAGTCCCCTTATTTAGATAATCCAGAAAAAAAGTTTTAGTTGGTATCAAAGCTTTACAAAAACATGCACTTTTATTTCCCATCAATACAATTGCGTACCCATACATAGCCCTTAAAATGAACGAAGTGCCAGGCAAGTGACCAGGAAGATCATCACAGTGGAATGAAGAGTCTCTCATAGTTCAGTAAATTGCAGTAGGCTCATTCAGGTCCCTGCACTTCCCAGAAGTACGCACCAGGGGGCACTGTCTGCCGCAAACACAACCTACATTCACTCACAATTCCACTTATCTGCTGCTCTTACCTGTCGGCTGCCAGTCAATCAGATATGACACACTGCCTTTGCCACAAACTGTCTCATATTGTTGTACTTACAGAAATTTACATGAATCAAAACATTAATACATGTGTGGAGAACTAAATAATACTTCATATTTGCCAAAAAGCAAATGTGATTAGTTTCTTTTTTTTCTTAATAGTTTCCCTTTCCATATCAGGGCTGTAACAGAACCCACTATTTGTATTTACAAAATGTATCTATTATTCATCTACAGCCAAATAATACATGCTTGGTTTTTCCACAATATGAAAAATCTGTACCAGTTCATGTCAAATTCTTCGTGGAATGGTAACATCTTGTCTTGAATGTTGGGGGGTTTCCATCAGGTCAATGTACAGATCTGTTCGGCTATGACCACATATGTGGCTGCTTTCTTCCAGTCCAGATGTATTCACAAAAGTAGCACACAATTAGTAGAAAATATAACACACGCTAACTTTTCTCAGCTTCCATCCACTGAGTATGTGTTTGTGTACACAACATATATACACTATTATAATATGTAAAAAAGTGTTAAAACTAAAGCCAGAGCAGGGTATAGTGATTATGTATCTGCTATATGTGTATGCTAATTTATTATTTACTGTATTTGGATTTAAAAAAAAAATAGAATAAAACTTTTTGGAGTAATTGCATATTTGTACAGATATACAGATCATTACAGGTACATGACATGTTAGTCATATTTTGGCTGTATGAAGTCTTTATCTGATCCAAAGTGCTGAAAGTCAAAGGCACAAGGACAGCAAGACGATAAGGAGGTATGCATGTTGCAGGTGTGGAACGGCAGGAACAACCCCCCCATGGTCTGGATCAGATCCCAAACCGTGTTCAGGGAACTTAACACAAGCACAGTTACTGATACACTGAACACCACCAGCATAGACCCATCCTCAGCACAGAGGTGTCACAATCACCAGCTTTCCCACAGTCTCCTCTACTGCTCCCGCTTTTCCTGATTTCCTCATCTAGGTTTCGGGGCCCCTCCATAAAAGGTCAACTGTCGCTGATACTGTATTGCAAAAGACGGGCAAAGAATGTTGTCTACGATTTAACGCTACCGTAGCTGCACTGGAAATATTGCGTCATTGTCTTGGTTTGTGTCAGTAATCCTGGGAATACACAGCGCACTGTTGATCAGGCAGAAATGTGATATCCAGAAATGTCCAGTAGATGCTTCAGAGTAGATTTCCCCTTATTCTATTGCACCAGGTTCCCACATAACAAAGAAGATGCAGCAGCTATGTGCAGATTTTTTTCATAATTGTGTTGCATTTGAACAGCCTCCAAGACCACAGGTGAGCAGTTTAGCAGTTTCCCATGTAGTTGTCCAGTTGCCTGCTAAACTATCTGGGCCTTGTGGATCAGGGAGGCATGGGGACTGACCACAGAGGGGCTTGGCCGGGGTTTGGGTCTGAGTGTGCCGTTAGTCTGCTGATAGCGTGTGCTGTGAGCCTCGGACACCTGGGAGCTGTTCGTCTCGCTGTCTTGGTCGTCAGGATGCTCCTGACTGGCGGGGCCCCCCAAACCTTCATCCACTTCATCCTCATCATCGGTTACCAGCGGGTAGATTGAGCCCAGAGGAGGGTGCTGTTGATTCTTGGTGACGCTTCCTGGCCGTGAGTCCCCATCGGCCGGGATAATGGCGTTGCCGTTCAGCTGTCGGACGATCTCGGTGGACTGTACCATCGGGAAGGCCGACGGCGTGAGAGGAGGGTGGAAACGGGTTTCCTGCTGCAAAGACGGAGCAGACACATTCCTTAGTTGCATCATCAGGAGGTGTGTATGCAGAGGTTAATAAGCTGAGCGAGATCCATCAATCGGGCTTTGACTTGCCCAAGAAATACACATCCACACACTTACTAAAGAAATAGTGCTGTTTCTCACGTATGTCTCCACTCTGAGTCGGTTCTCCTCGTCTCTGTCCAAAGTCCTGTCTCTTCCCCTTCGGGAGTTGTTGTGCAAGACTGGTCTGCCCAGGTAGTCGAACGCCCCCCCTGCTCCCCGTCCACCTGAGATAGTAGATCGGCTGTCATGGCAGTGAGCCTGCTCCTGTCAGCACAGGTAGAGAAACATTGATCAGTATCACCATGGGTTGTAGCCATCATGACGTCCCCCATTAGTTTGTGGACGACAGTTTTGAAGCCTAGAGTTTGGCATTTTGGCCGTCGCCATCTTGGATTTTTTGCAACCAGTGCACGGAAGTGGAGGAGCTTCCATAATTTAAGGTAACCTTTAAAGTTAAGTGTTATCATTTTAGTAGCTAACTGCATTAGTCGCACGGTAGCAGCGCCATGGTAGCAGCCTGTCAACCACAAGGTAAAAGCATCCCCTGCTTTCTGGTCTGTTGGACTCTAAATGGACCATAATGTACTAAATGAACATCATGATGGATTGGAGAAGACTTGAAACTAGAGATTGAGACCATAAACTCATGTTTACTGAGATAATACATCAAGTGATACACTTTCTTATTGACTTCATGCAATCAGACTTGTTTTTGCAACCATAGAAGTCGCCCCCTGATGGCCAGTTGAGAGAATGCAAGTGTTTAGGCACTTCTCTCTTCAGAGTGCTGCCTGGTATTCTCTCATACACTAATTAAGTGCACAGATTGTAGTGTCATTTGCACCTTTAATTTTATGAAGCAGTGTTCATTTGAGGCAGGTCAAGTCATACCAAGATAATTTTCTTACTAATCTGAATTAATTAATCATAGCAATAGTTCCACATTTTGGAAATGTTCTTTCTTGCCAGGAGTTAGATGAGAAAACCGATCCTACTCTTATCGTACTCTTACTACCCGTATCTGTTTGATAAATATAAAAATACAGCCAGGCTGCAGAGGGAGACCGCTCGCCTAGCTGGAATGGTGGTGACAACAGATATAATCACTGCCAAGATCACATCGTCAAGATATGGAACGCTCCCATGAATATGAATTACTTGTTACCACCAGTGACATTTGGAGCATCTGGCTCAGGGTTTGGCAACCTTTTAGATATGAAGTGACATATTTAAGTTTTCTTGTTAATCAGTGTGCCGTGTCAACATTAAGCTTATACCATTAAGATCTATTAAGACATATCAAAAATGTAACAGATCTGTAATTCTATTCCAACCATAAAGGCAATGTGCATAGTTTAAAAAAAAATTCACCCATAATCAGGACATTGTAATTATATATGCAGGGCAGTTGCTAGGAATTCTGGGCCCCCATTCGCCAAAGAAGGTGATAAGTGCAAGCAAAGGTGGAGTATGGCAGGTATATTCACAGAATGCAGGTCAATCAAACGACTGTAAACAACAGGCCTCACAACTGTGAAAGGTCATTTGGCATCCGGATAAGAGATCGCTTCAACAGTTCCAAACAACTCTCTTGCACACTTATTGCTAGTGCACCATTGGTCAATGCATGTGTGCCGAAGGTCGCCTACCCCTGATCAAGCTGTTCTCCAGACAACAACACAGAGACACACCTAAAATACATACGAGATTGATAAATACATCATATATTCAAATCTATGCTGACAATCACATGATCACACCTGTCACTGTGTGATATATCAAAACCATGATGCGTATCATGTGATGCCAGGTGCTCTATCATGTGACCTGGCCTAGTGTGTGTGTGTGTAGGTGTGTCTCTGTATTGTGTTGTAGATGCTCAATGTCACCGTTGGTAATCAATGAAATGTTACTGGTCTTATCTAGTCTGCAATCTCTATGTTTTTCAATCATACCAACCAATGCAGTTTTTAAAATCCAGACCGAAAACCTTATTGTTTATAATTGTTTTAAAAAAAATGTTGTTTTATTATTATTATTATAACATTTTTCATTTACTTATTCCCAACTTTTTTTCGGAGTTGTTTGAACTTTTCATATATTTGTTCTAACTCTGTGTTGCATTGTTTTAACTTCTCTGAACCTCCCTCTGTGTATGGAACTGGATTAAAAATAAAATGATCTTGAAATACAAGAGCCACTGAATATCAGATGGTTTTAGCAGCTAAAGGGTAACATCTGGGTGCTAAAGGCTCATAACCTCTGCTCCTATTTAAGAGTAAAACAGAAAGCCATGGTTCAGGTCAGCAGCTTTACACAACGTGTTGAGAAGTTTCTCAGCTTTCCTCACTTTCTGTTTTATGAAATGATACTCTCGAAACAAAAGCCTGCATAGAGAGTTAGAAAAGTCTACGTAGACTGACCCCGAGGGAGGACATGCTGGTCCTTATGATTCCCTCCACCCTCAGAGGAATGTTTTCTTCTGTCTGCAATGAAAAGAAACAGACGGCTGGATTAGATGCGGCGATGCACTTTGAAAACTTCTCATTTGACTGACACACGGTATAAGGTATTCATCACAGCACAACTTCTAAAGGGGAATCTTTGACTGTGTGGAACATATGGGACCAGATACCGGAATCAGGTCACGCACACAGGAGACAACACAAGATGCCGCTGCAGTAGGACAGCGTGCTCAGTGTGAAAGGAATAATTCAGTAACAATACCGTTCCTCTGGCATCTGTGCTGACAGAGTTCATCCTCCTGAACGAAGCTTGCCTGGAGAGAGTGAGAGTGCTGATTTCCTCCCTGTGACAAACGACACACAGAGAAAGCCATATCAATGATTCTCCATGAATTATACGTTTTAATGGAGTTCATTCTGCATATTTTTCATTTTCTAGTGCGTTTTCATGCATATTCTTTGCTGTTATATTGCACGCATTTATATAGTTGATGATTTATCAACTGAGTTTGACACGCTTTGCTCTTCTAATCCTACTTAAAACTCTCCAGTGTTGTAACTGTCAGCGGTAACATGCTTAATAGCCTTGATTTGCTACGTTCTTAGTTGTTCTTATTGGCTCTATCTTCCCTGCGGAGGTCATTAAAGTTCCATCTCATCTCATCTTAATTAAAAAATAAAAAATCTCAACACACTTCCTCTCGGAGAGCTCCTTCTCCAGCTTCTTGTTCTTGCGTTTGTGATGACAGATGACGACGATGATGATGACGAGCATCAGGATCAGCAGCCCCCCGGCCGCACCGCCGACGATGATCATCAGCATGTTCTCTATCGTGCTCTGCTGCTGGGGAGAATCTGTAACGAGGAGACCGAGGAGGGGCGTTGGCAGGATTAGACGTATGTACGTGTCTGTCCTCAGAGTTAAGCCTTGTTGTATGTGATGTTGACATTGACATCATCTACCTCCCACAGCGATCTCCACCTCCGCCTTCCCGATGCCCACGTCGTTCTTCGCCACGCACTGATAGGTGCCTCCATCTGACGAGCTTAGGGGTCTGCTGAAAGCCAGGGTTCCGTTGGGGTGGAGGGTGACGCCTTCCGGCAACTCACTGCTCATCCTGCAAACAGGACAAAACAAAGTTACATGCATTAACAATTGTGCCATGGGGGTATTCATGACTTTTTAATTTTTGGACTTGTTAATGCATACGACATACATTTTGGAAATGGTACAAGGTTTGTTTTTTTTTTTCATATTTTGGCAGTTCAACATCAGCTCCTATAATATGTCGAGATGTTGTTGATTCCACAGCTGTCTCAGCATTAATCAAGCATTCTGTTGTATCAGGCTGTCAGTCTAGAGCCCTGGCCTCAATAATGTAAAGTTTAGTGTTTTCCACCAGACTGAGTCATTTTCTCATGTTCGATTGCCCTATGGTGCAAATAACAAGCATCAAAATGAATATTGTTGGTAATTATTAACACATCCCAGACTTTTGGAGGGTCGTTACTTTTTCAATTCAATTCAATGTTATATTATTTGCCTCAGCAGGCTTTACAATCTATACAGCATACAGCATCCTCTGTCCCTGGACCCTCCATCCAATGAGGATAAACTCCCTAAAAGCCCTTTTAACCAGGGTAAAAAGGAGTAAACCTCATGGCCAACAACTGAGAAGGGTTCCCTCTCCCAGAAGTGCAATAGATGACACATGTACAGAATGAACAACAAACATTACAACATAGTCAATCCATATGACAGAAATGAAGCATATAATGAGAGCAGTAATAGAAGCAGTACAAGCAGCGGTGGATATAATATAATGATGATAATAAGAATAAAGCAGAAATAGAAATTCATCATTGAGAGAGGCAAAGCTGCATTTGATCACATTAAATCGTTTTCAGTTCGGTCATATTTCAATCATGCCTCTAATTGTTTCAAGCTATGATTCCTGGCAGCGTGACTCAGCGGGATGTTTTCCATGAGCAACACAGTCCAGGATGTCGCCTCAGCCTTGTTTTTAGCACATTTGATATAATCAGCTGGAACAGACTTGACCTTAATGTTAGCCTACTGCTGTGAACATGAATCTGCACCGCCTGATTAATATATTAATTAATACGGTTCCATTCCAAACTCTTTAAGTGTCTATTCCCAGAGGCTAAACTAACCCCTACCATGAGCAGAAAAGAGTCTGATACACCTCCATGATATCATCTCACACAACACCACACATCCGGCCTCCTCGTCAGACCCCCCCCCCCACTCCCACCTCTCTCATCATCAGCCGCTCAGCCCTTTCCCTTTTTCCTTCTCATCCCCCCTTCCCCCCTCCTTCGTGTGAAACTGCTTAATCCGTCTGCTCTCTGCACAAGCTGCAACACGACACTGTGACACCAACTATTACTTCACCCGCCGCCTTTTATTGACAGAGCCAACAGGTTCGCCCGCTGCTGCAGCCGCGGCCCACTGCGTGTGTGCGTGTGTGTGTGTGTGTGTGTGTTCATGTGAAATGCCTGCATGAGTAAGGAGAGTTCGCTTGTAACAAGGGATTTTCAGTGCAGATTTAGTTGTGTGTGTGTGTGTGTGTGTACATACATGCTAATTCATGAGTGTTTACGCCCGTGCGTCTGTTCGGCCTTACTCAGAAAATCTTTGGCGAGGTGTGTTCCCGTGACTAACAACAAGTTATATGCACATCATCCCCTGTAAAAACAACTCCAATCAGAAGAAACCTCGCCAAACGTTTGACTTTCTGTACCCCCCCCCAACCCCCCATCTGTGTGTAAGGAATTTCTCCCTTGGGGCCTAACTGTCACTTCCCATCATGCCATGGGAGACTTCCAGTCCCTTTTTTGTGGCTCACATTTTTTCTCGCCAAACTCTTACGCCACACCCTGAGAAGATAATAAAGCACTAAGGGAATCGGCTTAGAGATAACACCAGGTGACTCAGGCAGAAGAAGCCAGTCAAACCCTCTTCTGGGTTTAAAGCTTGGCAGCAATGTGTCGCATTTTTACACGACACGTGCAACATGCATATCCATCAGTTTCCAGTGAGGAAGAAGCAGAATTAGGAGGTGACAATGCCAGGATTTGTTTGGTTAAGTCATGTGGAAAGGGTGGAGAAGCATTCACACGACATGGTAAACAGTTAACCTCCATTATATACCGTAAGTGACCAGGACACAGTCACAAGTAATTCATAGTGAATATGTTGTTTGAAGCAGAGGTTCTGGGTCTCAATCATAATAGCTTATTATCATTTGTACTCTTAGTGGAACTATTTGTTTTTCAAAACTTTCCAAATCAAATACTTCAGACCTGTTTCATAGTGATAAACTTTTCATTTTCAATGAGAGATCCCCACCTTTTGTCCCACGGCAGGGATATTTGCAATGTTTTTTTAGAATGTTTTTTTCCACTTACATATACACCATTAAATAGAGCTGATATTTTAAGTAATCGATCCTAAAAGCTTTCAGAGAAACAGTAACATGGCGTAGTCCCAATGTTAAACTGACTTTCAGTGCTTCATTTTAAAAATAATGTGTTGCTGTGGGTCACAATTCATCTCAGATACACAATGTACTAGTTCATTGGCGCAAATGGTCCCCATCTGTATATATACATTTTTAGTGATGCAGCAGGATTTTATAACTTATAGCTAATTTGGCGGACGCCCTGAAAGTGACACATTTTTGAGGACCTGGTTCAAAGAATCTATTAGTTGTGGTGATGAAGGGCATACAGGTGCAACATTGCTTGAGGACCATAGACCATAGAGAAGTGAATGTAGTCGTTGTACTGTCACCCATTAGTTTGGGAACTTGAAGGGTGGATCTGATGAACACAAGCAGCAGAGCGGCAACCTGAGTAGCAACCTTACTGGATCTGGATCCAAGCTGCTCAACAAACTTAGCTTGATAATTCAAGGTCAACTGAACAGCTAAGCATTAAAATAATCTTAGTAGGTAATTGGTAGCAACGGTAGCAACGGTAGCAACGGTAGCAACGGTAGCGACGGTAGCGACGGTAGCAAGGCTGCGGTGGTAGCAACCGATCAATTGCAAGGTAACCACGCCCTAAAGCATACCCTGCTTCATCATCTATTTTAATACATGAAGAAAATCACATGATGGCGTTCTTACTTCGAGTGTACCGAACATCCAATTTGTACTCTTGACTGGTGGAATTAGAGCAAAAATAATTGGTGTAATTACTGTCATAAGTTACGAGAAGAGTAACAGTGACCAGACACATCAGACAGTTAGTCACAGGACTACCAGACAGCCAGAGAGGGAGGCGGGTCCTACTGTACCTGATCCAGGTGAAACTCTGTGGTTTGGGGTTTCCTCCACTCACACACCTCAGGGCAGCATTCTCCTTACCCACGGACCAGTCTCCATCGTAGCCAAGCACCTCTGCATGTGGGGGGACTGGGGGGAAGGACAAGAATTGATCAGCTTTGTTCACTTGGGGCACATGAGGGTCTAAAACAAAGTCAACCAAGTCGTGAAGCTTTTATGAAGGACAACTTCAGAAATCAAGTATATAAAAGCTAAAGTTCATAGTCATAGTACCATGATAATATCCTGTAAACACAGTATTAGCTTTAAACACAGACTGTATAGGAAGTGGAGGTATTCATCATGGCATCATCCATTGGTTAGAATGGTAATATGATTCAGAGTCTTGAGTTTGTCATTTCGGCTGTCACCATCTTGGAATTTTTGCAACCACTGAATGGAAGTGACCATATTTGGACTACGGAAGAGATGTGTTAAAGTCATCTCGGAAGCATAGGTAGCATGGTAGCATGGTAGCATGGCAGCATGGTAGCAACAGCAGCGAGGCCCGGGATTGACCTGTCAATCAACAGGTAGCCCCGCCCCTAAAGCATCCCTGCTTTCTGGTCTGTTGGACTCTAAATGGACCATAATGTACTAAATGAACATCGTGCTGGATTGAAGAAGACTTGAAACTAGAGATTGAGAACATAAACTCATGTTTACAATTTTTACTGAGATTATACTTTTAGAGAGAAGTAGGACCATTTTCTCATAGACTTCTATACAATCTCATTTTTTTTTTCAAGAAATAGTTACAAGATATACGGTAAGTAGATAATAAAGATTGTGAGGTGTAAAAGTCTCTTCCTGCGTTTGAGTGATGCTGCCAGTGATAAAAACAGGAAGTACAGCTCTTGAAAGTGCAGCCAATGTGAAACGTTTTTTTTTAAATGGATGCTTCTTCTTAGCATGTTTTGGACAAAGAGCGTGTTTTGTGGACCAATTCAAACCTCAATATTTATAATGTAACTTCATTCTAATGCTTGTGAATACTCACAGTGCACCACCAGCTTGTTTGTGAGCCTGCGAGGGCCTTTCAACGTAGGATGCCACACCAGACAGTCCAGCGTCTTGCCGTTCATGCTCCTTAGGGGGTGCAGGGAGTAGTGCGAGGAGACCGCTCCGTTGTCGGAGGAGCGATTGATGGACTGGCCGTTCAGGTCCGTGTCCCAGGAGAGGTGGGGAGGTGGGCGGGCTACAGAGCGACAGGAAGCAGCCTGCCGGTAGCTCTGACCCTCCACCAGAATCACAGGGTCCAGGGAGGAGATGGGAACGGCTGGAGGAGGGGTTGTTACAGTGTTTGGTCAGAGTGAAGATAATGATGTTAAGTCAACACACTCAGTAGTTACTGTTAACTTAAAGACATCTTTAAAGGCCCTGTAAAAATATCCTCAATCAGCTTCTTAGTAACAATGATTGGTTCTACACAAACAGTTAAAAACATTTCAAACTATTTAGGTTATTACGCATGAGAGTTTTTCATTTTAGTTTTTGTCTGCACTGTTCTCATTGGGTTTAAGTGGGCGGGGCTTAATCAAAGAAAGCTGATCAGGGCACACCTTTCCAGTTTTTGAGTGTTAAATGATATGTTTGCAATCATGATTATTTGAGGTGCTGTACTTTTTCCTTCTTTTAACTTTCATTGCTGCGTATTTGGTCATAAACATGTAATTCTATAGAGTGAAAAGTGCTCAGGGCCTTTAAACTACTCCTACTTTGAACTACTTTAAAAAATCAGCTAATTTAACTTGTTATTAATAAAATTACAGAGCCCGAGTTGAAAAAGTGAATTGGCATGTTTAAAATGAGTCATGCAAGGCAGGTGGTGAAGACTTGAGGATGAGTAGCCTGAGAAATACTTGTTTGTGCTATCATTTGTAGAACTTAGACATGACTTCTACCCCCTACAACTTGTATTTCAGCACCCCTGGTCTAGTCTAAGTAAGAGAAAACAAAAGAATAATGAACCAATCAAACATATATAAGGATAAAGAAAGCGGTGGTGCGGGTTAATGACGGAAAATCCCCCAAAATATCATCAGGGATTATTGTAATGAATTTCTCGATCATATAAAATCACATTTAAAGCAATTAGAGAAAACTACTGAAAAATAAGTTGATGTTATTATGATATCATATTACACTATTAGGCATGAAGTAGAACTCAATAAGAGGTAGAATACATGCTCTTGACAAACAGTCGCATTGATTCTTCTTCGTTTTGACTGAAAAGTCCTTTGCGTTTCCCCTCAGCTTTCATCTTTGCACAACACTACTACTCCTGTTTCTGCAGAAACATGACAGAGTGAATGTTTTACTGTGTGGCCGAGAGGAAGAGACTCACTCCACACGATGACTGACATCTCTCTGTCAAAGTTGCCGGTGGGGAAGGTGATGATGCGGCAGAGGTATTTGCCCTCATCGGAGACCTCTGTGCTCATGATGACCAGAGACGAGTCCAGGGTGGGCTCGCTGCTTTTAAAGCGCACACGCCGAGACCACGAGCCAAACGCTGCAGACGGAGACCAAGAATGAGGAAGGAAGAGAGTTAGAAGGATCGCATGTGACACCAACAAAAAAAATTAATTACTGAAAGTTTGAAACAGACCTAAGGGTTTCTTTTGTCACTTTCATTTCCATACACATGCCTGCTCTCTTGCTAGAAATTACATTTACATTCTGGGCTTTGAGCTCACAGTATTAAAGGGCATGTCTCACACTCACAATGGGTGTTTAAATACCTCGATCATAAATACATTTTAAAAAAAAAACCTGTGCTTGTTAAATATTCCTGTGATATCATCAGTGTCTCTCACAGTTTTTAATTTACACTTGTTGTAAAAGCTTCTTCACACTAGTTCTATAAGCAGTTGGCATAAAAAACTGACAAATCAACTTGTAAAAGGACTAGAATATTTGCTGGAGCACATGAGAGTGGATGCTATGATAAAGAGAAGAGGAAAGGGGAAGTGAAGATATTCACACATATCCAATGCCACTTGACCTATACCGACCTGTCTGTCCATTAGTATGGTGTGCAGTGATGATCTGCTCCTTGGTGGCATCAGGCTTCTCCTTATACCAGGTGACCTGCACCACCGTTACACCGGTTGGCTGATAGCGACAGGGCAGGACGGTCTCCTCCTCTGCCAAGGAGAGGATGGGCTCCTTTGGAGGGAGATCTACAAAGTCTCCATGAATCCCTGTGACTGAAAGAGGAGAGGAAGGTCATTATATCTCAAATGAGTTTTCAAGAGATGTAGAGAGGAAGAGATAACAAAAGAAATTAATCAGAACCTGCAATTGGCTTGTTTCAATGTCCAGTGATGCTGATTTCAACCCTATTCCGCTTTCCACTAAAGTTCAAGATCTCATTTTCATCTTTGCTGACCTTTCAAACTAAGCTGTAGCCATAGGTCACTTGTCTGTTGACAGCTACGCGGGGTAGAGTGAATAAAAAAAACAAGTCACGAGCATTTTGGCCCAAACTTCCTCTTTGTAGCTGATTTAAAGGTTCTCTTTGCGACATTCGGAGCATTCATTTAGCAGCAAACAACTATTCGATATGTGAAGATATAGTGGAATATTGTCCACATGAGCAGAGAAAGGAGGCGTCCCTCTGTGTGTGTTGTTATCTGAGCTTCTCTGTGCTTTGTTTTCAGTCTGCAGTCAGTTAGCATAGCTCAGTATAAAGGGCCACAGACAGACAGCCTGGCGCTGTTTGGAGGTAAAAAAAAAAAAAAAAAAAAGCTTATGAAAAACGCAAACAAAGTAAAGCTCACTTATTAATCCAGTGTTTTATTATTCCACGTATTATTAAGTATTTCATGAGTGGGCGCAGAGAGCCAGGTTTTTAATCTTTATGCTAAGCTAGTTGACTGCTGGTCGTAGCGTCATGTTAACACACACAAGAGTGGTATTGTTCTTCTCGAATTCCCGAAATGTCTTAATTCCTTCAATATTGTGTTTCTTAATGTTTCTTAATGTTTCAGTGTTTTTGAGATGCAGTTGCATCGGGTTCTGGCCTTGAATCAAAAAGGTTACACATCTACAAAATAAATCAGGTGAAAACATCACAGCCTGTATGAAAATACATATTGAGGCTTCCAGCGTGACGGACGGGGGTTTAAAGAATCCACACAGCGTGAAGACAGACGAGAAGGAGGGGAAGAAGTACAAGGAAAGATATGTTGCTGAACTCGTTGATCAAGAGAAGCTCTCAAAGCAAACCAACAGTGTGTTACCTCTGTGTCTGGACAGAGCGAGACGTTCGAGGCCTCAGGAAACACACAGGACAAAATACACAGAGTGTGTATTGTGGGTTTGACACTGTGAGACTAAACCACAAACACTAGCAAGCATCTCGCTTGTTTTTTCTGCTATTCTGCCCCTTTTGTTTGATGTAGGCAAACAACAATGTGCCATAATATCTGTTGCTGTCCTCCAGCATTCTCTGAAAGTGTGCAGACACACACACACACACACACACACATACACACACACTTGGGTCATAAGATGGTGGCCCTACTGAATGTTTAATAAGAGTTTGTTTGCAACTCTAGGGGCATTTTTTTCTTGGCATACCACTGAAATACAATTCTGTTTCGTGGAAGTTGTGATCATGCAAATAAGTGTGGTGTTTCCGCGTGAAAGCCTGGACAGGTGATCCATCATCACGGTGTATTATTAATTATTGTTCTTGGCATCAGAGTCATGTTATTGCTGGTGACTGATTCTTTTTCAGCAAGTAGGATTTCCTGATGGCCATGACGCTGTTGAGACTGAAAACCAGCGTGTAGGTGGATCCATCCCAAACACTGATGACACAACATGAGAGACCATCCGTAAGCTTAAACACGATAAGGCCGGCCTTTTCATCAGATGCCTCTAAAATGGCCGAAGCAGTCTGGAGGACAGGATGTGTTTTCACACGTCTACATTTTCAGTTTCACTATTGTTTGATCAAGATCAAGACGTAAGTCTCCATTCAGCTTCATGTATTAAATGACAGAAAGGAGGCGACCGCCATGCTAGCGGCTCTGTGACGCTGTACATAGACACCACAGCGCTTTGAACTGAATGCAAACGTCTGAAAGCAGGTCATCGGCAGGTCTAACGTTCACGTTGTTTACCAGCGTCAGCATTTTAACATTGTTAACAGAGTGCTGCAGAAAGTAGTCCTAAACCTCGAAAACTTGCAGCTCTTTTGTATCGAGGTCGGTGAGTTTTCTTTAAAAGGGTTTTTGTTTAGATTCCTGAATTCAAGTCTGTGATTAACAAAAGCCAGAATAGATCAAATACATCAGTAAATATCCCTCTTGTAGATTTTGAAGCTTTTACGTGTCTCAAAAAGGGGGTTGCTAACAAGTGGCTAAATGACACTACAGGGGCTGTGTGGGACTTTGAATGCATCACACCAAATGTCTCAGTAGTCCGCCTGTACTCGTCAGTGGGTTTGTACTCCCAGAATTTACAATTTAGCGGAAGTGGTCAGCATGCAAAACCAAATGATAAGGCAGATGCTTCGTGGTTGTGACACTGCAGTCATGCTACAGTGGTGTTGATGGTTTGTAGCCTAGCATTAGCTTTCCGTCTGTAGTGTTCATTTCTGAGGATGTTCTTGCTGACTAACAAGGGGAACGCATGATAAACTTCTGTTTGCCACTGAGCTAATTTACTGCTCTAATCCAAGATTAAGTGGAAAAACATGACAGGCTTTTTGTTGAGGAACCAAGAGGATGCTGACTTCACTCTATTAGCACGAGACATGAAATGCAGCTGAGGTTGATGGGGATGCAATTAGTTTGCAGATATTTGGTCATATATCAAAGTATTTGATGCATTGACATTTTGACTTGACTTTACCAAATTAATTGTAATCAATCCAATAGTTGCTTCACTCAAAACTACACCTTATAAACCTCATGGTGACGTAAGAGAAACAGTGGGGATCTTCAAAATCATGGATCATGAATTCATCCACTGGAGACCATGAATATCAAAGCAAATGTCATGGTAATTAAAGGCCAGAATATTAATTTAAAAGTATTCAGGCACAATAGTTTCCTATGGTACCAAGTGTTGTATACAATACAATACAACAAAGTATTGATTTGCATTATACTGTCTGTCATGATTCTGTTCATCCACACTGATTTCCTGTCAAATATTTCCAATATATATATATATATTAAAAATGTTGGTCAGCTCATACAGGTGTTGATTAATACCTGGTGTGGGAGAATCTCTTCAGGTATGTGGGTTGAATGTGATTCATGCATTTACCAGCAGACCTGATGACTGTACTCTGCTGACAAGTGTGTTTTTCCATGAAAGTGTGTGTTTGTGTGTGTGTGTGTGTGTGTTACTCTGAGGTTTAAGCCATAGTGGGGTGTATTACTGGAATAACACTGTATGTTTGCATCGAAAAAAATACGTTTGTTACTCTCGTCTATGACTGTCTGATGTTGTGTAATGTTCCACCTCGCCCTTTGTTGATCCACTGACTAACATTACACTTGTGATGTGCTCAACTGCAACAAAAAAAAAAAGTACAGTAGAAAAATGTTTTCAAGCTGAAATGCATGGAACACATTTACAATATATGCACACACACACACACACACACACACACACACACACACACATACACACTAGGAGGGACCACGCTCACAGTTCCTCAGAATTAGACAGAGGGAGGGGAATTGATCAACAGCGACCTGTTTTTCCAGAAATGTCACACAAGCCTTTTCTTCAACAGCACTGAATATATGAAGCAGCATACATTAAGTACATTCTTACATCACTGCAGCCAGGAATATATATCATATCTCATACCAGACATGAGAAACATAGACATACTGTGAAGTCAGACTGCAGGAAAAGCCATCTTACCACAGATCCAGAGGACACAGAGACACGCAGACAGTCGACTCAGCAGAGGTTTCATTCTCCTCAGCAGGTGTTCTTAACTGTGCACAAGTTGGGACGATTTCAGCGCCGAAATGAAGCTCATCAGTCCAGGTAATGGTATCCTAAAGAGCAGACGTGCATGAAGCGCTGAGGCGGACTTATGTCTCCATCCCTGACCCCTTCCAAAGTCCCGTCCTGGGCCAGAAATGGTGTCTTTGGAGAGTCAGTCCTGGTGGAAAGCGTAAATCCTCTCAGTTTGGTTGCGTGTTGGTTTGTCAAGCACACGCCATCCTGTTTGCCCTTCAGACGAAAAGAAGGCGCAGCTCTACCTGTGATACACCTGTTTGTGCACTCTCTCTCCCTCTCCCACACACACACACACACACACAGGCTCAGACCTACCCACAATGCACGTTTGCGCCAAAAGTCCCCATACCGGTTTGGCCGAGGCAACATGACAGTTATTTTCTCGTCTTTACTTGCTCTGCTCAGAGGAAAGGCAGGTGAAAAGCCAGTTTAAACCTGGTCCAAATGACGCAGACTGGATATCATAATAGAACGCTGTAAACCGATGCCAACACCAGAGGTGCCTCCTCCCATCAGAGAGAAACATTTAACACAAAACAGATTAATCCTCTCACTTTAAATGGGATCTTCTAAATATTAAGGTGTGCGACGGAGAGACACTATGAAGAATTTCATCATCTAAATCAAATAAACAGGACTCTGCCCACTTTTACTACACGTCACTTACAACCACCTCATTTTCCTGCGTTATTTCCCCCCACATGATCATATTCTATTCTCCTGTATTGGTTACATGTCAAACAGGTTTTTAGTTCAGATCTGGGCTAAATGTGACGGATAACATCTTTTCAGAGTGACATACATTTTTAGGAGTTTTATATCATCTGTTTGTGGCCAAACGCCTTGAGGAGATGATGGTTATTTTATGACAGCTGGAGGGTACCCCTCCCTTTACAAACATCACATCTTTCCTTCATTGATCACAGCAATTCAAATAGAGACAACGTTATTTAATAAGCAAGGTGAACATTTAATAGCTTGAGTGCGTGTGCATCTTACAGGTAGGGGTTACATGGGACACGCTACAGCAGTCTGTGTCATTTCTTTGATTTTCTTTACAGCTTTTCAGAGAGAAGTGTGTGTGTGTGTGTGTGTGTGTGTGTGTGTAGACAGGTAAGGAGGTCTCTAAAGACCTCATCACTGCCATCCTGTGGTGAGCAGGAAACATTGGATCTCTATAAAGTTTGAACTATTCACCTTCTACAAAACGAATGCTATATTTATAAAAAATACATCTTTCAAACGCTTTAAAATAGGAAGTTATTTGGACACTATATACATGAAATATAATATCTTGTTTTTTTAATAAGCATTAGAATACAAAATGTGTCTGAAGCATTATAGTTTTGGAAACATGAACATGAAATCTGTGCAACACAGCAGTAAAAGAAAAAACCCTGAAAACAAGAAGTATTTCTGGGTTTCCCCGTCTTCCCTATTTCTGTGTCGTCCTTTTTAACTTCCCATTCATTTCACAAAAGCAAAAGGGAATCCAACACCGGTGTGTGTGTCTTGGACTTTGGTTCGTCATGTCATTTCTTCAGGCCGATGGTTTCGTACGTGTCCTGGGCATGAGGAGTCAAACCCTAGAGGCAAAACGAGACATTCAGTGTCATCGTATTTATACAGCACCTAGACCTGCTTTAGACATGAAAATCTGGAAAATATGGGACTTCCGTGATAATAATTGACATTTTACATTCAAGCAATCAGCTGTTCCCTCCTGCTTTACGTAATTCTCAGCATCACAACTCACCGTATAAATGCCCTCTTCAACATTCTGTCAGGGAGAGAAAGAAACCATATGAGATACAGAACAACGAAGGAAACACTCATTGTAACACTGTTTCTTTCTTGGCTCTGACAGGCTGGACGTCAGTATGACAGAACTCTGTAGTACAAGTACAAGCTAGATAGTTTGTGGCTGGTAAAAGGAAATAACACAAAAATAGCAGCGCAAGAGCAGGTTTACCGCTGTTCTAATAAGTAATGCGTGCTTGGAAAGTTTTTTTTAACATGAATATCATAAAAGAATGAAGACAGTTTTTACTTAAGCTGCCGTTTGTTTAAAAAGCTTCATCCATGTCAGTCACATTTAGCAATTGAAATTGGCTGTTTAGTGGCTTATAATGAAAGCATGATAATGAAACTAATATTTAAAAAGGCTAAGACAGAACTTTCATAATAGTTTAACTGGAAAATAATTCCATAGATGGATATTTTTCTGTCTGAAACTTTAGTTTGCACCAAGTTTGCATTCATTTTAGACCCCATAAGTCCAGTCTCTGCATGTATTCATTCATACCTGCTTGCCCTTTGCTTTATCAGCTGCAGCCTCCCTAGCATTGTAGACCTGTAGAAGACAGCGTTAAATGAGTGTTAATTGAAAGTATATTCCCATCCCTTATGAACAATACAAACACCTAAATAACAACTCAAGTAATACAGAACTAAATAATAATAAAATATTAAAAATAATTCATGCAGATCCAGAAAGCAAAAAAAATAAATAACACTTAAGAATAAAGGCATAAATGACAGACATATTCACTTTGGCTTAAATCCATGATGGTTTCGTTTACTTCTAAAGGTCATAGACAGGCATACTTCTTAATTTGAGACTGCAGCAAAAGATATTTTAGACTCCTTAAAAACATGTGTATCAGTTTAAGTGGCCACTAAATTCACCGTATATTAACCACGTTATCATCAGATACCTCAAGGAACTGAGCTATCTAGCTCTCGTTTAACACACAGAAACAGCATAGATAAGAAAATATTCTAAATACAGCGGAAAGTTAAATTGTTATCGATTTTTTTAAGGTGTCTAAAATATGTTTTGGTACCTTAAACAGCCTTATTTTGATGACACATGTTAAAAAGTTCAGCGTATGATATCAATGAGGTCTAAATGTTTCATGTCTTCAATGATTCATTTTGCTGACTCCTATTTCACCCTGAGGTTATTAAAATACCAGATTACTTTTAATGATACATCTTGTTTAATCAATGGAAAATTACACGTTCATTCCCTTTAAAAGTGATTCTGTTCTTGCATAAACAGAACTGATGATGTATATATATATAATATATATATATATATATATATATATATATATATATATATATATATATATATATATATATATGATGTGTGTGTGTTTCTGTACAGATGCAGCGTGCAGACCTTGATTCTATAGTAGAGAGCCGTCAGGATGATGCCGTACAGGAAGAGGATGCCGTCCAGAATGTAGCAGATCTGTGGCTCCGTGAGAGCAGCTGAGGGAACACAGGAGGACACTTGATAGGACCAGAGCATCATCACAGCACTTCCACATAATCACCATTCCCACATCATTTAAAGCGATGACATAAGAATCTCAGTCACGCATTTGTCTCCAAACCATTCCTCCTTCAAGTTTGCCTAATTATTACAAATATATGTGATGACTCCTGTTGCCGGTGACGACGGGGCTGTTTCGTTATTGAGTAACAGCCGCGTCATCGTTTCTGATTGTGAAACAAACAGCAGCCGTATCAGAAGAAAACAGTGAGCATCTTGAATGCAACTTCAATACAGCCTTTGGAGAATTACTGAAGGGGTGTTACTGCAGTGTAACACTTAATAATGCTTCAAACATTGATGTAAGAGCACATTTTTGAAAATGTATTAAATAAAAAGAACGTCATCCTCTTCCACATCTTCAACTTCCTTTGCCTGGTCTCGTATAATATAAATAAAACAATTTTAAAATTATGAGATCATGAAAACAGTTTAAGAAGATGACAAACGCAGCATGAGATGAAATGACAATAAGACAAATTTACAAACTCCTCTCAAAAGCATCACTTAATGTGAAACACATAATTATCATATAATCACATTTCTGGTCTTTTTTGTTACGTTTGTTTTAATAAACCACTGGAAAGGATTCCTGCAGCATTAAATCACTCCACAGATTTGTTCTGGGATATACATTTGTTTTTTTGTTAGAATTTAATTAATTAAGCCCTCTTTTACCTCTTAGTGTACTTTATAGAGTAAATATAACTAAAACTAACATAAAATTCAGAGTTCAAAGCACCATGGCAACATCTCTATGGTGAAATAGAGAAACACGTCATGTGTCCTTTCCTTCCCATTTTCTGTCTTCTTCTCTCTTTTCTGAAATCGGTGATCATACAATTGTTTTCAACGTTTCCAAATAATGTCCCCGTATGAGAGTCACAGTGAAATTAGAAAACATCTGCTGGACTGATATAGTTGGACGTATCTAGCTTTGGATGGACGATTCTATCGAAGTGAATGTTAAATTTGGTCTTGTATTTCTGCCTGAGCCGGAGAGCTGTGGTCGATTATCTACATCTCTTTTGGTTTCCTCATCTCACATGTTGCACAGTTCAAAAGGAAACGGCAAAACACTGAGTCCGACCCCGAAAATAACCAAAAGTTAGACATTCATTTCAGTCTGTATCCCAACACAAGACCCAATCGGCCCAATTAGACCTCAGCACACTTTCAAATGAGGGAGTGTTTGTTTCTCGTGACTCCAGACGCCTGCTGACCATCAGATGATTTAGAAAGTCTACGTCCTGCAATAGAAGATAAAGGCCAACAAGGTGGCTGATGAAAGTGCAAAGATGCAAGTACAAACGCCATCTTTATAACCGCTCGCTACACAAAGCGGATGAAGATACATATTTTTACAAGTGTGACCTTTTCTCTTGTAAATTCAGCTGTGACTCGGCCTCACAGACCACAGGGGCTGGAAGTAGGCTGTCTCAGCTGTGGTTTGGTATAAAAAAAAATGAAACATATCAGCTTTAAAATCTCTTAAACACTCAACTAACCCGTTTGAATTTCTTAATTACACAAGAAAATATGAATTACAACCGTTTGTGGCTTTAACTTATTATTTTCTAGATGATTAATCGATTGATTCATTATTTGGTCTCCTGGAAACTGTAATAAATCATAAAATAACAGTTTTCTCTCCATCAGCTAATGGTTTCAGCTCTACTGTAATAAACTATTTGTGTGTCTTCTTGGCCGATTGGACCCCCAAATATTAACTGATCTTTTAAGAACAGATATGCGTCTATAATTGGTTATTATAACTACTTGGTTCATTTCTTCTTTATTTACTTAAACTGCAGTGAAACTAGAATATTAAAGGATAGCTGTTAAAGTTGTGTATTTGTACATTTATTATTGTAGCAGTCACAAAATACAGAATATATGCTCCCAAAAGATACTAATGAATTCAGTATGAACTATTTGGAGGCAGCTGAACTGATGAGGATGGTACTCTAATGAACGGACTTGTCCGAGGAAGGGTGCGCTGGTTCAACAAATGGTGAGTAACACGAACCAACAGCTTGTCTTTCAGCAGGAACTGATATGTGGAGACTACAGTTCTGCTGCCTGCCGGGTGAACTCACACCAGAAGTCAGAAAACCTCACATCTTGAAAAAGCAAGTATTGTCTCATTTCCATCTTCAGCAGTTTTATCATGAAATCCCCTGATCTCTCCGCTGGTTAACCACTCAAAGCAGCTCTTCAGCCGCGTACTCGGAAACAAGTCGTTTCCACTCTTTAAAGTTTACTCAGAGTGGTTCCTGTCATAAATTCAAAGTCCTATCATCCTCAGACATCAAACCACCCAGAGCAATACACACATTTATGGTTACAGTGAATCCCAACGTCTCAACTCACCAGCTGCTCTCCCAAAACTCATCCACAAAGGAACGGCCAGCAGTAACGGGCTCCTGCCCCACACGGCCATGCTGGCTCAGGATCGACACGGACAACGGGCTCCGTTAAGCAGCCAGCACACAGCAATCACCACGACAACGACGACGGCGACTTGTGGGGTTGTTTTCTGTTCTCGTGAACAGTTGCACATCACCCTACCAACAGGGGAAGTTGTGGTCTGAGCTCTAAGTCCATTTGTCTTAGATGTGATGACACCACTCCCCCTTTTAACAGCTACCACAGGAAGGGCAAACATCAAAGTTTTTGGGCTCATGTTAATACTTCATTTTCAGGAAATAGAGCATTTGACAAAATGACATTTAACATCTGAAAAAAAAAAAAAAAAAATCGCTCCACTGCAATGTGACGGTGAAAAGATTCAACTCACTACTTTGCTGCTCGGTCATAAAATATTTATTAGGATTATCGGGGCATTGTACATCACTGATGAGAAGCGACTAGTGAACAGGAAGAGAACATGACTAACACATGTGTGTATGCGAGTGTGTCCTCAAACACATAAGCAGCGTCTCCTTAACGGTCAACTTCACCGAACACTATGTCCTGTGTACCTGAAGGAGAAGGAGAAGAGGCTCAGTACTTCATAGAAAAGATCATATTAATGTATTAAAGTCCCTCCTGAAGCTTCCTTACCAATAATGGCCACCACGTCAGCCAGCATGTGTCCTGTGGCCATTTTATCCAGACCAGCCTAGAGAGAAGAAAACATTTAACAGTCAGCTATTGAGGGCAGATGAGCTCTTATAAAATCCAATATCCATAATTCATGAGCTTCTAGCCTGAAGTTAATGCACTAACTACTCTAATAGTTTGTTTATGCAACTTTAAAGACATTTTTAGCATCGAAGACCAAAATTCAAATGACAACGTTAAACAGCACTTTGTGTACCCATGAGCTAAGAGATGAACAGGAAGAGGGGGGAGGGGGAGGGCTGTACGCTTTTAAAAGAGGTTCTATAGTCATTTATTAAATCTACTTAATGAACTAAAAGTAGCCTTAAGGACAAGCCGTTAAATATGCTGAATAATTGATACCCGGTGTGTTTAATATTTCACTGTGTCTTTGTGAAGTTTTAAGTGCGCACCAAGTGAGCGAATCCAGGAGCTTTGATCTTGCAGCGGTAGGGTCTGCTGGAGCCGTCCGACACCAAATAAACACCAAACTCTCCCTGCGAGCGACACACGGAGACACAAATACAGTCTAGTAAGCGGATTAAATCACAACAACAAGTCCCTAAAGGCTTCCCAATTCATTAGGACAGCACAAACCTTCTACAGTTTAACACTTTTTGTTTGCTAGGTTAACGTCTATTAGATCTATGAGCCATTTTATCCAGAAATATTGTACATATTACGAGTGTTCTCACCTTGGGTGCCTCCACAGCTGTGTATGTGGCCCCTGGGGGGACCTGGTAGCCCTCTGTGTACAGTTTAAAGTGGTGGATCAGAGACTCCATGGACATCTAGGACAATCAGCACATGAAACATGTTATGTGTTAAAAGGGAAGCCGAATTAAAGAGCATTTTATAGCAGAGCAGGCTGAATTCTGTCTAGAATAAAAAGGAAACCTCCATTTAAACGCATTATGTCCACGAGTGTGTGTCCTATCTGGCCGCTAGCAGTGCAGCGCTGAACTCGGGTTGTGTCCACATTCACTCATTCATGCACTGCTCCCTGCTTACTATACAGGGAGTCCTACAGTATGTAGAGGACGATAAAATGAGCTCATCAGCAAAAAGAAACACTTTTGGATGCGACTCAAGTCATTTTCTCTGTGTTTTGTAATAAATCCATATTGTATGCTAATTTGTGGAGTAGCTTGATATGGATGCTGTGAGTGGTTAGCAGTGATGCTGCATATATGTGTCTTGGTCTTTTACTGTAAAAGGTATGCTTCAAGGCAATAAGCATATTGCTCCCAAATAAATAAAAGTACTTTTGCGTTATGATGCAATGCTCTGCTTACGTTAAATGTATTATTTCCGTACTATAGTGAGTAGTGAGGGATTTTGGACACAAAATGTTTAAAAAACAAATGACTAAAATGAGACTTACAATGTGACTTGAAACGAAACGCAATTTTCCGTAAGCGAATTCAACTAAATGTACAATTATTCTCAAAACGACCACTGAAATGTTGTGACGGAGATTCTAGTTTCCCCACTAAGCTCACCTTCATCTCGGACCTCTTGGGCGGGGCGACCTTGGCATCATCCACCTTAATCTCCCCTTCTGGCATCTTGTTGAGCGCCTGGTGCATAATCCACAGAGACTGCCTCATCTCCTCCACTCTGCACAGATACCTGAACGCCACACACAGAGAGCAGTGGTGAGATAAAGATGGAGATAAAACCAAACTCAACCACAAATCAGATTGTAGTCATTTTAGATTGTTTGTGTTGTATTCACAACTCAATATAATAAATACAGCAACAGGGAAGAAAATAAAACTACAGTTCAGGGATTAAGGTCCTACATTTACGATAAAAACATGTTTATTCTGAGATTAAAGTGGTAAACCCTTAAGGACCCATATCGCTTGACTTTGCAGGTTGGATCAACCTCATCACACCACAGATGCTGCTGCTCACATTGTCCTCTGTCTGCAGTGGATGACTTCATCAAATCATACTTGAAGTACTCACAGATTTTAGCCCAGTGTCAACAGATAAAACTCTGAAGAAACTGAAAGGGCCTTTTCAGAATAAAACATATTGGAGTTTTTCTCTTAAATTTTCCACTTAAATCTGAGAGAAAAACGTTTCGATGCAGCTTTCATAAAATACCACTTCAAACAAACGTCTTCCTTTTTACAAGACACCCTCAAAGTAATGTGTTGCATATGATTGGAGATAGAAAAGGAAGACAATGGGACTGAATATTAACTACAGCCATATGCGGATCTTTCACCTGTCATAGCAGTCTCCTTTGCTTCCGATGGGGACGTCAAACTCCACTTCGTCATACTTGTCGTACGGCTGAGACTTCCTCAGGTCCCACTTGATGCCCGACCCTCGCAGCATCACTCCACTGGCGGACGTCCGAGGAGAGAAGTGATAAATAAGTTTGCACGACTGAAGGGGAAGGGCTATGTAAACATTCATCAGTGCGTTACCTGAAGCCATAGTTGAGGGCCTCCTCAGCCGTAACCACGCCGATGTCCACAGTACGATTCTTCCAGATACGGTTGTTGGTCAACATCTGCACGGAGGCAAACCAGCAGATATGAACGTTCACTTATAAAATCTCCACCACATCCTTATCACGGTAACATCTTGCGACGGTTTACACAACGACGGCGATTCACCTCTTCAACTTCATCAATTCTGATGGAGAAGTTCTTGCACCACTCATAGATGTCGTCCATCAGGCCAAGGGGCAAATCCTGAAACACATTCAAGAGCATTAGCCCTTCACTGATGGTGGTGATTTAAACACAATTTAGAATCTTACATAAGTTATCCTCCTACCTGATGCACTCCGCCGGGTCGGACGTATGCAGCGTGCATTCTGGCTCCGGACACTCGCTCATAAAACTCAAACATCTGGGGGGAAACGAGGCTCACAGTTGGAGTGGTTCAAGCAAGTTATTCTCAAAAAAAGATAATCCACTAAATGTGGGGGTGCTAGTACTCGGGATTGAATAAGTAACTCAAGTGTCTCAGTCCAAGAACTTCACTGCTGAAGGCCTGATTCTGGAAGCTGGTTTGACCTGACTGACTATCAAAATAGCTGTGTCAAGAAAAACGGTTTCAGCAAGTTCTTTCCTAAAGAAAACCACTGTGAATATTTCATGAGGCCTGATAAGAATGCATCCAATACAACAGCCAAGGAATAAATCCAACTTTCATGAAGCTTATAATGGTCAGTTCTGGAATTCCACATAATTAGCAGCAATTTTCCCTGAAAATGAAGCACTTAATATCATCCAACAAATTAGGCAGGATTATATGATAAGGCAGGCAATAGATTCACAAACTCAATTTACTGTCTGCAGCTAGTTAACAATGTCACTTTTGCACGTATTCCTCATGCATTTTCTGATCACTCCCACAGAGTTGCATTCTTCTCAGTTGCTCAACTGCTTCTTTTGGGGAACTTTGAGGTCATGTCTGACTCACATGGTATTATAATATTCAGCAGCTAAGACTGTTGCTGAGGAACTGTGAGAACAGTTGTGTTTGAAAACGGCACCCAGCCCAAAAAACAAGCGACTCTGACCTTCTCTCTCTCCTCGAACATCCAGAAGAAGGGGGTCATGGCACCGATGTCCAGGGCGTGCGTGGTGATGGCCATGATGTGGTTCAGGATGCGAGTCAGCTCTCCGAACAGAACTGCAAACACGACACAGAACACATCCAACCGTTAACAGTCCAAGAGTCTATCGACAAACTCAATTAATAGTTTTAAGTCAATTTCCAAGTTAATGTGAACAAACAAAGTTTTGGACTGTTCCTTTCATAATAAAAGCCATTTAAACTTCACCTTGCACACTGAGACAGTTAAATAAGCATTTTTTGCTAAGTTTTTTACACATTATCACACTGAGTTGTAAGCGATAAGAGCTATTTATTGGGGCGGCGGGGGGTACATAAAAGATAAAATGAAATAGGGAAGCCTGTCATCAATGGTGGACAAATAAGCCCATTCAAATATATTTGAAACGTTTTAAGCCTTAAAATAATTTATTTTAAAATATTATTGATTTCGATGAATTGACAATCATCAAATTCTACTTAAAATGTCATTCAAACATTCTGGCATTATGTTGCATTTTGTTAAGAAACAAATAGTTCTGTCACAGATGAGTTTTTTTAGTGAACATCCTTAAGTGAAACAATCAAAGCATGTCAATATTGTGGACAATTAAATAATCTTTAATAAAATGATCATAAATCATAAGACCTGCCTGCAAAAACAAAGGATAAAGATATTTGTGTTTCTCATTTCTCTTCCATGATATCAGATAGAGCTTCTTCAAGTCACTCGTGACGACATATTGCAGTTTTCCAGTTATAGAAATTCATCAGGAGTGTTATCCTACACCGTTGCATCCCTACGTGTCTGTACCTCTGATCCACTGTGCACGGAGTGGAGCTTGGATGTTGAGCAGCTTCTCCACAGCCAGAGAGTAGGCCTGCTCATTACACATCATGGAAACATAGTCCAGACGGTCAAAGTAGGGCAGAGCCTGTAGTATAAAAAGAAGAAGAACTGAAGCGTATTGTGTCAGGGACTTACAAATATGACATGTGACGCATGACAAGGGCTCCCTTCATCTTCATCAAATCTGGTGGCGTCAAGAGTTTAATCTTGTTATTTTCAACCCAGACCACTGTCTCGGTTTTCCAATACTCTATTTTTACACAGTAAATCCAGCTCATTCTCCACAGCGTCATTGTGTTGAACAAAATTAAATGGGATTTCACAATTGGTTGTGTTGCAATTTCCTGTTCTGTTTTTTGAATGCACCACATCTGCATTCTTTGCTTGGTTAAAACCAAAAAGAGCACCACTGGTTCATAACATCCTGATTTTTACAACCTTTGATGAGTCTCACACACACAGAAAAAGCTATTCAAACCTCCAACTGGTAAATACGAGTTAGAGAATACAGAAACAGTATCGTACCTGCAGGTAGGTCTTGTACTCGATGAGCTTCTCTGTGCCACGGTGAAGCAGGCCGATGTGGGGGTCGCATTTCTTGACGGACTCTCCACTGAGCTCCAAGACGAGACGCAGCACACCGTGAGCAGCGGGATGCTGGGGACCAAAGTTGATGGTCAGGTTGGACACATCCTTCTCTGCAGGAGGATCTTTGTCTGGAAGAAGAAATCAAAGCATTCGATGGCAGGATGACACAAATTAATAAGCCGATCCAAACAAGAAATTAAAATGCAAGAACTGCATCTTTTTTACAGCGACCAACTGAAGCTAATGAAGTTTGTTCAAGGTCATGGGGGGGGAATGTACACTTTCAACTGCTAGGTCAACAAATGTGTGATACACCGGAGCCCAAACCCAACTAATCATTCAGAACAATGTGTAGTGTTATTTCATTTCTCATTGATAATCTGTAACCATAAACCCAGAGAATAAGCACCCCAATGTATTAGCAAACACACAAATATTAAACCCATTGGATTGTGTATATCTAAACATTTTTCTTACATATTATGTCAGGCACTGATGACCTGTCTGAAAACACCAGGGCTTTAATGTTTTATCAGGGTGATGGTGTGTGGGATTGTACCATTCCAGGGGGGTGGGGTCCATTTCTCATTCAGGGCAGTGGGGTACATTACTGCCCCGGCAAACTGCTCTGTCCACTCCACATCTGGCTGCCATTGTTTCTGCCTGCGGAAAACATTGAAAATGTGTTGAACATGAAGGTACAGTTGTGTTGGTATTTTTGGCTCACTTTTGAGCCAAATCAGACATCTGAAAAGATGCAGTTTAGCATTTTAGTGCTAGTTAGGTGCCACCCCTCAGCCTTCTTGCACATTGATAACTCAAGTATGAAGTTAGCATGCTTCATCTTTTTGGTACACCCTGTGACCCAAACAGCTGTTTGTGTTACTACCCGCTTACATGGAACAGAAATACTGGCGCGTGAGTTTTAACTGGAAAGTTCTGGCAGCGCACCAGTTGTAGCATGCTAGTTGGTTTAGCCCGCTTTGCCGGGTAAATCAAGCTCAATGGGGCCCAATTTATGTCAAAGTGGACCAGCAGTTAAACTGAAGTCTGGTTCATCTGTGGACTTCAAAACATTTAATTTGCAACAGCATTTCAGCGAAGTGTCAGTTCACAGTATTAAACAAAAAGAGTTCAGGCTCCTCACATTGCAGATTACCAATGTATGACTAATGCTATAGTGTATATTCGCTACGTATATGTCACCACATGCTCGTAGAGAACACAGAACTAAAGCATGTAGTCAAAGTGCTACAATATAAGTACACATGAGCATTTCAGTCAGTCCACTGGGCATCCTGTCCTGTACAAACGATTACAAGCTAGAGCTCAGGTCTGGAAATATCAGCAGGTCAGTCTTTTGATGGGGTAACGCTTACATTACTACAGACATACGGACGTACACCGAACCGCTTTCACCCCTACTCCGAAGGCATCACAATAAGTCAATAACAAGCCTATACAATTCCCTATCGACTCTGGTGCTACACAATCAGCACATGTAGGAACGAAAGTCATTTGACCTGATCTTAGCGACAGGTAGTAGTTTATATACTAATGTCTTACATGGAGCTAGAATGGTTGCAAACAAGCACAGTTTATTCTCCAACACTGACCAGTTAATTGGCAGTTTGGTAACGAGCAGACAGCAGGGAAGCTAACCAACCCTGCAACAGACGCGACCTTTAACGATGACATGGCTTTAATAGCCGTGTGCGTGCTTTGTTACGACGTTTTGCATCCAGACAGGATGTACATGTAGTAGAAGAAGACTCGAATAATATTGAAGTAAGACCAAGTCGGCATTATTAGCACCATGCTAACATTAGCCTTTCATGTGTATATTTACGTTGAGCTCAAGCTAGGACGGCTGGCAATACAACGGACACAAGGAGCGTCACAGTTTTGTATTTGTATAACTTACCTGTTTTGCACGACAGTACAGCCAGGGCTCAGCAAATTATTATTTAATATTAATTTTGTTGAAGGACGTCCTAGTTTAGTAAGCGACCTCAACATCGTAGCCGCCATCTTGGCTGCTGGATAATCTCTGGCCAATGATGTTCCAAGACTTTCTTCTTCGTTTATCGTTTTGGAGGCGCACTTCGGGTACAACCAACTTGTGTCTGCCACCTATCGGTATGATGTATCTCCATAAATAGAGTAGTCTACTTGTTCATGTGACGTGTAGCTTTTTACCCACTTTGTTTGAAGTATATTAGAAATACTAATTTCAAGTATGTTAGATATATTCTCACATTAAAGCTTTGTTAGTAATTTAGTATGATTTTGATGGTGGATCAGGCTATACGTAGGTTCATGTTAGGTGAGGCAGAGGAGATGAAATGCTGGAGTAATGAGGGAAGGAGGAGGTGGCAGTTGTGAGCTGTGAGGCTGCAGCGTTCATTCCATTTTTGTTCTTTCACTTTTTCTTAATGCAATTTTATTTTCAGGATTTTGTTAACGCCTTTATTGCACTTACATTGGCATCATCTTCTCTTTATATGGGATGGCAGCACAGCAAATACATATTATGATCTTTATTAAACTGTGAATGCTGACTTTCATCTTTAAAGAACCCTACACCTATAACCCTATCACCAGTTTTTATTGGTTACTATTTGGTGCCAACACTGTGAATTTGTCATAAAGAAATATGGGTAATTCAAATGTAAGGTATTAAAGGTATAATTGTAAATTAGACTATTCTTTTAATAAACCCTATACAGCAGTGTGTTCACATATTCAAAATATAATCTCTCAAAATTGTTGCCAACAATTTATCCCTCTGCCCAAAGATGACAAACTACTTTTTATAAAAAACAGTGCTTTTATTTATGTAATACTGTGGAAAAATAATTACATACCATTTTTAAAAAATATTGAAGATAATGAAATTAAAAAATGAGAGTTTGATAACGTTCGTTGTACATCTTTTGAACAGTTGTCTCTGCTACGAAGAACAGTACAATAAGATAAACATTGGATTTTCCTAAATTCAAAGACACGATAATACAGGATACAGTCCTACCAGAGGTATAAAAGTACTGTAACAGGATTGTGAGAGAAAATGATATGGACATATACTGAAACACACCCGCACACTTAAGACACGGACATGCACACGCATACTGTACACACTCGATCACGCACACAATAGCCACGCGCACACTCGAGTCGCTGCGTGTCAACAGTATGCTTCCCATACACACACGCAGTCATTCACACATCTATACAAACACACTGTACAAATCGATGTGTGCGCCAATGCCCACACACTCCTTCTTGATCTCTCTCTCTCTCACACTCCTACACACTCGCAGTCACACACTACTACATGTCAATATTGTGGACAAGCCTTCATTAAAACCTCTCCATACACATTCTCCTCCGGCCGTTTTTTTGGCAGACAGACGATGAGGAATGATTCAAAATGGAAATGTACGACATGTTCCCCTATAAGGCCACTCAGTTCTCAACCCAACATCTGTGTTTTTCTCTCCCGTCTCTGCACCAAGCTTGTAGTTCCGGAGCGCTGAGAAAAAAAAAAAAAAAAAAAAAAAAAGCTCCGGCCTACGTAAATGTCTGGGAATGACTCAAGGCCCCAAGCCTGGTTTGTAAAGCAACAGTCACCAATAGAAGGAGCTTCTACTGCATATACATGGTCTAAGGTGAAGAACAACATGAACACTTGGCACTAGGTTTCCTTTATGCACCGATATACCCTTCCTGAATTCAGGCTCTGCTGTTGACTCTTCACTCCGTCTCAGCTCTTTAGACGCCCGAGTTGAGTGGGCTCCCGTTCAAACGTTTGGTCCATACATACACATTACATGTTTTACACTGACAAAAATAATTCTGTAATGTTAAAAAATAGAATACAAAGCTCTAGTCTGGTGTGCAAATAAAAAGACGACATTACACAGATATAGATAAGGGACGTCTAAGCATGAATACTGTAGATGCAGTGCAAAATGATGACAACCCTCCCAACCCCGGCCCAGGCCCAACACACGCCGCACGCCACCGTGATGGCGTGTACCACTGTACAGAAGGGCATTCTGGGATACTATATATATATATATATGTGCTCTATGATCATTTAATAAGACAACCAGCAAAAAAAAAAAAAAAAAAAAAAAAAAATGGCGGCCAGAAATGACTTCCACTGGTCGAGGTTTTTCCCAATCAGCGTTTACCATATTTGACAGTTTTTGTCTTAAGACGTTCTCATCATTTACAAAGTCAGTTCATAGCAAAAGCTATCGGGCTCCAAAGATCTGTGTACTCTTGTCCTCTCTCTGGTTCTTGCTCTCTGTCCCAGTCTTGATTGTGACTTGCGCCGTCTGCTCTTTCAGAGCTCAGATATACAAACACATCGGGAGTGAGGGAATTCAAAATTGTGTGGAATTTCCCTTCCCTGTCTCTCTAAAACGCCTTCTTTTTTCCACTCGTCTCTTTTTTTTTTTTCTCTGTTTCTCATAAGCTTCCTGTCTCATGGGCATGGTCCTCTGACTGTGTGTGTGTGTGTGTGTGTGTGTTTTCTGTAGTCTTGTGTTGCTGCGTGTAAATCTAAGAGTGTATGGTGTGCGTGTATTTTGGACGTGACACTATTTATAAGATGCTTCCTCATGCTCTGCTCAGACCGTGAGGCGGTTCTTCTGTCTCACACGTGAGTCTGCATCCTCTGTGTGTGTCGGCTGTGGGAGTAGTCAGAGTGTTGCGAGGTGTAGGAGAAGCGAGTGGAGCTGCCGTACTTCCCGAGTCCAGTCTCTGATCCTGAGGGAGCAGGACCCCCAGGACCCACACCGACACCAGGGCCCCCCACCCCGGGTCCCACCCCTGGTCCCACCCCGGGTCCCACCCCTGGTCCCACCCCAGGTCCCACCCCTGGTCCCACCCCAGATCCCACACCAGATCCCACCCCGTACATCTCATAGGATGGGCAGGCCTCCAGCGTAGCCAGGCTGGACGGGGCGAATCCCATGCGGTAGGTCTGGTAATGCGAGGGGTATCCATAGTTGTCGTAGGCCAGCTGGGAAGTGGAGTCCAGGAGGCTGCAGTCTCCTGGGAAGTCGCCGGCGATGGGGGCGGGGTTAGGCGGGGGCTGCTGGCTCTGGCCTGCACGGGTGAACGTGTTGAACTGGGCGTAGCTGATGTGGGACAGTCTGGAAGGGGGCCGGGGGTCATAGCAGGCCTGGGGGCGGCCGGGGGAGGTGAGGGGACCAGGGGGACCAGGTGGGCCAGGGGCTCCTCCGCTGGCGGTGGCTCCTGAGCCTCCAGCACTACTGCTGATGGATGCAGCGCCCCCCGGTGTTCCCGCAGGGGAGCGGTAGTCAGAGTAGTGCAAGGTGGAGCGGGAGGCAGGGCGGCCTTCGTCGTGGGTGGAGGCCCGCACGTTGTAGTAGCCATTGGTGGGGTCCTGATGACAGAGACACAGCAAGAGACAGAAGCCAAGAGAGGCCATTAAGAAAAGATATAATGAGAGAAAACATGTTTTCTTTATGCTAGTGTAAAGGTTCTTTAGGTCAAAAGGGCTCGATAATAATAATCATTATAATAATAATAATGTTCTGCTACTTCCTGATGAGGGCAGTTTGCTCTCTTTTTTGTGACGCAGCTGCTTGAGTTCATAGTTCCTTTTCAGAAATGTAAGCAAATCAAGTTATAGAGGAGTCTGAAGTTCGGCATTTTTGCCCCCAGTGAAGGAAGTGACCATATTTGGACTTCGTAAGAGCGACGGGTGGATCTGACGAACACAAGCAGCGGAGCGGCGACCTTACTGGATCTGGATCCATGTGGATTCTTGTCTTAAGCTGTTAACAAAAGTCAAGGTCAACTTGAAGATCTTCTACTCTATTTACTGAAGACATAATCACTTTTTAATGTGTAATCTTGATCTCTAGTAACCTTTAAAGGGGACATATGATAATTTTCAGGTTGATATACTTATATTTTTGACTAGACTAGTTCACGTCTGTCCTAATGTAACTGTATTCATCCGTCAAAAATCATCTCCAGTTTTTCTTTATACTCATAGTACATGGTATATTTACCAATTAGCTTTCTGTTTCTGTTGTTAGTATACAAGAAATCAAATCAATTCCTGTTTTGACCAACAGAAACATTCTGATTTGACCCTTTTTCCGTTAAAGCCTTCATGAGTTTAAGCGTCCGTGTGTTCCTCCGGGCCTCTGCAGCGCCGTGGACCGCTGCCAACACGCACGTTGATCCCAGATCGTCTGTGTGAAGGAAGGATGCTCTCCCTGCTCACTACACCCACATCATGTTGCTCTGCTATTATTTCTTACGTGGTTCTGCCGTCCCATTGTCTCTCAAGTACCCAACTTCCCCCCCCCACCCAACTTTGGCTCACTGCTGCGGTGCTTCAGGCGGCACGGACGATAAGAAACGTCTGTCTGAGGTTGTTTGTCAGAGGGTGATCTAACCACCACCCGGGGTGGATGCATGTCTGTGTTTCTACAAAGCGATCCAAGGCAGTAGAGGGGGTGGGGCCCTCACAAAATATTCATGGGGGGGTCAACAGAACATTTTGGCAGCTTTAGACTTAAAAATACATTCAACACTTAAGCCCAGCCAGTGTCAAAATGTATAAATGATTGATGCTTCAGCAACATTTATCTTTGTGAGACAACTTTCTAACACGAAGCCAACTGCACTGTAAAAAATATTTGTCCTCAATAACCTCCGCTGATATTCTCACTGATACTGATGCAACACGAACATTGCGTTTAAAGGTCATTCGTTTCTAAAACCTTCTTTCTGGGGAAACAGAATGCACACTCCCCTTTCATTAGATTCACTGTCATATTATAAGGAGGCTGCAGTTACCAGAACAACACGAATATTCATGTGACTCAAAGGTGAACTGCAGAAATACATGTTAAATAAGGGTTATGGAAGAAGTTCTGCTCATTTATTTGGCAACGCTTATAAAAATGTCCTGCGACCTCCCGGCGGGTCCAGTCTTTGGGAATGACTGGTTTAGGACAGAGCGAGGTCTGAGACAGCTGAGAGGATGTTTGTTACAGGAGGTGAATTAGTTTGAACCAGAATGGAGTCATAAGTAATAAGTCCTGTTTGTGTTGCTCTTATTGACTATTCTCCTATTGAAGACAACAGTTACTCCCTAAAGGACCAGTAAAAACAACTGAAATCATTTAATGCTAACAGTCTTATGAACTGTGGATGCTTAATGTTTTTATTTAAGTCCAAAATCAACTCATTAACAAAAGTAGATTATCTTAGTAGACTTAGTTGCTAATCTGATTCTGCCTTTTTGCATTAAAGCTGCGTTGTATTTGGATGTTTCCACTGGAGCCGTCTCTTCTTTGTTTTCTTCTGGCTCCTTCAGATGCACATGAGCGCCCTCTAGAGGGCTGAACCCGACATTTTAAAATACATTTATTTCACGGAATACCAACTTTTAAAACGTACACGTCTTACACTTACATATATAAAACATCAAATCCAATCTTTTGCAATGAACCGTCACTTAAGACAGCAAATGTTTTAATAAGGAAAATCCAATAATCAATGAATCTGGATTTCTGAGATCAATCAATAGTCATTTGGGCTCATATGCTAATGAATAAGGCTTCATTTGTAACGCTGTACATCATTGGATCAAAGTCATCATCACAGTCACCATGTCAACCATTAGGACATTTGAGATATAATTAGAATGAAACCTTGCACCGAAATGAACTTCACAAGACCTCACTTTGACTTTGCATCATTTTGTTGGACATCTTTTGTTGATTTTGACTTTATTCTATCGTTTCTGTACCTGCGATTGCAACCCTTCTCTGTATTTGATCATTTTAGGCTTTTAGTGGGGAAAAGAGTCCGTTTGTGAGGACTGTGTCAACACTCTGCTTCCTGATTGGATAAAAACGAGGGTTTAATGAGCTCACCTTAAGGTCATACTCCTGGCGGGTGTCCAGGGTGTCACTGCGGAGGTCAGACTTCAGCTCTATGTCATCTTTAAAGGGCTGATTGGAAGGAGAGAAGGACACAGAGGGGAGAAACTAAACCGTCAAACAACAAAACAAAACAAAAAGGAGGAGAGAAGGTGCCGCAACAAAACAGAAGAGGGAAGGAGGCAACAGAGTATGACAGGAAAAGAGAAAATGGAATTAAAAGTGTTAAAAGGAGCAATTACAGGGGAAATGTTACATTACAGTTTGATTGCAGTCAAAAGGTACGGTGTGTGGCGTAGGGAGAGGTTACTGAGTTAATACGAGGTTTTTTTCTACAACTCCAGGCTGAATAAACAGTGTCCGGCCCAAGCACACACACCCCACTGCTGCTCACCGAGTACATGGCCTTTACCATGCGCGAAGCCGTGGACACGCTGCCGGAGTCCTCCTCTAAGCTGTGGGTCTCCTTGTTTATCGTCTCCACCTTGATGTCGGGCTTTCCCAGCGTGACCCCGCGCCGACCTGGAAGCAAAACACGGCAACGTTGAATACAGCTGGACACTCGCACCTTGGCCGGTGTGTTTTCACGAGCCGGAGGAGAGGGTTCAGAGGGGACCTGGATCCATATGGCTGAGAGGAAGCTGGGGGCGTTTTCTTTGGTGTGCCGTTATTGGATCCGTTAGTGACGAAGAGATTACCGTACATGCAGAGCTGGTCTTTACTATACGTGTTGTGTACACTGTATGTGTGAAGCACATAGAGAGTATGACTCACTGCCTTTGCGCTGCCGATAGAAGATCAGAACAAGGACGAGAAGGAAGATGAAGAGGAAGATGGTGGAGACCACCGTCCCACCAGCTATTATCCCCACTGGCACCTCCTCTGAAATGAGGGAGAAAGAGAGAGACACAGACAGAGAGGGGAAGGGATTCAGTTAGGGGTGCAAAAAAAAAAATGTTTTTTTTTTTTAATTTAAATACAACTACATCATATGAACCTAAATGACATACGAGGACTTTGTCTTATCCAGTGAATAAACCTCGTTTTTAACAGATAAAAGGTGCAAAATTACAATTTCATAGCATCTCTGATCGACGGATAAACAACTGCGCCGGTGGCTAGCAGCTAACGGTGCTAACAGCGCAAACAATGGCAATTATTTTGTATTTTACGATCAACTGTTTTCTTCGTGATGGAACCACTAAATGTGGAATTCATAAAACACACCGGTCTCCTCCAGTGAGATGATCATGGTGCCCGGGCCAAACGAGTTCCACGCCGTGCAGTTGTAGGTGGACAGGAAGTCGGACTCCATCACGTTGTTGATGGTGAGCGTGGAGAGGACGCCGCCGCCCTCGGCGGACGGCTTGCTTTGCTCCACCGTGTACCTCTCCAGCAGCGTCCCCTTCTCCTTCTCCCACACGTTCTCCTTCCACGCCCACACCTGCAGCACACACACACAGGACGCCATGTTGGATTACATCACCACCAGTTGAGCGCAGGCGGCAACCTCCAGTTCTGAAAAGAGACGCCATCAGGGGGGAGACTCCTCTGGGTGCAAAACTAGGTCTGATTGCATGGAAGTCTATGAGAATATAAGTCAACCTCTCTCTTGATGTATTACCTCAGTAAACATTGCAAACAAGAGTTTATGGTCTCAATCTCTAGTTTCAAGTCTTCTTCAATCCAGCATGATGTTCATTTAGTACATTATGGTCCATTTAGAGTCCAACAGACCAGAAAGTAGGGGATGCTTTAGGGGGCGGGGCTTACCTTGTAATTGACAGGTCACTACCAATGCAGTTAGCTACTAAGATGACTTTAACACTTGACCTTGGATTCACCCATCACTCTTCCACATTCCAAATATGGTCACTTCCTTCACTGATATGCAAAAATGCCAAACCCGAGGCCTCTAAACTGTAGTCCACATCATATAGACAGTCTATGGTTGAGTGCTATTTGTGAAGGATTACTTCTACTCGGGTAAATCGTGTGATACAATTCTATTAATTCTATCTGAATAGCTGTTTTACGCCATGTAAACACTTTGATTAGTTGGAATCAACCAATGAATCGTTGCTATTAACAGGCCGTCTCCCAGTGAAACCAATGCTCTTCAAACAGAGCTATAATAGTTTTTTTTAACTGCTGCACGATTATACAGTAAATTATCAAATCACCCACAGTCAAGTCATATGCATGCAGTAATGCACTCATGGGTGAACACATTAGTCTGCCATATTAAATGCGTCTACATACAGTTATTCTTGTCAGCGTATAAAAGCAGCAGAAACACATCACACACTGTATGATTTCTTTTAAATAAAGGAAAAACAAAAAGAAACCGTTAGAAAGGGTTCATCTGTTTCATCACAGCAGCGTGATAACGGTCGATCTTTAAGAAAGAGCAGTTAATGTCAGTGAATACCGGTCTGCCACGACAGAAACCGACCATGTAAATCTACATCACACACACATCATGCGTGACTTGCTCACACCAGCAACAGTTAGCGTGTTTCTGCAGACTGAGCCAGCGAGAATCTTGCACATTCTCCAGTTTTAAAGCCACTAAAAGCAGCTGTATTATTCAGCACTGAAGCACCGTACGAAGGCCAGTTAATTATGCATAAGCCCACATGTTCCCATAATCTGCCCACTTATTCCAGAGGAGGATAATCTCTCGGCTGTGGCGTTTACAGGGACAACTGTTCCTCTCTACTCCTTTATATTTCATAAATCTTTTTCCGTCCCGACCTCCGCCGCTTGCATTAGGAGCGCGCACTGTGAGTCAGGTCGGATCAGTCACAGAGGAACTACTACGACTGCATCGCGCCGATACGGCCGAGTGGAGAAAGCATCCGGGGCTGATTTCTGACGCAGGAGCTAAAAGCGGAGCGGCTTAGTGTTGGTTTTGTTTGTGTGATGGGATGGAGGGGAATTCTGTGAGAGTTTAAAGGGTGAGTCACCACTCCAAAAGAAAAAGGGACAGTGCCTAAAAGCCTTCACCGTGCAGGAGAGGAGCCATTTAAGAACAGGACGGTACAGTAACGGTGAAACACAAATGGCTGTCAGACTAAAAGGTACAACCCGGTGCTCCATGTGATCGAAGCTTTTTTTCATCTGAATAATTGATTTGGGGGATAAAATGTGAACATTTTCATTGTGGGTTTGTTTCCAGAAATATTTCATAGCACCTTTTTTTTTTTATTCATGTTTTCACTTACAATCTTATCTGGAGGAGGTGTACTGGCTATGTAGCATTTCACCTCTCCTCTCTCCCCCTTCACTGCATACTGGACCGGCTCACTGGAGATGAGGGGGGGACCTGCAACCAGAGGACACGGAATAAATGAATACAATTAATTACACTTCAAATGTCACAAACTGCAAAAATCATATGAGCCTGGTGTGTTTTTCCCCTTAAGGTGTTCTGATTCCAACTTCCTCGTACTTTATTGTGGAGGGGTGTGGAACGTCAGATTCAGCAAACGCTCCTAACAATTCTGCAAATGGCCTGCGTAAACATGGTGAATGCCACCTGTGCTTAATGAGTAGCCACTCATGAGAATTGCACATTTGCATAATTAACACTCCAATAAGGCTACGCGTCCGGCCCCATATGTCCCCATATTGAATCCTGCTTTTGGAGATCCATAAAGGAAAGTCATATGGAAAACCGAAGAACGGAGACAAATAAGGAGTAATGCTGAGTAATCCTGCCGTCGTACTATCACTGAACTAGAGTATGGCTCCATATGAAAAAAACGTCTCACGATCGATGACGCCAGGAGGCGAATCATTTAAGATGTTCATATTGATATTGTACAATCGCATCAATAACTCATTTGAATGAGTGGTGATGTCGTTAGGCTATATGAATACATTCAAATAATATTAGCCCAGAGTTCAAATGGCACATGACTCCTATGACAGGTCTGGACCACTGGCAAATTGTGTTTGTACATAAGAGAAAATTAAAAACTGAATCGCTACGAATGGTTCATGAGGCTCATAGACCTTACCAAGCCAATCAATAGGAATTGTTTTATTTTCTAAATAAATGGCCAGCACTCATTGCTCCAATCGACTGTGTGGATGTTTTCTGACCGTTGACGGTGAGCGTGACCTCCGTCTCTCCGACTCCGATCCGTGGGACGATGGCCTTACACACGTACTGGCCGGCGTCCGCTTGGCTCACCATCTTCAGAAACAGCTGGTTGCTGTTACTCAGAACCTGTGGGGGAGTGGGAAAGGACAAATATAAACAAGACAGATCTGCTAAACAGGAGGGGATACACTAAATAAAAGCCCATATGGAGATAAGTAGAGGCTAATGTGTTGCACCTCCCCCATGTATACGTGTTATTGTAACAGATCATGGTGCATATTTGCACATCTGACCATATTTGAGTATGTGTGTCCCACCACTCTGACCCTAACTGGCTAACAATGCAAACTTGCACATACGCTTTTAACCCATCACAAAGGTTTTGCAGTTGCCTGGCAACCACATCCATTGGAAAATTAGCTGTGGGGAAATTATGGCTAAATTCGTAACCAGCTAGAGAGACAGAAATACCTGAGCAAGGCTGATAACATCGATGTAGGTGTAAGCCACTCCATAGCTTCTTAACTTGCTTATGATTTAGTGATGTTTTTAGTTTTATTATTGTTAGATTCAAATTGAGAGGCATGATAGGATGAGTACGAAATCTTATATTCATTATATTTAGGATTTTTTTTAAATGAAAGACAATTAACTAGAAACAGGGGGACACAGCCATCCTGGCTCTCTCCAATGGTAACAAAATCCAGCCGCCAGCGAGAGCTAATGAATGCTTTAACCCCCATAAAAGCAGAATTATTTCTCTTCATTTGAAGTAAACCAACGAGATATAACATATTCATTAGTGAACATAAAAGTTGATGGTGGGCAGATTTAGCTATGTGACTATATTATAGCCATTTCATTTATTAAATGCAATCCGACCTTAGCGATAAAAGAAAATATAAGATGAAAGATTTGAAAACGAGGCCATCGTCGCCAACTAGAGAAGAAAGACACCTCGCTGTGCAGACATTGCCCCTCAACGACGGGCTGCTTTTGTAAACGCGGGAGAAGAAAGAGTGAACTGTAAAAACAGTGTGAACAGGAGAACAGAGGGAAGCGTGGGCTCTTTGCTTCGTACCATGTTGGAACCCTTTTTGAACCAAGTGAGTGTGAGCGGAGGGTTCCCGGCCCATTTGCAGTTGAGGCTGACATCAGAGTCGACATCCACCGTTTTCGGCTGCGGCTCCACCAACAGAATGGGACCGACTGGAGACACAGAAACAAACGAGAGGTAATAACGCAGTAGGAGAACTTTCTCAGAGGGAAAGGAAAGCAACAACATGCCGTTTCATCCCTCTGACTCCAGACGGCAGCGGGATGAGCGGTGCGTGACTCACAGTGAACGTCCACCAGGATGCTGACGTTGGTCTTCCCCACAGCGTTGAAAACCAGACAGGAGACGGGCTCGGTGAAGAAGGAGTGGTCGGCCTTGGTGGTGAACACGCTCTCCCTGGCGCCCTGCAGCACCACGCCGCCTTTAGCCCAACTGGTGATGAAATGTTAGAAACAATGAGACGCACCCAAGAACAACGAAACCGTGAATATTAAGATGTTCCTTCGGCTAATTAAGGTGGATTTAAGACGCTCCATTTAAAATAAAGAACCACAAATCATATTAAAGGTTCTCTACAGATTTCCAAACTTATCTATTGCCTCAACACGGCTCTCAACATGGCGCTATGTTTCCGTGGCGACACATATGAGTACACATAGCAAATCGTAGTTTGCTGCTGTAATAACACTCTAAAGAACCTTTAAAACATACAGGACAATGAGAATGTGCTCGTATGTGGATACACACCTATAGCCCATGATAGGAGGGTTGGCGTGAGCCTGGCAGGTGAAGGTGACTCTGTCCCCCTCCAGGACGGAGCGAGGCTCAATAGACAAGGTCACTGACGGCGGATCTGGTAGAGAGGGAGAGTCACATAACAACAGCCTTATTGCATTTAATATATGCTGCAATCTGGAGGACAGTCGGATGCAAAATGGCTGCCATGCATTACTTAGTAATAGCTATAAAACATTCAGCAGCTGGCAGATGTTTTATGTTTCCAAATGTGAAGCTGTGCCGCTTTTAACTCGTCCGAAATGTTGAAAACACTCATGTGTGCGGTGATCAGCCGAGGAGTGTGCGATCATATACTGTGATAAAACTGGATTTCTTTCAACGATAACGTGAATGTTTTTTGCAAATACAATAACTGGAGTTGCGATCAGCCTCCGTCTGTCGTAGTTGACTGCTTACGGTGTACGTTGAGGGCGACGGTTGTGCTTTTGCCGGTGGGAACGGCCAGGTTGGTGGCCACGCAGCTGTAGTTCCTCCCGGTGTCGGTGTCGACGGGCTGGATGGGCAGGTAGCTGCGTGTGGTCACCCTCTTCCTGTCTGGAAGCACCTCCTGGATGATGGAGCAGAGAGGCATTGATGAAGCATGCGATACAGATACCATCCTGAATCCCATGAATGTGTGTGGTGAGACGGGTCGTCGTACAGTGGTGCTGGCGGCCCCGTCCACCGGCAGGCCGTCTTTAAGCCACTCGATCATCGACGGCGGTTTGGCCCCGCGAGAAACGCAGCTCAGGTTGTAGGACTCCCCCGCGTTCAGCAACACCTCCGGACCGCCATCGATCACCGGGTTGTCTGGGGGGACTGGAGCGGGAGAGGAGGGTGTTAGAAACACGCACGACGTCTTCCAGGTGTTGATGCACACAAGCGCTGACAGGCATGCACACAAACGTACTGAGGACGGTGAGTTTGGCCCTCCTGGACCTCAGGGCGGCGTCGGGGGCCTGGCACTCGTACAGCGAGTCGTCAGACAGGTCGGAGGACAGGATCTCCAGGTTGTACTGGCCCAGCTCCTGCACTCGCAGCACGCGGTACCTGGGCCAGGCTGGGACACATTCAGATGGATTATTAATCCCAGTTTACGGAGCTCACACATACGCTTCAGGCCGTCAGGATGGATTGTATGTCCAACTTGGGTGGCTTTTTATATCTATTTCAAGTTACAAGTAAAACAATGGGATTTAGGGATGATATAAGATATTATCACAGATCAGAATTAAACAAACACATTACATCATGGTGAATTTTCCTTATCGGGATAATCATCATGAAAACATTGTCTGGTTTTATGATAATAGAGAGAGAAATAAAGCCTCATTTAAAAAACACAGCATCCAAAAATACATTTTTAAAAAGCATTTATTGATTTGTCCTTTATTTATGCAGAGACGAGTGATTTATGATCATCCTCTTTAAGATTATATGATTTTTTTTTTTATTAAAAAACATGTCTTAACTGTGACGCAATAGAAATATTTGTTTCTTAATGAAAGAAGATGATTATCAGATAATGTTGTGAATTGCAAGTATTTTGGCCAAGATTATCATGACATGAGATTTTCATATCGTCTATTGTGATTATATTAAAAGTGACACAGATGTCAAAAAGAACAACAAAAAAATAATATCCATCTTCTGCTTGTGTTTTAGTCCACAAAAAAAAAGTGCTAATCAAGATATTTTCTTCCTATTGTTCCCGTTGTTCTCTGTGCTGATGCTGCCGGGGAATTTATGTCACTATGTCTTTAATAATCAAACTCTCAAAAACAAACTGCTAATGTGTCACGTCTCAGGATTCCCACAGACCATTAAAACAAAAATGCAACACGCAGCGCAGCCAACATCCGGTCTGTCATACATGGAAAAAAAGATCCTTCATCAGGATAATTGACAACAGAGAGACACATGGTCACATGATGTGACAGACACATTCAAACAATTGCATGATGCACACACACACACACACACACACACACACACACACAGCTCAGCCTTTCCCTTCCCCCATCTGCCACAGCTGTGTCGCTGCTGTACATTCTCACCATTAGGTGGCATCCATGCTCTCTCTCACCAGCAGGGGGGAAAAGACGAATGCATTATGACAGCAACGTTTTAGAGGACTCAAATCGACTCCAGTCCGCCGTGCACAATTCATGTTTGCTGCCCAGACGTAGATCGCATGTGAAATTCTCTTTGTCGTCTCCATGTGCGGCGGCCCAACTCAGCTTCGCTGCTCGCCTAACCTTGTGTGTCCTTGTTCCCGCATGCATCTGTGTGTGTGTGTGTGTGTGCCTTGTATATACGTGCATTTGCATGTGAAATGTTGAGGGCGAGAAAGCCTCTGAAAAGCCCAGAGAATAGGGGGGGGGGGGGGGGGGGGGGGGTAGAGGGACAGAGCCTCACACACACACACACACACACACACACACACACACACACCCGTGTGTATGTGTACGTGTGCATGAAGCGGCCAGGGTTCATTCACGTTTTTATTTAAAAGCTTTGGCTTGAAGCACCGGACCATTACAGTAACAATATGATTCACAGACGGGGAGGGAGAAGAAACGGAGGGAGGGACGGACGAGGACGGAGAGGGGGAGAGAAAGAAGGGAAAGAAGGGTTGACGGAAAGAGGAGAGCATGTGTGTGTGTGTGTGTGTGTGTGTGTGTGTGTGTGTGTGTGTGTGTGTGTGTGTGTGTCAAGCTAGATGAGGGTTAGGACAGAGACAGAGAGACAAGGTAGACAAGTTAAATGAAGAATAGGAGAGAGGGCTCAGTGCAACAGAGGCAGCTGAAAGAAGGAGAACAAGAGGGGGAGAAAGGAACAAGGGAGCTTAGATGAGGAGGTCGCAGAGGAATAGCATGACAGACAGTGGGAGAGAGTGGAGGAGAGGAGGGGAGGGAGGAGAGGAGAGGATGATTACAAAGGCCATGAAAAAATACATCCAAAATCATAGCCTACAGTAGATGGGAATGAGAGTAGAAGGGAAAAGAAAGGAAAGGAAAATGCGTTGCGAAGGATACGAAAAAAAGAAAGAGGGAATATTAAAGCAGCAACAACAGCAACATCAACACAAATCAAGGCAGCGGCGTGTCACGAATGATGCCGTCTCCCTCTGGACCAATCAGTTAACAACATGCCCACTTGCTTTGACCGGTAATTGCACGGCCCCCTTTGGGCTGATCTGTGCCATCCAGAAAACGCAGCGATGAGATGCATCACATCCCCCAAGTTTTGTCAAAGTCACACAAGCTGCATCTTAAATTGTTGTTGACAGACGGGCAGGCGGGAGACTTAATAAATCAAACTGGAGATTTCATCGCCGGGGACGAAAAAACACAGAGACAAACTGGAGTGAACCGCCGGGGCTACGCATGTTAGTTGACGAATACAACACATGTTAGCCAGTCAGTCGTCACCCACTGATGACATGACAGCGCTGATGATGATGTGATGCTCGGCAACCAAGCTGAATGGTGTCAATCTGTAAAGGGTGCCCCAAGGGTGCTTCCAGATTCCCATCAAGCATTGGATATGTGCAGAAGAAGCTGGCCAAAGTTGACCTCAACCTGAATAAGTGCACAGGTTGTCACAACATGGTGTGATGGGGTCGCCTCTAATGTCTCTTGGCCAAAACTGCTCTGCTGGCTCAAACTAGCTGCAAAAAAAACTAAATTATCTAGTCAGCATACATTTGTCAGTCAAGGGCGAGGAAATGGTGTGCTGTGCAGTAAGTGGAGGTTTTTATTGTGACAATGAATATACGGCTGATTTAGCCTTTAGCTCAAATAAGTACAAAGCTGCTAACATGGCGTTAGATTATGGAATAACTCAGCTAATATGAAACCAGTCTATCCACATAACCCGTGGTGACTGCAGAAGTACGCCCTGGGACACAAGCGCCCCTGGTGGGAAAACGCCGGGTATCGCCGACATGCACGCCGCAACAGTGGCGCTCGTGCATTTGGAGTTTTTGTTGGGTCGAAAATATCCAATTTTATGCAAAGCTCATAAATAGCCCCTTGTCGGCCCCTCTGGATTCAACCACGACATTTACATTTACAGCATTAAACATACTTCATTCTTTTCTCTCTCTATTTTTTTTTTTGCTTTCTGCCCATAAGCGGCTCCAATCTAAAAGTATCAGCATCAGTTTTGAAGAAGGCATCTTAGTCACATGCTGATCAGAGCGAAGGAAGCCTGACGATGATGTCTCACCCCGGAGGTCCTCTCCGATGCCCAGAGCCAGGCCATCTTTGGTCCACTGAACAATGCCTGAGTAGTTGAAGACAACACAGGACAGGATCACCCTCTGGCCCCGCACCACCGACTGGTCTGCTGGCTCCTGAGAGAACCTCGCCGTCCACACTGGAGAGATGGGGGGGGAAGACAGGGAGAAGTTAGAGACTGTAGAGTTACTGCAAAAACCACTGCATATACAGCATGTTATTGTATCTGGGGTTTTATGGATAATTGATTGGAAACTGCATCCCCCCCCCCCAGAAATGGAATGCCATCTTTGATCACACGTTGGCTTGCGGCCATTAACCGAGCAGCACGGGAAAGACAGAGGTGTCAAAGAAGAGGAAATCAAGAGCAAGAAGAAAGAGGACGAGACAAAGAGGTGGTTAATGCTGACTCAGGAGAGAAGAAGCAGGAGATCAAACAGCCAACTTCAGCCATCGGGTTCTTCACACCCCTTCTCTTCTCCTGACTTTTATTCCCTCAAAACTCCCCAGCCCTCCGTCTCCCGCCTCCCTCTGTTTCTCCCTTCTTCATTCCTCCCTATGAGTCACCTCCCAGGCTTCCACTCCACGACCAAAACTACAGTGGCCGTCATTGTCTACTCTCCCTCTCGTCCGTCGTCCACTACCACAGCAGATAGACGGGCGCTGTGCCGGCCCACCGTCCGCCTCCAAACAACGAGGGGGGAAAAAACTTGCTGTTGTTCCAAGCCGCGCGATGACAAGTTGTAATTAGCTGTCCCCTTGAAGACGCGACACACGTACAACAGAGAGAGAGAGGCGATCACCGTCATCTCGCTTTAAATTTTCACTCCGTCTCTCCCTTTCCATTTTTCTCCCCTCTCCCACTTGTTATTTCAAAGAATCTCGTACAGTAGATCATTAACCCGATCCTGCACATAGCCTCCTCCTCCTCTGCCATTACCTCTCCTTCCATTCTCTCTAGAACGCTGTATGTCCTTTACCCAAATTGCTCTGCTTCACTCGCTGCTTTTTCCGATATGTATGCATCCCCCCTCGCCTCCTTCACTTTGTACATCTATAATGCTGTCTATGAACGTCCTTTTTGCCTGCACTGATTTCCCTCCACCGCTCCTCCACCACAGCATGTGCTAAATGCGCCTCCTTCTTTCTATATACATATATAATGCTGTATATGTCCTTTTACCCATAACGCTTTCTATTTCTGTGTTCCTCCTCCTCGCTGGTTGGAAGGGGTTTAGAGGCGGACTGTCACAACTCATTTATCACATTAAATATCAGCCCTCCAGCACTTTCTCTCCCTCTCTTTCTTCCTCGTTCCCCCTCTCTCTCTTCTCTCACTTTTTCCCTCACTCCCTTTTCTTCACCTCCTACCATTTTCATGTCTCCTTCTCACTTGTCCTCTCCTCTCCACTTTTTATCACCCCCTCTCCACCTCCCTCTTTCCCGTACACTCCCTCTCTCATTCCCTAACACTTCTCCCTCTGAGCCCTCCAGCACTTTTCTGAAGGTTCCCATCTCTCTCACTATTTTTTAACAACTGCCATATGTCTCCTCTGCACCCCCACCGCCCGCCTCCCCATCATGACCCTCGGTCCCTATCTCTCACGTTTCCCCTCTCTTTCGTATACACAGACATGCACTCTCCCCCTATCATGTCAGATTTGGTGTGATTTGCAGAGGTACAATATGCCTGATAATACAAAAGAATCCAGTCATGCAAAAAGATTTCCTTACCAATCATAACAATGCCTTCTGACAGAGCAGCGCATTAATATTCCGAAGATAAAGGAGATGTGCGAGGAAACACAGTGGAAAGGGAATCAGATGCAGATGGAGCTTTGCAGCATGCATACCTAGAATAATTTAGCACTGAGCCGAAAATAATAATAACAGCGGCCCTTAATTTGCTCCCTGAGGAACACCCAAATGAACTAGATTAATAAACAAACATAGCAAAAACAATTGGCTATGAAAAGTTGGGAAGGAATCATGACATGTAGGTCACAAAGCCTGTTAACTGTAAACATTGAGAAAATTCACCACAAGAATGCAGCTTTCAATAGCCAGCCGTCACTATAGCTCAAAGTAACGCGGTTAAAATATTTGTACTGAAAAATGTTTTGGTCCCCTCATCCACGGTAGTACATTGCTTTGTTCACATGCTGGTACTCCCGTCTGTTTTACTGTGAATAATACACTCACTATAGATGTTTTGTTCTGAACTTTAAATTGTACTGTTGCTGATTTTGTCTTGAATATTTCATATCATAGAGAAACTCACCCAGCCATACTCAGCTGGCTCAAACTTGCATTTTCTGCCGCGTCTACCAAAGTCAGCAGTCAGGGCCCAAGGTGACGTTTCAAACATAGACTAGACTGTATATTAGAAGTGGACGTAGTCATCGTCACGTCACCCTTTGGTTTGTAACATATTTTAGTCATTTGATTTGACTCATTTAATGGCTAGCCTCTGAAGAATGACTGTGAGCTGCTGCTCGGCAGGATGTGTGCAGACAGGTCTAGAAATACAATACTACTCAGTGATAGACTTCGTTCAGCAACCTAGAGTTAACTTAGCAGCACAACGGCCAGGAAGGGCCAACATAGATTTTCACATCTAATTCAATGAATTAAATGTTTATTAAACCAGGGTTGGTTATTATCAGGACAGTGGAAACACTAACTGAGACCGATTAGGTGAATTCAACTAGTCTTAATTAAATGAAAGAGAGAAAAGGGGTGTATTTCGAAAGAATGTTTCCCTTCTTGACATTTTGTGGCTCTTTAGCAGTTAAAATGCTTCACTATGCTCACCAGCGAGTTGCTAATGTTGTCTTTCTGCCATTTGGTGATGGGGAGGTAGTGAACAGTGGGTTTGTTTGAGCTTTTTCACTGGAAACAACTGCCTGCTGCTACGGAGAACAAGTTGCAAGCAGCAAAATCCCAATAATTTACTGAATGCAAACACGCCTCTGAAATATGAAAGGGACCACAGAGTCGGGTGATAATTCTCTGCACAGACAAAGATTTGTTTACTTAGTTTTGATAGGGCAGCATGTAAAGCAACCTTAAGTACCATAAAAAGCACTATATAAATGTAATTTATTATTATTGTAGTAGTCATGTTAGGGCTGTTCCATTTTGCCAAAAAATAAAATCCAGATTTTCCTCTCTCAAAATCCGATTTTCGATTACGATTATTTTGTGAAATGACAAAAGGCAAAGAAATTATTTCAAATATGCTGTTTGTTATTGCAAATAATTTCCCTATTGGGATTTAAGTGCAAACCTAGCTCTTATTAAACAAAAAGTAAAAATAAAGAACAATTAAATTGATGAATTTTGCCATCTGCCTTTGCTTCATGTTATCTTCTTGTAGACCTCTTGTAAACAAAAGACAATCCCCTTGGGATTAAGAGAAAAACCTCACTTTCACATGTATCTTAAGGTGTGTCCATTAAACAAAAATTAATGATTAAAGTTTAACTTAACTAAAAAATTGATTTAACGATTTTCACGTTTTTAACATCGTGCTAACTACATATAGATTTAACGATTTTCACGTTTTTAACATCGTGCTAACTACATAATCACGATTTAAAATCGATTAATCAAACAGGCCTACGTCATGTGATCCACATAAAATTACAATATATATATATATATATATATATATATATATATATATATATATATATATGCTTGTTTTCTGAGGAATCTGGCATGTAAATATCAATGTCAGTTGGCCGGGGCCCACAGTAGCAAACACGTATGGCAGTGATGTAGTGGTATTTAAGTTGTAGAATGTATAATCAGCAAGATCTTTTGAAAAACTAACATTAACAAAAAAAGTAATTCTAGACAGTATTGATATTTTTTGCTTTCATTTCCTGTATGCACCCTAATTTGATAAAAAAAAAATAACCTTCTAATTCTAATTACTAGAATGTACAGCATGGATTTATAGCATCTTAGGTCGTCAAAGCATGAAAAGCCTTTTCTCAGACAAACATGGGTGTAACGAGATTTTAGCTGGGTTTAAACTACCACGCAACCTTGACAATAGCCTGAGGGCAAGCAAATCCTTTCCTCCACCACCTCAGATATGCTCGCTGGAGGTATTCCCTCAACTGCCTCAGTAAACCACAAACATAATCCAAACTGAACACTCCTGAGTGGAGGCTAAACAATCTGCAGAGAAAAACACCCATGCAAAGGCTGAGGACTGAAAACACTGACTCATTTAAACATGTGCTCATCGCCTTCTGATTTCCATATTACCCCGTTAACACTTGTCAACATGAGTGTATGCGCTTGTGTGTGTGTGTGTTGATGGAGCAAATCTACGCGCAAAGAGCAGTCAAAGCAAAGGCAAGACATGAGAGTGTACGTTAGGGAGCTTGTATTCTTTCATTATGTGGGTTATGCTGCAGTGACAAATTTAGAGTGTGTCCTGATTTCCTTGAGTCACTGATCCCCAAGATACCACGGGAGACTCCGAGCACCCTGTCCACACAAAGACCACGGTCGCAGAGAGCTGCGACCATGACCACGCGCGCACACATACACAAAAACAGGCAGCACAGATGACCTAACCTTCACCACATGGGCTAACCAGCACACACACACCAACACAACCACAGCCCCAAACGTATAATCGACACGTAGAGGCGGTTTCCTGAACATGTTTTACACCGCGACTCAGACTAAACCGTCGGAGCGGAGCATCTCCATCCCCATTGGGAATGGGTCTCAGTTTAGTCTAGGATTAAATACAGCCCTAGTCAAAGTTTGTAAAGGGATTAGGATTAAGCTGGGGCCTAGGACAACAGCCCCTGCAGACAGTGCGACACCAACCTCGGCTTGTCAAAGCAGACACAAAGCCAAAGGCGAGCATGCACAGCTTGGCCGGGTGACTCACCAAAAGCATGGCCACACGCCGCCATAGTGTGAACCACCACAGCAATTTAGCCCATGAGCACCTCTCGCACCACGCGATGGGGTTTTAATAGCAAGGTAATGAACCGTCAATTTGTTGCTGAAAATGACTGAAAGGGTCTACGCATGCAAAGATGTTTGGAGCTATTTTTAGTAAGTGTGCTGCTCATATGCCCTGTTTCTTAATTTGCCACACACCCTGCTGGTAGGTGGTGAATGTCAAAGCTTTGCTTTACAGCACTCAAACACGGGCTCGTCTCGTCCTTTGTCTTTGGGACAGGAGACGAGGTTGGACGTGATGCCGTGCAGTGGAGGCTTCTGGGAAATACGTCACTGAAGGTATTCAGTCTCATTAAGTCAGATGCTATTAAATAAAATGGCATTTGTATGGATTGTTTTGCATCGATGCAATTATCTTTGTGTCTGGCCCCCTCCCCGAACCCCTCTGTACCCCTCTGATAAAGTCCCTCTGCCTCCCTTTCCCTCACTCCTCTCCAGCCAATCCCGCGCTTTGGCTGGATCACAGACTTGCGTCACCATAGCAACAGCTGACGTGTAAAGTAACTGCCCAAAAAAAAAAAGTTTTCTGTACGAGTGTGTCTGCGAGCGCACACGCGTATGTGCATCTGTGTCTGATGAAATCCTCCCCAGTGCTCGGTACATCCATTTTTCTGGGGAAAAAAAAAACATTTTTCAATGACCTCATCCTCCCTCCACCTATCCAATTAATAGTCAGGCGGGCCGCACTGGTCTCTCATTATTTCTCTCTTTTCCCCTCCCCACTCCCGTCACTGTTAGTCAATCCGCTCCAAATTGATTTTGTTATCTGTCTAATTCCATATCGCCGCCGCGTGTGGCCGATGTGTCGGCGTTATGGAGGGGCCGCCGGAAAATGAGATGCAGGAAAAACGGGAACAAAGAGACAGCGAGGTCCACAGACACAGAGCTGTGAAGTGTAACGGAGGGGGATGACATCATTGTTTCAGGACAAAGTTGCAGCCACGGGAGTCATGCGGCACTCACTTCGCCCATCGTTTCCTGCATATGACTGTACATACGTCCAGTCAGTCCGTCAGTCAGTCCGTCAGTCAGTCGGTCAGTCAGTCCGTCAGTCAGTCCGTGACTGACAGATGTGTCGTCTGTAAGCGTGTGCACAAGATCCATCGGACGATACTGCTGGAGTTCTCTATTTTTAAATTCAGAAAACCGATTCAAATCCCTAGTTTCGTTTTCCAAAAAAGATGACCGGGAAAGATGAGGATTTTTAGTACAGGACTGGAATGCATTGTTACTGTATTCATTCTTTATTCACATAGCCTTTATACATTTTTATGAATGTTTATATGGTTTAGGCGCTATTATGTTACTTATTGATACATCCAAGTTATGCACAACAAACACGCCAAATCTAACCAAGTATATTTGTCTAATTACTTGTCAAAATATCTCATAGGGGCTTGTTTTTAGACAATGCATCTTGAATATTTTATGTGAAGAAATATACATTTTGAGAATTGCAGGCTTATATGACACTAGGGGTGGGATTACGTGGGATTTTATTGTTGATCACAATCATAAAAAACTGATAAATTGATTGTGGTGGATTTCCATTATTAGTGACATAAAAAGCTGTCTAGCTTTATTACAGTATACAGTATATTATTTATCCTTTATTTATGCAGGGAGACCCTATGATTTATGAATATCTTATTTAAGATAATTTGATAAAAGGGTTGTTCACTTAAAAAGATGATTGTCTTATCTGTGATGTAGCATGTTTAAGTGCCATTTTGAGAGTTTTAAGGATATTTTGATGATAATCAGGATAATATTCTGATTCGCAATTATTTTTGCCAGGATAATTGTTAACATGGAATTTCAATATCATCCCATTTTTAAGTGATACAACACTAGTGAAATATAGCTAAAAATGACCTTTCATAGTTAATTTCAAGATCTCATTTTACCTTGATATGTCTAAATATAACGTATGTTTTCAACCTCTTTTTTTATCCTTGACTCATTGATTCATCTCCAGCCTACAACATGTCAGAAAGTGGTGAAAAAACTCCCAATGCAATGTCTTTGAAGCCATGGTGACCTCTTGAATCTCTTGTTAGACTATTGGGTGATGTCTTGATGATTGTGTGAAATATGTACTTATATAGTTTGTGGACTACAGTTTTTAAGCTGTTTTGGACATTGGCATCTTGTTTTGGAACATGAAAGGTTGAAATATAATCGAATACCACATTTTAGTCATCATTAACTTTCAGGAAGTGAAAAACGCCGTGTGAGGGTTAAAGTTTGACAGATAAAACACAGACTACACACATCAATGCCGGGATAGAAACCTGTCAATCACAAGGTAGCCACGCCCCAAAGCATACCCTGCTTTATAGTCTATTTGACTCTAAATTGACCATAATTTACTAAATACTACAAAACTAGCAATTGAGAGCATAAACTCATGTTTATAATGTTTACTGAGATAATAAATCAAGAGAGATAGACTTCATTTTCTCATGGACTTCCATACAATCAGACATCTATTTACAACCTAAGGAGTCGCCCCCTGATGGCCAGCAGTGAGAATGCAACTGGACATTGCCTCCTGGTTTTGTTCAACCAGAGCCCAAAGATATTCAGTCTGCTAAGACATAAAACAGAGAAGAAAATCCTCGATCGTTGTTGTCAATTCATACCGTCAGCTCTAAACTCTAAACATGCAGTACAAGAGTGGATGGAGTTCCTCCCTCTATTAATCCGGCTGTGGGAACTCTACCACCTGTGCCTGCCTTCTCTCAACAACATGGCTGCCTCGCAGGACGGCCATATTAACCCGTAACCATGGCGATGGTTACGGAACGAGCAAGAGACATAGATGGAGAGAAGTAGCGAGTGAAAGGAGGCGTCCCACTGAGTCCGCTGACACCATGTCACTCAAACACAAAGGTGACTCCCGGAGGTGGGGACGGCGCAGAGGGAAGATCAGGGCCGAGAGGGGAGAAAGATCCAGAAAGAGAAAGACACAGACTCCTTCCTTTGTTTGCCGCATTGTCTGCCTGCTCGCTCCCTTCCTCTGTCACCTTACCTTGCCGTCCTCCCCCTTACTAGCAGTCGGCGACCTCTCTCTTTCTTCATCCCTTTTGTGGCCTTGCCCCCTTCTCATTCTCTATTCACTTGCTTTTGTCTGGCCAGCATCTACTTAGAAATGATCACTCTTTTTTCCCTCCACCCAGCACCTTATTCCCTCCTTGGGCTACCTTTCCAAGTTGCTTCTCTTTCCCTCCATCACTCTTCCCTCTCATTTATTCTCACCATTACTATCAAAATGGTTGCTGTGGAAACAGGTTTATTTGGAAATGGCGGGAGGGAAATTATTCCGCCATTGTCCGTCCACTCTGATAGAGCCATGTGCATGAGAGCGCATACTCCCATCGAGGTGTGCGCGTGAATGTTTGTGTGTGTGTTTGTGTCTGTGAGGCTCCTCTCACATCTGAAGAGGTTTATTTGTACTAAACCCCTGTTACAGACATTGTTACCATAGCTACAGCCAGTGAGGACCACTGACACAATGACAGACACAGTGGCCATGGCAACCCCAGGATCAGTGGTGGGTAATATGATAATTCATGGACGAGGCATCTGACATATTACGGGCACATGAATATGCTCAAGTGCTGAAAAGCCGGCCCGCCGCTCGTAATCCACGAGCCTTTGTGCGGCCAACATGCCGAGCGGCAGACAAAGAATACTCTGCTGTAACCAAGGGTGACCAGAACTAACAATAGCTGTCCTCTGGATAAGCTTGAACAAGGGGATACATACATATCAAGCTGCTACTCTGCAGCAGTGCGCTGTGTAGTGTGTAGCACAAGGGTCGCCACAGAATTCAACCGGCACAATCGATATCATAATGAATCAATGATTCCAGGCAGTAGTCCCCCATTGATTTTGGGCAGCGACCCATTCCTAAAGCCACTCTGCCTCCAAATGCCACGTGACCTAGCACGTAAACATCTGCACCATCAGCTGTGACAGCTTACAGATGGCCTGCCGATCCACCTCACGTTACACTACGGCATGGTAATGGAATCCAGCAGCAGGACTTTTTTACAAGCAGCGTCCCATCGATAAATCACCTCCTCCAAGGTCTGCTTTAATTCAATCCAGGGTAATCTTATTTTATTGGTATGTACCGTAGCTTCTTGCAAAGTCATCTGTCACAAACCATCCAATAAAAGCCAGGGGCCTTGACCTCCTGGAGCAAAGTAATATTCATACAGAGGCCCTCACCACTATCGCCACCAGTGCAACTGTCACTTTGAAGAGGAGGCTTCTTTGTTGAAAGCAAACACAGAGGTCTACTATATTCTTATATCTTCAAAACCATCTGATGGCCCCCTCGAGGGTGCCAACCCCAGGTTGAGAACCGCTGGTGTGATAAATGAGGAGAATAATATGGGCCAAAATATTTTCAGAAAAACAATTAATTCTAGGTTTTTTTGCTATTGTAATGGAGGAGCATGTATATACTGCAGTAGCTGCCATGGATTTGTATGAATTTGTTATTTTTTTGTTTTTATTACTGGAGCACTTGTTGCATATGACACACACTCACCAACATCTGAAAAGGAAGTGTGGGGATTGGATAAAGAGTGGGGGAACTTGAGACGATCACCTCCCACGGCCAATCACCCAGTCACTGGGAGCTAAGCTAAGCTAACCCAGCTAGGACCTAAGGCTCCACTACCCAGCATGCTCCTAGCTGTCTGATGTGTGGTCACAGGACAATAGGATACATGAAATAAGACTCTTTATGTCTATATAGGGCTAACCCAGCAACGGGAGGTTGTCTCTTTATGAGGACTGCTTGATGGACGGACTGCCGGACAGACCACGGGGTTCTGATGGGACATGAGGAGGTGGACTCAAACTGCATTAGTCATCAAACATTGTCAAAGTTGATGGACAGTGTTTCTCTGAATATTTAATGTTGGGATGCTGGCCATGTTAACGATCCAAATATGTTTTTGTTGCTGCTGTTAAAATCCTCCTGATGCCAATTCCACTGTTTTTGTTTTTTGTCTTGTTTTTCTTGAGTAGTTAATGAGCTACAACTGCTTTTTGTCATACATTCCTGTGTGGGAAAATAACAAACTATCCCTTTCAATGTACAGTGATATTTTAGACAACAGTGTGCTTCCAATTTTGTGACGTTTGTCCCTTTCTTGTTTCAACACTTTCTTGTTTCATGTCGTCATTGTTGTGGACACAATGACGACAGACTGTAAGAAATGGATGACATCCATTGGTTTGTGGACTACGGTTTTTAAGCCTCAAGTTCAGCATTCTGGCCATCACCATCTTGGATTTTGGCCTTTACCATTGGCACTTTAAGGGTCATTTTCTCATAGATTGACAGTACAGTTTACAGAGGAGTCACCACCTGATGGCCAGCAGAGAGAATGCAAGTTTAAGGCAGCTTTGGCTTCACTTTTCAAAACCGGAGATTGCAGCCTGGTCTGGACTCAACCAAAGTAGGGGCCACAAGTAAATGGTTTACCCATTTTGGTGTGGAAGAACTTGCCAGCAGAGATACCTTGACCTTAACCCCGTCATCCATCTGTGGAATGAACTAGAACGTCAAATGCAAGCCAGGTCCTATCACCCAGCCCCAGTGTTGGACCTCACTAATGCTTTTGTGGCTGAAAGGGAGGCAACTTCCAAAAGAGAAAAGAAGAGTGGATCCTGTTACAGCAGCACATTAATGCCCATGGTCCACACATTCAGACACAAAGAGTATCCATCAAGATGAAATGAGAGGATTTAAAACCCAGGAAAGCCTAAGGTGGAAGTAATAACATGGGTACACTAGGTTAAGGTAAACCTCGAGGGTATAGTTAGGCTGACAGTGGCCGTCTTCGACAAAATAATGCATCTGCACAAAATGGTTTTAATGACTGTATTTAAAGGCCATTGACGATTATTACTGCTAAGAGATGGCTCACTCATTATTTGTAGTCTGCAACAATTTAGCCTCCAGGCTGTTATATTACATGACGAGGAGACGGCCGTACTTTGGTAACCAATTTAGTCGGACGGCTGACCCTAATGTTGTTATCGTAAAGGGAAGATGGATGGAGTAGGTTGAATCCCCCCCCCTCTCCCTCCCTCTCTCTCGGCCCTGTCCCTGTAGAAGAGCAGAAACTGGGAGAGCGGAGAAATGAAGTGACATCATCAGCTTCAGCCACATTCCTGTGGAAGGAGGGGGTGAGGAGGGGGGGGACGGAGAGGAGGAGGAGGAGAATGTCCCAAAACTTTTGAGGTTACAGGACCGATATCCCCCCTCCCCCATTCCCTTAAACACGCACACGCACATCCATTACCCCATTCTCTGTGCGTACGCATGTTTTCCAGTGCATTGTGTGTGTGTGTGTGTGTGTGTGTGTGTGTGTGTTACAGTACATGGGCTCCTCTTCCTCATCATGCGCTCCCTGTTTTAATTCATGTGCTTCTCCTCCTGTCCCCTCCCCCACCGCCTCCCCACCACCACTCATACCACCCCCTCCCCTCCTCTCTCTTTCTCTCTCCACCGACCAGAGGAATGCAAGAACCACATCTGGAACTTATTAGAGAGCAAGAGAGAGAAAGGGGTAGATGGAAAGAGAGGGAGAAGTAATGGTGGGGGGAGGAGGAGGAGGAGGAGGAGAAAGAATCAGATTGAAAAAAAAAAGTCCAGGAGGGGACAGAGAGAGAGGGAAAGAATGAACTTTGGTAGGCAGAAAAAAAAGGGCTCATGTTTGGGAGAGAAATGCAAAGAAGCGAAGAAGAAAGTTAACAGCAACACCGATTAATGCCAATTAACCTCGGCGGGGACGGGGCAGGAACGAGCTCGGCTGGCACCTCAGACGTGGGTTCAATCACTCCAGATTCCAGCGCAAATGTAGCCTTTGAACCGGCCTCGACCATATTCTGTCTGAATGAGCAGCTTCACTGTCCCCTCTGAGGGAGCAGTCAGGCCTGAGTAATAGTCCCTTTCTCTCTGCCGCTGGCCTCCCGACCACTCCTCCTCCTCCTTCTTCCTCGTCCCTCTCTCCTCTCTCCCGGCTCGCGTTCTCTTTTCATCCAAAAAAACAAACCCCCCAAAAAAACTCCAATCACTCCCCATCAGACTTCTCCCACCTGCCCGCAAGTCTATCCCTTTTTGTCCCCCTTCTTCTCCCCCAAACAACTTTTGCTGTAACCTGCCCCACCCCCCTCTCCATCACCCCAAATTGGTCCTCGCTGCAGAATGTGGCCGTGCTGTTTGTGAAAACAAGGTCAATAGATTCAGTCAGATGTGATAAAGTGTTCCTCTCTTGCTCAGGGGACTCTGCATAAAGAAACATTTTTAAGGGGATGTGGGTTTTTGTTTTTTTTTTCTCTTTCGTCTATTTATAACTCGATGCCCCCCGGCCTGTCAAACACAATCAGATTATGGTGCCTTCAAATCCTGGGGCTTCACTTAAGGAACGTTTATGTAGCTGTTGAGTTTTTGATTGGATTTATCTGACCAGAAGTTTGATAATGAATCCATTTTTTGAAAAGCATTATAGGACACCCGTGTCCAGAGGAACGCCCTTAAACAAACATACCAACAGAGCAGCAATCACCATGTCACACATTGACAAACACCCGCCGGGACAGAAATGCCAAGAATTTGTTGATTGAACTGAACCCGATGGGGAACAACAGGCGCGGATGTACATTATAACATTACGGGCTCCAGTCCCAGACTGAGCTTTACAACTGGTTCAGTGATTGCTTTCAGTGGCTGATGTCAATTAGAGATGCTTTTCGGAAAAATACGCTTCGTTCAGATCCCGTAAAAAAAAACGTGACCCGAATTTGCGTATTAACGGTAGGATGCTCCGGAGCCGTATCCCGCTCACACTGGGATCAAAATTAAAAACAGACTTCTGCCTCGCTACATATGTCACTCCAGATCTACACCGTGAGCCGGAAAGGGTTCAGTATAGCAGCACAAAATGGTTGGTTAGCCTTGAAACCACGGCAGAACGCTTTCAGAAAGGTTCATGGGACTGTAATACTTCTATAAGCCATAATCCAGACCCTCATTGGAGGATTTGGTTAAGTTGGGAGTTTCTAGGTGGTACTTTTTTCCTCCATCAGCCACACCTGCAGCTACTACTGCTCATGTTAAATCTCTCCCCGCCATTATCTGAGCACGAACTGGTCCTCCCCAGTGCCGTTTTAGTGGTTATTACAGCCCACTATGCCCCATCCTTTTGGAATCAACCTTAATGTTTGAATTTCCCTAGATCTGCATGAGCTTAATGACACGGAGGTCTGACTTTACAAGATTAGCTCCGACTTACGGCTCTGTTCTTTTATTTATCCCGAAAACATAAAACACATTACTTTCTGTGTGATAGAGGATTTGTTTGCCCAGATTTTGTGTACTAGCAGTATATAGAGTCACTATAATGCATCAAATGTAGTAAATCATCAGATTTAACAGTGTTTTAGTATCTCACTGGATCCTTTATAAGGCTTTCCTAATTCTTCATTGTTTTTTTTAACTAATACAGCCCACTTTGAGTCATTAACATTACACATATAGTCATAAAACCGCAACCGTGCTGATCAAACGCTCTTCAAGCAGCCGTTTTCCCCCCCAAAAAATGTATCCGACTCTTACAAAATCTGAATATTCCCTTTGCTGCACACAAACACAGGAAAGCGTCTGAGGTCTGAGTCACAGCTGTGTGATTCAGGGCCGGAGCGTGGAGCCTCCGTCCGCACAAAAGCACAGAGGCTGACAAATGGCACACCTGCACCGGAGCCTTTGTCCGAGTCAGCGTTTGAGCCTGGACCGACTGGGCCGTAGGTGCAGCGCCGCGAGTCCGACCACGGGGCTCTCCTGCTCGCTAGGAAGTCCAAGGCGTGTGTTTGCAATGATGGATCGTGCAGTAACATTTAACAGCTGCATTAATAGCGGGACTTATTATCAGCTTGCTTTGTAGATACAAGGCCGGGGTACGAAATCAATCACTCCAGGGGTGTTGCTAATGGAGATTATACTGAATCTAAATAACTCAAAAAACATTCAGATTCACCAAAGCTTTTAATTAGCTGCTCCACTAATAACCATCCAATCATTAGCACTAGTAGGCAATTACATGTATGCAAATTACAGACCATGAAATACTGTTTTACTTGTCTAATGAAGAGATAAGAGACTGGCTGCTCTTGAGAAAAATGCTCCCAAACTCAACGCAAGTATTTTCTCCTTTGAGGTTGATATTCATTTCAGCTCCCTCTCTCCCTCTCTCTCTCTCTCCGTCTTTTGTTTTTCAAACCCAAATGCACAGTTCAACATATATCCTTACATTTACTACACCCAGTTTGCTGCTAATCTCGTCTTGGGAAGGCCTTCGAGAGCAAATGTCTTTGTGGTCGGGAGTGTGGAGGAATAACGGACTTTACAGTTGTAACACAGACAATAGGACACATGGCTACATGTACGTAGGCTGTGTGTGTGTGTGTGCGTGTGTGTGTGTGTGCACACATCTGCAAGTGTTACTGAGCTAGTCATGTGGACTGAACGGTTTATGAGTGGACAAACAGGGCAACAGCATGTGACAGTAAGAAAGGGTCTCGATGGAGGCGGGGGGGGGGGGGATCGACAGATTGTGTCATACGTGGATTCCTGATTAGTCGCTGAAAAGAAGCCGGCTCCTTACTGTACGTGCATCGTGGTGTGCTTGTGTGAATCCCCAACGACACGCTATGGGTGGATGCCGAGCACGGTGAGCCCGGCTGAGAGACACAAAGCCCGGCAGACACGGTGACATCATCCCTTTCCATACCTTCCCTTCGCCGAACACGCCCCCCCCCCTACCTTTGATGAAGCGGTGGACTGGCCCGGCCAGCAGCCAGCCGTGTGCACGCTCTCGGTCAGTCAAGGTAGACAATAGGGAGGGGGGAAAAAAGGGAGGTTTGCTGTGGACGCGCTGCCATGACGACACACACAGATGTGGCTCGATCAAACAGGTAGCTGATAGAAATTACAACCATCCTCTCCTCCTCCTCCTCCAGCCTCCCGTCTCCCAGCAACTACAGCTGTGATCATCATAAGACAATAGCCTACCTGGCACCCCACAGGTATGGAGGGGGGGGGCAGATGCATGGGTGCTGCATACGCCTCATTGTGCTGTTGAAATGCACGGAGGAAGGCAGCAGAGAAGGGTGAAAATGTGTCAGACACACAGGTAGGACACGAGGACGGGGAAGGGGGTAATGTGTGTGTGTGTGTGTGTGTGTGTGTGTGTGAGGGGGTGAGACAGGGAGAAAGCTGTCTTTCACTACAGGGGCTGGTAGCAGTGGTCCCATTGACTGACACGCCATTCAGACAGATAGCAGTGTGGAGGTGCTGCTGGCATGTAGAGCAGCGCTGGTCAATCACTGTCATTCCCGTCACGTCCTCAGCGCCTCACCACGGCCCGTCTGAATAACGGCACCGAGGGTTTGTCATACGCAAAAGGTCATTCGTCCCGGTGGGCGCGCATGCACCAGTCATGTTCAAGTTGGACGCACGCACGCGCCCCACCGAGCGCGTGTACTCGCACGCGTGCGGAGGCGTGCGACAATGATCATTAAAAAAAGAAAAAAAGAAAAAGAAAAAAAGTGCGGTGATCCATTGCTGCGGTGCGGACACGCTGTCACACGCGCGCTCGGTCGCTCACACGTAGCTGCACGTGCACGGACACGCGCGCGCGCACACACACACACACGCCTAAGGTGATCCATTGCTGCGGTTCATATGGGAATGCTGTGAAATCACGTTACGTGGCTTTTTATCTCTTTCTGAAGACGCCAACGGCGGACTCGGTCGGCGTTGGAGCCTCCGCGGTTTCACACATCACATTCAAACATTCGCTGCGTATTTATGGCGCTGGGAAGGAGAGAAATGCCGTCTTACCAGTTTGAAAACTCAACACCAAACTCAGGAGCAGCAGCCTCTGCATGGTTCAGCCGACCAATAAGTCCGTTATTGGCTCAAACCTCCGTGAGGACAGCATCAAAAAGCGGGAGTTTACTGACTTTTATAGTAATGATACAAATACGAGTAATCCTCCTGCGTCGTTCCTCCTCGTTTGTCCTCTGACTCGGCTGGACTCGCTCGGCTTTACAGCATTTCACTGCTTTTTCCACCTCTCTCCTCTTTGCTCTCCAGCTCTCCGTTTTCTACGCTACGCTGAGGCGCTAAGCTAGCAGCGACGACACCGGGAACATCCGGTCAGTTCCTTCACAATAAAATCCACCTTTGTCAAGTCACAGTATACATTGATGGAACAATTTGAAAAATATATGTTTCATACTTAGAAATGAAAAATATGTCCTTCAAAATAAAAGCTTGCACAGCTTTTGTCCTTAAACTCTTTTCTTTTGAAGGAAGATCGTGTACTTTAATCCCCCCCCCCCCCCCCCCAAAAAAAAAACACTTCATACAATTTTTTTGAACTTTTTGGAGACAATAAGACAATACTATGTTTAGAAAATGTGGGAAAAAAATTCAAATGAATTTACACGACCTTCCTTTTAAACAATAGGAAAGCTCTCAAGGCAACTGAAATGTTATAATCAAAAATACATAATCATTTGAAAATAATGTATATAAAATATAATAAAAGTTTGACCACGCTTTACTTCCGGTGCTATAATCTCTCTGACTTGACGTCATATTCTCATTAACGGGGCATTCCTCTCTCTCTCTCTCTCTCTCTCTCTCTCTCTCTCTCTCTCTCTCTCTCTCTCTCTCTCTCTCTCTCTCTCTCTCTCTCTCTCTCTCTCTCTCTCTCTCTCTCTCTCTCTCTCTCTCTCAGCACCACAGCACTGCCCCCTTTTTCTCTCTCCCTCTGGATGTTACACAGGCCAACACCATCGGCAAAAAATACATTATGGAAAATAAATAAATAAATAAACCAGCTTGGAGAGACATAATCATTTATGGCACATTTGCTGTAGTTGGGACTGTTTGGTTTCTGTTGTTGACGTTGTGCCACTGGGTAATCACATAATTCTACATACCTTAATTTACCTCTACACCTTTATCAACCCGATCCTCATCATTTATACTGAACATTTATGCGGATGTACACTTAAACATATACATTTTGTAGAGCTATTTATCAAAGGATAGCATATCAGCTGCTACTGAACATACTTAAAGAATATCATTGTAACATTGCGTCACACGGAGCTTTAAGGTAAAATAAGAGCACCATATAGTTCAAACATAATATAGGAGACTGTTTGTCCGGAGCTCAAAAGTACTCTAGGAATATTCACAGACAGTCAGCCACTATTACCTCCTAGAATAACATTGACTCCTTAGGAGAAGGCAGCGATGTCACTATGAAGAAATAGCCCGATCACATGATGGATGAGCAGAGCATGTCCTCATTCTTGTCACATAATGTAGGCTACAGATTTTGGTGATGGTTCCCCGTGATACTGTAGCTGTCACAGCTCAGTAGGTTTGCACAGTGAGCCGGTTCCTCCCGTCTCAGACCAGGAGAAACTCACTTACACTGATGCTGGAGCGCCCCCTTGCGTCCTTGACCCAGGACGACCCTGCGTGTGCTCCGATCACAACTGGAGCAAGGATCCCAAAAGATCTGCGCGTGCGCACGCACATAACCACGAGAAAATCACATTTTTTAACAACATATCTGGTTTATATTCATATATACACCTTCGGTGCTTGACCAAGGCCTGCGAATACACAAGATACCTAAACTAATAATCCAAATGTGAACGCAAGTATTACTAATAGTTGATCAATTAAAAATGAAAATGAAATACATAGTCCTAATTTCATAATTTCAGATTTTGTGTGGGGTTCAATTGCATAATAGTAGAACTGTAATTACGATTATGGTCATAGGCTACGGAAAAATAAATAAAACCATTCTGTGAAACTGTAAGGTGTTCGTATAAGAGATCATGTGCACGACATTTCAACCCCTTTAAAGTGTTTAAAAAAATGTATGGCAGAGATCTAATTCAAAAGGCAAAATTAAGATGAGAAAATTGTTTTTGTTTCATTATAAGGCCAGGTAAAATAAAAAGTAACCTATAAAAAACACAGGAGGTACAGATATATAAAGGCGCCCCAGTATGGTATCTGTATAGAACAAGCAGGTTCATCTAATTCAACATGGACTGAGTCTATGCTCAATATTTATTCCACTGTTGGTTTAAATCTACCAGAAGAGAACACATGATTCATTCCGTCCATTGGAGGATGCGGCAGGGTTTCTATCAATTCACTACAACAATCATTGGCTAATGAGGGTCGAAAAATAATCTGCAACCAAAACATCATTTCCATCTGATAAAAATGACCGCAGGTCTGCCAGTGTGGCACACAGAGTGACTCATCTCTGCCGGGACTCGAACCCGGAGCCTCTGGATTAGAAGTCCAGCGCGCTATTCCATTGCGCCACAGAGACTGCGCCAGGACAACCAATGCCTGGCACGGTTTACATACATATATCCTCTCATATCGCTGCTTTCTGCATCCTCGCAGCATCAGGACCAGTCTGAGCCGACATGTTGGCTCCGCCGAGACCGACCACTAGAGGGCGCCATTGCTACAGTCTGAGGTGGGAAGTTCCTAGGAGATTAGACAAGTAAGATGGTGTATAACAGGAAGTGAGGAGGTGACGTGTAACAAATAAAAGTCGCTGTCATTGTATATGCTAATTTAATTCAATTCGAACAGGCTTTAAGTGAATGAATACGTGAATATTGCAATAAAATATATAAATGCAATACGAGGGGATTAAAAAGTGAGAACTGTGTTACAAACACAGCAACTCTTTTTAAATGAAAACTGTCCGCCTTTCATTTTGAAACTGCGTCAACCGGAAGCTTGTTGTATTCAAGCTAGCTTGCTTAACGCGCAACAAAAATCCAACACTGAGCCAAAATGGCGCCTCACGGAGCTTTGTTTCTCCCGTATTCACTCTGAAATATAATATTTATTCGGCTATATGTCGGCGATTTGACAAAGAAACAAAGGACAGGTTCAAGATAGCTATTGCGTAACTCAGACAGAAAATATACGTGTTTCTAATTGGCAGCGAAAAAATCAGCGAATTGATATCCGCGTGAGAAATAGCTTTGTGAAAACACGTAAGGTGCTTTATTTAAACGTCAACTAAACATATCACTCGTCGTTTTCCTTTCGAAGTCTGCCTCTATGGGAACGTGTGCAGATCTCTCGCTGTATCGAGAACCACAAGTGCGGTTACACCACGGTTGCATCAGATAACCCACACACACACACACACACACACACACACACACACACACACACACACACACACACACACACACACACACACACACGACCTTCCCCACAGGGTGTCAAGTCAAGGACACCCAAGTATGTTTGTAGAATATTTGCTCGTGTAAAAGATGGGATGACAACCAGAGTCCACAATCCTGTACAAGCCTATACATTCTATCCCAAAATGAAAAATTGGAAACTATAACAGTGTTATTCATCAATGCAACAGAAAAAGGCCCTCGTTAGTGTGAACGGGGCAACTGGAAGCCCTGGCAGCAAGTGCAACAACACCACTCTAACTTCACCCAGAGAAGAACATCTTTAAAGACAGCTTCTTCTGAGAGGAAAAGAGCAAAGACACGAGTTTCCTGTTTCAAAATAATTTGGTCTTTATTACAAAATGTATTAAAACCGCTAAAAGATGTTTCCGCACATTGCAGTGCAGAAATGGGTTGTAAGGAAAAGCCACAGGAGGGAGGGAGGGGAAGGAGAAGAGTTAGTCACACACACACACACACACACACATATGTATGACAGTGTTGTCTATGTGCTTATCTGTGGATGGTTTAAGCTATGAATGAATTGCCCTTTTGGGATCAATAAAGTTGTTTGAATTGAATTAAAAGAAAAACTCAAGAAAAAGGGTCAAAATACCATAGCATGACCCCGCCAACTAAAAATACACAAAATATTTTATATGAACACAGGGGCAAAAAAACAGAACTATCTCACGGTGCCATCATATTCCCATTCCTCGTATGAGAAGCAGTGACGTTGTTAGGCCTATTTTAGGGCTGGAGCTACTCTAAATTGTTCCCAGGCCCCCCTCCAAATATATAGATTTTTTTTTTCAGAATAATCTCATACTGATGAAACGGTATACATAGAGTTTTAGGACTATAGCATCAACGTCAGTAGAAAGAATATACTTTTGAAAGAAGCATTTCTGTAAAGCCTATTTGTTTTTTTACAGACATTTTGCTGGAATAAACACAGAATAAATACAGTTATTTGGGTAAAGTTCATATTGATGCTGTCAGATTTCACTGTGACCTTTAAACCCAGTCTTGGTTTATTCTACTGTATACTTAATGACAGAATCCCACTCTGATTGAACCTACAGGACACTAACTGGTGTAAATAAAGTCCATTCATAGACCTGCAGCTTCTCTAATGGAGAGGAATTAGATACGCTATCACTTTAAGATTTAAGATGTCTAAACGTTAACATGACAGTAACTCTTGTTCAACAGAAGAGATGGAAGAAGACAATGTGTGTTGCTTTTAACTGGTTAAGAATTCACTGGTTGTTGTGTCGTTCTAAAGTGAGATGCTTCTCCTGTCTTTAAACCCTATGACGGTCACTGACAGGACATCATTACATACCTTCGTACCCCTAAATGCAGCGTCCCTGCAGAGCGAGGATAGTCTGCTGCTGGCTGCTCACAACTACCTTTAAAAGCCATCACCTGGTGCCAATCACTGAATGCAGGGTATCATTTAACCAGGAGGGGGAGGGGGGGATTCTACCTGTCAATCAACTGGTGCATCTTTTTTCTATTCTTTCTTTTTTTCAGAAATGCAGTTGCTCAGCTGCTTTTGAAGATTTCACGGAAAATTGCAGCATGAAGGAATTTCAACACAATTTTGAAACTTCCTTATCTGGCTGTTAGATTTACTGAAGAAATTCACTCTGACTTTAAAAGGTTGAACTGAAACTTCTGTGTTGTCATGCTATTATCATGCTCCCTTTTGCAAGTTGAGGGACTACTATTTATAGAGGTAGTAGTCCATTGTGATATTCCCTACCTTTCAGCATGCACTACTCTATTTATAACAATATTTATAGAGGTAGTAGTCCTTTCTGATGGATATTCCCTACCTGACACAATGAGCTACTCTACTTATAACCATAACTAGAAAATCCCCACAGAAAGAGGTGGACTGTAGGAGCAGATATAAAAATATTTATTAATTCATCAAATGAAGCAGCAAATAACACATTATAAAGCATTTAAAAGTGGCACCCAGCATTAGCCAGTCTGTGAGCGTCATCAAAACATTCAACCTTTGCTACGGTTTAAAACTGTACAACATACATGGATATTTCCTACAGGAGTGGCTCACTCATTACACACTGCTCAACAGGAGAAATGTTGGTGAAGGTTAAAGTAACTGGAAGCTTCAGCTTTTGATGCTTCTGGTCCATAAAGAGATTTCTAGAATCCTAGACGAGAATCAAATATTATGCATTCAATATAAGTTTGTACATGTAATACCATTTAAATGAGCTCTACAAACATGTGAGAGCTGCTCCAGTAGCAGAAATAAAGGACTCCATTGGAGAAGTTAAAGGGACTCGTCTAGTTCTGACTTCTCTCCACAGCTGAGAGTCTTCAACACATCTCGTCTGCAGTGTTTACTTCCGTAGAGCTCCGCCTCCCTCTGGCTGGCTCTGATTGGACTTTGTAACCAGGAAGTGGTGAGAGAAGCTTGTTTGAGATGCGCTCGGTTTGGTTTAGATCCACAGTTCAGTGTAGAGAAGGAGATCCTGTTCATATAACAGCTTCCCAACATGTCCCAGTATGAAAATCATTCGTTCATGGTCTAACTTTCAGCCAATCGTTGACTTCCTTGTCAATCCCAACAGAGACAAGTGTTGTTACGCCTGGAAAAATAGTTCCTTACCTCTCCATTTTGAGCTAAAAGCAGGGTTTGTAACGACGTGGTGCATCTTGAAAAACATTTTCAGGTACATTCTGTAACAGTTGAAGTAAAGGTAAACTAACTTTTGGTAAACATGGTGGAGGTTTGTAAGGTGACTGGCGGGTGTTGTCGATGGACAATGACGTGTAGTAACACTGGTACGGTCCTTCAGAGCAGAACTTGGGCTAAATCACAGACCAGCTCAGGCCCAGCACGACCAGCGAGTTCAAATAGCTCAGCAGGATTCAACCTACAGCTACTCCCGTAAGGAGCAGACATGTTTGCACAGCAACTAAAGGCCTCAGTAACAAGCAGGGCGGTGAATCCTGTGCACTACGTGGTTTTCAGAGGACACTTGCAGGTTCAGCCTCCAGCCCTCTTCAGTGATCATGTATTTAAGTGCATTACTCTGAACGAATCTCCTCAGCTTACAAGTCCCCGTTGGCTTTTTGCTGAGCAGGTTTGGAGCCGATGTGTCAGAAGTCCAGCTTGTTGATGAAGGGATCTTCCACCAGAGTGATTTTACAGGTTTCTTCTTCGGCTGTCAGGACGTACAGGCTGAGGAGTGTGTTCTGAGACAAAGGCAAAGAAAACAGAGGCTGAATTTGATGGTGTTGCTACCATTACATATATCATATACTCTTGTTATTTGGTCCTCTGACTGCCTTTATTGCTTTCTTGTTAAGGTGACACACTACAGGTGGAAACACTGTTTTACTTCCATAACACGTTCCTTTCAGACTAGTGCAATGAAAACATCCAGAATACACCATTAGGTGTAAAACATACTACATACTGGAGATTTCTCCTAAATGCACCAATACTATTACATAATGCCTTATTTGCATATTCACACCTACATTTTCAGAAAACTTGTTATAAAATACATTGTTTTACATGTTCAGAACATTTGTAATAAATAAATAAATACATGATTATCTTAATGCAAGTTATAAACTGGGGAAGTTTCATGGTGATGTCTTTTATTGATGTTACTCATGAGGGCTGTAGCACTATTTCTTCTTCCTGGAACCTTGTTGAGATCGTGAGGTTGACCATAGGATGTTACTGATGTTACACAAAACCACAATGTGTCTAGAAAATGTTATGGTTTAATGGCTGAGCTAACCGGCTGCTGATCGTAGCTTCATGTTTCCCCAAAATGTCAAACTATAACTTGAATTATTTGTAACCCCCTTAATATTTTTAAAAAATCACCTTATTGTTGTTCTCAGAAATATCACTGATGAGGTCCACAGGTTGTGGTACTTTGGGGAAAATCTTTTCCTTATTGCTGTACAGAGAGAGTTAAATATCAGAGGCAAGCAAAAAACTTCAATCAGTGGGAGCAAAAGCAAAAATTGGACTTCACATACTTCCTGCAACACACAAAGAACAGGGCTGTCAGGCCACCTAGTACCAATGCGATGGTAACGGCAACATACAGCAACGCATAAGGATCTGCATCTGCATCTGCATGCAAAGAAACCAGCAACAAAATGAGCTTCAGTCAGCTTCACGATTCAAATCCAGCAGAGAATGTAAAAACCTTTACAAACACACTAATAAACCAACAAATATCACTGTAAAATAAAGTCAACCAATTGTTTAAGCTCAGGTTTCACTAACTGTTAGATTGATATCTAAAATGTGCATTTATTTACGGTAGCTGAGTTAATGTACGTAGTTAAATCCTGTGACATCAGAACGATAGAAAGTGTTTGTCTGCTGGTGTAATTCTTAACACAACCACTAGATGGAAGCAAAGAGTGAGTTATTTTCAAATCCTAGCATTGGTTTTAAATGGCTGGAGACGATGAACATACCAAAGCACTCCTTTTGGCTCCATGGGGTCTCTGATCCGTCGCCATCAGCCAACTTGGCTTTAATCATCATACAGTACGCACAGTGAGGGACCGCTTCAAACTCTATCGATGTTTTTCCATCTTTAGCAACAAGTGTCTAGAGAAAATAAAGGCACAATTGCAACACAACCAATTAATAATTAGTTGGCAAATTATTCCAGCATTGTTCATGAATTTCTGTGGAATATCCGACGTATAGTTAAAATAATAAGAGTCTTTGAAGCAGCTGCATACCTTGTTGTGAATGTTACCACTGCAGTTAAATGTTGAAGATGAAACTTCAGTTAAGGCTTTAAAATCTATCACTTTGAGAAGCATCCACATTCATTTTTGTATTTGGACTTTTTCCCAGGAAATGTCAAGCAACGTCACTTCAAAAACTTGATTTACCTGTTTTTTATACCTGTTTTGCAAGTATAGGCAATTTGGAAAAGTATATGAAGAATTCATTCATTTTGACCTGATGAAAAGTCAGGGGATCAACATATTGATTAAGTTCATCATGAGGGGATCATGAATGTATATCAAATTGCATTACAAGTCTCGCAATGGTTGTCAAGACATTTCAATAAAAAAATCAAAATGTCAACTTCATGGAGGAGTTGGACAAAGATCAACCGACTCTTCAAGATCAGAGATCAGAAGAGTCGGTAGGGTTCATCCTCTGGGGACCATGGTTATGTGTTTACTACAAGCCAAACAAGGAATCCTGCTGGTGGTGGGAAAGTCAAATTCAGGGGCTCATCAAAGTCAGGAAGTTTCATCTCTAGGGAACCATCATATTTTAGTCTGGATGTGTCAACAGTCCCAGCATGCTGCTGGAGGCCCAGACCGTACCGCTGGAGGCAGGGGAGGCACGGGGGGACCAGGACCAGGACTGCGTGGGGACCCCGCTGCAGTTAAACGAGAGGTTTTCTAAAGGGAATCTGGTGCTCTGAAACACCACCACTTTTGGTCACAGGGACTCCCAATACCAAGACAAGCTTAAGATCCTTGTAGTAGATTTAAGTAAACTTTTAGTGAGAGGGGATTCAAACTATACAAATTGATATAGATGGGTTCGAAAAAAAGCATTTCAGTGTGAGAACTACAATTAGGCATTCAGTTGCTTCAAAGATGCAAATAATCGCAGCTATTATTTGCGTGCATTGGATTGTTATCGAAGATAAACAAGACAGCTTTCATTTCAAGACATTGGAGACAAACATGTAATTCTTGTACTGTTGTGTCTCTTACCTTTGTTTCCGTACACTCGGTGTAATTCAATATATACACCCAACGAAGTGCGATGTCAGGAGGAGTCCAGCTAATTAAGTATTTCCGCCCAGTTTTAGCGATATTCCAGCTAAGGGGAGGAGGCCGCACTGCATGGAGACATACGTTGGAGAGCTTCAGTAACCACAATCCAGTCATATACATCACCACATATTGCAACACAACGAAGGGAAAGTCCCGCTCAGACACCAGCTGTGTGTTATCCAAAGACGTAGGCTTACATAAGACACTACAGATCTTCAACAGGGGTCCCCGAAATAATTACATCCCAAAATGTTCTTCCAAAAATGTTAAAATATCCAAAAATACACATTAACATAAATACAACCTAAAATAAGCAAATATAAATATTCCTATTTGTTAAATGTTATGTTGAAATGCCAATATAGAATTCAAATATGTTCTATAAATATATGAATGTGTCACCAATTATTATTATAATGGCTTAGCATTGTATACATCATTACAAAGTAGCTTTATAGATGCCACTACACTATTCGGTTTAATAAGGAACACAATGACACACACAGACAGACTGCGGTGATTGCGACAACACTTCGGAGAACGGACAGAGAGCAACTTCTCTCCGAAGTCGGACTGAATGAGGAAGTGTGACGTATTTCATCATAACGTTCCAGCAATACTAAATACGAGCTGAATACTGGTGAGTCCATGTGCTGCATACCGTTCAGGTAGTTCTGAAAGGTGTTCTTGGCCAGCGTGTTGTTCACATGTCGTTCTTTGAACGACATGTAGAGCATGTAATTAAAGCTCCCCGCCAGGTCACAGCCGGTCCTGATGCTTCCAGTGTAATGGTACTGTGAGCACTCTTGTATGACGGGTACAGTCCGCGGATCGTAAATAGAGTCCGTGAAATCGTTTTTCACTAGCCTTGGAAAGATAGAAGGAAACATGTGAGCACAATATTCCTGAAAGTCCTGTCAGTGAATGAAACAATTGAAATGTACATATTATGTTACTTAAATACAGTTTGACAACATTAAAGGATTGTTTTGGGAGGATTAAACCCCTCTTTGTTTGTCTGTTCAATGTGAAGCTACAGCAAGCAGCAGGTGAGCTTAGCTTAGCATAAAGACTGAAAACAAAGGGAAACAGCTAGCCTGGCTCTGTATAGCGATAACAAAATCTACCTACCAGCACTTATCAAATATAAAAAGTATAGAATGGCTTTACATGACAGGTGGTGTAACTTTATACGCTATCCTGCATGCACCTTTAAATGCAAAACAAATATCCTAAATTATTTTAATATTAGAATTACCCAGAAAGTATGGGCTACTTTTCTTTTTAATGCTTGGAAGATCAGGCACACGTGCTGAATACTACATGCATACAACGAAAGATCAGTGGATTTGATGCATGTGCCAGACAGAATATAGAATTCATGTTTCCCTATGTGAATTGATGCCTTGCAAACCTGTTTGGGATGAAGGCAAAAAATGAGGTTACGTAACACATTTTTAGGTTTATCTGACGAGAACGTGCAACACTCGCCCCCTGCTGAAAGTCCTTCAGGAGGCCGGGGGCGGGGGGCAGCATTGTGGCGGTACAAGCAGAAGATTCCCATTATGGTGGACAATTATGTGTTCTGGATTCTGTTTATTTAAGCTAAAAGAGAAAAAGCCTGAGAACCAGTTCCCTACCACATAACACAGAACTAGTTACCATGAAAAACAAATCCCACACGTACCCTCATAATGGAATTGGAATTATACAATTATAAAATGTTTGTTCAATAACAAAGAAGAGCCTCTTCCAAAATAAGGAAATGAGTGGTGGTCAAAAAACCATGCCTAAACTCAAACACCTCCCGCCACTAGGACGCAGGATATGGGGTTCAACTTCTTTTTTTTAACTTTAAAATACAGGCCAACTATTCTGGGTGAGAAGCTGACAGCATTGCCCCCCACCCCCTTGTTTCCTGGAATGTTGCAGTTACAGTCAGGCAGGATGGTCAGTAACACCGCAGGGAACTGCCCTCCCTTCCTTTTCATCGTCTACACCACAGACTTCAACTAGCAGAAAGAGTCACTGCCACCTTCTGATGACTGTGCATTAGTGGGATGTATCATCAAGGGTGAGGGGGCTGAGTATTGTGGTGGGACAACCTGTAACTCAGTGTGACCAAGACAAAGGAGCTGGTTGTTGACCTGAGAGAAAGAAGGCTCCGATGACCCCTGTAACCATTCGGGGGTCAACTTGGACACGATGGAGGACTGGGCCAAGAACTGGAGGGCCAAAGCCGCCACTGTTTCCTGAGGAGACTGAGGTCGTTCAACACCTGCAGGACAATGCTGAGGATGCTCTCCTGGATGCTGTCACATGCTGGGGCAGCAGGCTGAGAGTGGCGGACGCTAAAGCCCAAGTTATGCTTCCGCGTCGACACAACGCAAGGGGGCCTTACGTCCTTGCGGACCCCCCTTACATCCAACGCAAGGGCCTGACGTGCACCTCCCAAAAATCCTAGACGCGCCGCAACACCAACGCAACACCAACGCAACACCAATGCAGCGGCATTGGCTGTGATTGGTCCGCTAACTACATCCGCTGGAGACCGCTATCTGGTTTCCACTCATAAACACCGCCATTTAAACTTTTAAAAAGGCTAAAAATTGTTTGCACCTTGTCGCTTTTACACAAATAAATAAAACACCAAGTTCTGAAAAATTGTGGATGTTTAAAGCCGGAAAGTAAACAAATACGCTATTACGAGGCTAACGACGATATATACGCCAAGAGTCTTGGTCGGTCGGTCAGTCTTTACAAAAACATAGCGCCCTTTACCGGTGTGGCATTGAATTGCATTTCGACACGTAAACCCAACGCAGAACCATCACGGTCTCCAAGCAACTGCGTGGCCGTTGCGTTGCCGTTGCGTGATCACTACGCGGAAGCATAATCAGGGCTTAACAGACTCAACAAGCTGATTCACAAGGCCAGTGATGTTGTGGGGAGGAGTGACCACAGTGTCTCAGAGAAGAGGATGCTGGGAAAGATCAGGGTTATCCTGGACAGCTCCTCCAATCCGCTCTATGACAGGCTGGACAGTCTGAGGAGTAGTGACAGCTCTTATCCTCCCAAGATGCACTACAGAACGCCACAGGAGGTCATTCACCCGATAAGCCTGGATGTGTGTTTTACTTTTACTTCATATCTGTCTTACATTCCAGTTGCACAATATGCCGTTCTGCTGCCAGAAAACCCATGTTTTGAGAATCTGAGGAAACCCTTGTTTGACTTACCCACTTAGCGGGTTTGTTAGGGTTCATTAACCCCGATATCTAAACGATAGTGTCAGTTTGGTTAACTAACTCGCTTCGTAGTACGGGGCTCAGGACAGACAAAAAAGCTGAGCCACGAAACAAGAGGAAACTCATCTTATTCCTCCTAATTGGGAACTGACGAAACCAGAAAAATGCTATCAGAAAATGATGCAATACAGCTTACTCACGCAAATTGTGACATTTTGATGTACACCATTGCTCCTCAATGTCATGTCATTTAGTGCTATATGTAAAAATAATAATAATGTGAATACACATACCAATAAAAGAACGTGACATCTAGGGCATGACTGGCTGGGAGCCAATCACACTTAATCCTGTTGGCAGCATAGACGTAGCAGCTCACATCCCTCACCAGCTCTGGGAGGAAATGAAACAAAGAGAAACAAAGATGTCCACGGGATTCAAAACGCACATTTCTTTGTCTACTCGGTAGCATTAATTTGTGAGAATAAAACCAGGTGTCGATTCCAGTTAATGTTGAGCAGAATAAGCTACCTGGGTAAGGACTGTCCAGCTCAGGGGGGGAAACTTCAACACTGGATTCATTACAGATAGTTTTAACAGTTATTCGCAGAAATCCTCTGCCTGTCACAATGGTTTTGTTCCAAGGTGAGCTTTTGAGTGTCTGAAGAATAGAGAAACAGAGAAAAACACCAAGTGAACATCATGCTGTTTGGAAGAAGACTTGAAACTAGAGATTGAGATGATAAACTCATGTTTGCTATGTTGGATGAGGTTATCTAGTGAGAAGTAAGGTAATTTTCTCATAAACGTCCAACAACCAGAGGAGTCGCCCCCTGATGGCCAGCAGAGAGAATGCAAGTTTAAGAACCTCAGCTTGGCTTTACTTTTCCGGAGGTTGCCGCCTGCAGCACACAGAGAAATGGGGCGGGACTTAGGAAGGGTGAATTACCACATATCACCATAACAACTTTTAACAAAGGTATGTTCGACTTGTACTTGTACATAGTAGTATTTCTACCATTACAACCATTATTGTAAATGTTATTATAATATAGTTGTTTATCATTACAGCTGTCTACCCTGCGATGCTAGTGGTCGACCGATTCATCAATCGGACAATTAATTGGGCCGATTTATGGCATTTTGAGATGATTGGCATCGGCCAATGAATGTGCTCACAAGGCTGACAAACAAAAATCATCAAAACATCTGTAGGCAGCCTTGCAGAGACGTTGCACAAAGCTCCGCTCGCCGCCGGCCCCGCAAGCTGCCGGCCCCGCCAGCCGTCTTGTAGTATTGTAGTAAATGGAGAGTCCGCTCCGCTCGACACGAGTTGAATATTGATCATCTTTTTGGTAGCCACACTTCTCATGAAATGCTACATAAACACTGGATAAACACTCCCGCTGAAGTGAGTCTGATGTGAGGTCCTACCCCAGCGGAGCACACGGCTCAGCTCGGGGGGCGCACCCATCGGCTAGCGGAGCAGGGTCGGCTGTGAGAGCCGGCAGCGCGCACGAGCGGAGCGGACACCATTTTTGTTAGAAAAGGACCGGTCCAGTTCCGCTCACACCCGAGCCTGAAGTGAGGTCCCGCCACTGATCTGTAACAGCCGTCCCGCCCCCTTTAGCAATTTTTTTGTCCCATTTGTTATTATTGATTATTAATGATTATTTCAAGGTTCTTTATTGATCACGTCCACAGATGAGATGCAACGTAAAACATGATAACAAAAACATGAAATCGGCATTAGAGATCGGCCATTGGCTGCCCTGCTCTCTAAATATCGGCATCAGCCATTGAAAAACCCACATCGGTCGACCACTAGTCTATACCAAAACTACAATTTGCCAAAGTCAGAGAGGTTTTAATAATAATGAAACTTTTTTTTGTTTTTTAATTGTATATATTATAACATAAAAAACAGTGTCATACTTTTAACATGGTGGTGGTCTGTGCAAAATTAGAGATGATGCTAGTTTCTGGGTAACAGTGTAGAAATGTGTGCACAGTGCACTGACATTATCCCACAGCGGCTTCGTTTCTAGCTAATACTTTGGTGCACATATCCACTAAATAAGACGGTGTTCATGGAGTTGCATTCCTCAAACCTTTAATGTAATGCATGTAAAGTTCTTGCATTTGACTAAACAGAGATAAATGCATACTCACAGATGTTCTGGTACTGTACTGCTCTGTGGTCTCCGTGGACACTTCATATTTGCAGTTTTCCGTTGAATGTAGCGGTGGTGTCCAGGACAACTGTGGTTGAAAATCATTAATCCACCGCAGGGACACGTTTTGTGGTGGTAAGACTTGACCTCGGGGGAAGAAACACAGAAATCTGAAAACATTTGATTTCGGTGTGCCTCTCAAACCCAGCATATTCAGTGTAACTCGGTAAAATGTCTTCTCTATTCAGGGAGCTATTTATTTATCCACATGGGCACGTTTAGGAATGCAGCCGGACAAACTGCCACATGGTCCTGTTTATTTATTTATATATACACACATATATAGGTCATGGACATTCTTACCTCGGTGGAATTCCACAGTTAGGAGGAGGCAGCTTAAAACGAACAAGTCCACACGTTGAGACAGGCAGATACTCATCTTGTCGCTGTCGTTCCTTCGTCCTCTTCAACAACCCGCTAAAGTCTGCGGTCCGCTCGGCTGTCACTGCGTTTAAAGAGGGAAACCGACGGTCAGTGCTCTCCCCAGCTTTTCGTTTCCTCTACCTCGGAACGCTCCGACATTTGCTGGAATGGGCGTGGAGCGTTTTTCCTTTTTTGGTGCCGGCGTGGCCCTCGCGCGCGTGAATGCGCGCACGCACGCACATAAGCGAACTGGATGGGCCGTTTTCTAAATATTTGCTTAAAAACAGCGCGGGATTAGACATTATATCTCTGACGAGGTCTCCTCGGGCACGTTGGCAGAGAGATTCCCGGATGTTGATCCAGCTTGTAAAATGATCTCATGTGACCTTTTTGGAAGTGACCGACTTTTTCCCCGTCTAACCCAGGTTCCATGGAGCGGCACATACTTCAAACACATTCCAGAGAGGATGACTTATTATGCCTATACATTTATTACATAAAAATAAGAGAGACTTTGCAAAAGGCTCCCGCAAATGATTATTGATTTCCGAATGTGGGAGGGAAGCAGCGACACAAGTACAAATACTTAGTAGTAGTATTTCAATACTTGCTGATACTGATGAAATGAGTACTTAATACCATTACAGATCTAACAATACGTTTTAATCAGACAATCCTCACTTTCTGACTAACACATACAAATACAACATGATATATGCTGATATTTTAACATTCAACCTTGTGTTTTGCTTGAGTTTGCAGAGGAGATATTAATAATTAACTGATGAACCTGCCGTCAGTTACACAGTTAAAAGAAATATTAATGATAAAAAAAGCTCAGGGATTCAGAGGAGCAGGTAGATCTGGGCCACCTTAAAGGTCAGCCCTACCTTAAGTGCCGGTTTCAGCTGGCTGACAACACACAGGAATTTGAGTTTGTGTGTGTGTGTGTGTGTGTGTGTGTGTGTGTGTGTGTGTGCGCGAGAGATATTAAATAACATTTTTGTACAAACCATATGAGGAAATTCTAAACAGTATTATAAAGGACCAGGTGCTTTCAAGTGTGAAAAATATATTAAAAAAAAAATAATATAAATAAGAAGGAAGAGAGAAAAAAACAATAAAAAAAACAGTAATTAAATAAAAAACAAGGCTAGGGCTTTTTTTTTGTAAATCATATCCTTCCATTATGTTATACAGTTTGATTGCATTTCATTTTCACTACACGTCTGCAATGTTTGTATATTTGAATGTTTTCCAATAAAAAATGCATTAGCATGTCAATAAATGCCTGTCCAAGGGATTATTTGCATTATTGTTATTATTATTAGTGAACTCCATGAAGTAACATGATATTTTTAAAATGTTTTAAATTTTTGCAGGTTACTTTAGTAGAAATTGTTTAAAAAAAAAAAAATTACATATCTGTCAACACCAGCAAAATCTGTAAGCTGAAACCAATTAAATCATATTGAACTATAGCCAATATATCCATCCATTCATCCATTGTCTACCGCTTATCCTGTATTCAGGGTCGCGGGGGGCTGGACCCGATCCCAGCTGTCATAGTCAGATATAAAATGTATTTGTACCCTTTGGCCTTGGATTTAAACTGACATATTGATGTAATTGTAAAACACATTGTGGCACACAATCACAACCACGTAACACAAACATTTTTTATTTCTCTTTCTATATTCTCCGTAAAGAAGGCAGTGAGAATCATCAACGATCACCCAACCAAAGCATGTTGGGAAACGTTAAAAAGAAAGAGGGGACGGACATAAAAAGAGCTTCACTCATGGTGATGTGGCACGATAGACGTGTGTGCGTCTGTGATACGGATAACATCAAACCAACAGACCGACAGCCGAGTTATTACAGTTTAATATTATTGTGTGCTTCAATGCCTTCACTATCATTTTCTTTTCCCCAAAAACAATGCCCAACACCGCAGGTCAGATGTTGCTTCCTGCCCATTGTCTCGATGACGGTCATACTGGCAGCTGCTCGTCGTTCCTACTAACAGGACTCATTCACTTTTCTTTCCCCTCGTCTTGAGTTCAAATCTGTTCCGTTTGTTCAGCAGAAATTCTGGGAACAGCTCCTCGTACCAGTAGGTCAGTTCCCAGTAAAACCCACTCAGCCAGTCGGCACCGTGTCTCTGACCCAACACACGCACATGAATGTCTTGTGTTTTGTTGACCTCTGGTGGATGAAGTTCCTCCCTGGCTGCACGGGGACAGAATCCGGTCTCCCCTCAGCAGCATTAGACTTTATACCAGAAGAGGTCAGTGCAACAAAGCGTTTCAGCCCAGTGTTAAGCTACTCTGGAAGTAGTCCAGCTGCACTCTGCGCATAGTGGTGAACACGTCAGGAGCGCTGCTGGAGGATGGTGCTTTTGGGGATGAGGGTTATTCTGCATGGTTCAACAGGCTCCGGTACCGGCGTGTACAGGCTCCCTGCTGTGGCCTGAAAACACAGAACAGTGTCGTGAGTGTTTGTGGAGAGAGGGCGAGCAGGAGCATACACAACGTTTATGTTTATTGTCCTCTAATATACCTTAAGTTCTTTGTTTCCGTTCATCATCGTTTCCTTGAATATTGCGGAAGGATCTGGTATGTCGGGGCAGATAATAGCGCTGTGCCTGCACACAAAGGTTTCCACCACCAAAATGTCCCATTAAGAATATGACAACAGGCAAACAGTCACCTCATTTGATTAGGTAAACGTGGTGGAAAGTGAAAAGACGGATAGACGATAATGAGCCAGAAGTTTCAGGAACGTTCGGGGCAAAGGGGAACATTTTCACAGAAGTCGGGGAGGGAAGTGTGGTTGCTGATTTTGAATGAGTACAATGGGATTCTCGCCCACTTCTACTGAGGGCAGGGCTGATTAGCATGACTCGTTCCACACACACGCACTCTAACCACGGACACTTAAAAGTTCCTCTCAGTGAACATTCCTTCCCTATGACACTTTATTGCTCCATCTTAATGTATTTTTACTTCACTTGTTTCACTAGTAACAACGCCCCAAGAGAGTCAAGTCCAAAAGCAACTTCCTGTGCTGCAATAATCTGAGTTCTTCGTTGCACATCTCATTAACGTCAGACATCCACCCTTGAAATAGGTTGCGTAACGTCGGTGTGAAACAGAGATGCACTTTGTACTGTAACTCTGTCCTGCAGCCCAAACGTACCTCCTGAAGCAGTAGCAGGCCAGGACCATGAAGAAGGACAGCGTGAGGGGGATGAGGATGGCGACCACAGTCAGGGTCTCGTCGTTTTCACCTGGGATGACCAAAGAAACACATTTCTTTTCGGATTGCGAGACATTTGTGCTTGAGTGACACGTTGTTATGGATAGAAAAGTGCTGCAGTGCACAAGGAAATGGAGAAACATATAAATCTCTGTGCAGATAAACACCAAACATCAGCAGATTTAACTAACATTAAATCAAGTACTGCTACTTATATACAAAATACGGAGCATGTCTTTATTCTTCCACTTGTGCCATGTGTTACTTATTCAATTAGAATTTTTGTCTAATCACCAATCATGTATCTCCAGATGTAGTTTGTATTTGCACTTCTATTATAGTAAAGGATCCACATACTATTTGTCAGACGTAATCTCTAAAAAAGGGTGTACCAAACACGGAACCAATATTAGAGTGCCGTCAGACGTGATGGGGAACAACTGATGGAAACCAATACTACGACTACTACTACTACTACTACTACTACTACTAATAATAATAATAATAATAATAATAATAATAATAATAATAATAACAATAATAATATAATAATTATAATATAATCAATTGTATTTGTATAGCGTTTTTCCAAACACAAAGATGCTTTACAAAAAATAAATAAAAAATACTCGCCAATTGATGCGATTTAAACATCATTACATGCTGATTTACACTTTCTCTCTTAGTGGAAGTAAAGGGTAAGAAGAGGAAACAGTGATTATTTAAGAATCCAGCATTTCTGTTGTCACAGCTGCTATGAGCAAAGGGCAACATTTTGAATTTGATTGTACTCTATCTATTAGTTAACATTAACATTTTGGTAGCACATTACATCCCTGAAATACATGCATGATGTCACAACGGTTATGTTTACCAGTACTGTACCCAGTTATGTATTTCACTCAGAACTTACAAAATATCTACCGTAGAATTGATTTGTTCTTTCCTGACTCCAGCTATAAGTACGACGATAGTAAACCCAACATTAAAGGGGCCTTGCACAGAAAGTGCCGGTTGATTGCACTGTAGTGTGAAACCAGTGTGAAACCAGTGGAAGTCTAATTCGTGGGACAGTTACCAATCTGCACAACGGCGCCAAAGTCGCTGGATATATTTTTGTTGTAGTCGCTAGCGTTGACTCTGGATTGGAACTCGTAAAGGCATCCTCTCTCGTAGGGCACCGACTTGTTTGAAGACTCGTAGGGCACCGACTTGATTGAAGACTTGTACGCATGGCATCCCTAAAATAACAAGCACACAAAACCACAGTGTTGCTTTATGGTGACGTTAACATTTCATTAACATACTACTTCCTTCAGACTACTCACTTGGTCCTTATTGCATTTCTTGTAGCAGTAGTGGTACTCCCATGTGAGGCCCTTTGCGATGTCTGGCGTGACCCAGCTCAGGATGAGTTCGTCTCCTTCTGCTTTGACGCTCAGCTCTGGGGGATTAACCACTGGGGAGATTGCAAAATAGATAAGCTGTTGCCCATAAAGTTGGAATATTTCGTTTTCAGACACAATCCTCTGTTTATTCCTATTTAAATGCATCAGTAAGGTGCAATGATTACATTATGTGTCCCGATTACATTTGTTTACACTATAAAAGACACAGCAAATGTTTTATATGTATTTCCACAATGCAAAATGACTAGGGGTGAGCAAAAAAATACCAAGAATTCATGTTAAAAAATCGGTTTGTTTGTACTTTTATATTAAAAATGTGCATATTAAGCATGAATTAATGTAATCTTTGGTCTTAGATATGCCTTTTTTTGTATTTACATTATTAATAAATAATAATAATAATCCGTTCTATTCAACACATTAAAAAGCTCTCATGCCATCATTTGCCACACTGCCTTTATAAGCTCAGAGGAGTAGATCCTGAAACATGGACTGAATCAAAAAACGATTTTGAATGGAAAATCGATTCTGAATCGAACCGTGAGACGACCCACAGATTCCCGACCCCTAGTCATGAAATCAATAATGAGGAATGCACCCACTTAGTTTTGGGGCTTTAACGGTGCTCCGTCCAGTTTCAGTCTCCACAGATATGCGGATATCTCCAACACCACCATCTTTCAGGGAGCAACCACTCCTGGTCTCGGTGCTGTAAGGCTCCTCGCACTCTTTTATATCTTTCTTGTCCCCACAAACCCTGTGATGGGAGTAAAGGAGGGCTGAAGCATTTCACTTATGTTACTCCAGCAAGTTAAAAACAAATATTGGTCCCTCGGAATCTCAACAGCCACCATTAAAACTGCACATACTGTACATACTTCTTTATTTCCTGTTGCTGAAGGCTCACCTGTAATGCAGCTTAAATGGCGCCATTCTCGGCATCCAGGAACAGTTCATGATGTCGGAACCGTTTTGGACGGAGAGTAAACATTTGATGTCCTTCAGCTCAACTGTTGAGAGCAAAAACAAAGAGGTCACATTTGTGGCAAGATTCAAACGTAACTTTAAAGCATCGTCGTGGACGTTTTCAGCGTCTTACTTCGGGGCTTGGGGGCATGAATGGTGATGGACACGGATTTGTTTTCACTCCGATTTTGGCAGGATTGATTAACGGTCCAAATCAAGTATGTCCATTGATCTGAACCTGTCTCTTCTGTGAAACACTCCACTTCAAAAGACGTCTCTTTGGTTTTCTGTATATCCTGGAGGAAAAACAACACAGGCGTTAATGCTGCTGATTGGAACAGACCAGCAGAAAGACGAGTGAGTCTGATATAAATTACTGTATTTAATGGTTGATTTAAGAGTGTGATTTGTTGTCACACAGAAGAGTAGGCCGACTTTCCAAAGTGTTGACTTCCGTGAATGAAAGAACCAATGAATGAATACAATGATAAATAAATAGTACTTTCCTACCTTAGGTAAACCATTCTGCCGGTTGTATTTATATTCGAACTCGCTGGCCGGCAGACCGCTGGGCTTCTGCCAGGACACCTTCACAGTGAACAGGTTGAGCCACTTATAAGACAGCCCTGTCGGTGGAGGAGGGCACGCTGTAGGAAGAGGAAAGTATAGAAATGAACCTTCACCCTGCTTGGTCCTGATCCTGAACCCTGAGTAAACCTGTCCCAGATGACTTGAGAGGTCTGGACACGACTGGACAGGTGAGATGTTAAATGGTAAATGGTCCTCATTTATATAGCGCTTTTATCCAAAACGCTTTACAATAATGACTGACATTCAACCATTCATTCACACGTTCACACACCGACGGCGAGTCAACCAAGCAGGGCAACAGCCAGCTCGTCAGGAGCAATTAGGGTGAGTTGTCTTGCTCAGGGACACCAGGCACTTAGCTAGGAGGAGCCGGGGATCGAACCAGCAATCTTGCAGTTGCCAGCCAACCCGCTCTACCTCCTGAGCTAAACCCTAAAGGACCGGTGTGATGTTTTAGGACAGGTGAGATATTAAAGGACCAGTGTGATGTTTAAGTACAGGTGAGATGTTTAAGGACAGGTGTGATGTTTAAGTACAGGTGTGATGTTTAAATACAGGTGTGATGTTTAAGGACAGGTGTGATGTTTAAGGACAGGTGAGATGTTAAAGGACAGGTGTGATGTTTAAGTACAGGTGAGATGTTAAAGGACAGGTGAGATGTTTAAGGACAGGTGTGATGTTTAAAGGACAGGTGTGATGTTTATATACAGGTGAGATGTTTAAGGACAGGTGTGATGTTTAAGTACAGGTGAGATGTTTAAGGACAGGTGAGATGTTAAAGGACACGTGTGATGTTTATATACAGGTGAGATGTTTAAGGACAGGTGTGATGTTTAAGTACAGGTGAGATGTTAAAGGACAGGTGAGATGTTTAAGGACAGGTGTGATGTTAAAGGACAGGTGTGATGTTTATATACAGGTGAGATGTTTAAGGACAGGTGTGATGTTTAAGGTACAGGTGAGATGTTTAAGGACAGGTGTGATGTTTAAGTACAGGTGTGATGTTTAAAGGACAGGTGAGATGTTTAAGGACAGGTGTGATGTTTATATACAGGTGTGATGTGTATATACAGGTGTGATGTTTAAGGACAGGTGAGATGTTTAAGGACAGGTGTGATGTTTAAGTACAGGTGTGATGTTTATATACAGGTGTGATGTTTAAGGACAGGTGTGATGTTTATATACAGGTGAGATGTTTAAGGACAGGTGTGATGTTTATATACAGGTGTGATGTTTAAGGACAGGTGTGATGTTTAAGGACAGGTGTGATGTTTAAGGACAGGTGTGATGTTTAAGGACAGGTGTGATGTTTAAGGACAGGTGAGATGTTTAAGGACAGGTGTGATGTGTATATACAGGTGTGATGTTTAAGTACAGGTGTGATGTTAAAGGACAGGTGTGATGTGTTATAGACAGGTGTGATGTTTAAGTACAGGTGTGATGTTAAAGGACAGGTGTGATGTTTAAGTACAGGTGTGATGTTTAAATACAGGTGTGATGTTTAAGGACAGGTGTGATGTGTATATACAGGTGTGATGTGTATATACAGGTGTGATGTTTAAGTACAGGTGTGATGTTTAAGGACAGGTGTGATGTGTATATACAGGTGTGATGTGTATATACAGGTGTGATGTTTAAGTACAGGTGTGATGTTTATATACAGGTGTGATGTTTATATACAGGTGTGATGTGTATATACAGGTGTGATGTTTAAGGACAGGTGTGATGTGTATATACAGTTGTGATGTGTATATACAGGTGTAATGTGTATATACAGGTGTGATGTTTAAGGACAGGTGTGATGTTAAAGGACAGGTGTGATGTTTAAGTACAGGTGTGATGTTTAAATACAGGTGTGATGTTTAAGTACAGGTGTGATGTTAAAGGACAGGTGTGATGTTTAAGGACAGGTGAGATGTTTAAGGACAGGTGTGATGTTTAAATACAGGTGAGATGTTTAAGTACAGGTGTGATGTTTAAATACAGGTGTGATGTTTAAGTACAGGTGTGATGTTTATATACAGGTGTGATGTTTAAGGACAGGTGAGATGTTTAAGGACAGGTGTGATGTTTAAGGACAGGTGTGATGTTTAATACAGGTGTGATGTTTATATACAGGTGTGATGTTTAAGGACAGGTGTGATGTTTAAGGACAGGTGAGATGTTTAAGGACAGGTGTGATGTTTAAGGACAGGTGTGATGTTAAAGGACAGGTGTGATGTTTAAGGACAGGTGTGATGTTTAAGGACAGGTGTGATGTTTAAGGACAGGTGTGATGTTTAAGGACAGGTGTGATGTTTAAGGACAGGTGAGATGTTTAAGGACAGGTGTGATGTGTAAAGGACAGGTGTGATGTTTAAGGACAGGTGTGATGTTTAAAGACAGGTGTGATGTTTAAGGACAGGTGAGTAGTTTAAGGACAGGTGTGATGTTTAAATACAGGTGTGATAGTTTAAGGACAGGTGAGATGTGGTCCATGTTGCTGGTGTTGGTCAGGATCTTGATTCTTGCTATGTTTTTAAGGTGGTATGTGTCAGGTCAGAGTCCATAACTACACCAAGATGTCTGACTTGGTCTGTCCTCCAACCTGCATCTCTGAGACCAAAAAAAAAATGACTTCTGCCTTTTCTGCATTAAGCTGGAGGAAGTTCTGGCTCATCCACTCGTGATGTGTTGGATACACTGACTCACGTAAGGGAATGTAAGGCAAGGCAAGGCAAGGCAACTTTATTTGTATAGCACATTTCATACACAAGGCAGTCTCAAAGTGCTTCACATTATAAAAATGTCATACAATAAAGTGAAACGTGAAACGTATCAACGTTAACCGATTAAACTTGTCGGTAGTCGGTTAAAAAAAAAAAAATCAGGTCAGCGTTGACTGTGGAGTGTGTTTGATGTCTCAATTCACACAAAAATATGATCGGATGAGGTGACTTATTGGAAGTTGGACGGACTGAGCATCTCCCACTGTACAATTTCTCCTCAAGTCTTATTCAAGTCTATTCAAGTCTAATTATTCCCGCATGCGAGGTGCGGAGAATGCAATCTCAATTATTATACACAGTAGTAGACTCCATGATACGCGACTAGGAGTAGACTACAAGACTACAGTTTGCCATCTCATTACAAGATCTTTTTTGTGTGAAGTGAACAAATAATCCCTCACACTAAATTCTTCATAAATCGCATGTTAACACTTAATAGCCCAAATAAAAACATTTTGCGCCGGTGCGTCTTTGACGCATTCCGAAGGTGCCTGTTTTATCTTGGATGGGTCTGGATTCGGACATTACTACATTTCAGGATTTTCAATGGTAACAGATAAGGTAATGATAATAAGCGCATTTTAATCTGATCAGTTAATCGGTTTCAACCGGTTAATGAGGCTCGGTGGTCAGTCAAAAATATTTTTAGTTTTGGCCATCCCTAGGTGACGCCGTAAGTTAAAGTCATTGCATGGACTTGTTGGACAGCAATTCAGGAGGGACTGATAGTGAGATGTTTGTCGGAGTGTCGACAACGGTGAATCAGGCGTTTTTAATCTATAATCTCAGAGAAAAAGGAATGTCTCCTGGTTATAGATAAAGACTCTCTGTAAAGATGTCGTGATGAACCTGGAGTTTCGTTTTTCGCCGACTGTGTTCCTCTTTTATGAGTTATTCCTAGCGTGACGTTCCTCGATGGGGACATTTTTCTTCCAGGAACTACTTCGGTCAAAAACAGTCATAACATTGGAACTGAAACTATTCAGAAGGGTGTTGGCGGAGGGCTAGGGCGGAGTTGCTGAAGGTGTGAAAGCCTGGGTGCAACAATGCACAGGTGTTCTCATTAATCCAACAACTTCTGATGAACTCTGGTTCACCTTGGTAGCGCAACATCAGTCACCTCAACATCAGAACTGTTTGGAAATAATCTGACCTGATATATTTCCCTTGTTGTGTGTCGGATCAGTTACATGCTGAGAGAGTCCAAAGTTGTCCAGATTGTTCAAGCGTTCTTTTGCATTTACATCATTCAGATTATCAACATGAATATTAAAAAAACAAACAAATACAACACAGTCAAAATCAATGCAGGCAACATCTTCAAAAGAGTGATTCCACCACCTTTCTTGTAGCTTGATTCAATAAGAACCAGGTTTTAGACAAAAACATGAAACCAAGGTTTTGCTTTATAATAAAATCATTGTTTAAATGATTTGCCTGCTAAAGACCTGACATTTAATAACGTTAATTTAAATAAAAGTCATCTCCTCTGAAGAATGAATTAATGACGCCGGTAGGATAAAATAATCCTGCGGCTCAATAATCCAAGTTTCTAATTATAGTGACTGCCTTCAAACGTTTCCAGAGAATTCTATTTTGTTGACGTGTCGGCAAATAACGCCCGTCTGCACCTGAACTAAACCTGTCAAGTCAAGTGAACCGACACTGATTTGGGCAATTTTGGTGACTCATCATTTCTTTTTGCACGTATATCTTACAATCGCTGTCGGGGAGAGCGGGGTCTGTTGGGACAGAGTCTGTTTATCTTGAAATCTACAGTGTGCAAGTCTTTTTTTTTTCTCTCTCTTGCCAGTTTTTTCCCGACATACTATAAGAAGTATAGCCTTAGCCAGGGGCAAACATCTCCAGAGGACGATAATATTTTAGAAGGTTGAAAGATTATTTTCAATGTACCTTTTAAATGAAAACCTTGTAAATTCATTTGATAATTGATTTTTGGTTAAATGAATGTATTGATTTTTAACTGTATGTATTTTTTACTGCTGGACCCCAGGAAGAAAAGCTGGGTCTGTGCCCCAGCTAATGGGGATCCTAATAAACTAAACTAAACTAAACTATTTTAAGTTATGCCAAGCTTTGGTTCGTTTCCAAAGGTTTGTGGAACCTTTCTGGTTGCCCTTACCCTAAATGCAAAGTAGAGGCACCACTACTTCTTAAAGAAGGGACTATTTGTAAAACAAGGCAGTTACTGAGCAGCAGAGTCGATATTTTTTATTCAAACTCGACAGAAAAGGCTTTTGGAGTTTGGCGATCTCTTTTATTTCCTTTTATTTATTTGATTTCCTTTTCACATCCTTCAATAAGTTAATAATTCTTTCAGGAATAAATTAATTAATAAATAAGTTAACAAACAAAAGTTGAATACATACATTAATGAAACAAGATAAATGAATAGGAAATAATATATTCACATAATGAATGATAAGTCAAAAACACTTAGAAATATCACCTGCAAACTGTATTTCAGACATAAATGTTATTCCAATTGTGTGATTATTATCTCTTATTAAAACAGAATACAGTTCCAAAGACCTATCTGACTTTAAACGATATAACGCCATCTCAAATTCAGAAAACTCAAGGATGCACAACTAATTATTTAAAATCTCATGAACTACAGAGGAATTGTAAACTGTAGATAAATTAACAAAATAAGTAGAGACACAATGTCTGAGTGTAAGAAAATAGGATTAATGTAGATCAGATATTAAAGTATAGAGCTATTTGGATGTATATATATATATATATATATATATACAATAAAGTGCTGGGCGGTATACCAGTTCATACCGAATACCGGTGTTTTTTTTTTTTATGATATGAATTTTTCATATACCCCAATACCAGTGAGTGTGTAGCGTATGAACGTTGGGAACGCAGAGCGGCGGAACGTCGCGCCGCCGGACATTGTTTGAGAGGGGGGGTGAAACTTTCCGCCGTGTTTATCCATTTTTTTTTCTCGCCGAAAGTTCCGAACTTGTGCCGAAAAGAGGAGCCGTGTCTGTTGTTTGGAAATTCTTCGGCTTTAAAAAATCCGACGTCGAACAAATAACAATATTCTGCAAATGCTGTCGGGCTAAAGTTGTAGCCGTAGTTGGCACTGCGGGAGTAAAGACGCGTTTGCTAGGGGGACTGCCTACGACAAGAAAAGCAAACGGTGGAACTATTTATTTGGTTCAATATTATTTATGGATGTTGCCTTAATTTATGTTCAGTGGATAAAGAAGTCTTCATTTTGCAGTTACAGGAGACGTATTGTTTACATTGTGTAGCCAGTTGGTTTACAAAAGAAGTTTTTTCAAGTTGCAAAACTTGCACAATAAAGGGTTCTGTATTTTGACTGCAACAGTCATGCATTCTGATTCCTTCACATCATTAATACTCGTGTGGACATTGTTTTTCTACAATATTCACTCCTCATGACAGTAAAATATGTAATTCCAAGCCAATTTACTGCAGTAATTATTCTCTAAATTATTAGAAAATGAGGTTAACACCCAGTCGTGCTTGAAGAAAAAACACCGTCAAATGCCGTGAAACCGATATCATTTCGAAAAATACCGTGATATAAATTTTTGGTCATACCGCCCAGCACTAATACAATATTGCCAAAAGTTTTCGCTCACCTGCCTTGGCTCATATAAGTTTAAATGACATCCCATTCTTAATCCATAGTGTTTAATATGACCTCGGTCCACCCTTTGCAGCTATAACAGTTTCACCTCTTCTGGAAGGCTTTCCAAAGGTTTAGGAGTGTGTTAATGGGACTTTTTGACCATTCTTCCAGAAGTGTATTTGTGAGGTCACACACTGATGTTGGACGAGAAGGCCTGGCTCTCAGTCTCCACTCTAATTCATCCCAAAGGTGTTCTATTGGGTTGAGGTCAGGACTCTGTGCAGGCCAGTCAAGTTCATCCACACCAAACTCTCTCCTCCATGTCTTTATGGACCTTGCTTTGTGCACTGCTGCACAGTCATGTTGGAACAGGAAGGGGTCATCCCCAAACTGTTCCACAAAGTTGGGAGCCTGGAATTGTCCAACATCTCTTGGTATGCTGAAGCATTCAGCGTTCCTTTCACTGGAACTAAGGGGCCAAGCCCAGCTCCTGAAAAACAACCCACACCATAATCCCCCTCCACCAAACTTTACACGTGGCACAATGCAGTCAGACAAGTACCGTTGTCCTGGCAACCACCAAACCCAGACTCACATGAAGTTTGGAGGTCTGTAGCGATTGACTCTGCAGGAAGTTGGTGACCTCTGTGCATCAGTGCCTCAGCATCCGCTGACTCGCTCCATCATTTTATGTGGTCTACCACTTCTTGGCAGAGTTGCTGTCGTTCCCAATCGCTTCCACTTTGTTATAATCCCACTGACAGTTGACTGGAATATTTAGGAGGGAGGACATTTCACGACTGGACTTGTTGCACAGGTGGCATCCTATCACAGTACCACGCTGGAATTCACTGAGCTCCTGAGAGCGACCCATTCTTTCACACATGTTTGTAGTAACAGTCTGCATGCCGAGGTGCTGCTTTTATACACCTGTGGCCATGGAAGTGATTGGAACACCGGATTTAGATTATTTGGATGGGTGAGGGAATACTTTTGGCAATATAGTGTATGTGTATAAATAAAGCACTTGTAAATTGTGTAACAGTGTGTCATTTAGGAATGCATATAATCCAAATGGCTGTATATACTAATTTCTGAACTATATTAATCATATTTTCTTACACCCAGAAACACACACATGCACACTGAGACTGTTTTGTTAAAAAAGTTCTTTGTTTTGTGTTTTTGTGTGAATCCAAATTGGTGAAAAAGACTGATGTTCATTAAAATATTTCAGTTATTAGATAAACATTGTCATCTTTTATTTAATTTTTAAGGAGATGCCTATTTGTTAATGTTACATTCATATATTTGATGTATTTTATCCTTTTTTTATTCTTTATTTCCTCATTGTCTGTGTGGGGAAGAAACCGATCCCAGCTGACGTAGGGCGTACGTCTGCAGGCAGGGCCGCCCCTGCCTACACGCAGATCACGCACAGTGCGTAGGGCCCCGCGATCCAATAGGGGCCCCGTTTTGCACAAAGGATGCGCATATGCACAGCCGTGGGGCGCGCTACTAGATCAGTTGTCAGCGCAAGGCAGGAGAAGAGAGTGTAATCTGACACCACACGCGCCGTCACTGCAATGATTGACAGCAATCGATCTGACCAATCACTGGTCAGATGCACATACGCTGCAGGCACTTGTCAAGCAGCTGCAGGTGAAGACGTGATGGCTTCGAAAAAAGACTACGAGTCAGGCGCGAGCAAGAGGGGAAAATAAAAACAAGAGGAAACTCGTGCTTCTCTCGAAGGTTTGTTGAAGTTAGTGCTGGGCCGTAATAACGGCGCCGTTAACGCCGGTATTACGCTGTGTATAGTGTTAACGGACATTAACGGCGCCGTTAACGCCGTCAATTAACGACGCCGTTGATGTCCGGTTACGCTGTTAACGCCCAGCACTAGTAAAAATGTAAAACTCTGTGGCATAAGCAAGCACTAAACCTCCATGCTCAACATGCTTGTTTTGCAGTGCCTGAAAGACTCAAAGGTCTGACTGTAAGTTTTTTGTAGACACAAGTTGAAGTTACTGTTAACTTTTAGTTGTTCTTTGTGACTCAGATTTATTTGTTTTATTCAGTGTGACATTATTTTTCCTGCCTGTTAATTTACTTTGAAGTTACGTTTACATTTTACTCACTTTTTGTGAGTCAGCTTTATTTATTTATTTAATGGGCTTTATATGCACAGCTCTACTACTTCCTGAAATAAGCCAGCTTGTTTATTTCCTGTCTTACATTATTGGACAAACTGATTAATCCAGGTGTGCCTGACCATTGTTGGGGGGGGGGGAGCCGATCCCAGCTGTCATTGGGCGAAGGCAGGGTACACCCCGGACAGCACGCCAGTCTAATTAATCAATTTGTTCTTACTAATAAAGGTTGTCAAGTTCAATGGCATTTCATTATACTTTCGTTTTGTACCTAATATACATTTGGGATTTGGTAGGGTCGGATGGCGGTGGGGGGGGGGCCCCGAAGAAATTTTTTCGCTTAGGGCCCCATTTTGGTCAGGGGCAGCCCTGTCTACAGGTAACAAGTCTATCGCAAGGCTGACATGTAGAGACAAACAAGCATTCACACTCACGTTCACGCCTACAGGCAATGTAGCGTCAACGAACCTATCCCCACCCTACATGTCTTTGGTCTGTGGGAGGAAGCCGGAGAACCCTGTGACTCAAACCGGCCACGGTGCTAACCATGACACCACCTGGCAGCCCACATTTAGACCATTTCCCCTAAATCTGAACATAGAGGGAAGACAGTTCATACATGATATTTTAAAGGACTTTTATTTAGAAGTCCTAAATCAGAATAAAAAACTGGAAATGTTCAGTGAATTTCTGAATTTGAGGTGGTGGTGCTGTCATATTTAGGTCAGATTGGTTTCAGGAAATGTATTCTTTATTATATTATATTACATTATATTAAGTTTCAGTGTTGGAGCATTTTTTTTTTGCAGGCGCTAATTATTGTTTTCCTTATTTCCTATTTACCCATTTTGTTTCAATTAACGTACCTCTTACCGTAATGCCTGGTACAGAGCGCAAACCCATACGGGGGTGGTATGACTGTGTTATTGGAAGTGGAGGCTGTTTGGCAGTGAGAAAGGAAGCAGGACATCCAGAAGGACACGCTGAGGAGTTCATATTATGGGTTTGCTAATTGCTCAAGTGCAATTAGCAAACCCATAATGTGTTGTGTTGTTGGATATATCTGACACCTCATGCGAGGTCTCATGACAGCAAGAGTCCTACTTGGTAAAGAAGGAGTGTTTACCTGCTTTGCAATGGTGTCCCGTGATCATGGCGCTCAACGTGAGGAGGGCGAGAAAGTCCCGAGGGTGCGTCATGTTGTCCCCGATCGTCGGAGCGTGTAGTCCCGCCTGGAAGCGTGTGATGCTGCTGGGATCTTCCAGAGTCCAAATAAAAAAGGATATTGTCGCTGTTAAAAAAGGGGTATACGAGACTATGATGGGAAAAAGGAAGAAAAATCTACCAGACGGGTGAAATGAGGCAGAGTCGCCGGGCGCACCTTGCGAGTGTCAACGGGAGGCTCCGCGGCGTCTACCGGGAAGAGCGGGGCGGAGTCGGTGGGAGAGTGGGCGGGAAGTTGCGCTCACAGCGCGGCGGCGGTGGCGGAGACACGCCGGGAAACGTCTTCCCCGACAAGACCTCCTACTATGGTCAGTCCTTCTCACATTCAGCCCAATCACACTCCTGTATCATCTCAGTCATCCATAACCTCCCTCAAACTGTTCTCACTAGTCAGAATGTAATGAAGCACAGTCACATTCTCTAGGAAACAATGCGTCTAGATGTTTAAAACTTGATTTCCTACTATAATATTATGTATATATATCCCCAAATTCAGTTATGGATATCTGAAGATCCTTAAAAAGTATAAATGTTCAACATTAAAAGCTAGACTGGATCTGTAATTACATTCTTCCATGGTCAAAATGAACATTTCAGATATCCACAATGACATCCTTACTTGTGCATAAGCTTCACCACTCATGAGAGGGGTATCATATTGTAAAACAAAAAGACTGTGTAAACTACAGACCCTATTTTAGGCATGGAACCAACACACTGACTGCGAGACCAGCGAATCAAAAGGGCCAAAAAGCAAACTAATGTCCATGTTTTCAGTCTCATTCCTGCAGCACTCTGGACTCACAGTATAGAAGCTAAAGACTTCCGTTGGGAGACTTTGTAAGTGTATACATCTGTCTCCAGGAAGTCGTCAGGCTCTAAATGAGTCTGTGAATCATTAAGCCGTTGTGATAATGGATTTATGCTGCAGCAAACAGCAGAGTGAACAAACCGATGGCGAGACAGAGGAAACATAACATACGTTCGATCTCAGCGAGCTTTCTTTTCTGCTCTTATGAAAAATGCATAAATGAGTGAGCAAGTTTTCACTTAAATCGTGGCCTTTGTTTCCCCTTTAAATCTTAAATTAATAAAGTGAGTCATAACGTCGTGGACAGATTACAGAGAAGTGGTGAAAATGACTTGACATCTCGTGAAGGGTCTAAAACAATAATAGACCTTGCAGTGAAACAGCTTGTCGTCTGTCTCTGAGGTCAATAAATAACTGTCAGTCTCACGAGTTTACAGGTTTTATTGAAAAATGGCTTTACAAAGTAAGTTTGACAAGCAGCTGCACTTAATTATGCAATGCAATAAGAATGAAACAACAAATCTCTCTGCTAGGACAGGTTTGGACTGAATAGTCCAACATGTTACAAATATAAATACATACATACAGTACGTACAAACATACAAGGATGCAGAATTCACTTTACAGCCTGGCAACAAACTATGTACATTTGCTTAAATATTATTCATCTATCTGCTAATTACAGTGTAGCACTTGTGAATACTGTAAGTAACCGGCGTGTGATGAAGGTCTTATTACTTGAGAAGGGAGTCTTTCCAGAAGGCGAAGCACAAAGGCACTGGATCTTAACCTAACGTGAGGAAGTCGTTCACTCATCGGACTGAAGAAGGCCAGTTTGTCCTGATTAAGGATTCTGTTTCGCTTATTGTTCCAAAGCTCTAATTTTCTTTTCTTCCTGCTTTGACATGATTCATGACGTCGAACACAACATTGTTATTGGAGTGGAAGGCGGTCACTGGAAGAGCGGCTTCATCACAACCCCGAGGTTTATCTTTCCTGTTACTTTGGAACGGGCAACAAGGCATTTGTTATGAAAGAAACCAGGAAGTAACTTTGGCCTGGCACTCTCTATAAGCTGCGGCTCCTTAGACGTCACTTGTTTGTTTATCACCGGCTGGCTGGAATGCGCTGCAAGCCTTTAAACCCCTTGGCTTGACTGAATACTCTATCTCAATGCTTTTCGGTCCAGTTGGGATATCACTCACCCTGCTGGCATGACACAAAGCCTGGCCAAAGAAAACACACATGAAAAGACGGTGCAGTCTTCTAGAAGGCGACTCAAGAGTGTGGTGCATAGATCTGAAGGGCAACGCTGCAGAGAGAGCAGGCGGAGGAAGATGTGTCTGTACAGTATCTCCTGAAGAAGAAACAACCTCGATCCTGCAGGGGGGGGGGGGGGGGGGGGGGGGGGGGAGGTGTGACCATGACTCAGCATAACACCGAAACCTGACATGCTGACATTCGGTTGGTGTTGCTGCTGCGATACATTCTCTGAAATGCTGCTGCTGTGGTTTGAATATTGCATCCAACTGTCGTGCTGCAATCTCTCACCCCAACCCTCTGCATATACTGCAAAAAAAAAAAAAAAAACAACGGCGTCTTCGTCCATGGCGCCTTTTGGGGAGCAGACGTGAAACTGAGAGCCAACAGTTCGAGTCCTTGAGGGAGAAGTGAGTGGATATACGTTAGGGGCGGGTGGCGGTGGCGGCGGCGGCGGGGGAGCGAGGTCAGCCCAGGTCGGTGGCCGTCCCACTGATGGCACGGAACACATGGAGGGAGTTTTGTAACAGCGAGCGCATCATATCCTCCTGGTAGATCTGAGGTCAGAGCAAAACACAGAGATCAGACACACAAAACTCAAATCTGCTGCCCACGCACGGCTCAACACGACACATGACACGATGAGATGTTTAGATTACAGCAGGCATGCATAAAACACAGCTGACCCATTTCCACACAGTTCCTTGATTCCTGAATTGCATGGTGTCTTATCTCGCTTTGTTCTCTTTATAATCATTGTGTTTGATGTGCTGAATAAATCTGGGGAACAGGCTTCCAACGTGGCTCGTTGTGCTGTTCAACCAGCTAAAAAGTGTGGAGGCATCACAATAGAAAGCACTTCCAGACAAACGTTTAGAGAAAGGTCGACAAGATGATTATGATTGTTTTTTTGAATTGATGGTGTTCCCCTTCTTTAAGAAGTTATATGGGACGGTGAATTAACTCCATGTAGGTCACCATGAGAACGCCCAGATAACTGTTTCCTGTATGGAAGCCCATTAGCACTTTGACGACAGAAAATATCGTATCATTAAATTGAGAAACGATCTCCAAATAATGACTAAGAATCTCAATGTTTCGACTTCGCCTTAAAATGCTTGCTCATTTTATGTTGGTTTAGAAAGGAGTGGCTGGATTTCTGTGTCACCTCAGTCAGCAGATAAGCCCACTTGAACTATGAACTATTTTGTTAATTTATTTTGATAATGTAATAATTGCTCATTGGCCACAATTCCTTACTTTAAAGTCAATCTAAAGTGCCGTTTTAACCATTTTAGATCACACCCGGTCATATTGTGCACCTAATTTAACAATATATATGTAAATAAATATATTTTTACATCAAAATCCAATGTTTTATCCTTTCTGGAATCAAAACATTACTCATGCTTACAACAGCACGTTCCTACAGATTTCAATAACATCATGACATCCATCCATTAATCTACAACTTCAGCACCGCACAGCTTCAGAAGCATAAAATATTATGCAGGACTACTTTTTTCTAGAATAAATATGTTATTTTTCACCTTTCGGAAGAATACAGATAGTCTCACTTGCATTATTGCATGTTTATTTAATGGAATTTTGGTTACAAGTTACTGAATGGAATCGTGGTTTACAGAATCGAATGGCATCGTTACAACAAAAAAGAAATCGTCCTTGAATTGAATCGCCAACTACTGTATTGTTAATCTGCAGTTTCACAGCTTCTTGACAGACGGGACTAAACCATCTTGCGTGCTGCAGCAGATAACTGGTGCCCTGCCAAATCTGTGGTGGTAAAACTCACTCTTCCACTTTTCTGTTCCTCGTGTGTGAGGAGTAAGACAAACAGCTGTTTGGGTCACAGGGTGTACTGAAAAGGACGTCCCATACCAGACTGGTCCAGTACAAATACTGGTGTTGTTACACCCCTAGGCGGGGCAGCAACACCTTTATTTGTACTCAACGCTTCAGTACAAATACATGTGTTGTTACACCCAGTGAGACAACAACATCCGGACACTAATCCGCTGCTGATTTAAACAGATCAATTAACTCTATCTGATTGACAACAAGCATTTTGTCGTTTTATTTCAGGACAGAATGCACGGCGGCAGAAACCAGAGACAGCAGGAGGATGTTACCAGGATGTACTTGTGACATGTGTAGACGTGCAATCCTCAACCAGGACATGTAACATTGTTTCATAAGCAGCGTCTCTCATTTGTTTTTTTAAAGCCATCTGTGTTGGCCACAAATGACCTCTTCACGTGTGTGAGTAATCCAACATGTTTATCGAAGGAGGATTCAACATCTGCTGAAACCAATCTCTTCCTTATCATGAGTTGATCATGAGTTGATGAATGATTTGCTGCAAATTGCCGATTCATTCTCACTTGTTTAGAATTAAGAGTAATTATAAACACTCTCCATTTGAATGGCTGCTTTATTTTATGTATCTGGATGAATGTATTTTAGCCATCAACTGGTATACATGAAAGGTGCTACTGATAATGAATGGGTTTCCAAAAGGACAAAAAAAAAGACAAACGGAGCTTGAACACGCTTCATGATCACATTACCTGATTTTCCTTAAAGCTAAAGGCCAGCACATTGGGGAGAAAGAGGCACAGCAGTTAGTTGGGTCAAATCAGAGCAGCGAATGGTAACACAACACTGCTGCAATACAGCCATGACACATTCGACTGATGGGAAGAGAATCAAGAACACATCGTTGATGAGAAAGAGTGAAGTAATATCTCTCTTGCATTACAGTACATACAGAGAAGTTCCCCTTTGGATGAATCAACTTAAATCCACCAACTCATTATGACTCCAAGTCTGAGCATGACCAATATTACAGACTGGGAATCAAAAAGAATGCACTTTTTTTCCTACTTCTTACAGCCACATCTAGATTAACTGCTGAACGTTACTGCAAACTTCCAACAACATTAGAACCAACGTTTAATGACATCAAGCCTACATTTATAACGTGTCACCGGCAGGATTACTGCAGTAATGATGGCTTCGTCTGTGTCATAATGTTGTAAAGTTGGTGCTCGTTGGTTGCTTTGTGAAGCCTCACCACCCCACTCTGATCATTTGCACTGGAAGCTATTAAAGAAAAACCACAACAACGTCAACTTTGCTGTTGCTCAAGGGAAGGTATGTGTATAATAAATAAAACCCTCAGAAAAAGGATTTAAGAAACAGATTCACTTTGTGTGTCCAGTTGGGAATAGAGAAAACGTGGACATCAGAATTCAAAAAGTGAATGGTGATTTGTAGACACGTACAGTTGGATTCGTCTCAGTTTCCAGTGTTTGCATGGATGATAATCTCATTTACATAGGTTTTACATGGAGCTTGGCCGACTGTAATGCAGTAATACGTTTCGGCTTTGCTGACTGTCTCTATAGTAACTGTTATGGGAGTTTTGTAATCTATAATCCGAATCTTTGTCAGGTCAGACGTTGATCCCCATCTCCTCTTTTGCACTGTCATCCTATGACTGAAATTATCGTCAGTTTGTGCGTAGTTAGGTGATATGAGCATGAGATAATTCCAGAGGACATGACATCTGTGTTCTGTACATCTTGTTTTTGACAGGCCATGACCAGTCTTTTGTCTACGTATGATTCCTCCTCCTTAAAAGGCTCATTCCTGCGGTCTCTGAGCCTTTTGCATGAGAAGGCAGGGGCGAACATTATTTTTCCTCTGCAGATGAAAATACTTTGTCGAATAAACCTCGGAAAAAAGCTGATCCTGGTTGTTGATCTTTATTGGGCAGATTCATTTTTCCATAACATAACTTTACATATCATCTTAAAGGTGCTAACATTTAAATTTGGAGCATTAATGTCGCATTAACAACTTCTGCAATATAGGGGAGTAATGTGTTCCTGAGCAAAGAGTTAGGTCACTCTCCCTCTGTGTGTGTTGTTATCCGAGCTTCTCTGTGCTTTGTTTATGTAGCCGTTCTGCGCTCACATGGCGGTTACCACTGACATCACCGTTTATTTTAATATTTAGCATATCTAAATGGTCGTTCCACCCAGATTCCAAAAAGCAGATTTTGTCACTTAGTGCTTGTATAATCCAGCCATGCCGATGCTTGTATTTTGAGTTTGAGATAAAGAGACTTTGAGATATAAGTAGCTCCAATGATGGTTTTATGGTGGTCTAGGGATTATCCAGAGTAATATTCATGTTGCTGTTGAATGTTATTTAGTCATCCTGGGAGCACCAGCCATGAACTGTTATCAACCCCTGGTGAAGACCACAGACTGGACGGGTGGATCGGACTAACACAAATGGAAGAGCAGCAACTTTACTGGATCTGGATCCATCTGGAGGCTGGTGTTAAGATATTAACTAAGTTAGTTTCATAAGTCAACTTTACAGCTAAGTGCTACTAAGTAAGTCATCTTAGTACAGGGGTGCCAGGGTTATGGCCCGCGGGCCGGACCCGGCCCGACTGTACGTCACATCCGGCCCGCGGGTGATAAGGGGAGAATATTTTTTTAATTATTATTTTATCTATTTTTTTTTTGTTTATATATATACCGTAAATCCTCTAATACTGGCCTTTATTCTATTACCGGCCATTCACATTGGCCGGGGCAAGTGTCGACAGGCAGCGTTATTTCCACCCTTCCCATTCATTGTCAGTTTCGCGTCGCGAGGATTTTGGCTGAGGCTATATTAAAGGATTTACGGTATGCCCTGCAATGCATTCGACTCACGGCGAGTGGAGAGACGGTGTGCCGCTGCCTCCCGCAAGACTCTCCAAAATCTTTTAAACTGAATGTTGTCGATCTAAAATAAAGACAGATTCAGCAACTGCATAGCTTATTTCTCGCTTTAAATGTTTTCAGAAACACGTTTCGGTGAACTATTGTCGTAAAATAAGAGAAAGTTTCCAAACGAGCCGCCATGTTGGTCGGTTTGAAATCCGGGAGTAGACAGGACAGCTGTGAAAGCGATCGTCCAATCAGGTGCAGCCATGAAGTGTGCACGTGATTGTATGAAGGAGAGCGCCTGTCAATCATCCTCCTTTGTAATGTATGTCATTTAGGCCTCATTGTGAGGCTATTTTGGTGCCAATGCAATTTCTTTTTGATGTGTAGGCCTTCATGAATAATTTCAAACAGCCTACCTATCCATGTGTTGAGTCCATGTTTGGCCTTTTCAGTCCGAAAGTGTAATCCGGCCCCCTGAGGTCTCACTTGAAAAAAATCTGGCCCCCTGTCCAATTTCACCCTGGCATCCCTGGCTGCGTTTCAAAAACAGTTTGAGTCGCCCTCGCTCACTTTGCCCTTGCTATGACGTCACAGGGAGGCCACTTGGAGGGTGGAGGGAAAGTGGGCGGAGACAATCATGGATCATGGTTGTTGGAGTAGCGCTATACTGCCTATTCCAAATTACACCAAATATGCGGAGACTAACTCATTGAGACAAAGACGTATTCTGCGCTTGATGGCGATACGTCGGCTTATATACTTACACTTGTAAACGGTGGGCTCTGCCATAACTCTGCAACAGACAGTCTTATTGCACAATTTAAGAAAATGAATTAAATTTAATTAAATTTTTCTTCTTTCTTCTTCTTCCTTGGTGGTGAATAGACAGCAGACAATGGTGTTTGAGGTTCATTATCGCCACCGCATGGACATATTTTTCGTGCACCAATGCAATGCATTGTGGGTGATATACAGCTCTGAAGAGACCATCATTGTTGACTCGATCACTCAGCCCTCAAGGGTCGATCTCACGGAGTTCACTTCAGCTGTTCAGAGAAATGGAACAGCCCTTATGATGGCGGCGGGCAAGGGCAAGTGTGCGAGGGCAAGTGTGCGAGGGCGACTGTCTTAGTAGCTAACTGCATTGGTAGCGACGGAGGAGAGGTCATGGTAGCAACCTGTCAATCACAAGGTAGCTCCGCCCCTAAAGCATCCCCTGCTTTCTGGTCTGTTGGACTCTAAATGCACCATCATGTACTAAATTAACATCATGCTGGATTGAAGAAGACTTGAAACTAGAGATTGAGACCATAAACTCATGTTTACCATGTTTACTGAGATAATACATCAAGAGAGAAGTAGGACCATTTTCTCATAGACTTCCATACGGACTTCTTTTTGCAAGCAGAAAACTCGGACACAGAAAACCAAAACTATCTGCAGGGCAAGATACATTTTAATGTTGCCATGTTGTTTCTGCTGAGTCAGTATGTCTTGGTTTTATTAACTAGAATTTTAATAGTATGGTTTAATGGAATGTGACATGATTAAAAGAGATATAACGACTGAACACTATCAGGCCCCTAACCACAGGGGGCCCGTGTTTGATTTGCAGGCCACTGCAGCAGCCTTTCACCAACTGCATAACAAAGCAGAAGGAAACATCTGCGTAACAGGGGTGTAATGGCCCACGAAAGTTCCCAGAAAAGTTACGAAATTACCTGCTCGTGGATGATGTCAGATAGCTCTTTCACCATGTCTTTGAAGTTTGACTTCAGGCCCTCATGGTACTCAAACTGGTCCTCTTTGATAAGACGCTCATTAATGTCCAGAGCGATACTGCAAGCCTGAACAAAACGCCTGGGAGTAGCAAAAGTAAAATGACAACCTTTAGAAGAATGTTTCATCAGAAATGAGAGAAAAGGGAACAACAAGGAACATCCACAGAATAAAGTACAATGACAATAGTCCTGTTTTTATGAGGAACAAAGTATACCTGAAGACGTCCTTCAGTTCTTTTACTTTCTTATTGCCCGACTGGTTGGATTTACTGTCATCCAAGAATGCTCTGGCATAAGCCATCGGACCTGCGTTCACCTGCAACAAAACATGCCTGGAGGTTTTAAGCATTCCTGTAAAGTGATCCATGAAACAGCAGATGAAATCAGCACGCACTATTTGTGCAATTTGTTCCCCTGGTTCCCATGCTCAATGGGTTTCTCAATGTGTTTCTTTCCGATGCCTTTGATGGTTATTGTAAAGCCAAGGTAATTACCTTGGCTTACGAACCCCAGCCAAGTAGTAGTAACATAAAAGAAGCCCCGAGAAACAAAAAGAAAACCTGGTGATCCTTTTTCTAAGTCTGATCTCAACTGTTTTCACTCCTGTGTTGATGACATAACAACAGTTTCCCAGGATATTTTCTTACATGTTTTGCAAGACAGGTTGAGAAAAAGGTTGTTTTTTTCTATTTATTGTATTTTATTTGTTTTGATTTTCACCTGTTCTGAAGTCAGAGGGGAGATTCAGATCAAACTCATGGATCACCAACATTTTTCAGGGCTTCAGTATTCTGGATTTGTCATGGTGACATTGTGTTTGCTTCGCGGTGTCTCTTACCTGCACAGAGACGCAGCCCTGCAGTTTGAGCTGCAGCTGGATCATGTCCACCTCCTGGCTGGAGCAGAGTTTGGTCAGCTCCGCTGTCCGTGCCTTCATCTCATCTATGGCCACCTCCACCGGCTTGAGCTCCACCTGCTTCTCCCCCACCACCTCCACGCGCTTCTTCACGTACGGGAAGGTATTGGCAGCTGGGAGTAAATAGAGATGGAAAAGAAAAAAATGGTTGTCAGTCATGTGAATATGAGAAGTAATTAGTTTTCCATGGTATACAATGGCTGGAGGGTGATATAAGATAAGCCAGGGAGACTTGAATAGGGTGTTAACCGTACAGCCGTCCCATGCTTCATTTCCAACTGTTTTCAAGTCAAGTTGAAACAGCTCAAATGTGTCACGCTTCAGGACCAGGATGTATTTAGGAGGGAAACAGGATAAGCAGGCGGGACAACATTTTGAGGAATATATCTGTCTGGATCGTCGCTCGCTCTGTGCCTTTAAGAGCTGCAGATTGACTGATGGATGGATGGATGGATGGATGGATGTTATGATGATATTTTTTGAAAGTGGCTGGCACTAGCTGATGTAAGCATGTGGAGTATTTTGTTTTCCAGGAAGAAAAAGAAATTGGATTTGGTTATTTTTTGGGGGGCATAGGTTATTAAATAGGTGCTCTGCATGACTGGGGATGTGACCTAAAGGCACTTTTCATTTCAGCTCAACTTTAATGTTAAAAAAGAAAATGAAAAAATGAATAAAATAACGGATAAATATAAAAAAAAAACAGAAAAAAGACATTGATGATGACTTCAAACGGGTGAGATGAAGATCTGAGGCTTTTGCCTTGTCGTGATGCAATATCAATATGCTGTCGTCTGTGACATGAGATGTCGTCTGTGACATGAGATACCGTGTGCCTGATTCACGATGTTGGTGAATGAGTGTGTTCCATGTACTTGTGAGCACGCTCCTCCTCTTGCACTGCTCCTCCACCCCGCCGTGTTTCTTGCCAGACAGCGTGTAAGGCGTCTCGAACACAAAGCGGTTGATGTTGTGGCACTTCTCAAAGTCCGTCTTCTTCTCTGGCGCCTCCTTCTCCTCAAAGTACGGCTTGACAAACGTCACCTGGATGTAGGCGAACTTGGTGTCCAGGTCTTTGGGATTCACCTGTGGGAAAGCAACCATCTTTAATCCAATTTAATTGCAAAAGGACTAGATAGTCAGATAATGGAATTGTATGGGTCTGCACTTAATAATCAGGCAAACGTCATTCACACCTAGACTCTTCTGCCTCCATTTATCTACTGCACCTTGTTTGAGTCCTGAATAATCTTGACGTTTTCTGGCCCAAACTTCTCCCCGTAGAGTGTCAGTAGCCGCTGGGAGATTTCAGACAGACCCGTGAGTTTGGGCTCTTTGTAAATGTACTCCTTCCCGTCCTCCTCCTCGAAGTAGCCCTGCACGAGATATACATCTTCACTGCATAACAGTCCATCTGGAGCCACATGCATCCAAACGATGCATTTACTTCAGTAATGAGTCTTAGAAGTTTATGATAATTTGTTGATTTGTTTTTGTTTTTTTTCCAAAACAAATCAACTCTAAGTGCCAACACCATTATATGATGATGTTTTTTGCTCTCTGCACAAGATGCAACACATCCACCACACTTTGCATAAATGGCATAACACAAGTGCATGCCACATTTCCTGGAAGTAAGATCTAATGTATTGCAGCCACTATATTGAAGCTGCTTGTTGCTGTTCAATCACACATGTGGAAATGTAACCTGTGGTGAATAGAGCTACTGTGTTGCACACAGTTGCATTTACAAAATTGTTTTCAATCAATCACTTCACTTCCCCGCCGCGACCCTGAATACAGGATAAGCGGTAGACAATTGATGGATGGATTTCACTTCCAGATTTTCAACATGTGAAATATTTCCATAATATATCCAACATTGTGGAAATTATGTTTGATTCATGCCTACACGATCCAGGATTCAATTTCAATGTACGCACAAAAACGGCAAATACAACAACAAATGGAAAAATACTTTTTTAAGACAAAATCTAATGTTTTCAGTATCAGTGAAATCAGTAGTGTATATCATGGTGATGGGCCCCGGTGCAATTATTTTTTTGTGCCCTCCATCCCCGCCCTAAACACAAGCGCACGCTTGTGAGCACTCCACGCACGCACACGAGAGTACGATAACTGTCCCGGCCCGGGGAGAGAGACATGCATTTGCATAATTTAAATATCTAGCCCGCTGAATCTTCCAATCCGGCCCCGGTTCAGCACCATCAATTTTTTTTTCACCTTCAAAAAAAGTACGTACAGTGCGTACTGGATTCCGGCTGGCGGCGCCGCTGCAAACAAATACAATAAAACCATCGCAGGGCCGTTAGTGAAATGTCTTGCCTCAGTCCACCAAAGCAAAACAACACAGAGACGCATTATGTCCATCTTTAATTGCTTTTTTTTAAGTTGCGATATAATGTGATGTAATTCACCACCACTGTAACTGTCCTAGAGACAAGTGAAGGTATATATATTTTGCGTCTTTGGTTGTTAATAACTGTTTGGGTTCATTGTAATAATTATTGTAAATTATAAAAAAAACTTAAAAAAAAAAAAGTTTATATTAATCATGTGACGTAGTAGGTCACGGGACCTGACCTTTAACACAGGAAGAAATGAAGAAATGAAGACAATGACATCAGTATGAAGCGTGGCCATTATTCCTTTGGACCGGTGCAGTTATAACCACACCTTTCTGAGTTACATCTACCCAACGCTTTAGTGTGCAGCACAGTGCCCTGTGCTTAGGTGCACCGTGTGCTAGCTCTTGCCCTTGCAGCTGCTTGTCGCCCTCACCTGTCCGTAAAAAGCCACTCTGAAGTACGTCCCGAGCAGCCTGCGGCCTGATTGTATCACCTCCATGATCTTGTTGTAGGCTCGGTGCAGCGTGTCGTACAGTCGGCTTAGTTTCTGGAAAAAAAGAAGGCAGAAGTGCATCAGAGCTGGGTCTATTTTCTGATTGGGTGTTGACTGGGGCAATAAACAATCATTAAAGTATCTTTTTCATGATCTAATTAGATAATGATATGCCTGTAAACTCTATGATGGATTGATGACCTCATTTCCCATCCAGACTCAAGGCACCTGTGACGCTGCCCTTCCCCCACCCTGATGTTGTTGTTTTCCAGATCGGCATTAGGGAGGGAGAGCCATTAAAAGCACTTAAGAACAAACAAGTTGCACGATCAAAGAGTCAGTCACATTCAATGTACTGAATGAACTTTGCTTCTAAGTGTCTGCTAGTATGTGGCTTCAGGCATCCAGCATTTTCACCTGCTGGCAAACAATAGAACACTGTGACTGCAGGTCCACACGTCTAAGACGCCCAGGAGTTAAATGATGAGTGGAACATGAGCAGGGTAAACTTTACACACAAGGATTTATATCAAGAAGATGTTTCTACAAACAAAAGACCTTACATAGGTGTGATAACATCATGAGCATGACGACATGGATGAATCACAGTGGCTGCTTGTTTACGATAGGAAGATCTGGTATTTGAGCTGGAGAGGGACGTCGCTGCCGTACCTCATACTCATGACGCTTCTCATAGATGGGGATAATGAGCTTGGCGATGTGGGTGATGAGCTCATAGCGCTCAGCTTTCCACAGTGCCTCCACGCAGACCTCGAGGTGTTCCACCAGGACTTCCTAAACGGGTAGAAAAGGAATAACGGATCTCTTTTCATCCACATGCACAGTATCGGGTCATCAGATGGACAAACAGAATATAAATAAAATGTGTTAAGATTTAAACTTTAGTGAAATGTTACAACTTTCAAGACGTATTTTTGATCACTACGAAATAGAAGTACAAATTTAGATACCAGCTGTAGTTTGAAATGTTTAAATCAGTTACAATCAAGCCAGTTGCCATTTGTGAGTCAATCTGAATTGACTAACTAATGTCAAAATCACTTCACAATGTCTTTTGTATGTAAGCCAGTCTCGTGCAGAAGGCCACACCTCGGTGTAATAGACGTCTTGCATTCCGGTGTCTTCTCTCATGGCAGCTTCCTCCTCTATATTCAAGGTAATCTTCTTAAAAGCTGCGAGGCCGGTGGGGAACAACTCTAATAAACAGCAAAGACAGGGCAAAACGGATTCACATAGATATCCAGAAGAAAATGATCTACAAATACTGTGTTTGTTGTATGTTGGTTCTGTGGTAGCAACGGGTGCGTCGTCACAACAATGATAACAACCGTGTCTGAAAGCTATGGAAATCCAGATGAGATCTAACAAAAGCAGCAGTGCTGCGCTAGCTGTCAGCCAACTGTAGCTCCCTGAAAATGAATGATCTTTGTCTGCTGACATTCCTCGAAGACAAACACGAGTTGTGTTTTGAAGAGTATTTCCCCGAAGGTTTTGCATCAGATGACAATCACCATGAGGAAGGGCAGCATCGCGTCCCTGTCCGGTCGTTTGTTTGCATGCTGTATCTAACAATCAATCTAACTCTCACTATACACCAGATCACTAGGTTCTGTTATCACATCGCATGGATTCTCCTACCATTGCTACGCAGATGACACCCAGCTGTTCCTCTCTTTTCCCCCTTCCTCTGACGCTCACATTGCAACTCGCATCTCAAACTGTCTGGCTGACATCTCTGTCTGGACAACTGCACATCACCTCAAGCTCAACCTGAACAAAACCGAACTCCTCTTCATCCCAGGGAAAGACTGCCCTTGCATGGACCTGTCGGTCACTGTCGAGGGCATCACAGTATTACCTTCCTCAACTGCAAGGAACCTGGGTGTAATCCTCGATGACCAACTATCCTGCACCCCCAACATCACTGCTGTGGCCCGATCCTGCAGATTTACCCTCTACAATATCCGCAGGATTCGGACCTTCCTCACAAAGGATGCAACGCAGCTCTTGGTCCAAGCACTGGTCATCTCCCGCCTTGACTACTGCAACTCTCTCCTGGCCGGACTCCCGGCCTCTGCGATTAAACCATTACAGCGTATCCAGAATGCCGCAGCACGCCTTATCTTCAATCTACCCAAATTCTCCCACGTGACCCCCCTCCTCCGTGACCTCCACTGGCTCCCTGTTGCAGCACGCATCCAATTCAAGACGATGACACTGGCCTTCAGGGCCATCAATGGAACGGCACCCTTCTACCTTCAAACACTGGTCAAACCTCATGCCCCGAAGCGAGCACTTCGCTCCTCTACTTCAGCTGGCCGGCTGGTACCACCATCGCTGAAATCAAACAAATGTCGCTCAGCAAAGTCCAGACTCTTCTCTGTTCTGGTCCTCAGTGGTGGAACGAACTCCCGACTAATGTCAGGACAGCAGAGTCATTTGCCATCTTCCGAAAAAGGCTCAAGACTCACCTGTTCAGACTTCACCTTGACTCTACATAGCATGACCCACTAGCACCCAACCTCGACACCCCCCCCCCCCCCCAAAAAAAAAAAAAAAAAAAAAAAAACCTTACCTATAGCACTCTGATCTTAGCACTGTTGCTCTTGAAGTACTACTTTACTCAGATGAGGACCTAACACTTGTTCTATTTTTAGCTCTTACTTTATCGGCAATGATACGTCGTGGTTTCTTTGTTTCCTTCTTTTGACAAATGTACTTATTGTAAGTCGCTTTGGACAAAAGCGTCTGCTAAATGACCTAAATGTAAATGTAAATGTAAATCAGAGAACAAACTCGCATGGCCTTTATCGCCAGTGGAGGAGAATCTTCCTGCTGGACCACAACGGCCTATAAAGAGATTGCATACTTGCTGGTTGCTGTCTTTGTCACGCCATCATAGTGTCGGTAAAAGGGAGAGTTCACCCCAAAATCAAAAAGAGGGGGTGGTTTGACATTTGATAGTTTTCTTAGGTGATTTCTCTGCAAATTATTATTTTACAAATGAATTTAATTAATACTGCACACACGGCTTAGTGTTCCATTACGGTATAAGTGTATGCACTGTAGATGTGTGGATGTCCTTACTTTTCCTGTGGAGGTATTCTGCTACCAGTGCAGCCACATGGACGTAGCACATGGCCGCCTGTGGAGACACAAACAAAGAAAACCCAGAATATTTCTGTCTGAGTGGAAACAGGCCGCTCTATGCAAAACTGAAACGCTGAGAAAACAGCCAATGTTTATATCTTAGTAGGCAGAAATAAACATCTTATTGCAGCTTCACCAAAATAAAATGAAAGAACTTGACCAGCCCTTTTGTTTAACGTTCGATATGGTTTAAAACAATGCAAACGTAAGACAAAACATCAGTATGACAGTGTGCATGTCAGCAAACTAAAAATGTTTAACCATCACATCAAGTCAAACCACCAGGCGACCCCAGGTCCTGTTGGCACACATTATTTACATAGTTATCTGAAACAAAAAAAGAGGAAGGCATGTGAACAAACGAACACAAAGCGAACATTCGGAGTCTTGCTGCTGATACCTCAGAGAGATCTCCGTTCTTGAGGTGTGCCCGGGCCATGCTGTCCAGCCAGGTCCGTCGTAGTTCAGGGGTGCTGGCGTAGGACCGGGCCAGGCTGTACTGGAGGTCCAGCAGCATCTCCGGGTCTTTCTCATGCTCTCTCATCTGGGCTGTGGCCATCAGCACTGTGCGGATCCGCTTGGTTAGACCCTTCACCTCAGAGGGGAACGCTGTGGACTGCATCACGCAGAGAGGAGTTAACACACACTTGTGAAAACATGAATCTATGAATCCAGGCTATCATGTTGCTGTTTTGATGCTTGATCCTGGAGTCAGAGCTGGGATTGGGCAGACTTTCGGGTTTTCCCGACATCTCCACTGTACCTTCATTGCCTTGTCGCTGTTTGCAAAGTTGTTGATGATGGAGAGAGACTCCTGGAAGCGTGAACTGCCGGTCAGCGCCACGTCGGAGATCAGCTGGCTTACAGCGATGATGATCTGGACGAAGTAAAAGCCAGAAGGACAGAGGGGAGCCGAACCGGGAGTAAAGGGAGAAATGGAGCGGATGATGGGAAGAAGAAAATGAAAGGAAAGATAAACACAGATCCACATGCTTCATGTAGAAACAGAGTCCAGAGAGAACCATGGAAAGCTGGACAGCCTTCTACTACTGTGTTAGCAAGCTACTACTACTGTGTTAACAAGCTGCAAACTCAGCAGGCAGTATGTGTTAAATCTGTTTAAACAACTTCTAAGTTTCTCCACCGCCTTATGAAAACATCTGAAGGCCTCGGAGGAGCGTGTGTGGACAAAAGGATGACGATAACGGCTGAATATTCGCATTAGAGATCATGAAAGACTTTGTTACAGACCACCAAGCGTGTTAAATGGTGACAGTAGGACTATTGTTCGCACATTATTTCACATGTAAGAACAGAGGACGACATGTTCTTCCTCTACTTCAAAAACCAACACCCTTTACCTGCAGGTGCGTGCGTAGGAAGGTCTTCCTCTTGGTGTACTCATAGTTGTTTCTCATCAGCAGGTAGAGCAGGGCCGACACCTCGGCCCTCAGAGATGCCAGCTTGGAGACGCAGCACTTGAGCACCTCGCAGCACAGGGCCTCACACAGCGTCACGCGGCCCTTAAACAGCACCGACGGGAACTGACGGGACAACGTGTTAGTGTGTTAAAGGGCCGGAACGGGATTAGAAAAATACTGTCAGTATGTAGGGAGGGCAGCAGGGAAGTAACAGTGAGACATTAGAGGGAACAAGAAAACAACCTGAAAAGTCTGTGATATTTCAGTTTGAAATTTGAATGGTAAGCATAGAACAAAAGCACTAAAATAAACAGGTGACAAAAAAAAAACATCATATATATGTGTATACTTCAGATGAGGGAGTAGTATGGTGGCAGCAGGGCTCCACCTTTTAATAAATATATGTCTTTGGGGTCTAGATAGTATGTTACTTATGTTGTTTTATGTAATTTGTTGAAAAAAAAACAGAACATTGTAGTGTAGTAGAACTTGGAAGCATAATACTTAATATATATTAAGTATTATGCTTAATAAGTAATATTTAACCAGTGTGACTCTATAGAAGCCAGTCACAAGTCAGAGTTGGAGTCATGTTAGAGCTTTCTTTTACTCCATAACTGAAAGCAAAAACAATCTAAACTAACTAAGAAGTATACGTGCAGCAATACAGAAAAACACAGGAAATGAATATTTATTCTATGCCTATAAACGAGCAGTGCGGTACAGCTTGCTCTTGTTTTGGACGTTATAAATAATACAGAGGCAGAGTGAGTGTGGGGACTCCTATGACACACAGGATGTACAAGTGTTTGTTTACTAGGCGTGGAAAATATGTGTCCAAAACAACAAAAAGCATCTTTTTGATCATAATTTCAGTCCGACAGTGTGGCGACGTACCTTGTTAATGAAAGCCCTGAGTGCGGCGAAGACGTGTCTGAGGGCAGCTTCTGATTGGCCGACTTTTAGGAAGGTCAGGTAAACGTCAAACACTTTCTTCATCAGGGGGTTGTGACCGTCGCTGTCCAGCAGCTGGGTCTGAGACACACACACACACACACACACACACACACACACGGGAGGACACAGCATTGATTTATATTAGTCCCTGGAGACACTACGTATTTAACCCCAACCCAAAAATAAAGTACAAGTATACACATACACACATGAACAAGCACACAACGATACTTTCATGTATAAATAACTTTTATTGACTCAATTGTGACTATATCTTTAAACAAGGGTGCGGATCTTTACTGAAGCATGTGGGTGTGTGTGTGTGTGTGTGTGTGTGTGTGTGTGTGTGTGTACACACTGACCTTGAAACACTGTGTAAAAAGTGAGAGGACATCCAGGACACTCAGGCACACCTCAGTGGAGATGTTACCCTCCAGCAGAGCCTGGTGGTGGATCTCTGCTTCTGAAGGCCCTGTTCCTGAAACACACAGACACACAGACACACAGACACACACACACACACACTCATAGTTTACTGGATTTGATTACAGATAGTACAATAACTGGTTTAACATGCTGGTAAAAGGGAACAAAACATGACTAAGGATCAGCACAATTCAACTGTTTTGTCTGCCGTTATTTACACGCCGCCTGTCAGGGACATTGACGACTTGTTGAGTGCAGCAAGGGAAACAAATGGACATGCAATCATGCAAACTAGAGGGGACACATAGGTAGAACTGGCCAACATGCAGTAGATCCTGCCCATTATCCATGACAGTAAGTTCACAGAGGCCTTTGAGCTTTACAAAATGTTGTCAGTGGCATTTATTAGGCGTAGGATGAATCTAGAAAAGTCTGAGGCTCCATTGGCTGTGAGTCTTACAAGGAGCACTGTCAGGAACTTCCTATTGGCTTGTTTCCATCAAGGTGCAAACCTGGAGGTGAGTTTGTTCTGGCTTTCTCAGCTCACTGGGTGTGTCTCTAACATTGTGTGCTCGATTATCTCCAGAACTGACTTAAGTACATGAGATTAACTTTTAATAAAAAGGCGTGTGGTCATCTTGCTTCAGCCTCTCCAAATCAATCTGTGCAAACGTTCATGTTTAAACAAGGCTTTCTTCCAAGTTGAAGTCAACACTGAGATTGTGTTTGGTCTGGGTCAAAGTACTGGATTGGAAACTATTGTTCTGCCAAAAGGCTGCCGTTTTTCTAAGTGCCTTTGGACTGAATGTTTGCTCAATGAACGTACGACTACGTTTATACAAAAGGTACCGTCTACTGTAAATAATACACTGACTATGGACAAACAGCCTGACTTCAAAAAAATCCAAATGATCCCTTTAATGTTTAATTGTGAATTATATCCTGCTTATAATTATAGTGTACAATCACCTCAAATTACATTTTTAATTAAAGAACTAATGAACCCTTCTAGACAATCAGTTGCTTTGTTATAAGCAAACAAGACAGTCGGATGACATTTCACATCAGAATGTGCATACTGGTGTTTGTGGTTACCTATGTTGAGAGTGAGGGAGGCTTCCATGGTGTTGAACTGGTGTAACTTAGTCTGCATGAGGCTGGCTCGGTTGCAGCGCATCGCCGGCATCGTCTGAGACTTCCTGTCTGAGGAGAACAACTTCGACGCACATATCTCCTGACTCCTGTATGGATGGATGGAGGGAGGGAGGGATAATATGAGTGATAGTCGTAAAGAAAAGAGAGTGAGACACAGAAAGGAAATGAAACCCTGCAGATATCTAACCTATTATATGAAATCCAATTACCAAACACATCACTCATCAGGAACAATAGGTGATGTCATTTTGAACCAAACAAACCACACCAACAGTTTATGAAATCTATCTCTCTTTATGAATCATAGGTAAGCCTTACCGCCCGATGTTCCTTTTCCCAATGTAACGGAGTTGAACCAGACAGATCCTGCAGGGAGAGTACAAATAATAGAACATATTAGCAGGAGAATGGGGGTTGTCCTGCTGAATTGACTCTGACACCAAAATCAACACCTGGATATTTGAAAAGAAAACACAATTGTCATTTAGTCTCCAGACTAAGAATTCAATTTGACCCTAAATTCCTTCAACACGTTTTCTTTTGCCACACATTAATTTGTTACAGATACCTCCGTTTATTTTTCTTATTTTGCAACATAAGACTTATTAAACATGGAAAAACACACATACTGCATCACACCACTACTCACTCTAGCAAACTGAGGAAGTTCATGATGTCTTGAGGGCCAACTTTGTTCCAGTAGGCGATGAGAGTGTCTATTGAGCATAAAGTCAAACTTTACAATGCATGCTTCTGTTGTGACATGAACATGAATCAATGTGCATTCAATTGAATAAATCGTTTCTATTGATGTTGGAGGACACATGTTGGTACATCAACTAAAGATCCTAGATGGGAGACGTCTGGCTGTGTAGAGTCTATCCAGAAATAGCAGGGTCGTTACGTCATGCAGGATGTATGTGGTGAATGAAAGCCTGACTGTGCCGTGTGGTTGTAGATCATCACTGACCCTCTGACAAGGTCTTGACGATGTGCAGGAAGGAGAGCAGGAGGCCCTTGATCTCATATGGTCCCAGTCTGCCGATGGGAGGCATGGGGCTGCTGCTCATCGTGGAGCCACGTCTCTGCAGCTGGAACAACACATAGACGTCTAATGGTGAGGTATTCACATTCAGCCAAACAAAATTAGTCTTTTGTATTTGTATAATATCACATTTTCTGTCCAACAATAGAACAGACAAAAGAATGCAATGCTTTTCTGATTTATGACTCCTTGGATACTACTTAGAAAGGATGATAAACATAGTTCATTAAAAAAAAGAAAAAAAGCTTGGGTAACAGCTGGACACTAAAGTAAACTAAATGTTAATCAAGCAGGAGTTCATTTATCAGCCATGTACACATTAAGTGCACTACTAGTTACAATATAAGATGGAGGCCTCTGTGAGATCGACTGAATTAACGCACAGAAGAAACAGTGCAACAGTGTGTCTCACTGAGGTGTTTTCAATAGTTATTGGAGCTCTATGGCACAGATATCAGACGTCGCAGAAAACGCTTGATAGTCGGATCATTTCATTCAGGGTTTGGGTCTGCACATGGATAGATATAGACGTATCCATGTCCGTGTAAATATTTCTCTAGATTCTTTGTCCACACTAGGGCTGTGTGTTGGTGAGAACCTGGAACCAGATGCGTATCGTGATGCGGGGATAATACACTCACTGGACATTTGATTAGGTTCACCCTTTCAACAGCTCGTTAACACAAATACCCAATGAGCCAATCACATGGCAGCAACTCAATGCATTTAGGCAAGCAGACATGGTCAAGACCATCTGCTGAAGTTCAAACCGAGCATCAGAAGGGGAGTTAAGTGACTTCGACGTGGTCGTCTGAGTATTCCATCAACTGCTGGTCTATTGGGATTTTCACGCTCGGCAGCTTCCAAGGTTTACAGAGAACGGTCCAAAAAGAGAAACTCTACAGCAAGCAGTAGTTATTTGGGTGAAAATGCTTTGTTTGTATGTCCTGACTGGTTGGAGCTAATAGAAAGCAGATGGGCTCCAGCAGCAGAGGACCACACACCTCCTGTCAGCTAAGAGCAGGAAACTGAGGTTACTCTCCACACCGGCTCACCAACACCGGCAAATAAAGAAGGGAAAACACTGCCTGGTCTGATGCTGCGACATTCGGATGGTGAGGTCATAAACAACAAAAAGGGGGTCCAACCCGGTACTAGCCAGGTGTACCTGATCAAGATGCAGGTGAGTGTATAAAAGAATGTTTTGCAAAACTGTAAGCAAGGCAATGGCAATATATTGAGATTTTCTATTTATCTAATGGCACACTGCTTTATGGATGAAATAGCATAGTTACAGAGCACATGAAAGATAATCAAATTATAATCAACCAATCAGAGGGGGGAAATAAAATACTGATTGATCAATTGCATCAATTGCATCAATATCAATTTGTACTATGAGCATAACATCTACAATGAACATTAGTTAAATAAGTGCTATATTTTAGATCAAAATGAGGAAGTAGAAATAAAATGATGTTGTGTCAACCCAATCTGGAGTTTGCAGGCAGAGAAGTGAGGACATCTGCAGTTTACATAACGGGTAAAGTTTAGGGAAGCTGTGGCCAAGAAGTGACGTGAAGTTTCATCAGTGAACGCTTTAACCATCAGACAGGTGTGTTTCAAAATGTCCATCTACGTATTTACACAGATGATAAATAACCCAATCCAAGCCGCCTATAATCTGGATCCATGACAAAACAGCAGATGTACATTCAGTTCTGGCATCAGACGAGGTAACATGGACAAACCCGTGCTCACATGAAGCTTGTGTACTTTGGCGTGTTGTGTCTCCAGGGGAACCAGATCAAAAGTGTTATTTAAATTATGTAATTTAAATCTCAAACGGTCCTTAGCATGTGTTTCCAATATCATCCATTTGATTGCATGTGCCACAGTTACACAACAGGAACAGAGAAGGGCTTGTGATGTGTTCAGACACAGCAGGCAGACACGACACTTTCCAAAACCAATATGGAGATATTTGCTTGGATATTATTTTGGCATCAGTGAGTCTTCAGATTTGGATACATCACAGTGTTCGTACATGGCATGAGCCTTTGCCCATTGGTTTTGAAGATAATTGTATAAAATCAAAAACAAATGGATTGACAGAACAAATCAAATCAAATTTGTTCAAAATTTAAAACTGCAGCTAACCAAGTCCCGTTTACACACTTCTTGAGTGATCCGATCACAAGTGGAAGCTCGTCACGTAAATTCACATCTTGGGGCTATTGCACAAATCCTAGATTAGGGATTAAGTCAGGATTTCCTGGTGATCCAGTTGCATGAAAGCATGTCGCATATGTAATGGCATAAGTTACCATGGAGATTTATCCTGTCAGACCAGGATCTATCAAACTGATCCTGTATCCACTTGGTTGGGAAACCAATGTGTTCATTCTAAATATGCCACTGCTTGTACATGTAGCCATCCAGTGAAGGAGCCTACTGTTATTAGAATTAATATTTCAGTTTGTGAGAAGTGCGCCGCACGCCTCGGTGAATGGTGGATTTGGGGTCTGCATCAGTGAATCAGTGATTGATCTCGGGTCTATTTTAGGAAGGATTAGTTACAGCTGTTCATCCTGGTTTGGCCTTTCTGCAACCAATTAAGCCAGACTGGTCTCACTGGGAAATGTTGAGCCCTGCTTAGTCATCTATCCTGGAGATCTGGATTCTGCTTTTGTGCAAATAAGAATGCAGCTCCACATGCATCTCAAGTCACCACTTGTGCCTGGATGTTCCCCGCTCTCTATATGCAAACAAAGACGTAAATCACTTCTGTAAACAGCAGTGTTGTTGTTTTCAACTGGTGGGAGAGAGCGAGCAATACATTTCCTGTGCCTAGTCTGCTGGAAATTAAAATAAATCAAAACAATACAGCTATCCCTTGGCAGTGAGCGCTAACACTCCTCAAAGAATGCAGTCCAGACCACATCCGGGTATGGATTGAATCTACTCTCAAAGAGGTCATCAGTGCTTCTCAGATGTGCTGAGAGCTGAAGATCACCCAGGACGCATGTTAATGTCATGTTTGAATGGGGGACGTGTCACACTGCTACACATATAGCATTTAGTGGTGGAGGAAATGTTCTCACCTCAATGCTGTCTGGTGTTCCTGGGTCCAAGAACAGAGAGCATCGGGAGTCCTCTCTCCTCACAATATGGCCATTCTGAGCAGGCAGACCTACAACACAATGCATCATTATAATATTTTATAATGCCAACTGAAAGCAGCACAATAAATTACACACAGACTTCATCTTACAACCACAGCTTCAGTGACATCAGCTTGTTTTGAGGAGCACAACAATGACTTTGGGCTGCGTCTGGATTCCAGATACACCGACTCGCACGTCAAGCACGGTACATTTGACCTTGTATTGATAACATTATACATGGCGGATCAACAGATCGCACTCAACCATCCATTAAGAGGGTACTCCACTTTCACACCGCAAGGAGTAGTTTACGACTCAGAGGAAATGTACCGAGCCTGTGAAGCCAGATGTATAAAGTCGTCGCTGGATCTGAAGCAGAGCATACTGTAATGATGTCACCATAGAAACAAGGAGGAATGGATTTCATTTCATACACCAAGACTAAAGGTCGGGACATCTTCTTTATTCTTTATTTGTTATTTATTTATCGAGAACTGGAACACATTTAACTTTTTCACAAACCAATACTTAAAAGTACAAAGGGAAAATGTACCCATTTTTAGCACCAGAATGTGAATGTAGCCTCAAGACAAGAAGAAGATTGTGAACAGAGCCCATCGGAGAGTTGGAAAGTAAATTAAAAGAGAGAGAGAGAGAGAGAGAGAGAGAGAGAGAGAGAGAGAGAGAGAGTGCTGCTAATGGACCAAGTTGTGTGTAACATCCATTTTGCGTCCGTGGTGGATAATGGACGATGTGAACACAGGAAGAGGCCAGGTGCCGAATGCACGGGGAGTGTTTGGTGCTCGTGAACTCACCATGGTCTCTCTCCATTGCAGTGCTGATTCTCCTGCTGTCTGTGGAGCTGGTTGATACCAGGTCATCTCTGGAGCCCTGAACAACCACAGGATGGAAATCTGGTTGGACCTGGGTTACCGTTGTAAGTGGTGTGTGAGGTGCTTATCCATAGTCAGTGTATAACCTCGAGTACCAGCACGAGAGCAGAGCAAAGTGCTGCTGTGGACGGGGGCAGCAGCAAAACCTCTTAGAGCCACCTAAAGACATCAATATCAGTCAAAGTGTATGCTTTATTTGAATATTTATTTTACCTTGCTGTCACACAGCTGTTTCAAAGCCGCTCAGCGACTGAGGCAGACCAGCAACTCCTGTGTTTTGTGAGGTAAGATTACTGGTTCTGTCAATGAAGTCTTGTGGCTTTTAACAGCTTCACATCTGACGACACGGTATAGTGGTGGTAATATTATAAATATAGTACATTTAAACTGATACTGATGGTTTTAGATGTTTAAAACACCATAGCAGTACATTGCTTTGCTCCTGTGCTGGTATTCCTGTCTGTTTCTCCAAACCGGGGGAATGCTGACTATGGTTAAATACCTCCTACAACCCCACTTCAAAACGTCCAAACTATCCCTTTAAAACGTAAACTGTTTGATACGAAACTCTTGCTTCAGATTTTATTCAAGTAAACTGGAGGAATGCTCAGAATTTATGGTAAACAATGTTTCAAGGTACAGACTAAAAGGTGACACCGCCTGACAGCATCACAATGAACAGATACACATCTGTCTTTTAAAACCAGTGTGTGTTGCAAGTTTGCATGAAAAAGCAAAAGCACTACGTGACCATAGTGTGGAAATCCAGGGTTGTGGGGAGACTCACATTGAGGCCAAGGCCGGGGCTGGAGGTGTGTGGCTGGGCAGACAGCTGCTTCAAGTTCTGGTAGAGCAGCTCGAAAAGTGGCAGGTAGAGCAAGCAGATCCTGGCCTGCTGATTCTGAAACATTCATTATGACATTATGAGAAGTGAATGACATTACGTGAAGTTATAGAGGCAGACAAAATGACTATTGGAGTAAAGACTGTAGGTTCAAGTTAAATACACAGTTGTTGCTGCCTACACTACCCAAAAGCCACCTGGGACCAGCTGCTATCCAGGACTCCTGCACTCTAAACATCGGCTTGTTTGCTTAACAGACAACGGTATCCTGTCTGGGTGACTTATTCTTAATCAAAGCGCCTGACCTAGAATGATGGTGACATAGACCTTGTTTTATTTGTCTTGGAATATCTTGTAAAACATGACTTCACAGGTCATTTATTCTCACACACAGCATTTCTATACATCTGTATTTAAACCAAACTGCAAACAGGATGTGATACTTCCAGGCAGAATAATAATAATAATAATTATAAAAAGAAAATAACACTTGAAAAAGACTTTGATGACCTCAGTGTATCGTCTTGATAAATCTGATTTTCATAGGCAAGTGTGCAGTTGATGATAAAATACTGCAAAAAAAAAATTTGTTTACCAAAATGATTAAAATATGGGCAAAAGAAAAATGGGAAAGTGAGGGTTATCTTTCAGTATGAAAGCAGGACTGGCAGGATGGGTGTAAATTCCACTGGAAGTGCACCAACTCTTACTTAACGCTGATCTGCCCTTGCAATTTAAATATTAATCTTAGGAAATGCAAATGTAAGGCAAAGCATCCTGATGAATACATGTTTGGTTTTTAATATCCATAGACGCAGGTTTCTTCTTGACCCCCCCTACAATACAGGAGTGGATAGAAATAGTAAATTACTGACTTTTCAGAAAAATATGTGTTCATTCAATGATTTTTTTGATAAGGATATTAAACTTGAAGTCGTGAGTTTGAAAGCTGAAAGTTAAGATTGTTGTATTTGTGATGAGAAATGTAGAACAGAATATAATGATCCTGAATTGTCTTCTTGTCCCTCCAGTCGCCGGTCTGCGTCGCCCTCCCTCACCTTGAACGCGGTGTAGCGGTCGTCCATGGCGTGTTTGATGAGCAGGTTCTTGAGAACGCTCACAGCCAGCTGCCGGACCTCGGGCCCTTGCTGCAGGGCCTCAGCCACTTCCCTCAGCAGCAGGCCCACCAGGAAGTGGTTACGGCAGTACTCCTCCGTCAGACTGAACTCCAGACTCTGCTCTGTGGTTGGGCCAGACAGGAAGTGTCAATCAATAGGTACGGGTCCAACTGATGCTGATGACAACGTGGTTTGAGGTCATGAGTAAGAAAATTGCTCGTATAAATCTTCTAACCCATCTTCTAACATGAGTTGTTTGGTCGACGATGTAGCAAGAAATCTATCTGCATCATCTTATGTGAAACGATCTCTGAACAAAACTACTTTCTTAACTTATTTGTGAATATAAGTACACATACATTTATATATTAATCAGTACATGCAATATAATCAGCATTGCTCAGTTGCAATGTAATACTGGGGCAAAATTCATAATGCAACACAGAATCTCAACCAAACCACCTAACACATTCAGTCATTCATGTTTCCACACCACACCAAAAGGGAGGAATTAAAGAGACAGTTCATCCCATAATCAAACATACATATTCTCCCCTTACTTGTTGTGCTGTTTGGAGATTTTTTTGGTGCAAGTTGTTGAGTGCTGGTGATTTTGGACGCAGAGATGTCTGCCTCAAAGTGCCAAAATAACACATTTGACAAAAGCCAACAGCAATGTTTCCATCAACAAATCATGACCCAAGTAGTCAAGATGATCCACTGATATTCTTGTGAGTGGTTTCATGTCGGAAATATTATGCTTTCTACCGAACTACACCTGCCAACCGTATCACCAAGCAGAAACAGAAGTTCTGGCGTGTGACAGCGTGAGACGTATACGTTATTATCAGCGTGCTCCTCGGCTGAGCTCTAACGTTTAGTTGCTCGGTGGTGCTTGGTGAGCTTTAAGTACAGATGCACACTTTGCACAATGATACAGTTGGTGGGTGAACTTCACTAGAAAGAATATAGTTCCTGTATAAACCTGCTCCCGACAAGGTCTGTGAATCATCTTGTGTAATCGGGCCGTGATGTATCACTGTTGAGTTTGTATTTGTTTGTAAATGTATTTCAGTGGCACTTCCTTATTTATAGGTAGCTATGCAATGTGTTTTTCTGGACTGGTTGAGATCAAACTGGGCTCTATGTACCCCGTGAACTAGAATGAGTTTAATACCCCTGATCTAAATGTAAATAGCACAACAGGCAAGAGGAGAAATGTGTATGTTTGTGTTGGGGTAACATGTCCCTTTAAGATCATTTCTTACTCCATGCCTACATTAGGATAAGGACATTTTAATTGTGTATATTCAGAAAAGAGCAATAAATCAACAGGAATCAGACAGACGTGCCACTGGAAATAAGAAGTCACCTGTTTCAACACAAACGATGACAAACAGTTTCACAATAATGCTGTGTTAATACCAAAACAGACAATGCAGTCTGGGAACTGAGCGCCCATCTGCAGCAATTATCTTCTGTGATGACAGAGACAGACAGACAGGCAGTCTCAGAGAGAAAGAGAGAGAGAGGACAGACAGGTACAGCGAGAGAGAGAGAGAGAGAGAACCGCAACATGAATCAAGTCACTACAGAAAGAGCGGTCAGCTGATTTTCGACAAGCTCCTCCCCCTCTACAACACACAGGCTCGGGCACGTGAGGGCGTTAGCCTAGCATTAGCATTGTGCTGAGTGAGTGGCAGTGAATGGGTGTCCTATGAGAGGAAGGAGAAGCTGACAGGATGGCGTGGTTTGAGCAGGTCAGAAAATGGCGATGCGGGTCGTTTGCATACGGCAGCAAACGCGGTTAATGTACAGTACGGTTCAGTGAGCGTCACCTACCTACAGGGCCAAAAAGCTCCGTCGCATACGGAATAAAATCTGACCACAAGCAAAACACAAAAAAACAGAAGGGGGAGGGGGGGGGAGTAAAAATAATGGAATTGGGGGTGAAACTGTAAACAATCCATGCAGCATTTCCACAGCACTCAGTTTTGTGTAAAACATGTATGGACAAGTGCTGGATAAACGTGTTGAGCAGGTGTAGTGTCATAAGAGTGGCAGCAGGTTATTACCATCTGCTCAATTATAGGTGTGTGTGTGTGTGTGTGCATGGTCCAAACAGACAGGCAGGTTAATAGAGGGGGTGTGGTGGGATGCAGGGGTTTGGGGGGACTACTCAGTGGTTACATATGTGATAGGCAGCATAATGCACTCATGGATGGCGGACTCTGACTCTCACCTTGCACCCTCTGCAGCTTGGTGCGCCCAAAAGCCATGGGCAGGTTCAGAGGGATGAAGTGTTCGTGGTTGCACATTGTCATCAGGAAATCAAATTTCATCTCAGTCAGCACCTGTGAAACAGACATGCGTGAGTTTGTGCACACATGCAAATTTCTCTCAACCGCCTCTGAGCCGTAAAATAGTTCTGCTCATTGTTCAAACACAGTCCTCGACGCTGCCGGCACGGCATCCCAAACAAAGGCTGCGTGGTATCTGTGTTGGTTTCATTTGTTAGTCAAATGTGTTGCTTCTACAAACAGAGCGGTAGGGCTGGGGAGACAGCACAGTTTCTGCTTTTTCCAAGTTGTTTTCACAGCATGTACCTTGGGGTCCTTGAGACCGAAATGAACCATGTAGTGGTTGACCAGGCCGAAGGCAAAGCCCCTGTTCATGACGGTCAGGCACCTCTGAGGGGAGAAACTGTTGGTTACCACACATGCTGCTAAGGGAACAAAACAAAACACATTTTTGAGGCTTTAAAGTGCAGCTGTTGTCTTGGGGAGGGATTAAAAAAATCAATAAAATCTGCATGATAATGGCAGAAAGAGCCAAGAGCATGCTTTCAGTACGGAGATGGCATTTCATGACACGTTGACTTTAAGTTTGTCTCCGTCAAACAGGAAGTTTGATTTGGTTGGTTCAGACCTTGATGAAATTGGCCAGGCTCAGGTTGATGCAGCGAGCTTCCTCCAGGATTTCCATGTGGCGGATGGTGATGTGGGGCATGATGGACAACACCAGCGACTGCAGCGCCTGGTGGAAGCTGTCGGGGAAGCGCTGGGCACGCGGCATCTAAGGAGATGATCAGAAAAAGCATTTAAAGGATACGTTGCTTGCACTGAAGGCATCAAAATGTCAAACAGTCAGAAGCATTAGAAAGGCTGATTCCCATTAGGAAGATAAACATGTTCTTAACAGATGCATACAGCTGTAGCCTTCACTGTACAGACATGATGAAATGCAGACTCTTGACATGTGGAATACACACAAGGCCCAATGATTCAATATGAGTCTCATTTCCTTTGGTGACAGATTTGGTAAATATTTGGATGTTCTTTCTAACATCATGTGTTTTGATTCTGATTCCAAATTTGAATTTTGGGGTCACGTCGCAGGCAAAAACAAGGTATTGTTAAACACACAGGATGGAAACGAAGAAGAAGAAATCACTTAATACCTTAATGCGGTTGCCCTCTTGCAGGTACTGGGCCATGGATTTGGCCATGGTTTCAAAAAAGAACCAAGAGTACTACAAAAGGAGATACAAGAGGAGGAGTCAGAATACCACTACTTGGTATCTCCCAATATGTTAATGAGCTTTCAGGAAAGAAAAGATTGGATGACCATGTTAAAGTATATATACAAGCATAGGGTAATAATATTATAAGCAGTCTGACATGATGCAGGAATAAATATGAAGTCATAATTGAATTACAGCACAAGCAGCTACATGTTTATGGATATCTTCTGTGGAAGTGATTCGAGGCTGTGATGAGTCATTTTCAGGGTAACTACACCTTTGCCAAAGTCAAATTCAAGCACTTTTCAAGGTGGATTTTCATGCTTTTCCAGCACCTTCCAGCTGTGGTAAACTCAATATTTGTATCAATCCAATGGTCAGTATTCAGTCTACGTAGTATGTCACTTGTTCATCACATTAAATGAGACGTTATTGTCCTCTAAACAACCAACATGATGTTTGGAGACAGCTTTTTACAGAGGGACCACAAATGAAAGGAAAACTAATTCCACTAACAGATCCACAGAAATATAATCACCAACTATTTTCATCATCAAAAGTCATTTTTCATGCAGAAATGTCAGAAAAATGCTGTTTTCAGTCCCTCAAATACAGAGATTTCTTTTCTCTGTGTTATATTGTACATCTCATCACATAGAACAGACATTCCAAGCACTTTCTTCTAAAGCCAAGCACCTTTTGAACCTTGGAAACACCACACTAAAATCCAAATGTTTTCGAGGATTTCCAGCACCCTTACGAAACTCTGCATTTACGCAAGTATGCTGCCTGCTGTTCAATATCGGTACTACACCTGAGTTGTATGCCAATAAGGCAGAAACACACCTTGAGCAGCTTGTTGCTGGTGTTGAAGTCGGCGGTCTGCTTGAGGGTGGCGGTCACGGCGGTGGCCAGCACCTCGTGGGTGGTCGCTGAACTCCCTGATGCAGGGTTGTTGGTCACAAACACATACTAAGAAGAGAAACACATGTCAATTATGGAGTGTGATCGTTGTAAAACCTATAGCAGTGTATGTGTTGGTATGTTACCTTAACAAAAGAGCGCAGGTAGTGTTCCAGGCCCTCCTCGTGGCATCTAGAGACTATATGTATGATCACACTGAAGGCACAGAAGCAGGGCGGTGTCAGACTGGAAGTATGTGGAATCAGTATTAATTAGCACAATCTGCAGCCACATTTCACACAGGTGAACAGCTCACCGCAGAGAGTTGACAGCGATCTCATGGGTTTCTTTGGTTGCTGCAGTGAGCACCCCAAACAGCTGCATCAGCACCGTTGGGAGGAAGTTGATGATGACATGCGTCTCCATGGCATGCAGGCACTACAGGAAGGGAGAAATAGGTGGAACATACAGGAGAGACATGGAAATAAAGTTAAGTTTAAATTAGATTTCAATGAGCAATAGATTTGTATTTATTTATTTATTTTATGACACAAAACTTTTATACAAAGTAAACAAATAATTATATTCTGTGGTAAGTAAGGTTTTTGGGGATTATTCCAAGGGCAAATCATATTTGATGTGCAGTCCTCTTGAAATATGGAATCCTTTTAAATATAAACTGTCAAATCACATCCAAATGTTTACAGAAGATACTGATTCTGACAGTTGGCTTCCTCTAACTGGAAAACTTTGGTCACCTCAGACAGGAAGACTAGACTTGACCAAGCTCCAGAGGGAGCTCTGGAGCTTGAACTCTCATTTTAATACCATTACCAAGATATTATTTAGAACAGTTTAGAATTATAGAATTTATTTTTTATTCATTTACTTTTATGTTAACCTGTGTTTACCCGTCTTACCCATGTGCTACCAGGGATGGGGAGGAGAAGAGCATATTTTTAAGAGGGGAAATAAGAGTCCTTATTTGGGCAGCTGATGGATGTCAAAAGAAAAGATGTCTTCCAGGAAAATGTCCTCAATATGGAACAACTTCAACTGAAGAAAGCACAGATTAACTTCACCCGTTTATCAAAGCAAGGAGCAAATTACTTGTCCTGATTTTTATTTGTTTTATTTCTCTGCATAAAGTTGATCAAATTAAATATGTGTGTGTTTATGCTTTGTCTCTGACCTTAACTTCAAACCTCACATTGAACACATTCTCTAGCTTAATTAAATTTGCAACCTTCTCAAGCTCCGTGCAGAGCCGGCGTTTCAGATTGATTAATGGATAGAAATCACAAAATGATTAGCTGATGTAAGCATGTGTCATATTTTGTTCTCCGGGAAGAAAAAAATACTGGATTTTAATATACAATTATGGAGAAATGCCGAACATCATTTCACATTTCTAAAAATAGCTTGAATGATATGAAGATAACATCTCTCTATTATATTTCTGCTGGGTAAATATTTGTTCACAGCCCTCCATCGCCATCTAGTGGTTGTGTTCATCTTCTTTCTCATGCTGCTTGTTGATTGTCTTAGTTGTTGAGTTATGGTTGAATGATTGGTTTGTTATTAGCTTTCCTGTTACTTTAATGCATTCATTCCACATGGCTACCCAAATAACAGGCTTTACGGTAGATGGGAAGGCTGTTCTACCATGAGAAAACTCAGCCATTACATTATCTAGTGTGTGCTGCCTCACAGCATCTCACCTTCAGGTATTTGATGAGTTCTGCTGGGTTTCCCTCTGACGTCGTCCTCATCAGCTGGCAGTGCTGGAAGAATTTGTGTAGATGGAGGTCCTGTAGAGGAAACCATGCAGTATTACTATCATCCACACACATCGTCTTTGCTACCTTAGAGGGAGAGCTTTATTTCACTCATACAATCATATTTGCTATTTTTCTGTTTTAAACAATATCAACATGGTTTGTAGATTAAAATTACAAAAAAGTACCCACCAAAACTAATAAAAAACTGAATTCCAGTTTGAAAGTATAATGGTAAGAAGAGGTCAAAGAAAAATAAATACAGAAACAAATAAAATAAAATAAAATGCTGCTGTTAGCAATATTAGTATTTAGCACTTCCCTTAAAGCCCACTGGGGTTGACTTTCCAACGTGTACTCAATTTCAGGCACGTCTAAAACACGTGGGTATGGTTGCCAATTTGTGCACCACATTTTCTCCAACATATATTTGAGTATGTTGGACCCATTTTATAGCCACTATTTCTGGAGATTGATTAAATCTCATTAATTACTTTCATTTGAATTCTCTCAATGTATTGGAATTAGTTGCTGCATGTTCTTCATTACATATGTCTTCCCAATTCGTTCTGTGGTCTGTATTCATTTTCATTTCCCATCTTTTTCACATATCCAACTCATGCTGTGATCTATGCTCTCTTCATCTCCCAGAACATGTGAGTTGCTGGTCTCCCACTGCAGCGACTGGTTAGTTTGTTTTGGTTCTTGTGTGACTTGATCAATCCCAATGAACCCTTAAAACCATCAAAGTGTTGTTGAAGTGTTGTACCTGAGCATATATTGTTGATGCCACGTGGGTCCTCACTTTGAACAGCATCTTGGCATTTTCCACCCACTTCATATCTGGTTGGGACTGTTGAAATTCACACAAATATGAAGCATTTAAGTTGTTTTTGTTAAGGAAAGTATCTTGATGGAAACATGGATAAAACAGTGTAAAAAAAACACATCAATTTGTGGAAATTTAGCTCACAAGTTACTGAATCAGATATCAGCAGTAGCTTAATTGTTTGATGTCAAATCATCTGTGCATCTATAAGCTTTTATTTTAGCTTTACCGTTGTGCTTGAGCATCAGATGGGTGACTGAGTCTACTGTACCTTCCTGGTGTCCTGACACAGGTATCCAGGAGGTAAGGTGGCTGCTACAGGCAGTTGGAGCTCTACGGACTGCATCCTCCCGTCTTTTAGCAAAGGCATCCAGGAGTAACCCACTGGAACACATGAAATAAGCAAGGTTGGCTTCACTGGGTCTAATTTGTCAGGAAACAAACTATAAATCAAATAAATAAGAGAAATACTGAAATCCTCTTCGAACGTGAGAAGGAAAAAGTGCTTGCAATGTGGGTTTCTTTTCATGTTTAATAATGTTGCATTCAAGGACACATATAAAAACCCATGCAGAGACAGTTTCCCAGCACACTCACCCAGAGACTCTACTGCCTCTCTCTTCTTGCTGCTAGCCTTGCTGCTGGACTCACAGCTGATGTGGTAAAAGGTGAAGAGGATGTGGTGTTTCTCATGAACGTGGACCGGCAGTTCAATCTTCACCTGTACACAGTGGAAAAGCTTAGAAAGGGTATACACTGACACCGATAGTGGCAACATACTGATTTGAGTTGGGGTTTTTTTTTCTCTAAATTTATTAGTTTTACCTCTTAAATGTCAAAGAAGTTTTTTCCCTCGCATATTTACAACCCAAAAAAAATTTTAAAAACATTTCTCAGAGTAATAGCCTACCCCCTTCCCCCGGTTCCATTATTTATTTATTTTTTTACATACAATGGTACTAAAACACTATTTTACACCATTTTTGCAATCCCTGAAAAACATTCAGTGAAACATCTTATCCACCAGGGGGCAGCACCAGCAAAGTCATGTATTTTCCATGCCTTTTGCCCAATGCTGATTTTCTCACAGGAAGTGACACATGGATAACCACTAACTTGATTTTCCCCTCATACAGATCTAGTAACCAACTTCTTGAGAATACTATGAACGTATCATGACTCTCCCATATGACACCAGTATGAATGATTCAACTAGTTAATTTCTACTTCCTGTAGGGAAAGTCAGAGACCTCCAGAGCCTTTAAGGCCTGTGTCCTGACTGGGATTATTTTAAATGTTGGAATTTTTGTTGCATTATTAATTAAAAATGATAATCTGTTTCATATTCCAATATCAGACTATTCAAAGACGCTTTACAGAAGATCAAGGCAAAATATGTAATGATGTGACTGGAAGCTCAGGCATGTGGAGGTAAATTCCAGTGAGCGTGCCTCCGTGTGTGTGGGGGGGCTTAAGACCCTAATCCATTTGATATCAGGACCATATGGACCCCCCCGTCTGCTCTACCTCTCTAACAGTACCCTGACTGGACCTCTTGCACTGTGTTCAGTTCAGTTCAGTTTATTTCTTTGTCCCAAATGGGCCATTTGGTTGCAGACAGGATCAGATACCACACAACAATAGACACAACATACAGACAGATATGTACAAGTAAAGTTACTTGCAATAAATCTGGCAGTGGCTAAAAAGATGAGTCAATAAAACCAAGATAAAACATTTCAATAGATAAGGTAGATATAAGAAGAGGGAGTGGATACTGGAGGGGGAGGCTATCTCTTCCTGTTGTGTGCATTAAGTACTTGGATAGAAAAGGGGATGAAGGAGTTTTTGTTTAAAAGCAATGGGAGTTTTAAAATTAGATGGCACATATTCAGAATACATTGGTGTGCTACATCTTGATCAATTTGTGTGCCTTTGTTTAAAATCTGCTTATTAAAATATTCCTCGAGACTATCAAACTTCACTCCCGCTATCTTACTGGCCATGTGTGTGTGTGTGTGTGTGTGTGTGTGTGTGTAGTGGAGTCTGTGACTGAACAGTCTAGTGTGAGATCACAGCTCTACCTCGGGACTGATTTATGGGATTATCTCAGTGCTCAACACAGCGACTGCCTCTGAAAATAAAAATCCTGGTTCTGGGAAGTTTCTGCATTGTTGCACTTCTTATTTCCTCTTAATTCAGTGTTGATAACTAGATGAATGATTCTGTTATGCGCGTAAAATTGTCACTCAGTTTATCTACAGTGATATGAAATTTGAGCTTGTCAGGGTAATGAGGAAATCGTCTCACCTCGTCGTAGAACTCCGGGCTCTGATTGTGGTGCAGCACGGCTGCGTAGGTGCTGCTGGTGAAGAGCGAGTCTCCCGGCTTTCCATAGATGCACTGGAAGGCAAGCAAGCACAATCAGTCTTCTGCCTCTTTGGTGTTGGGGCCACACAGCGATGAGTGTGTGCTCACAAATCTGTGATTACTGACACTATTTGGAGAAGAGACGGTCTGAGTGTGCGAGGCCCTCATCGTATGCATCTTTGAAGCACCAAGAGATGAAAGGAAGAAGTGGGGAACCTGACATTATCCAAACCATGGCCTCTGACTAGACAAGCGGGGCCTCATTACCAAAAACATACACATTCTCAGGCCACACGAAGCACTGTTTATCTTATTTTAATGAAGCGACAGTGTCCTGCCTCCTCTACTGGATGATGATGATGATGATAACAGAACAATTACAGCACATTGCCTCCACATGTGAAAACAGAAATATTCATTTTTCTTTCCAAACGGCAACTTGAGCCATTAGTGGAATTAAATGTGGGATTTTTCTTATGAATGCAGCCTCAACCTCCAGGCGAGATATTGTATAACCAAAGCTCTGTCTTGCATGAAAGCAGCAGCCACTGTGGCAAGAAGTTGTGTATAAAAACCTCCGGTCAGGACATTATATAAGTTACATGAAGGGAAGGGAAGACTTCCAACCTGTTCTGATGGCTGGTTTGATGCTGTAATTAGGATGCTAATAGTTGTTGTCATCTCTAATGAGCAATAATGAGCAGCGCTGGCCAGAGGAAGGACAACTGGAGCCAACTGATTCAAATTGAGACTGATTGGAGCCGGGATCAGAAAAAAAAAGATGGAGTCTCTGCAGGACTAGATGAGCTTGGAGGTTTGGAGAGAGAGAGAGGTGACAGGGTTGAAGTTCTCAGCTCAGTCGGGGTCGCGGAGGTGGAGGGGGGGGGAGGATTACACAGATTTCAGCAAAGATGTGTTGTTGTAGTCACAAAGTACAACAGGAACACATTCAGGAGCCCTTACAGCAGCAGTGTAGGGGGCGGATGGGGGTCCAGATGTGGCTCTTATCTGTCAAAGAGGTTGTCCTGTTCATACATGTACTTGTACCACACAGGACCAAAAACACCTTCTAACTGGCTGCACTGACAGAGCATCAGATAAGTGACACTAGAGATCATTACCGGTGATTATTATTTGACAAGAATCAGCTTCGGAGAAGCAGATATTTCATGTATTTTAGAGGTGTGCTGCTGGTTCCTGCTCATTGTACTGCCTCATCGTATACGTCTTCATTGTTTGAGAGCAGACTGTGCTATCTGAGTTATCACGCATGGCTGGATGCTGATCTGCCTGTCTGGACGGACTTAATCACAAGCATCAAGTGCAAAATGTTTTGGCGGTTGAAGTCAAAAGAATTTTTTGTCCCTCCCCCCTCACAGGAAAATTGAAAAGAAAAACAATCCACGGTGCTTTGATGACGGTTTCCACCCACAAATATTTCCCATGTGGCCAGAGAGAAATAGCGAGGTAGAGGAGAGAGAAAAAGAGTGACCATCCATTATCTGCTCCTGCCAGCTGTAATAACCAGCTTCTGTAAGCGTTTCCTTTCTCCTTTTCTGGCCTCGAGGCTGCACTCCGATGACTTCCACGTTGGGAAAAGCAATGAAAAGAGTCACGTTTGAGGCCTCTGCCATTGATCAGATCTCACATCACATTCCACAACTTTGCATGACAGCGTTACTGTTGAGACCTTTGCAGCGGTCTGCTGAAAGGAAAGCACACTCCTGTTTCATCCTCAGGACAATATACATGCATGTCTGTCTAATATTCAAAATTATGAACAAGGAGTTTATAGACAAAGATGCAAACTTCTCTATTAAAAAAACTTCAGCAGCCTTGTTTATGTAATTATATAATTCATTCCAGGAATTATGTTAAGTCTTTGTAGTTATGAAGGATTTGTACTCTTTAAGAAAAAGAATAACAACAAGAATAATATCGATCATTACAAGAAATAGAAGAAAGTCTTAAAAGGGACTCATTCTTCTGACTATGCAGAAGAACTAGTGTTGATGGTGTGTCCGGAGAGCCGGGTCTTTGAACCGGGTTCATTCACTGAGTCGATGGGATGTCAGCAGCAAATGAGTCGGCTCTCTGTCAAATGTATAAAGTGTTCCTATCGTCGTCTGTCCCAGCAGCAGAAATACATAACCTACTCTCTAACCAAGGCTGAGGCTTTGTCAGGAAGCCCATCTTCTTCTATGGTGTTTGACATTAGTCTTCTGGTCCACTAGCACCTCTACTGCCTATATGTCTCATAACACTCACACAGAACCGAGAACCGTGAGAACGGCAACAGCCGACTGAGTCCACAGCGATATAGCAACACTCAGTGGCGAGTCAGAGCTTTGGTGAAGTGAAGGCTGGTACCAGCAGCTTGCTGACCGAGTGTCGTGGTCAAATCAACCGATCCCATAAAGCTTTTTAGCTACTCTGTTCTTGGCGACCAAGTGCTGCAATCAACCGATCCCCTCAGCCATTGCAAGGTTTTAGTGCAGTCAATGAAGCGGTCAATATGACTTATTAATGCATAAGTCAACTTTATTTGTATAACAAGCACATTTAGAAACAACAGGAGTTGTACCAAAGGGACCTGTCAGCTGTTATGAAGGTAAGAATTGGAGTGTTGGTGGGCAGATGAGATGAGCAGCCCGTTTCAGTCAGAGTCCAGGTTTTAGTGCACAGTGTAGTTTGTCAGTGAAGTGGTGGATATGAAATTGTAACGCATAGTCAAATTAAGTCAAATTTTGATATTGAATCGCATCTAAAAACAATAGGAGCAAACAGACAAAGGTTTAGTATTTGATAAGGTGTAATAATTTAACTTTTTCTCAAAATCTCTGATTAGCCCTAAAACTCTGTATCCGACCGGAAGATTAGATCCAACTTCAAGCAAATGACCTGAGAACACACTCCTACATCACAAAGTCAACCAATTACATACTGTTTATAGCACAATATATACACTTCATACAACTGACCTTTAAAGGGGTTGCACCTTCTTCATCTGAATCCCGGAACTGGATGCAGACTGCAATGTTTCTAGCCTGGAGTGGAGCAAACATTACTCGAGTCAGTCATACAGCAGAGTGAACCACCAAGTCAAACCATAGGCAGCAACTACACAGAAAACAGTCGTTGAAAGATAGTTCATCATTCATTCCCCCCATCGTCCACTCTTTATCCAGCTTCGTTGTGAGTCACACACCTTGGTGAAGCTCTTCTGGTTGTCGTATTTGAGCTGCAAGGGGCAGATGTAGACCTGGTTCTTGTAGGTGGTGTAGGGGTAGTTGTACTTGGCCTCCTCGGGGAGAAACTCCTCCACCTCCACCGTCACCCGCTCGCAGCTGTCCTCGAAGGGCTTGACGGGAACGTACGAGGAAGTCACCGTGTCTGTGTGAGAGACGAACGAGTTAGAGGACCACACCTCCACCGCCGTGTCAGCGTTTCTAAACTCAACACCGGTCCATATAACACCGCTTGTGCCTCACTTTTAAAAAGTTTCTCTGATGTCTTTCAGTCTTGATAATCACCAACAATATTCATACCTTTCCAGAATTAACCCTATAAACCACCGTTATTCTTTTAATGAAAAGAAAAAAACGCCAAAAACTGAATTATTTACTGTAATCTAACTGCTAGGGGTTTTATTTCAGTCTGGGATATGTCAACGATCAGCGACAGCATTGATTTGATGTATTTCTATTTTTTGTGCAGAAAATCAAAAAAAATATTTGCCCCAAAATGACTGAATCTGGTGGAAAAAAAGTCAAAACTAGAATGTAGAATAAAAGCCTGAAATAAAAGTATGCTGTAACGGCTGAGGGTTGAACAGCAGGAGAATGTTGTTGAATGTGTGGCGAGGGAACCACAGGTTTGGTCTTTGCTCCTATCGTTTGATTGTAATCTCGGTGATCTAAAATGAAAGCTCATTCTACTTTTGCCTTTGAAATACCACCGTCTAGATAAGATCAGCAGCAGCTGACTACAACAGGTTCATAAAGCTGTTTACTGACTGTTTTTATAGTCGTTTAATCCAAATATATTCTCACATTTAAGAACGCAGTCATTGTGTTTGTACTGTACATCGTGCAGGGTTAGTGTGTTTTAAGGCCGGCACTCAACGAGACAAATGTTAGAACAAGGGGAGTGTTTAGACATGACAATGTACTTGAGAAATCAGGTGGGACACACTCAATGGTGACATTCAGCTGTCCTGGGATGCTTTGAAGCTTGCTCTTCTCCGGTCTGACGAGGAAAAAGAGAATACAAATAAGAACGAAACGCAATCAAATTCACAAAGTGCTATTGATTTACAGGATGACCTCCAAAGTTGTATTCTACTACACAGAACTGCCTCCAGGAGCTCAGCACTGACTCAAACGGAAGGAGGGGTTATGACTCACTTCCTGATGTCGGCCAGCAGCTTGATGATGTCATCAGTCGACACCTTGCTGCTGTCTTGGCGGTAGAGAGGAGAAAACTTGCCATCCATGTCCAGGCTGCCCTGGGCGTCTTTGAACACCTGCCTGAAAACACATCACACGTGGCTACAGCACACCCACAAGACACATCTTATCATCACGATATCGTTTACACATTCGGATGTTCCCAAGATGAACCCAAACAGAGGGATTACTGGGTGATTTTGACTCGTGGGTAATTCCTGTCTTACTTGGCAGCCCAGGCGAATGGCATCCTGTAGCGGCCCAAGCGCTGGCATGTCTGCTTGGCAGCTTTGAGCACTTTCTGAGCAGTCTGTGGAGACATGGTGAGAAGACGAAAAAATAAAAAGGGCAAAGACAGAAAGCTGACTGCTGCTTTGGTCATATGTTTGTCTTGAAGTGAAGCGGACCTTGTTGATGTCTGAGGTCTTGATGTACGGCTCGGCCGAGTGCGTGATGCCGTTCTGTAACACCTTCTCTACGCGGGCCACAAGGTAGATATCTGCATGCGGGTTGGTCACTGAGAAGATCCCCTGCAGGAGAGAGGAGGAGGCTTGCTTAGCAGGGATTCATGACTCAGAATCTCTCCCTACCTTCCTTTCAAGAAAACCATTTCATCCAAACTGCCGAGTACTCAAATAAATTGACAATCATCATCAGCGATTCGATCCATCCACTGCTTCTGTACAAGGCGATCACAGGGGAAGTGGCTGCCTTTAGCTGAAGCTACACAGGAAAACCACACGGGGCTCACATCTATTTTAGGACTGGCCGAAACGGGGCCGTCTTTTAGCTTTTTCACGTCAGTTCACGCAAATGATCTCAAGGGGGAGGAAAAAACCCTGCTGCTCATATATGAGCTCACATTACATTACAATGTATGTACGACCACCACGGAGGCTTCTGGAAACGGAAACAGAAATGGAGACAGAAGCAGCAGGAAGTCATGAAATGTTCAACATAAAACAGAGGAGCGAGCAGTTGCTCCATCTTAACGGCTAATGCAGCTTTAACATTAATAATACACATCTTCCAAGAGACGTAGAGAGACAGAGCATGGTACAAGTCATACACACACACACACTCTCTGGTTTATGCTCGAAGCAATAACACTGTCCATCCTCTCTCACTGATCTAGGTTTTACACAACCACACACAGCTGCTTCTGGTCTCAATCTCTGACATTATGATTTGTTGCCTTGTATAAGGGGGAGGGAAGGAGGGGGACTCCTAAATGAAATATGTTGCCAATATACTTCCGAGAATAGCTCCCAAATAGTTTCTCCTTCACAGTTGCACTTAGACAAAACGTATTGGATTTAGGAATTATGTAATGAAGTGGAACAGAGGCCGTGCTGATGCAGCGGAGGGAGGAAGCTCTGTCCTTGGACCACACCCAATGCACTTAAATTAAACTGTGGCCTGCCGAGCTATAATAGCACGCTAATCACAGAGGTAGAGGCTGCTCTGTTTGTACGCATGTGTTTGTATGTGTGTGTCCTGCTGGTGTAGAGCTTTCACAGATGTTGGATGGCAGAATGTCCATAAATTAGACAGAGAACGGTTCTTTTTTTTTTTTTTCAGAATGCGTCTGTCTCGCTACTGGTATTTTATCCAGAATATGTTTCCTTTCTCTTTTTAATTTGCTGATCCTCAATAATGCCCCGATCTCAATGTATATGAATGTATATTTAAGAATTATTTCCAATAACAATATACTGCATGTATAATCTTCTTTGACTCAATATATGAGAAGACAATTTAAATAAATAAATACTGTTTTTGCTGTTTCGGAGTACTTTCCTGACTATTCATCTTCTCACGTTTGATACACCAGTCTTGTCTCTGAACAGAAATTATATAAGAGAGCGTTTCCTAAACTAACTGTTGCTAATTTACAACAAGCACAAGTCTTGCTGAGTGACTTAACCATTTTAATGGGTAAATAAAGAGAAACAGGCCGTATGTATGTTTCACAGCACCTGCTGGAGTTTGCCTGAGCCAAGAATAACACTCACAAAGGGCATAATCATATCCAAAATAAACTCTCAACCCAAAACACAGCAACAACAAGTGGCAAGACATAAACTGGAGCTTACATGGACGAGCAGCGGACAGAAATAAACCTGACAATCTGAACCGATTCCAGAATCACTTGCATATGTTAGATGAATGAGCTTAACTGAGGTCTCCGTTCAAAGATTTTAAAGGCTGGCCATGTTCTAAGCACTGTCTGGAGACCATCTGGAAATACTACAATGAAAAACGCAGCGCATGAAAAGGGAGAGTTCAATATCAAAAAGCCTGTCCCCATCATCGCGGTGACAAGATGCAAGAGGAAAACAGGGAATCCATCGGCTGGTCACAAATCTGCCAGACCGGCTGCAGTCAGCATGGGAATGCTGAGCAGCGTTCCAGACATTCATCTCGTCATCTCTCTGAGCTCTGGGAGGACGTTTTCAGAGTCAAGACTGAGGTCAGAAGTCAACCACAACCTGACCCGGCGAGGGAAATGTAGTGTGTGAACAGTGTTCCACTGGTGATCATTATATTTGTACATTGTGAGTGAGTGTTTCAGAAGAGGTAGTGAAAGGTCTTCTGAGGACACATGGCACGGAGGGGTTTTCTGTAAATCTAACCCTTTGAATTACGGGAGGAAGAGGAAGAGCAAACCACAGCGTGAACTAATGCTCATCTTCAGCTAGTTCTTCATGAGGAGTAACCGCTATGAACACCAGAGAAAAGAGCCGCTAAAAACATAAAGATTCAGTAAAACTCACATCAGCAAAACCTTGAATCCAACAGGATGACAAGGCAGCCAAAGCTACATCAGCAGTCTTCTGTTTGTCACACAGCAAACTCAACTGGCATTATTTAGACTACAGCAAACCTAAGAAGTTTAACTCACTTGCCTTAAAGTAATAATCTCAACGTTTGTCATTGAATTATTGTCTCTTGCCCACTGAGGGAAGTCCTTGCATTTGTATTATTAACTTGGTCTGTTGCACCCAAATACTTGATATAAGAAGTGGACAACGTTATTGTGACGTCACCTATTGTTTTGTGGACTACGGTTTTGAAGCTTCGAGTTCAGCATTTTGACAGTCGCCATCTTGGATTTCTTGCAACCAGTCAACGGAAATTACCATATTTGGACTGCAGAGGATCAACGGGTAGATATTGACAGAAGCTAACTATTAGCTTCACTTGTCAATCACAAAGTAGGCCTGCCTTAAATTAAACCCTGCTTTATCAACTTTTGTATTTACTAAATGAACACCATGTTGTATTGAAGACTTGAAACTAGAGATTGAGACCATAAACTCATGTTTATAATGTTTCCTGAGATAATACATCAAGAGAGAGAGTAGAGGACTTCCATGCAATCTGACTTCTTTTTGCAACCAGAGGCGTCGCCCCCTGATGGCCCAGCAGAGAATGCAAGTTTGAGGCACTAAAGCTTGGCTTCAGGTTGCTGCCTGTTGGCTGTTTAGATCTCTTGGAACTCTGATAATACTCCAAATAGATCTTCAAAATTTAACTTTAACAGTTTATATGAGCCAAATTACTATCATCTTGTTTTAAAACATTTAAAACAATCTTAACTTATTGTTTTTTAATTAGTATTGTGAATATAAACAATCAATGAAAGTCATTTAGGTTCTGTTCTTTTTGTTCAGAAGACATTCATGTTGAAATATGAATAATCACAAAGAATTTGGAACATAGTGTTCTCCACGCTTTGATCTGTATGAATGATCAAACACGGATTCAGGTTTCACACCCACTTGAATGACTAGCTGTTCACCATCAGTAAGTCATCATCAAACACCTCACAGCCGAGGTCCTACCTGTGTGGGGAAGCGCAGCAGAGCCTCCGACACCCTCTGAAGCACCGGCAGGCCGTTTCCTTTCGCTGAGTCGCCATTCACCATGACTCCACCTCCCCCCTCCTCCCTCCCTCCACCTCCACCCTCGGAGTCAGACGAAGGAGAGAGCTGGCCCGAGGCATCGATCAGCATCTCCCTGACGCAGGGCGGGTTGAGGTCAACGTGGAAGTCGGCCGAGATTTTACAGCTCTTAGAGACGTCGAAGAGAGCGAGGCTGATGAAGAACGGTTCCACCTGGGGTTGGGCAAAGATGAAGATGGTGATCCCTCCATTAACACTTCATTGAATGACCCCAAGTACACACTCATTACATATTTGCTGATGTATTGAAAAATGGTCACGTTAACCCTATAATGTCTGACATTTGTTGTTAGATTGTTCGTTCAAGGGTAGCACAAAAAAGGCACCTCATATGTTTATGACATGCATAAATGTGCATGAAATATGCCAAAATTCAGTGTTTGCCACCTCAAACTAAGAGTTTTAATCTGACATTATATTAAATAAGATTAAAATAGATTTGTTCATTAAAGAAAAAACAGTAAACTGAGCTAAAATATGTTGGGATACATTTTGTATTTAAACCTCAAACATTTCTGTATATTAGATTGTTAAAACAAACAATAGTTCATTCCTAGTTTGGAAGCAAATGTTGGCTCAACAGTAATGTCACCCACACATTTTTGAATGACTGTGCATAATGCCAGGATGGATGGTTTGGACTAACTCCATCCAAAAAACATTAAACCTATCAGAGACTGTGGAAGAAAAGGAGGCAGGGAGGAGGGAAAGAGAGAGCGTGCGGCTTCCAAACCACAAATATGAGCCAGTCCAATCCTCATACCAGCCCTTCTAATGTACCAGCAAGCAACTCAATGTTTTATGACTATAGCAATCCACTCTGACAGCGGCAGTGCTCACACATGCTCGAAACTGCTGTGTCATGCTGCCAGGACCCGTTCACGAGCAACACATTGAAGACATTTCCAACATTCAGCAGACTGTCTTCTTGCATAAGTCCTTAAATCTCAGGTGCTTCAAGCTCAAAACAGCAAAAAAGGAAAAGAATGTTCAGTGTGTGGAATTGCTTGATACAAACGGATTATTTTAGTTAAACTAATGCATTACAACAATATCAAGTTGTGTTATATTTTGGCGTGGTTACTTCAATGCTTCCAGACAGACCAACATGAATGAATCATGAAGGTGTATAATCTGGGGCAGCACTGCAGAGGGTGGAGACGGTGGACCTTGTGTAGAGCTAAAAGGACAATTGTGTATTGTGATGAGATATTATTAAATGTATAAGGACAAAATCAGTGTCAGAGTTTTAACATTAGATTCATATTTTTTTGGGTGATCACTTTTAAAGCAATAAGGTCTTTAAGTCTCACCATGCTGATTTATTCATTTATACATTTGAATCTTCTTTCAATTTATTCCCTGAGTGTGAGTTCTTTTGGTCATGTATGACTAAAAAGTTTTAGGTTGAAGGAATGGTTTGGGAGTATAAATATTCTATGTATAGCATTAACATATTTATTCCTTTAGGTATCTAAAATAAATAAGTAAAGCAGTACATTATTTTCTCCAGTGCTGGTACTCCATCTAATATAGGTAATACACTGACTATGGATAAGTAACTAATACAACCCCACTTCAAAATATCTGAACTATCCCTTTAAAGCGTATCACAAAAAGCATAAAGAGTAGTAGAAATATTTCCTTTGGAAGTAAGGTGATGACATACATTGGTGAGGACGCCGTCGCCCTTCTCACTAACGCAGCCCTGGAGACTGAAGGTCAAGTCGTGGCAGCTGACCACGATGCGACGGCCAAAACGCTCCTCAAATGGCTTCACATCTGGCTCGATGCCTGAGAAGTCCAGCCTCTGGATATCAGACAGGAAGAGAGGAGGAGATGGGGGGCAATGGGAAGAAGGGAGCATGAAGGCAGCAGATAAAACAAGCGGAAGATGAAGATTGATCCAGTGGAGAGGAGAGAGGACAAGAGAGAATGCAACGTATTGAAAGAAGGAAGAGGACAAAGATGAAAGAAAGAAACGGTGGGAAAGGGAGGGGAGATCAAACAGTCGGATCAATCGTGAAATAAATACATTTTAAACAAGTGTTGAAAGAAGTGTCTTGTGTACCTGGGTCTCAGGATCCAGAGAGAAAAGCTTTGGTCTGCCTTCATTCCTGCTCATCTTATTGAACTGGTCGGTCTCCCTGGCATACTGCACACAACACAGGGGAGATGGAAGTTTGCTTTATAGGGCACATAGTAAGCTAGACATGTAGGGTAATGTAGTTTCTTCCTATTATTGGCCATTTGCTGTGTTTCTCATCCATTGAAAGAAATATATGTGTGAATGTAAGAACAGTCATTTAGAGATATCAGACGAAAGAAGCTTCATAACAATAGTATCTCACACAATAACAGGGCCTTCACAGTAGACTGATGCCTCTTAGCATTCTCTCTGCTAGTACAGTAAGAGTAAGACAGACTAAGACAAGCAGACCCAGACAAAAGGATAAGCATGGTACCTACTGGGACAAACATATCAAAGCCCTCAGGTCACTGTAACAACCTTATCCATCTCCTCCCCCTTTCTTCTGCTGTTCTCAGTGTGACCGGCCTGCAGACAGACTGATCTCAGAGGGGAAAGGCTGAGTGGCCCAGAGCAAACAGCAGTGTAACAGCAGCACACAGGGCTTTGTTGTCTGTGTGCAGCTCTAGGTTAGTAGACATCTTAACAGCACGGCCTCTGTAGAATAAACGCTGCCGTTCTCAGGCTTAGAAAACGTCTCAGACCAACAAAAGAGCTGCTCTGCTTTGGTTTGGTTGAGATATGTCTTTTATTATCATTTATTTGTCAGTTTATTCAAAAAGCTTCTATTGCAGTTGTGAATATATGTTATATTTTATGTTGTCATCACCTTAAAAATGGAAATAATTGATTTTTGTTTTATATAATTGCAGTTATATTAATATAATTCATGGTTGGATGTGTTATTGCTGCTAGGACCACCCTGTTAATACAGGTGCATGCCTCCCTTTACGTGCTGCTAACAGGACAGCAAACCACCGTTTTTTGACCACAGATTGAAGCAGAATGTTTCCATTGATGAAAACATGCGTTTACATTTTGAAATGATTACATCTATCTGTTTTTTATTCATTCATTCATTTTAACTGTGGATAAAAACTAAGTTTAAGCGGAATAAACAGAATATACTTTGGCATGTTCATTTAGAATTTAAATGTCTGTTATGAAAGAAGCATCAAAATATTGGGAACACCCCTAAAAACACACACACAATGTGATTATCTTGATCTCATTAACTCATCCAATCTGAACGAATACAAAAACAAACATGAATCCCTTCATCCTCAGCTCATACCTTCATGAGTTCAGGTTGTAAGCTCCGCCCCAGGCTCTCCAGAAGGCTCTCCCCTTTCCCTTGGCTGCTCGTGTCGTCATCTGGACAGAGATCACGCATGAAACAAGGTCACCACTCTGACAACCAATCACACTACGCTCACACATGTTTCCCTAACGGCCACGTGTTATGTTTCCTGTCTGGCTAATATAATATCTTACAGTCTCCTGGCCTAATTAAAAAGAGGCTCTATTCTGCTGACTCCCAGGTGAAAGATGATGGATTGAGCGAACCCTAAGTACCCCTGCCATCTTTCTGGACGCCCTCCCTGTCCCTTATCAGCATCTCTGACCAAGTTAGGCATACTGGGTTAACTAGAACATTCTGCAGGGAGACTATAATAATATATAAGGAAACATGGGCCCACAGATGCTGGCAAGACATAGAAAAACATAGATAGAGAAGAACAAATACAACAGCTGACTCCTGAGCTTTGATTCAAGTGTACCAGCACAGCTGATGCTTCTATTGCTTTACTGGCAGCACAAAGAGTAAATAAATACATATATGTGTGTATATATATATAAAAAAAAGCCTATGTATCATCTTAATATAGGAACCATTAAAATGTCATAACACAGGGCTCAGACTGCTTAGTTTTAGGGGAGTTTTGCCAGTAGGAGGGATTACTTAAAGCATGAGTAAAGCCTTAAAGCGTGAGTAGGTTGGTTTTCAGGTGGACGGTATGACTCACCCAGGGAACAGTCCAGTATCTCTGCACCGTTCCTCCTGTCCTGGCTGGCCTCGGTGGTGCTCTGCAGAGCCTGTTTCAGTGTGATCACCCATTCCTCCATCTCTGCTTCGCTGTCTGCAGCCAGAAAGTGGCTGTAGCGGTCCTGCATCTTCAGCTCGAAGCCATTGCGGCGCATCTTAGGGCTCTAAGGGTGGAAGCATTTTTGGATTTGATATACTTTCAGTTCTACCTTCTTCCTCAAACCAAACACAAACAGTGGGTATAAGATTGTACTCTATTCTGGTCATGAAATGCTATAGTTTGGGGCACTGCAACAGGATTTCCTCTGGAGGTTAATCATTTAGACAGTTTATAGTTCTTTTTCTGTTCAAAACATTTTGTGGAAAGTGCCTTTATAAAGACGTTATGCACAATTCTTCAGATGGATTCAAACAGAAAAGGTGGTTTTGTCCTTACACTGGGTCATTTTCTATGAAAATATTAAACACTGTCTTTCGGGTGCAAGACATGATTTACATGTCAAACACATCATACCCCACAAGCCTCTGAATTCATCCCACTAGCCAGGACGAGTCTCCTCACTCCTCCCATTCATCAAGTTCAGAACGTGTTCATCAAGCTGAAAGCTTCCCGGCAGCCTCTCCGGAAAGTGTAGACCTGAATGTGGTACCAGCTTGTGTCATGAGGCAACACCAGCAGCCCCTAATAATCTTCTAGATTGGGACTTTTCTGCCCACGCCAGTCCAAATCTTCTGCCAAATCTTTCCTAAAAATCTATCAAAGGGACTGAAAGCCCCTGGAGCGTGACGAGACAAGGAAACACACTGACTTTCACGAGGATGAGAGCTTCTGCCAAGAACTGAAAACTCACAGCGATTCAGAGCCACGCCGAAAGGATTTCAACTAAACTTGCAGCATGGACTCTACTGTAGATAATACATTAACTATGGATAAGTACCTGTTCAAAATAACTCAAACTATCCCCGGTAAGAGACTCAACTTTCCCAGTGCTGTATACCTGAACAACGTCTATGCAGGAGTCCAGGTAGATGGATCCTTTGGTGTCCTTGCAGTTCTTCTCATCCTTGTAGGAGTTGAGGATGTAGGAGCCGTCAGGAAGTTGAGACAAGTAGAAGTACCTCCGTTTGAACACCTGCAATTCAAGTTTACAACAGAAAAAAAAAAGCAGTTTAAAATGTGGCTTCTTGTGATTGTGCCTACATTCAAGTTCCTCTGCTAACATGGTTTAGGCCACGAAGAAGAGCGTCTCTGTGGTGAACACTATGCTTTGCTGTTCATTTATTGCTGTTGTGTGGTATGAATAACAGACAGGACGGCCTGCTGGTGACTCACCCTCATGGAGACAGACAGGCTGCTGTTGATGTTGGCTTTCTGAAGCCAGCCCTGCTTCATGATGCCTCCCCTCTGGGAGCACAGCGATGCTGTATCCTGACAGACGAACCAAAACGTCATTAAACCCCACTCATATTTACCCACATTTACAATATTCAGCCCTATCTGCATGACACGCCATTCTTTTTTTCTGATGAGTACCTGAGAGATGTTCACTGATCACAGCTGCAGTATATTAACATAAAACATGCCATCAATGCTAATCACACACGGTCTGACCAAATCAAATTCTCAGGAGAATTTCGTCGGTTTCCCATAAAGGGTTCTTCATAACTGAAACCTTAGTCCTGTTAGTGCAGCCTTTCCATCTCATAACTATCATGGGACTGTTCATCATTGGCACAGAAAACACAAACATCCATCACAAGGGAACGGTCTATCTCATATCCAAACATTCTCTGGAGTAATGCATTTGGCCACTTGGAGGAAAGCACAGTGAAAGGGGGGCTAATTCACTTAATGTAAGCCTGCGAGTGACACACACACACACACACACACACACACACACACACACACACACACCACACACACACACACACACAATGACACTGCGTCGAGGCGTGTATGTGTGTTTGCACGATTGTGATGAGCTTAATCACACTGAAGTACCAAGCATCACGCTTCCCCCATTCTCTCCAGCTCTGTCCTGTAATCTAATTGGCTGGCTGCTCTCCTCCCACAGCTAGCCTCAAGTCCATACTTCCCTCAGACATGCATATACACCACACCCTACCTCCTATGTACTTAGCATGAACACCTAGCTCCTGACTTATTGTTATGGCCGATGGACGCATACACCAAAGAAAAGAAAACATCCCTAGAAGTACGTATGAAAGAGAAATAGAATGATTCTTCTTCTATGTGCATGTGGATTTCCCCTTTTTGTTCTGAAATATACTCTCGTTCTGCCAGTCAACAGAAGCATGGCCCCTTTCGAGAAGTAATACAACCATCTCCTCCCTCCCATCCTGGCAGCAGCAGCATTTATTTCCTTCAATTAAGCCCGTTCCCTGTTTAAATGCATCTATCTGTAGGGGAAGGAGGATCGATGAGAGCTATTTCTGGGACATATAAGGCTACTGGTATCACCGCCCCGCACTCTCAGGGGGGGTCATGCTGCAGCACAGTTACCGGTTCAATGCCTGTCCATGTCGCCGGCCAGGGCTGCTCATATTTTCAGAATATGCAGCCAAATTTCTGCCTTATCGCCGTGCTTCAAAAAGATTAAAGGGATCCTTGCAATTTCTGAGCAGGGTTTGCAGCACATCACTAAAAGCTGTGCATGCATTGGTGCAATCTGTCCATGAAGGTCTCAGCAGCGAGTCAATAGCAGACCGCTCATCATCGCAGCAGTGATCAATGTCTGAGGACCCGCTACTCACCTCGTCTTTGGCGTCTTCATCGACCTCGAACACATGAGCTGGCAGCTTGTCTGTCTTCAGGCCTTTGCTTTAAAAAGACAGTGAGTGAGGGTCAGCAGTCTTCAATAAATCAGCCCCCCACGCTCCTTAAAGGCCCTGTGGTGAGGTCCGCCATCTCTCGACGTCTTCCCTCTTTGTAAAGCGTGCAACAAATCTCAGGGATTTTCAAACACATTTGTCTCTTTCTCCTCAATTTGTGGTTCAAGTGCAGTGTACAGTAATAAAACAGAATTTCCTTAGGAAGCTTTATCACCGTTTACAATTCAAAACATCTGGGCAGCACAGGCTGTGATGTAGAAGTAAATCTGTCTGGTTATTTCAATTCTCTGCAGTATTTCCTCTATTCTGCTGAAGCCTCAGAGCTGCATTTATACACAGAAACAGGGATTTGTTGCATGCTGTCATCCAGCAGAGCCACGTGAGCGAGCGGAGGAAATCTCTTGTTACATGTCACATATTAGGCAGTAAAGATCTCTGACGTGGGTTTTGTACAAACCCCATATCTTCCTTACCTTGGCAACATGCGGAAGTCACCAGTGTAAGCCTCATATTTGTAGTTGATGACATGCCAGTCGGTGTTGTACATCTTGATGCACTGCCAAACAGATCAACACAGAGGGCTGGATTAGGGGCAGCGGATATACGCAAATATAACAAGCATGCCATGGCGGTTAAGTGACAAACCCAAGCACACAGTTCTTTCCTCTATGTGTGACTCATGGAGGAGGACAGACCTATTTACCCCTACTTTGACTTTTACGTGGTATTGGATGGTTTTTATTGTACATATTCCCTTTTACTCCGTGTGAAACTGCAAGGCAGAGATTCTCAATGAAACGGCCTGAAGGGATCTTTGTTCAGTGGATGCCTGGATGTGTTTAAACAACCCATATGACAGTTGTTTCCATGCTATATCACAGTCATGGGAGCTGGCTGAGGAAAACAAACTGAGAGTCTGGCAGAGCAGCAGAGTACATCCACGTCAAGCCAGCAAAGTCTGTTTTTCATCGCTAATACAATATATCATGGGTACAGCAGTGTTTACTACTGGCCTGTGCATTCTGTGTTTCTTTATGAGCTTCAAGAGACCACTATAGGCTGAATGTGTATGAGCTGAATGTCAAGAAGGCTGGTTTGACGTAATCAAGAAATCACCATCAATAGACAAGTTTGGAATTTAAGTCATTCTGATTTACGTCCGCTTTTTATTGAGCAGAATCTGATTATTAAAAGGAATAAAAGTCATATTACTGAGAAGATTTAACATAAACTATGAATACCGACGTTTTTTTCTTCCCTCCAAAACCTCATTGTTTATTTTTAGACAGGACCACTGCTAAGTGAAGCCAAGTCCCACTCATGCGACTGCAGGGTTACAGTACCTCTTTGGCAAACAGGCTCCTGGCCTCCCGCTCAGCGTTCTGAGGCACCGAGGGGACGACAGTCCTCCTCTGCCGGGAGATCTGGGACTCCTGTGTTCACAGACCCAAACGTTAGAATGACCATCAAACAGGAACTCAGTACAAAGCTGCGAAAACGAGCAAAGAGAACGTGACTGGGAGGAAACAGAAGGCACAGATACAGAGAAACAGATGAGTGTCAACATATTAGACACGGAGCAAGACGTGCCTTTAAACAAAACCACATGTTTGAAGCAGTAAGTCCAGCCTGGCTGGACTGTGTTGAGCTGGTCAGCCCCCTTGGACTCATCTGTAAATAGCTGAACCTGGTGCGTTGGGGATGAACAGTGATTAATGATGGGAAACAGCTTTTCGTTCCCGTTTGGCTCCGATGGTTTACAAGAAAAACGCCAGCTGATTTCGGCTTCAAGGGATAAAGGCCAGAACCCGGAGACAGAGCAGGAAAGGGTGAGGGGACTCACCGAGACGTCATCGAAGGGGCAGAGCAGCAGGTCTCGGTGGGGGTCACTGTGGATCTGGGCCTTTCTCTGAAACACCACCGTTTCATAGTCCAGTGGTTCAATAATCTTTGGCTGCTCCTGAGAGGAGGGAGATGGACACAACACAAATACATGGAACTTCAAATAAACCATTTCTTTTTATGTACTGATCATTCCCCCCCCCCCATTACTATGGCTCTGGTGAGCTCCACATTCCCCTGCTAGTTGAAAGCAGTTAATGAGGGCTCACCCCCCGGAACTTTTCACCACCCATGCTAAAGCACAGCCGCAAAAATAAGAAAAAAAAAAGGGAAACAACCGCACAAGTTGAGATGACTGTCACAGCAGGGAAACAGTTGCTCAGAGAGCAGTGGGTCGATGAGAAAAGAAAAAAAAAGCCACAAGATGAGGAAAGAGAAGACAACAAAACACACAGGCAAAGACAGACGGGGCATAAAAAGGTGAGACGACTGTGGAACGGACAAATAATGATATTTCACTTGATGAGCTGTCAAATCAGATGCATGTGCTTCCCTGAGGCATATCCAACAATGAAACAGATCACATGCCAAATGGCAGTTCTGGTAAACATCATAGCTTCCTGTTTTGAGTTTCATGAAGAAGTGGGTAATATGAAATCAGCCTCTCTTGTATTACGTCTTAAAGGGGCCTACGGGCTCAAACCATAGCCTTTCACAACTAGGTCAAGATGCGATCACATGTATAAACCTAAACCACTTGGAAAGATTCGGAATTAATTCCAAACAAAAAGTGCCACTTTAAGCTCGAGCTAAGCAGTGAAGATGGTGATGAATAGCTTAGCCAATAAGCCTTCGCTGCGCGACACCAGGCCAGTTGCAGAGGAAATGGGACTGCATGGATCAGCTTCTGTGCCACACGGCTGGGCCACTGCCCCAGAGGCTGAAGGCAGCCGACATGCTAGTGAAGGAGCACAGTGGGGAGAAGCACTCTGAAGATGACGGGGGAGTATGATGGAGTCATTTTCCACCTTGTCATATTTCCATTTAAGAGCCGTGCGGCTGAGAGGCTTTGTTTTGTAACTGTACCATGCTGGAGTGGTGATAAAGTTATACAGAAGCTTGGCTGCTTTTTTCCCCCCCTTCTGCTTGCTGTTGTCTCCTCCCATCTACTGCCTTCCTTCTAAAACTATCACTAGCATGTTTATGTGCAGATAGTTAGTCATTCTGGATAGCACGCTCTAAAACAGTCTTCCCCTTTTTCCCCCTAAAAGCCCTGACACCATTTTTTTTTCAATCATCCTCTCACAACACTCAACATGAACACAGTTATCAGAGTTTGTCTGGGTTTTTTCAGAGGCTTTAAAAAGGTGGAAACACAATATAATTCCACACAGTCTGACTGTATTACACATTGTCTATCAGCTTGTTCCAACTCCTTAATGAGGCTATAAGATGTTTACACTGAGTCACATGTTCCAACCCAAGACTCCACATTTCCTGAGATTTAAGCCTGACAAGTTTGGCATCTTTGGACGTTTCGGATCTCCACTAGAATTTGAAAATACAGCCCTGTGGTTTTCAACACTATTTGGCTATAAAGCGTATGGTTTCAGTGAGGTTTAAGGGGTTAAAAATCGCCTTGAATTTCCTGGTATTTATGCAGGAGCCAATAAAGGAAAGAAAGTTCTCCCTTTCACTGTTCTCTAACCAATACTTTGGCCTGCGATATATAAGCTGGTTACAAATACGTGTTCTCTGCAGATTTTTCCACCAGACCCTGACTTTTCTCGGTTGTCCGCATGAAACCTGCGTTTGGCATTTTTTTTAAACCTCTCATCTAAATAAAAACGTCCCAACCCCGATACTATTAAGTATTTGCACTCGGTGGACAAGCAGCAACCTGAGCGCCAGTAAAACACCAAACCTACAAGTCTGTTGAAAGCATTACACATGGCGGTGCCCTGCCCCAGAAGCAGCAGCTCTGCTTCCTGTCATGTGCAACAAAGTGAACCGCAGCTCTTGAAAGTCATAGGCAACCAACCTGCAGCGCACGGTGGCTCGACTGCAACACTGATCACGTTACACAGAGAGAGAGAGAGAGAGAGAGTGAGAGAAAGGAAGTGAGGAAGCAAAAAAAAGAGAGAAGGAGAGGAGGAGTTAAGGATCTAAGGAGTCGGAAACACAGAGATGCTGAAGCACGTTCTCCTCCGAGCCATCAGGCTGGAGAACACTCAAACACCAATCACTGAGTACAAAGCATGACAACGATGATGATGATGAAGATGATGATGATGATGTTGGCGAGGGTGCAATTCCAGATGTCCGTGTGCCATTACAGTTCAGCAGATGTAAGGCACTCACGACTCCAACGCAACCAGGTGGATATTATCACGTTGGCTGAGGAATCTTACACTTAAACACAATGGATGAGCACACACACACACACACACTCACACACTGACATGAAAGCCACATGAAGCAGCTCCACTGTCCCACAGCTGACCCTACTAAGTGCTCCAATCTGTGTATATGACCATACAGGACACACAGCAGCTCATTCAAGGGAAGAAAAGAGCCTCTTTCATATTACTCTCTGTTTATTCAGGCAAAAATCCCCAAAACTTTTAATAAAACAAGAAAAACAGCATTGCTTTTACGCAATTATAATGGATATTATAGCCTCGACCATCAGGATTTTAACGTTTCACTGCCAGCAAGGCTTGTAGACAAATGCCAAGCAGTGTAACACATATTTATATGGCCTCATTTTTTCAATAATTAATCCACAGAGGGTGACATAGTGACTAAATGACAGTCTTGTTGGCATCAGAGCACTTCACAGCAGATATTTAACTCAAAGTTAGAGCACATATGGAACTAATGGCATCAATGACGGCACTGTTGCAGCAATTTCTGCGATGCAATGCTGCAATTAAGACGAGATGGTATTAGTTTGGTCTGTGTTTGAATGTCCGGTGTGGAAAGCGCCCCCTCCACTTATTTTTACCTTTTGTAAAAGCTATGATCTCTTCCAATTATCAGGCTGACAATTACAGTCCACTGGCTCCCAAGCAGTTTAATGTAAAATACCACTAAACACAGACACAGATATGTACTTGGTAACAATTTCTCAACAGCACTCTTTCCACGAAGACCAGTAATTACATTTTTTCCACGTCCTTGTCTCTGCCATTTCTTTTTATAAAGTCTTATTCGGCGTTCTGCTTTGAAATATGTCAAACCAGGAACATCCCTGGAACATCTATGATCACAGGCTGGGACTGACTTTACAGAGATGCAGGGTCACAGCCCGCCCGAGGGAATCCCCACGCACAAAAACACTTTTGTTCTCAGTTACCCAGACAACCGTTTATTCCATAAAACTCTAAGACAAAAAAAAAAACTGAACACACATCACGTCACACGTGGCTACAAACACACCTCACACTCCCACCTCTGTTTGCAGAAATCAAAACCCTCATCACATGATTAATACGCTGGTGACCTCTCACACTCCTCAAGATGATCATAAGACTAAAGCAACAATAGTTTATCTCTTGGAGGGAAACATATCCAGCTCCACTCTCACAGTCAACCATGTCAGACTGTATTTTAGCAACTAGAAGGTGGGGGGAGTTACCAGATGGTTTCAGTTACAACAAAAACAAGTCATTCTTCCACTGACATTCAACACAAATGTCACGCACAAAAAAAATAAATCACACACATGCTGTATCAGCAGGATCCTCAATTGTGTTCATCTCAAAACCAGCCTGATTCCTCATCACTGCAGTGTTTCAGCCACCAGCACTGGAAATAACCCATTCAGAAACATTTTTGATTCGCACGTCATTAGCAGTAGACATCAATTATAGGGACGTGAATGAACTGCCTTCTTTCGCACAATGTGACCATTTCCGGCAGAAACACAGAGGCTCACACACACACACACACACACACACACACACACACACGCACGCACACACACTAGACTGCTCCAAGGCAAGGACGGGGAAACCATGCTGCAGCTGTCCAATTGGCACCGCTCCTCGTCCGCCAGCACACAAAAGGAGCCGCACATGACTGAAAAACCATGTGTTCCTGCGACAATGTCATAGCATTTTGCAATGCCACCAGTCTAGAAAACCCCAGCCAACATAAAGGCAGTTTTATCGGCGCCGGTAACGCTGTGAAACTGCTTCAGAGGCATAACGTTGCGGTATAGCGGTGGGTTAACCGTTAACGTGACGGGCTGGTGGGACTAAACGAAAACTGGAGAGACAAAAATGAACAGGTCTGAAGAGCGGGGAGATACACTAAAATGAACCGCAGCAATGAATGACTGTGACAAACTGAAACGCTGTGACGTTAGAGGTGGGTTAGCAGGCTAACCAGTTAGTTACAGTATCCGTGCGCGCTAAAATGACCGGCCCCGGTCCACAGACAGCATTAAAGCTCTGCTCACCACAAGGTCCACGGACGTCTTCACAGCCTCCGACACGCTCTGCCTGACTTCCGCGGCCGTCCCGGGTTTGCTTAATCTCTTTGTGAATTTCCGCACCTCAGACATTGTGCCCCACGGTTTCAAATCCTCTCGGTGTGTCCCGGTGTGAATGTGAGCATGCCGCGGCAGCGGACGGAGCGGCAGCACTGTGTGACAGCCAGATGTGGGTTGTGCTGGTTGGAGGTGAACCAGCCAGCGGCTGGCGTCGCGTCGCGAGGCGGGGCTGTTGGTGCTGCTGATGAGAGGAGACCAAAGAGGGTTTAACAGAGCGAGATGCTTCACTCTCACATACTTCCGTTTCCCCCAGGGGAGCGGTCATAGCCAAAGATGATGTTGGCGTTAACCTGAACGTGTCAGCAAAATCTTTACCGATATCGAAATATTAAACCAAATTCATTATTATGTGCTGTGAGAATGAATAAATATATGGTTCAAATTAATAAGTCAGTGACAAGAAAGAAAAGAAAATCCGAACCGTATTAGTCGCTGATGTGTCACGTGAAGGCGCGTGAATGAAGTCACCTTATTTAACGGTTTGAATTATAAATAATTGTACGAAATTTAAACTTGCTAAATAACACATATTTCCTGTGTCTCAAGTGCTTCAGTCCGTGCTGTTTTGTTTTATTTTTAACGGTTGTTTGTTGTATAAATAAAACTACAGAAAAGCAACAAGGGCGTCTGCTCAGAGTGGGAAATACGGCATTACCTGTCTAAAGTTGGAAGTATACTGCCATCTTGTGTTTAAGGTGAAAACTGCGGGAAAATGAAACTTACCGGTATATGAGAATTTTCTCATAACTATGTATTCTCATATTCTTCCGATAAGGCAACAGGTTTAAACTTTAATTTATTTGAATAGCTTCCTTAATTCCTCAAGTGTATTTGATGAACTCACTGGAAATCCCATGGAAGTAGACTGAACACGAGGCAGGACTGACGGTTGTACTAATATACTTTAAGGATTATTTATATGGCATTGAGTGTAATAAAGGACATGTTAGCAGCATCATAACACTCACTCAAGTAAGGCTATAACTTGCGTGCCAATAAACACTAAAAGATAGGATTGTGTTCTGCTCTTGCATGACTCCCATCACGTCTTAAAGGATGCTGCACATGTTTGAACCCGTCTAGTGTACATATTACTTGATTCAGACTCCTACTGACATCAATGTATTATTGACTTTATTCCCAACTTATATCACAACATACAAAGGAAGACAAAAAGCAATCAAAAGTGACCATGCAGAGCCGCATCTTATTAAAAGAGTAATGAATACTAAACATCTTGAACTCTAAATGGGTTCACGAAGAAACAAAGACAACAAGAATGCCGATTACCATGGTGATGGACAGAATATGCTTGGGTATTTTAAGAGAACTGAATGAATCTGAAAGTTAACAAAGAGCATTAAGTTAATAGTTGTAATGAGAGCCTTTAGTTAGCCCAATAACGATAGCTCTAAAAGAATGTCGTTATGATTCATGACGCACAATGAAAAGGGAACGGCGGACTGTTTGCCAAGCTTCAGATATCATCTTCACTTGTCGTTGCACTGAGTGAACTCCTTCAGAGCCCAGTTATTCATTTCTATCTCCTGTCGTAATCTGCAGTACTCCTCTGCCAAGGCCTCAAACTCTTTGCCCAAGATCTCAAAAGAAGCCAGTTTTAACTCGACAGACTGCTTCTCCACCTGACAGGCCTTCCGCTCAGACTCCAGCTTCTCTCTGAAATTGGGACACAACAACAAAAGACTGTTTTTCAAGTTTTTTTTCAGCCAGAATGTATTTTTTTATAACTTTTCTGAAAGATTGATATCGGGAAGCTATACTTCAAACAAAAAAAGTGCATTTCAACAATACACGCATAGAAAACCCTCACTGTGAGTGATATGTATAATAAAGGAATGCATGACAAAATTAGAATTTGGAAGGACAAAAAGTATCTTACCGTATTTTTCTATGAGCAGATATTGAGTCCACAGTGTAGGTGTCCAGCTGAATTTCAACCATCTCAGTCCTTTGAAGGAAGTAGAAAAAAACAAATGTAAAAAATGAAAAAATGAAATGCATGTAAACACGGATGATCTAAGATTTGGGGATAATTCTCCGAGTATGTCTTTAGGTATGAGTACACCAGTAAATGCAATGCAATATCAAGATGCTCATAGCATACAAAGGATTGAAAATTCCTTACTTGATCTTCTGTAAAACTAATTCACATTTTCCCTCAAAGTACTCCAACTTCTTCCGGTCCAAATCTGTCTGGACCCTCAGCCTGTTGTCCAGGATGAGAGACTGAAGAAGCTGAATACACTTAATGAGTTCCTGGATAAAAGTCAATAAGAAGAAGAAAAAAAAGACTGAAATCTAAATATAACACATTTATACCTTGTATCTACATTAACATTGTTAAATATTTTATTTAAACAGTTCAGTGAAACTGCAAAACTTGAAAAAGCCCTTACAGAAAGGTAGAGCTGAGTCTGTCTTTGGAGGAGAACTGCGTTTTCCCGGCAGCTTTCCTTCAGACTCTCTGCTCTTTTCTTCTCTTTGTCCAGCTGGGCTGACAGATGAGACACCTTGCTGTTCTTCAGACCTTCACTCTCATTCTCTAGAGGAGGATGGCAAAACAACATCCTGTTCAACACGTCAATGCAGAAGGATGACCTGAAATAAAAGGTAGTGGACGTGAATGAGAAGATAGACTGGTAGGGACAGAGAAGTAAGTTTCTAGAATGTACCCCATTCAGGTTGATAATAAGAGAGGAGGCTCAAACATTTCTTCTTCAGATGTTTCTCCAACTCTCTGGGAAGAGCCGGTTTCATTCTTTGAACATTCTGGTGACGATAAACACAGTATAGTTGGTCAACAAGCTATATTTGTTACTTTGTTCAGCTTTGGTAACACACTTTGTATCAACCATCATTTGATTCATGTAGTACAAAATCACAGAACACTTTAATCACCAAAGTATGCCGGTGAATATTCTGTTATTTTCAGACTCACCTTCTCTGATGGCATGAGCTCCAACAGCTGTTGGGGGTTCAGACCCAGAACAGAGGGCTGGTCCTGGTTGGTCGTGCTACTGGGATCCAGCTGTCTGATACACTGTGCTACCAGCAGACACTTTTCCAGTGTCTCAAAGAACTACACACACACACAGAGACACACACCATTTTTTCACTTTGGTAAACACAAATATACAGCTTGAGAAGTATATTACATGGCGGATTTCTGGATTTTTTTCGAGCTTGTGTGCAAAGTGAGTTGTCCAGTGCAGGTTTAAAGGTATGATATGAAACATTCCCTTTAAAAAAAAAAAATGTATAGACTGATACAAAAAGAATCTCTTTAAATCATCACTTCTTCCTACTAGAAGTGTGTGGTGATGTCTGAATCTGCAGAGACTCTGCCTTCTGCCAGTGTTTTATCTTTTCCTCTTGTTTTGCTGTGTTCGGGACTCTTCTGGGTGTCAGCCAAGAGCATTTGGGTTTCCCCAGCCAATAAGCAGGGTGTGATCAAACAGCGCTGCATTGTCAACCTTCAACGTCCCAAACTCATAGACCTCACAGGCCTGACACGGACTCTTAGAGAGCCTTTTTCACCACTGAAGGTGTCTCTCTTAGTTTATAAACAGCAACCGACAATGTGGCTACATACTGTATTATACGTTTAAGGAGCAGAAATAAGAGAATTTGTGTGTATAATTATGTGATTATACCATGTTCTGATCAGGGGGGACAGTGGTATGGTGCTTCCTGATACAGTGGTCCTGGATCATCTCCTGCAGCCCTTTGTGCAGGCTCTCGGAGGACAGCCAGTGACGCCTCTGGCTCTGCAGCTTCTTCTCAGCCTGGAATAAAACATCTGTCAGGTCTTATGTGTGTGTGTGTGCACTAACATACCCAGCCCGAGCAGGAGGAAACAGGTTCCATCTCTGAGATTGCAATTCTTAGTGGTTACCAGTAGAGGTCGGCAGGTTATAGAACACTGACTGTGTAATTAGGTATGAATAACTTCTCTTCATGAAGTGACAAAGATGTAGCTGTTTGGTCCACTTAGCTTTATGTTATTGAATCATGTAATACTGCCTCTTGCAAAGCAGGGAGCTTGTATGTCAGCAGATGTGGAAGGTAACATTGATGAAGGTTTTGTCCCAGTGCCTGCCGATACCTTTTCTAGCTCTGCCTTCAGTGGGACGGTGAGTCCATTTTTGTCCACATGCTGTGCCAGGGTGACGAGGAGTTTACAGAACTGAGGGTTCTGGGTCAGATCCTCCTCCGTAAGGTCACACAGGGGGAAGGAGGCGAGAACTGGATGGGAGGACAGTACATAAAGTACACTTGTTATCAATGCCTACGGCGTATCAGAGGCAGAGATTCACAAGAGTACAGTAACCCAATGTCAAGTAAATACTTCAAACGTAATAGCTTCACTCACGTTAATGCAGACTACTCTCACATTTAACTATTTAACTCATCATGTTATTTTGGTTTTAGGATATGAAAAAACAATATGGAAGGACGGCGTTAATTCATTTTTACTTGTGAATAAATCAGGTTTCAAGCCACGATATCTGCATTTCATCAGAGTAAATTAAGAGTAAGAGCAGCAGCTAACGTTAACGTATGTTATACGACTTAATATTCTTACCCTGTGGATGCAAACTATCACTCGTCCCAAGCGACGACGCGTGTGTAGACTCGGGACCGGCGAACATTTTCTGCTGAATTGTGTTCCTTAGTAAACAAACAACTTATCCGTTTTTGTTGTATTTTTATTTCTGAACACTTTTCTCGCTAGCTCGAAATTGCAACATGAAAATAAAATGGGTATTTCCTGAATCAAGTTGCGCGCGCCCGAAGAAAGCGTTCCTATTGGCTAACTGAGCCACGTGACCAATACAACCGAGTAATGCTCGTTCTGCATCCCCGCGAGAACCACATGACACAAGCGGGAGCGCGCACGACGAAAGCGACCATTATATTTCAGTTTTTCGAAGGGAAAATACCGTTTAACAACATTTCAATCTTTATTGAAATTAATGAAAATAAATTACGGGTAGTCTGGATTTAAATCATAGAAAAACGATTCCCTGTAACAACAGTTTTTCAAAATATAACAAAAATATAGCACAAAACACACAATTCCGTCATTAGATTGCATCGTTTCAGGTTAAAGTCAGTCTTACAAGATTATCTGTTAAGACTGAGAGATGTTGAGATGCAGATAGCAGATAAGTCATTTATACGGTTGGATGGAATAGAAGCTGTAAGTAAGAAATTGACAAAGAAGTTAAGTCGGAAGATTAAGATCATTTCTATGGTGTGTTATACCTTTTGGATTGTCCTGCCTCTCTCAGTTTGGATCTGTATCTAAAATTCTTCTTTTCCAGGGCTACGCTATAGCGGCCTGATTCATGGTCAAAACCATCTGCAAGAGGTTTGGTGAGTTTTAAAAGCCCTTAAATGAACTATGAAGACAAGCCATCTGGGTGCACTCATGCACTACTCTTACACTAGCTATGCCTCCAACATATTCTTTAGTGTCAATGGATGGTCATTAATAACCAAAATGTAATTTCTTGAGTTATGCTAGAAATCACACTCGGCTGTTCTCATCCACATCATGAATCCTGTATATTCTGCCTTAATTCCAACATGGGCCTTCAATATGGGCCTTGATGTGTAGTTTATTACTGTTTCAAAATTAGAAACTGCAGAACTGACCAAAGAATGTATTACCTAAAAACAAATTGATCCGGGAGCATCAATACTGTTGATAAAAATAACTTTGTGATAAAGAGGCACTGGGAAAAGAAATATGTTCCCTGAATCCCCAGTCTTCAGTCTGTTATGGCTGTTTGCTGCATGGATAAAGTGTCTCTCATTTTGTGTTGGTGCTGGTCATGATTCTCCTTGTGCTCAATATCATTTTAGATCTGATATTTTCTTGCCCTTGGCTCTGACCATCAGCTGGCAACAGCATGGCCAATTGTTGCTGTTGATGTTGGCAGTAAAGTAACTTGCTTCACAAGAACTTGTTGAATTTCCAGCCAAGGGTGTCATTGCAAGCAAAATTTCACTCTTGTTTTCTTCTTAAATCGGTTTATTTGTCTCGTTTTTTTTTCGGTGACAGATTTGTCATTTGACATTTTTCAAGAAAATGAATTCAGGCTATGACTAGGGCTCAACTAAAATGATGATTATCATGATTATAAGCAGTTAGTTGATTAGAAGATAGGTGTGATAGGTTATGCCATGTCATCTCTGGCTGCTGCCTCCACTCACCTTCCTGCTATTCACAAAAATATCTATTCTTAGTCTTTAAATTGTAAATGTTGAATCTGAGGTTCCACAACTATGAGTTCCACAACTATTCCTACATAGTGTAGCGTCCCCCCTGTGACCTCTGGCCCCTCCTGTGTGCTTCTCACAGCTGTTTCCTCCCAATGGCCGATGCCCATGTCTGGTCTTCTTGGTGCTGCATTCCTGGTGCTTTGGGACTATACCCATACTTAACTTTGCCCACAGAGTTTTATACTTCTTAGCTCGTTGTTCTATTGCAATAAGGGCTCAGACCTAGACAAGATGACAAATGTGCTAACAAGCATTAAAAAAAACTGAATTTCTGCGTGGGTTTTTCCTTTTTCCATCCGAATATGGGTGTTTAGAACATGTGATGTCATGTTTGCTTGATCCATGATACGTATAGTAACTTCACTGTAATGCTGTTTACACAATGGCTAGCAGTCCTCTCTCATCAATGAGTGGGCAAATTTAGATATGGGAGCCAGTCAATTTGAATAAAATTATAACTGACACAGGGTAAAACCAATAAAGTGCGTTCGGATGCAACTCTCTACATTTTATTGGTCACGCTTATAGCCCAGCCCTTATTTCCTAAACCAATTAATGACGGCTAGTGTTGATTGCCTAGGTTTTTAACCAATCATAAACCTTGATTTTCTAATGGGTGTATTTTTTGTCATAGAGGGGTGGGGTGTTCGAGGTCATTCAGTCCCACAGATTCACTCTATCGGCGTGTGTTTGTGGGGACGGGTAGTTGGAGTAGGAGTCGCCGGGCGGCAGTGCATCGCTAACGCCTTTTGGGAAAGAAACGCCGCTGAAAATTGCAACAGACAGAAGGAACGATCCCCGGTGACGACTTCTGTGAAATTATTCAACGCAACGACTGCGCCACACGCACAACTAACGAACGCAGCCAGGCTATCAAATGCTAGCCAGCTAGCATCCCTGAAAACTGACGGAATCAAGGTGTTGATAGCTAGCCTCCCAGCTAATTATCCATCAGCTAGCATCCTCCTGCCGTAGCATCATTAGCTTGCTTTTCCTCCTCGCGCACGTCGAGACTTGACCGTTGCTCGTGGCTTTCAGCTCACGAGCACCGAATCCCGTATTCAGACAAACGGACAACGGAGCTTCACGACGAGCTGCTCTTGGAGACAGCGACTGCGTTAGATTAGTTGGCACCATCACACCCATCTCCCCAACCCCTTCACCTCTGCCCCTCTCCCTCCACCCGAAACACTGGAAATCCACAAGCGGCCGGATAGCGGCGACGGGCCGGCGCAGCTGGGGCTGGTCCCGTTACCGGACTCGCCGGGAATCGTACCGCCCGCAGACAAGCTCAGCTGTGGGGACCTACCGACAAGTATGGACGGGCTGGCTGTGGAAGTTCGCGGCTCGAATGGGGCCTTCTACAAGGTAACCTGGTTACAGTCGTAGTTTCTAGTTGTCCCAGTTAAAAGTTTCATTAAGAGCCGTTAGGTTTCGCCCGGTTGTGCCCAGCTCTAGTTAAACGTTTACGGTTGAACTGATGTTAGCTTAGCTGCAGTTCTGACAAATGGGGATGGTTTTGCCTTCCATTAGGGTTGGCCATTGTGGGGTGGGTAGCTAGCTCCAGCTAGCTGTTAAGCTAGGTAATGTTACACTTGTCATCACCATGTATGGCCTATTTTTGGTTGTTTTTAACGAATGTCAATATGAATACAAGTCATAATAGTGGGACCAAATTCCCATCGTTTTGACACGGCATACAGTAATCCTCATATTCCTCCTAGCATTTTGCTTTTTCTTGAAATGTGGGATTCAAGCATTTAAACTCGAAGCGAGCTGCTAATCAGACAGCTGTTGTGCACTTCTTGCTTACAAGAATGATGAGCTGCTAACATCAAAGTTCACATAGGCTACCTCATATTTGTTTTGTCCCCTAACCCTCATCCCGGCACTACTGGACATTAGGTCTTATGTGTATTGCTCTGACAAGGAAGTACTAACGGTGTCTGTTTCTGTTTCAATTCTGCCTCATTTCCCACAGAAATGATAGTTTCATATCTAAAACATGACGTAAAGTCTTTATTGCTGCTGTGTCATACCTTGTTTTCAAACATCACATTCACATGGCTACTCTGTGACTTTAAATTGCATTTAATTTAATTAAATGTCAGCATGGTTTTATTAGTCAGTCATACAGATTTGGATCTTGGTGAACATTGTTTCCCATATAATTTTATGGAATTTTAGTTACCCCCCCTTACTCTCCCCCTGCTTTCTAGTCTTAACCTTTTGTTGGCATCTCTCATTTTTATTGCTCTCAGTTGAAACAGCTTTACTTCTCCATGTGCTCTTCTTTGTCTTTGGGTGTTTAGATGGTTCAGTGACCACATGGTGGTTTAGAGATGAGCCTATATTTACTCTCCTCATGGTGCTTCACCTGTCGTTCTGTTTTACAGGGTGACAGTTTGACTCTGGAATGAATGAACACTTGCACTCCTCTCTATTACCCCCATTATCTCACAGCTCTCATTTTGTGGATGTCTATGAGATGGACACCTAACTGTGTTAGTGACATTCAAAATGTCATATTCGAGTAAATGATATGTTGCCCTTGATGGGAGGGAGTGGGGCAACAATCTTCATTCCTTTTTTTTTTTCCTGTTGTGATTGACACATGGGGTAAAATATTTTTTGCTTTTTGAATTCACTTTATTCACTGTGGTGTGGTGTGAGTCAATTAGTTTTTTCTTTTTAATTATGAATCAGGATCATATTTATGAACCTGTCATGAAACTTGCACTTTATCTCGTTCTGCCTGTCGTCTGCATCTTTTGCAGCAGCGAGCGTATGTCCGGCAAGCTGATAAAAGCCTAAATGAGGATTCAACGAGTACATGTTTTCCGTTAATTGCGAGTAATTTTCCACATTAGTTTCTCTCTTCTATTTTTTTTGGCTGGATGTCTTGCATCAATAAAGATCTTTTTGCACAATAATTTAAACTGCATCATAAGCAGAGCAATCAAATTAGTATTTATGAAATGCAATGGCATCTTGTATGGAAAAGATAAAATCATCTCATTTCATAATTTTTTCTGAGAGGTTGCACACCTGCCTGCTCTGGTCCGAAAGGTCTAGCTCACCACGTGGTCCTTCATGTGGCTGCTGGCCTGAGGGTGAAGGAACGTCATTAGAAAGCTGCCCGAGACCCCTTTCTGCCCCCACCGTCCACCAGTAGAAAGAGGGCTTGCCTGACCTTTGACCTGGTAATATTTGGTGGAAGCAATAGTCAACCTGACATTACATGCATATGCAGCTGTCTCCTAATGCAACCTTTAGACATTTTGAGGATGAGCACTTATTTCTGCTGGTTTCTTCTCCAGACGCTAGCCAGCCCTTGAGCTACTGGGATACTGCAATGGGAGATGCATGCTAACCATTCATGTAGATACAGAGACGTTTTGACCATTAGCTAGGACCCTCAGAGAACAGCAATATATTAGTAGAGTCAAGAGTCTGCTTAAAGGCTGAAAACAATCTTAATGTGTCTACACACACATTCCCCATGATCCTGGCTGAAACCCTAGCCAGCTCTTGCCATGCAAAGGCAGCACCTTCCCAGCAGGTGAATCCACAACCCCACTCTGACAGCCATGCATGCTTATAAGATACCGCCTGTCCTCTCTGTCCCATATACGGTAGTGTCACACTGAGAGTCATGCCACACCCACCACTTTCCACCCGTCTCGTCATTGCCTGATGGTGGGGGGTTGTCGGTCCAACTTTGTGACATGCTGGGACAGATTTTGTGGATGGACAAGTAACATGTTTAAGAGATCTCTCTCGCAGTAGATGTTTCGGAGCTGTCGCCTAATATGTCCATATAGGCGAGGCTGAGTGAGCGCCTGTCTTCCCCATACACGTGCCCTCGTGAACACGCCTCTCCTCAGTATTGCAACTTGCACACAATGATAAAGTTGAATGAATGAATGCATTTTAATTGCGTGACTGTGTGTGTGTGTGTGTGTCTGTGTGAAATTTCCAAGCTGTCTGTGCTGTCAGGAAGAGTCAGTGTTCGTCGTCACTTTATCCAGCACTGAATTCACAGCCAGAGGATTGTGTATGTGATGTGACGTGACGTTTTGGCTTCCCCAAACGCCTCGGATGGTCTTTTTTAGCAACAGTCAAAAGTATTGGCCCAGCATGGCTCACAAGTCGGCTCGCTCATGCTGTTTCCATGCAAAATCAGCCCCTCACAGCCCCACCCCTCAGCATCGTCTGCCTTGTGAACTCACAGGATTAATGTTCTCTGGTTTTCTTTTAGGGTTACATCAAAGATGTCCACGAAGACTCGCTCACAATTGTTTTTGAAAACAAGTAAGTTTCCTCTTTCAGTTAACCACTCCTGTATGTCTGCTTTTATAATGGGTAGTCCACACATGGGGAAATTAGGCTTGTAATTGAGTTACGCCTGCTCCAGGATGGTGCTTTACCCATGCAATCAAAATGGTCCTCTTTAGCACCTGTGCTTGGCGTGCAGCTGTCCGTACATGTCTCTAACAGTTTTTTTTTTTTTTTTTACCTCCTGCTCTGATCCCTCCTGCCCTTGCAATCCTGATAGCAAGTACTCGTAGCCCCACCTACTGTCTCTTTCCACTACCCACCCCCCTGATCCGGCTCTTTATCTCAGCATGCAGAGCAGGGTGCCCCTAAAAATAGTGACCCAAGGTATGTAGGGGGAGGCAGTATGGTGGCCTGTGTCATTTTTGGGATGACCCCCCCCCCCCCTCTCTTTCTCCTTTTACTTTCTCTAAGCACATGGAGTTCATGGAGTAGTATGATATAGTGAATGAATAAAATACATTTTCATAAATGATAGTAATAAGGCCCTTAATGATGATTCTTTTCAAATCTCTGATTCAAAATTGGCATGAGAGGTTTTTTAAGATATCAATATTCAATGAGCCCTGAACTTTATGGCACTCTTTATGAGCTATTTTCAAGTTCTTCATTAACATGAAGTACATCATAAAATTACCATAGTCACTCACTATCTAGACACCGTTCCTCAAACTTTTTTAACAAATCCTTTTTCATTTTTATTAACATTATGTCTGTTGCCGTGCCATTACAGTCCCAATGAGGTCAAACGGAGCCTCAGCAAGAATGTCAAACTGTGTAACACTATTCCATTTTGTTACCTGTGGGTGTTGATAAATGACACTTGTTTTTGTTTTGTGTCTGTTGTCTTGCCATAGCTGGCAGCCAGAGAGACAGTTGCCCTTCAGTGACGTGCGGTTGCCTCCTCCGGCCGAATACAACAAGGATATTGGTGAAGGAGAAGAGGTGGAGGTAAGGCTCCGCTCATCCACCGTAGGTTTCCCGAACCTCATGTTCCAAGGCCTCGGTGTCTTAGTGTTTCACCAGAAGGATCTTTTGACTGACTATTCCAGGGCATACATGCGACCCCTAAATTAACATCTAAAATGAAACGATCCGCTCTTTAAAACTTTCGCTTCCCTTGTCTCTAACTTTTGGTTAGATGCCTTAAATATAGTCTGTGGTTAACACAAGCACAACAGAATTTCACTACAGAGTTTTGAAGCTTTTACACATCTTTAAGAAAGGTTGATGCTGACATGTGACTTAATGAGACTACTGACCATCATCAGGCCACGTTTGATTATACGTTAAAACGGTATTCATTTGTGAAGATTATCGCTGATTATCTTCGTATAAATATCATGAACTTTTTCTGTAATAATCCAAAATCCAATGGAAAAAAAAAAATCCCAGTTTTGCCCAAAGTTATAGTCTGGTGTGAAAGCTGAAGAATATTGCATTTTGTACAATCAGTCATAAATTGTTACTATGAAAGTGGCACACTTAATCATCCTGTCTGCTTTTGCAGCCATGGCCACGTCTACTGTCCTTGCATGTTGCTTCCCACTCCAAACTGTCTAAAAGAAAGAGTTGAAGGGTGTTTTCATTCACTATGTGTCACCCCACAGGTTTACTCTCGGGCCAATGAACAGGAGCCTTGTGGCTGGTGGCTGGCCCGTGTCAGAATGATGAAGGGAGAGGTAAGTGCTTCCAAAAACAAAGCGTTATCTTTGGGGAAAAAAGGAGGTACAGTAGGAGAAAAAACAGAAACTTTATTTGCAAATGTTTCATCTTGTCACAAACCACAGCAATAAATAAATGTAGTTTATGAAATAAATAATTTGCCTCATCTTCACTGCATCTTGTATGCGGTGGAAACACCAAAGCACTGGAGGAGTTTTACATCCTGGGGCGTAAAAATCCCTCGAGCTATTAGGTTGAAAAGGACTAATATTATTATTGTCAGTGATAACATCCGGCTTTGCTTGCTCCCTCTGCATCTGAGTATCTTGTAGTAAGTAGTAATAAATGCTAAGCGGTTATTATTATCCTTCTCTTTGCCATCAGTGTTTTGTTGTTTTTCCAGTAACTGTTTATTGAGCTCTGATGCTGCTTTATGTAGAGTGAATACAGGCCTGTAGTAACTGCTGGCTAATGAGCCGAAAGAGAGAGTAATGTCCTGATGTGGTCTGACATCATACCTTGCAATTATATTTCCCATAAAAACCCTGTGTTTTTCTTCACGCAGACTCATTGTGACAAAATGGATTTCCACCACGCCAAGTCTAAAAGGCACAATTGGCTTACTTTGACAGATCTTTCAAGTTTTCGAATGATCCAGAAATGGCTGTTAGTCACCACCAGCATGAGCTGCGGGTTGAATAGTGGGTCAGTGGGATATGGAAAGGACAGTGTTGTAGTGCTACTTAGCCAGGGGGAGCTGCTGCTGGTGTACTGCTGTTATTTGGAGCAGTCTGATAAGAGCCTGCAGGAATGTCTAGCATTGACTGATGACTTTAATTCTGTCCTTTTGAGCATGGAGGTTGCAATGTTTATCTCACTGCCTCACCCACTCTGTGTTCCCCTTTTTCTTTCTCGACATTATTTCTCGCATTTCCTCTGTTTCATCCTTTTTGTTTTCTCAAAACCAGAAGAAACTGGGAAAGGAGTGCAATGAAGCTTCATCAAATAGATGAATGAAGTGATAGAATTAATTTATTTAGTATTATGTATTACGTATCATTTGTTATTGTGAGACACGTCAATTCATTTTTCATTTGACAGCAAATTCAGAATTTTTTTTATGAATTGAATACAGTTATGTGCTGTAATATATCTTGCCATGTATTTTTTCCAATTCACATTGGTTGTCCGAGCTGTCAAACCTTCATGTGTCTTGAGGTTTCTGGCTACGTTATTAAAAATCTGTATCTCTTGTGTGCTACTTTCAGTTCTATGTGATTGAATACGCAGCATGCGACGCCACATACAACGAGATTGTCACAGCAGAGCGCATCAGGCCCCTCAACCCCAACAGCCCTTCCTCTCGAAACTCCTTCCAGAAGGTCCCAATCCCTGTCCCGGAAGACCTGAGGGACATGTAAGTGGCTTTAAATTGTCAAATTTGCACCTTAATGATAGATGTATTGGGCCTACTTTATCAGTGCCTGATAAATTGCAGTACATAAAGGTAAATAATGAGTTACGGTGTTCTCTGGTGTATGGCTGATTTTACAAGGGGAAACACCTTTTTTTGAATGTTTAGTTTCTCTCCGTGAGCCGCGATGTTATAATGGCCCACTGCTGACAAATGAACAACAAGGCTGACTCTCCTGTGGATTGTTTTCTTACCAACAGCTGTGAAAATGACAACATTCACAAAGAGTTCAGGAAAGCTATCGGAGCTAACTGCATCTTCTACAGTGCCCAAACACACGAACTGATTGTGCTGGTGAGTAACACACTTCAGCATTAAGTGCATGGCTTTGTTGCACAGGCTTACTTCAATGGAGATTTGAATCCAGCTCCCATTTCTTGGTTGTTGTTTTTTAGAAAATCAAGTAAAAGTACAATGGCAAAATTGTGATTCTACGTTTTGGACAACTTTGTCAGTAGGGATGCAATGGATCATAAAAATTACTACCCTGATCGGATCAGGAAAAAATTGTATTAAATAACTTTTAGAGATGCCCAAATGATGTTTTTTCTTTGTTGCTGATACTGATTGCCGATTTGTGAGATGTTTCAGCCAAAACTGATCGTTTTAATTTTGTTAAAGCAACTGATATACGAGGGTTCAAGACTCATGTTTTTTCAACACTACACTGATTTCAGGGAGGTTGAAAAGATTTTTCAGGACAAGCTGTCAAATTTCTAAATATTCTCCTTTTATTTAACTATAGTCATCTATTGGGGTTATCTGTATGAATACACTGATTTAATGAATTGGAAATAAACTATGACATTTTTTATTGATTTCAAAAAAGTCTTTGCATTAGTGGTTTTGATTATGTTTTGTTTCTGTTAGGAAGTAAAACAGGTCATAATTACCTCTCTAATATCTATTTTATATTGCTGTGATAACATGTCTTATTTATTCAAGTTTCTCACCAAAAACTGCAGTTTAAACACATCATCAGAACGTTATCATTTACCTTTTCCCCATACTTATTTTCACTGAACAGGGATTCAACACATCATGATGTAACTCATTGGAACCTGTACTTCTCTCCTGTCTATGGACACTGACTCAGAGGAAATGTAACTTAAGCCCTTTTTCTTCCCTTCAGTCTACAAATGAAACCACAGTAAAGCGTGCAACTCTTCTGAGTGACATGCATTTCCGCAGCATCCGTACCAAGCTTATGCTTATGTCCCGCAACGAAGAAGCCACCAAACATTTGGAGGTAAACATACTCCCTTCACTTGCACACATTCTGTGAAATGGATTTTGCCTGGACATATGCATATTTTGTCATTGAAAAATGAGAAGGCCTCGCCAACACCTTTGCACACAAATCACCTATGTTTTCCCCTTCCTAGACGAGTAAGCAGTTAGCATCAGCATACCAGGAGGAGGTGAGAGTCAGGGAGGACCTCATGGGCTTAGCCATCGGCTCCCATGGTGCCAACATCCAGCAGGCAAGGAAGGTACCTGGTGTCACAGCTATCGAGTTGGAGGAAGAAAGCTGCACATTCAGGATCTACGGAGAGGTACGCTTCATAATGAGCTCATGTGCCATTTTATGTCTGTTCCTGAGCCAATATATGGATGTACTGTAGTGTAATTTGTGGTGTGTTGCAGTCTCCAGAGGCAGTAAAGCAGGCTAGAGAGTACCTAGAGTTCAAAGAAGACTACTTTCAGGTACCCAGGAACCTTGTTGGTGAGTGAGCTACATTCCAGAGGGAGCTCATTTTGTCCCACTTCACACCCTCCTTATCGCATCCTTATCCACTCTTATTATCATGATATTCCTTTAACCCTCTCTTTGCTATCCTCCTTTGCCTCGTGCACAGGCAAAGTCATCGGCAAGAACGGCAAAGTCATTCAGGAGATTGTGGATAAGTCGGGCGTGGTCCGAGTCAGGATTGAGGGAGACAACGACAAAAAACTTCCCCGGGAGGAGGCAGCCAGGCAGGGGGCAAGCAAGGACGACACCGCCAGCAGCAAAGAGGTGAATGAACCGTGCAGCTGGCCTCACAAGTCCCCTATAAACCCACCCCCACCCAGCTCTCTGAAACCCTGCTCATTAACTGCAGCAGAGTGTAGAAATCCCATCTTCTATCTGCTTTGACACCGTTCAATCCTGCTGCTTTGTAGTTTTCATTGCTTTCAATACATACGCAGCATGTTGGCACTGAGCTGTCAGCTGTCTCTGATGGGTTGATATGTATCATTTGCTTCCTGTGATTTTAAAACATTCAAATAATTCCAGAAATTGTTTGTAATTCACCACTTAGAATGTTATTTATGAATAGGACTCAGTATCTAAAGTAATGATTATTGTTGTTTTGTTTTTTTAATAAGACACTCAACTTCTCCCCTCTGTGTTTTATCAGGGCTTGGTTCCCTTCGTGTTTGTGGGAACTAAGGAGAACATCAGCAATGCTCAGGCTCTGTTGGAGTACCATGTGTCCTATCTCCAGGTTAGTCCTCCACTTTCACCAGTAGGTGGCAGCACTAGCCTGTTCACTGTTGCTGTCACTCAAAAATACTTGAGATAAAAGAGACCTGCATGACAGACTTTGATTCCAAATGGGTTTCTGCTCAAAATATCTGGACGCTTAGTCGGGGAAAGCGGTTTCCTTGAAGCACATGTCCTTAATGTAACATGTGTGGGGTTAAGACAGGGTGCTGTGAGGAAATGTGGGCGTATGTGCAAGGTCTTTTCATATTGGTCATTCACCTGTTTCCCCCCTGGCCCGCTCCACATGAGGAACGCTGTAGAGAGCACCTCGTTTTGCTTACCTCATGAGCTTTTATAAATGGCCCCTCTCTCTGGGGTAGGGTAAAGGGTACACAAGTTTAGATTACCAGCTATCTGGACCCTCAACTTCCAAAAATAACACCAGACCCCCTGCCCCTGCCTCACTTCCTTTACGCCTCCCTTAACGTTCAGCTGTCGTTGGTGGAGGCAGCTGTCACATTGCAAAGTGAGGCCCCCCTCCTCCGACTCAGCCACCACTATACTGCCATAGAAACTGCAGTCATTGCACTGATGTCATGAGATGCCAACGCCCATCCCCCTCATCTATGGAGATGTGTAGCTTTGCTGGAAAAAAATAAATAAATTGTGGTGTTTTTTATAAGATATAATTAAAGTGAAAGCAAACATGAGAAAGCCATAACTTTTTAACTTTATTCTGGCTGTATTTTAGTGTTTGTCAGAGTGCTGCGAGTGAGAGCGCTGGTTGTCACGTTGGGAATGGTGGTCCGGGGGATCCCCGACAAAATGATATTTCATTGCTGAAGAATTGTGGGATTGACGGGTCACGGTGTAACGGTCACTCATCATTAGTAGTTTCCCTTGTCAACAACTGCTTTTCACAGTTTTAGACAAATCTTAGCAACCAAGTGGGCTATTCCATGTGGTATTCATTGATTCTCTGTCCAAAGAGATTAATAGTGAGGGGACAATTTCACATCCATTTTGTTATTCAAGGGACATCCAGAAAACGTCAGCCTTTTTCTACCAATAAGACAAAACTGCCTTTTCCTAACCACGTTCCTACAAACAATACCTTTACTCAATCTGACAGAAATCTGTTGGTTTTTCAACAGAGGGTTCTGTCAAGATGGTTATGTACTCTATGCATTACTGCCACTTAGTGGTAGAGTGACTTCATAACAAGTACAAAATCAGACAAGGCCCACAGCAGATGCTTAAAGGACCATGTCAGGCTAATTCTGACTTCTCTCCACTAGCAGAGATGTCTTCAACACGTCTGGTGTGCATCAGTGTCTGCAGTGTTTACTTTGTCAGCTCAGCCTCCCTGTTTTATCCGCCGTTCACTGCCATTCATGTTGAAACGGTGTGTTAAAATACTTAGACTGTTAAGTCTCTGGATGAAGTTAACTTTAAATAAATGTATTCATCCATTGTTTTTACAATACAAATTTGTTTCGTGACAAAATGTGAGGTAAAACACTCCCGTTTTCCTGCCATTTTCAGAGTTTATGCATATTTTTCTGATGAACGGGATAATATTGTGAATCGCAGTTATTTTGACTTGGAGTCAAAATAGTTTTTTGTGGGCTGCCTGGATTCCTATTTGTGTCACTTGCAGTTTCATTAGATATGTTCTAGTAGAAACTCAAAATACTGATGTCCCCTTTAATGTTGGGGAAGATGCAATATATCATTCATGTTATTGATGATCAACTGTTTTTAAAGGTGATTTCTGTAGGTAGTTGGCATTTTACTCATCTCTGCACCATTATTACCCAGCCATTTGTGTTAAATAACAGGTGGCCATCGAGGTGTAGCGTGGTGGGATAGGATGCAGAGGGAGGTGCATTTTGTTGAAACTTTTCAATAAGCCATATGCTGAAGAGCGGGCTATAACACCACACCACCTACAACTGTCTCATCGTCCCTGTCCTGTAGGAAGTGGAGCAGCTGCGCCTAGAGCGTCTCCAGATTGACGAGCAGCTCCGTCAGATCGGGGTCGGGTACCGCGCACCTCCCAGTCGGACTGCAGGCCCTGGTGTTGAACGTGAGAAAGGCTACTTGACTGACGATAGCAACAACTCCCTCCATACCTCTCGCACCTATGGAGGCCGTGGCCGAGGGCGTAGGGCCTCAAACAGCCAGTACTCTGGATATGGTAAGAATGAGGGATCTGAAACATTATTTCAGTTAGAAACATTTGAGCGTTATAGAAAAAATAACTCCTGTCATTTTAAAAGTCGTAAACTAATGATTGTTTTAAATTGATCGTCTCTGCTTGATCCAGGCACAAACTCCGAACAGTCAAATGCTTCTGAGTCGGAGGATGTTGGCGAAAGAGAGCAGCGGCCCCGTGGCATAGGTGGTGATGAGAGAGGCTCCCGGCGGGGCGGCAGGGGCCGAGGCTCTAACCCAGGACGGGGCCGTGGAGGGCCAGCATCCAAGCCTTCCAATTCCATCAGCTCAGGTAGTTAAAGTCCACGTTCAGGTTACCAACGAACAATGGTCTTACATTTCAACCTTGAGTCATGCATAATACACATAATATTAATTAAGATGAGAAACTAGACCCTGGAGTGTGGTGCTTCTAAGCAGGTGTATTTCTAAGAAGCAGTTGCCTTTTGGATGAGGTGTGTGCATTGGTGAAATGGAAAAATGCACGTATAAGTCAGCTTTTAAGCCATTGTAGAATTGTTGTGTAAGCGGCTATCGGATATTCACAATGTGGTTTATAATAATGCAGTCTTTGCGGTAAATCAAAGTCAATAAAAAGGGAACTCTAGCCAATACTAATATCCTGTGGCGTATCCAGTGCTGAGGGACCCAGACAGTAACCCATACTCCCTGCTGGAGGGTGAGGGAGAGCTGGCCGACGCAGACATCGGTGACGGTATGGGAGGAGACCGCCGCAGACGCTCCCGACGTCGCCGCAACGATCAGGAGCCCAGCGTGATGGATGCTGCTGCAGAGTCAGACAGCCAGGGCGCCCCCAGCGAGAACGGACTGGGTGAGGAGAACTAAAGTGTTGCATTTTCGTCAATTTGTGCGATATGGTTGTTTATTGTTAATTGTTCGCTGTTAATTCAAACCAAAACACTCGTCGGTGAAAGCAGAAATTCTGACCCGACGTTACCAGAGATTGTAACCCGTATTGTCTCACTGACTGTTAGACGACGAAGCACGACCTCAGCGCCGCAACAGAAGCCGCCGCCGTCGTAACCGTGGCAACCGCCCAGAGGGAGGTTCAGCCAGCCGTGACAGACAGCCAGCTGAAAGTGGTGAGTCACCATCTTTTACGAGTTAACGTTTTCCTCTTCAGAATGAACAGGATATTCTATATCAATATAATCAACGTATGTGCTTCTTCTGTATGCATGAACATTCTACCTATTATTATTTTAACTCCTAATACATTTTTCACCTTACAAGCCTCTGTGCTATTACTTTTCTCATTCATACCTTTAATGCATACCTTTTATGATATTCATAAAAATTAAACCCATTCTCACTTTCCACTAATTCACCTGCTTTATACTTTGTTATACAGCGTATACGTTCTAACATATTTCAATGTTTTCAGTGACTGTTGCTGACTATATATCCCGTGCTGAGTCCCAGAGCAGACAGAACCTGCCCCAGAAGGAAAACCATGCTGGCCCCGAGCCCAAGGTACAGGCAGAAACGCATACATTGAACTCAGCCTTAGTTTTATTGATCAAAATTACATTGATGGTCCATTCTCACACGTTCCCACCTGTTTGTCCTCACAGGAGAACGGGACCAGCGCTACGAAGGATGAGCGAACACCCTCCAAGGGTTCTCCCAGCAAAGGCATGACCTCAGCTAGCGAGACCCTGACTTTGGTCAACGGGGTCTCGTAGAGAGACGACCCTGCCCCTCGCGAACCCAAGTCTAGAGCAAGACTCCATGGCAAACTCTGTCCCTGCTTGCATTAACTTAAACCTTAAACAGATGAGTGAAAAGTACCTGACAAAATACCTGAATTCATACTATGAGAGTGAAAAAGTACAAAAAAACGACAAACGCATCTACTTAAAAACACACGTTAACGGTGTATGCTATCCTATCTATCAGTACTTAGTGCTTATTTAAAAAAAAAACAACTAGCTTGCCAAAAAAGAGCTGGTGGATATGACTTGATTTTTAAAAATACTGAATACGAGAAACGGGACGAGACTTTTTTTTTTGTTTTTTTTTGTTTTTTGTTTTTGAAACGGTTGTTGGTTATTTGTGTCTTTTTTGTTATGTTAATTTCGTTCATTGTTTATCACTGGTTTGGACTTGGCGGTCGCTCTCTCAACCAAAACAGACGCATCTCTTAACAGTGTTAAAGTACAGACTAGAGAGATTTAAGCTGTAGGGGGCGTACAAGCAGACAGTCCAATAGCTTATGTGACCGATGTTTCGCCCACTGATCCGGGGAGTGGAGACAGATTGGAATATTGATAGACATTGTGCCTTGAATTTGAAAAAAAAAAGAAAAAAAAAGAAAAAAAAAACTTGAGTTTTTCCATTTCAGTTTGTTTTTGTTTCCCAAGAGGAAGAAAAGAGGGTGAGGTGTTCTACCATTTTTGGGGGGCTTCCAAGAAGAGAACAGACCTGTGAGGGAGTGATGAGTAAAATGAGCAAAAAGAGGATGCAGAAAGGAGGGAGTGGCTGGCCAACGGGAGGAAAAACGAGTCTGGTGCCAAACAGGAAATTCAAGGCGCTTGTCCTCATTCGGAGTAGAATGGACAGCGTAGGGGTCAGCGCGTGTGCGTACGTACATATGTACGTACGTGTGTTTGTGTGTGTGCACAGTTGAAAATATTTGGCAACCACAAAACAAAACTGGGAGGGGTGAGGTAACGAAACGTAACGCAGCCCTGGGCGGGTCGCACGGTGAGGAATCTCTACTTTCCAACAGGCCTGAGGGGTGTCTTCCTCCTCGTACCTGCATAGGTCTTTGAGGGTCCAGGATGGCTCCCATACAGCCTAATAAACAGGACAGGCTGAGACCAGACCGACGGCAGACTTGAACTATAGTTAGACTTAAAGAGAACTATACCGTGCCTCTTTCTCTGTGTTGGAGGGGGCAGCGGTGCTAGCTTCCAGCCACACTAGTGTCTTGATAAACCACTGCAGCGCACAGCTCCGGATGCACACGAGGGCGACCACCTTTCTGGGACGGGTGCTGCTAGTGGGGGGGGAGGGAGGGGGGGAGGGGTCTGGACACTGTGGGATTGGGACAGCTTCAAATGACATGAGAGCCACATGACACACAGACCCACACTTACAGGATACATGCATACACAGCAGGTGCGTGCAAGTCGACGTGGTCGCCCGCATGGCGCAATGTAGAAGACGGCAGCAGAACACAGAACAAAACGAGCGAGGTGTCTGTCTTGTACCTGGCAGTTTGGGTTGGCAAATGAGAGTATGAGATGGACTGGAAAACCTCGGTGGCTCTCTGCTCATGTTGTTACTGTTGTCTTGGTTACCGCTCTCAAGTTTTTTTTGTTGCTATTTCCACATCTTAGAAAATACGAAATAAATAAAAAACTGAAGTGAAATCAACCTCTTCTCTGGAGATGAACTTTGATTTCTCCGTCTTGTGAGTTTGCAGTCTATTTTTCTAACTTGCATGGCATTTATGTTAACGAGTAGTAGGTGGTGCCTGTCCTGTGCATGAGGGAAGGGTGTTTAATTAATCTGACTTACAAAGCCATCGTTTCATTCACTAGAATTGCTGCTACTGTACACATTGAATGTCCAACTAACATAGAAACTCCACTTTGAGGAGGGAGAACCTATTTGTGACTTCAAAAACATTTGCCCGCCCTCATCTGCCCAGAACGCCCAAGTCTGTATTGGTGGATACGAGTCAGGAAGGGACCCATTCCCTCACTCACAAGTTGTCGCAGTCTCACAAAGTATTAAATTACAAGGGCAACATTGTGCATGACAAGCAAGCGTCCACATGACCAAAGGTTTTGGGAGACAGATGAATGGGAGTGTGGTTGGGATGACCCAGATGCTGCTGTCGTACATTTCTGCTCGCCTGTATGTTGTGTTTTTATTAAAGAATGAACGAGCACTCAAGTATTTGTACCTTGGTTCAGTTGCATGTGTGTGAGTGGAAGACGAAGCCCCTATCTGGTATGTTTGTGTTTACCTTTATACCTCATTGTGTGAGTACTGTATATCCTCCTGTATCTACCCCTCACATCCTGTTGAAAGACTGCTGGCTGCTGTGTGTGTGTGTGTGTGTGTGTGTGTGTGTGTGTGTGTGTGTGTGTGTGTGGATGCTGGTTGTACAGTCGACTCCTCACTCTTGTCAGATTTTGTCTCTGGTTTTCTCACTCATGTTCTGATGGCAATAAAGGACTTTTCATTGTTTGGTATACACTTTTGTTCTCAACCGTTTCTTTTTAATTAATAGAAGTCCAGCAGCCAGAGCTAAAGTCAATTCAAACTTTTTGCAGGTTTAAGATGATTGACTGACAAACTAATATTAAATTGAAGTCATCACTAGTTAAATTTGTCTCAAAGGCTGTTTTATGCAATCCTAGTTGTGTGTGAAGTTCAAAAAAGGTTGACACTTTTATAAATTCACTTAGATTTACTGAATGTATCAACCTGTGAATGATGGCACAGGCGCGTGTTAAGTGTCAAACACTGAAAATTCAAGAACTATGACTATCCACTCAATGTAGATATTATTCTGAATAATCATACACGGCTCACCCTCACTTGACTGAAGCTTGACTCACAAAGTGATCCTTCAGACATACTTATTAAATTTTGCTTTTGGGATTCATCTGAGAAGCACCAGCAGGAGTGATGGATCCTAGAGGCCTCCTTCCTCCCACGGTCTCCAGGCAACAAGCACGACACAGATCAAGTTAGGAGCATTCACGGACTCTACAGGTAATTACTGTCTGTTTGAGTGGTTTGCTAAATTCTGTCTCAATTGCTTGATTACTCCACGAACAAGCAGGTATGGTGATGTCAAGCATCACTAATGAATTTTAACTTTATCTATAACTTTAGAATATCATAAATCAAATGTATTTTGATCGATATTGGACTTATTGTTTCCAAACTTGCTGAACTTCTGGTGTCAGTTTATTATATATATACTTTGTGCCTGGCTATCTTATAATTCTATGTTCTATGGCAATACTGTAACGTTAAGAGCATCCTAGAATAATTCAGTAAAGCAGAAATGTAGGCTACTGTAGTTCTACAGTATTTTGGGTGCCTCGAATATTGCAACAATGTTTTATGTGTTTTAATTTTAGTTCCAAAGGATTAACGTGTAGCCATGATGGGATGGCTTGAGCATGTGTGTAATTTCTTCTTTTTTTTTGGTCTCCCATTACATATCATAAACATGTGATGAGAGTAAAACATGTACCTAAAAGAGAATAAATAACTTGTGTACGAATTAAGTTATACTGTTTAAAGTCTGAACAAGTTGAAAACACATTTCTTACAAACAACCATTCCGAGCGAGCCGCCATAGTGGGGAGGTTCTTTCCGGATAAAAGATCCACATCTTTACCCAATCAGAGCCTTTACTTTTTGAAAGACACGTCTATCCACCAATCAGATTCCTTCTTGCGCGTTTATGGCCAGCCGGTAAACCACGGGTTCGTATCCTGTGGAGTTTCGACTTCGTTGTGGCGCCGATTACAGCTGTGAGTAGTTTCGCCTTTATGTTTCTCTCTACTTGTTACTGTTGTGTTTACGGTTGCTCTAGTTTTACACGTCTTCAAGCGCACCTGCATGAAATGTCAATGGCTGAACTAAATTCATTTCGTTCCAGTCACATGAGACAAAATGGCTAACGAAGCTAACGTTAGCATGCTAATAGAGACCATTCAAATGAAACATAACTGACGAGCAGCTCTCTGACCAGGAAGTGCACACACAGGAACTTCTCCGACTTTAGTTTTGTTTCTCAAATATTTGTATGATACAGTTGTATTTAAAGTCGTTCAGTTTTTGACTAATAACATAAGTTAAAGTAGGACGAAGGTTGTTATTTATTGTTTTGCCCTTAGCGTAAACTCGTCTCGATTACAAACCGTCTATTTCCTGATAATGACGTTATGGATTCACCATTCGCGCTCTCACTGGTTACTTTCTGTTACTACACGGTGGCCCGTGTAGTCTAATACTGTCTATCCTTTCACAGAGAAGTACACCGGAGCAACAATGGTGAAGATCTTCATCGGGAACCTGTCTCAGCACACTGGGAAGGAGGACGTGGAGGCTCTGTTCACCCCATACGGCACAGTAACAGAATGTGCCAAGTACAAAAACTATGCTTTTGTCCACATGGACGACCGCAAGTCAGCCACCAAAGCCATCCGTGAGCTCCATCTCCACAAGCTGGATGGCAGACCCATCAATGTGGAGCCCAGCAGAGGGAAGAACCAGGGCCCCGTGAAGCTCCACATTGCCAACGTAGAAAAGGGCTTCGACGATGAGCTCCGCGGGCTGTTCGAAGAGTACGGCACGGTCAAAGAGTGTGCCATCATCAAGAACTTTGCCTTTGTACACATGGAGAATTCCGACGAGGCCATGGATGCCATGAAGGCCCTGGATAACGCCGACTTTCAAGGTAAGTCATTGTGATCTTCATCAATGGAAGGAAGTTTTGGGGTTGTCCATACTGTTCGTATCCTGCCTTTTTTTTTTTTAGATTTGAGGGACAATGATTTTCTCTCTCTCAGGAAAGCGCATACACGTTCAGATATCAAAAAGCAGACCCAGAGGGGCACCCGAGGAGGAAGAGGAATATCCACCTCCGCCGAGCAGAGGAGGCTATTATCCTCCTCGCTACCCAGGGGACAGGCCCGAGCCTCCCTACAGAGAGCGCATGTCCGCTTACGCTCCTCCGCCTCTGCCTCCACCGCCCCCTCCGCCGAGACGACCAGCGTATCCCGACCGTGGCTATGGCGTGCGAGATGCCTATGGGATGGTCGATTACTATGAGAAATACAGAGCCCGTCCTTACGGTACGCTGGGCTACGATGACAGGCGTTCCAGTGCCAACCCCCCTCCTCCGCCTCCTCCCTCGGCGCTGGTGCGAGAACGTCTCGGAATGGGGGCTCCCGACCCATACGAGCGGCGTGCGCTCCCCCCTCCTCCTCCGCCCGCCTACGGGGCCAGGGATCGAAGCCCCATCAGACGAGGCCCCCCTCCACCTGCTCCCCCAGCTGGTAACGGGTACTCCTACGAGCGGTCCCGACTCTCCCCGCAGACCAGGCCTCCAGTGTATGCACCGCCTATGTATGGAGTTCCCCCCCGCCCCAGGGACTCCTTCACAGAGGGAGCAGCGCCGCCGCCGCCGCCACCACCTCGATATGCAGGCTATTAGGCACACGAGTGTAATTCAAGGTGAGAAAGAGACCTCATAAATCACATTGATAAACAGTAGGCATGATTTAAGAAAATCTTCAAAATGTACAGAAATTATTGATGATCTTGAGGTAGAATCACGTTTTAAACCATCTCCGTCAGCCAGAACTCTTAATTCCTGCAGATCTAGACCAAGAGATCAATATACAATCGAACTTTGCTGATAGAATCCTCACAATATTGCTGCTGTAACATCAAAGATCACTCTTGCGCGAATCCTGACTAAAACCCGCTCCTTGACATGTGTGGTGTGCTCTCTTTCCAGGTTTAGAATATGACAAGATCGTCGTCGTCTGCTGATGCACGTGGCGCTATACATCCCCCGTGTCTATGGCGGATTGCGTTGCGTTCGCCTGAGACTAACTGGAAGATATTGTATTGCAGACAGCCCCGTACTTTAAAACATATGATTCCATGTCTACAGTTCACGTATTCTCGTGAACTTGCTTTTTTTCTGTTCCTCTGCTTGTTTGACTGTTCAGCTCCCTCACATGTGTTTGGAGAGTAGGATGCCGGCTTAGGTGCTTAGTGAAGTGTGACTCAGTACTGTTAATGGCCAAACTCCCTCTGCCCTTCACTCTTTCTAAATGGATTCGACCTCTGAGAAACTGACATAATCTCATAAGAAGTCATTTAAATGAGAGAGAAAAATAGTCTTTGTAAACAAAATTATTGTGCTCATACCCCAAATCAAAATAAGTTCAAATATGCAGTGTCTAGGGTCTTTATTATAATACATGGTGTGGCAGGTTGTGTCTAATCGAAGGTTTGCGGGACAAGTCAAAAGTTCCAGTGTGGTTTTGTTCTTTTTACACTTTGTGTTCTCTTTTCTTGCGTAAATAGAATCTTTAGCACCATTATGTATGATTTTATTTACTTTTACAAGTTGCTTTTCATTTGAACGCTTTTTAATAAACGAATCAAACCAAATACTCCGCTTTAACTGTCAAATTATTCCTCGTGGGCTAGGCCTTTATCGTCAGCCACCACTCACCACATGTACGTAGTAATATGCAGGCGTTCACCCCTTAACGCGCTCCAGCTTCCTCCTTCACACCCTCGACTTGACACATAGTAGGTGATGTTTTCTCACCTTTTTGTTAAATTTGTTCCGATTTTTGAGCCGTTTTGGGCTGTTCCCTGACGGCTAAATTAAAGGTGTAAAATACATGAATAAAAAGCAGATTATGATTCTAACGTTCCCCTCTGATAACCAGTCAGTACAGCTGATCCGTAACTGTCCACAAACACGCTGCGTTGGCGTGCTGCGTGTTGTCCCGGGTTCACCTGGAGCTGCATCGTCCCTCTGGTATTGCGGTCCTACCTTGTGTCAAGCCAAATAGTGGTTTTCCGAGAATTAGAACTAAAACTGAGCTTTGCGATGGCCCATGTTTCTGTCGTCTTGCACCTCTCATTCCTCCTATCACAAGTTCATACTACATATTAGGCACAGTTCCCGTTATTGTCTTTACTCTCAAAATTTCTGACATTTCATATTTATACCACAAATTGCATGCAGTCCTGGTATTCTTAGTATTTGTGCTCTTTGTAGGTTGTTAGACTCTATGCAGGGGATGCCAGCTCATGGTAAGTCGTCCTCGGGAAGATGTGCAGCATCCAGGGGGAAAGAGGTAGGCATCATTTGATCTTTTCCTGCAGAAACACCACTTGCTAATGCAATGAATCGACACCAGAGTTCCCACACTTTAGGAAAAGTAGAGTAAAACTGTTCTCAAAATGTGTTTTTAATGCACCCCAGTTTGTCTAAGTGAACACAATGAATATAATGGAGGAGTTGGGATAGGTGGGATCGCTGACCCCGTTTCTTTGTCTCCAGACGTCTCTGCGTTGGCAGCTCTAGCAGCTCTTCAGTTCCCAGGAGTTGATTATGGCTCTGCATTCGGAGGTACGGCAGCATGAGTTCACTATGAAATCCACTACAGACGTACAGGTTTTGTGAGCTTTGACTCAAAAGTGTGTCCTGTTTGTCGTCTTTTTACAGGAAGTTGAGTTGGTCCTCCGGTGGTCTACAGTTGGTGAGATGGAGGGAATGTCTGGACTGTTACGGCTATTATTAGTTGATGACGCCAGAATACTCGATCCATCTGTCCCACCTACACCTTTTTATCAAACTTCGGTTTTGCTAATATCTTTTATATTTGCGTCTATGGACTGTTTATCACCCTCAAACTACTTTATACACATAAGTATTTGTAGAATTTGGTTGTTGATGAAATGTTTTATGAATTGTCTTTTGTTTTGAATGAATATTGACTTTTCTTAATGTTTTTCTTTCCTTTCCTCAGTATGAAATGTTTGAACATGATAACCTGAGTAAATAACCACATTTTCTCTCATTCTGAATTGATTTCTTGGTTGATTAGTAACGAGTAGTAAGCGAGTGTGCAGGAAAGGGATATACACTAAGACAAGTTGTATTACAAAATCTGCACTTTGTGACGCAATTCAGCTGCTATGTCTAAATGCCATCACATGGCGGCAACGTGTTTTTATCACAATCAACCCGTCACTTGGTTCATCATAAGACCGGCACCAGCAGGGTGACGGGGGGGAATGAAACCAGACATTGATGGTGAGATACTATATTTTAAACAATGACGACGCTATCTCAAACTGACTTAACGTGAAAAAGAAATCCTCTGGATCTGCCAAAAATGAGAAGTGCAGTTCTCTCTATTCCTCTTTTTTCTGCAAGTTTAGTTTGCTCAGTGAAATGAGGCTTCCTTTAACACACCCTTATGCTGCGTTGGAGTTTGGGGAAATCGTAGTGGGTGTTTAGTGTTGTTACCGTTTGCCAGACATTGTTTTATTGGGTTAGATGTCCAACGGCCACAAAAAAAATCACGATGCAAACGTTTATGACTTTTCCTCTACTTGTCATTCCTGAAGGCTGCTGTCGTGAACTAGAATGCTCTTCTGCCTTCACAAGGAGATAAACGTCTCTGACATTTCCGGCTTGTTGTAAAAATCAATGTCATAAGATTAAGATTCTCCAATTAGACTGAACTTTGGATTCTTGATACCAACACGTTTACATCTATGGAAGTGTTTTATTGTCTGATAATTTCACACGGAGTAAAGCATCATGTATTCCTTAATAGTACAATCCACCACAAACTTGCATGTTACTCCCATTTACATTAACGTTTAATGTAAAACTAGAGTTGCATAGCCAATGAGAATAGTTTGAATAGCACTTTTGGAGTAATATTAGGTTATTGTAAAGACACTTGCTTTCTGGAGTACTCCAACACGTTTCCATGAATTTGATGCATTTTCTTGTCTAGTCTGCTCGGCTTATCATCAGAACCTGACCTCAAACTGGCAGATAAAGCCTTCATCCCACGCAGGTCTGGTTAGACCCGTTTGTGTGTTACATGCCAACCCTTATTGAGAATGATTGAAACTACAGGCTGCCTGAGATGCTCCGCTAATAACAGGGAACAGCAACATTCACACAAAGAACGTTTAATGTGCTCGAGCTGAAATTGTGGAAACCAAAAGCATTTACACTTCAGAGTGGCTGATATTAAATAAAGATCACAGCTTTTTAATCTATGGAGTATAAAAATAATACTATGATTAATAGACACAAGGTGCAAAATAATACTATGATTAATAGACACAAGGTGCAAAATAATGATTTCACATTATATAAGAGGGATCCTAGCATTAACTCTAATGTAACTACAGCGAATAATAGTCAAAGTCACATCATGGATAGCATTGTCTCGTCAGTCTCGAGGGGGCCGAGCAGGTCTGCCCTGAGTCCACCTGGTCCACTGACCGTCCCGCGGGAGCCGGTGTCCGTGACGGGCATCGTGCTGGGCGGACAGCACGTCTCTCTGGACGGGGGCGCAGCCAGCACCTCGAAGTCCACCTCGAAGCTCCCCTTGGCCTCGCCAGACTCACGGATGATCAGCATCTCATACGCTCCGAACCGGACCAGGACCTTGTCCGGGAGATCCACCCTCTCCAGGTAGTCCAGCGCCGCGCCGTTGACCGACAGCTTCCCCCTCTGGCTCAGGTTCTGGATGGTGAACAGCAGGTCCGGGCGCTGGGGGGTGCGGTAGGCGGAGAGGGCCAGCTGTTTGCGGGACACCCGGGCGTCGACGAGCGCGGCGCTGCAAACCTGGGCGTCCCGGCCCAACCGGAGAGGGTCGTCCGCTGAGTGTCGGCTCCTGGTCCCCAGAGGAAGCAGCCCGTAGAGGCCCATAGAGTTCTGCATGGGGTGGTACAGCTTGATGTGGAGGCAGGTCAGCAGATCCTCCTCAGTCTCCAGCGTCTGGGACACATTCATCCTGGAGGTGGGCTGACCTAGGACCGGCAGGAGGGGAAGAAGTCCACATCAGGGCTCTAGACCAGTCTAAACTAGACTACATTGAACTGCTGCTGTTAGAGACACGTGTCTTCTTACCTGAACGTGTGTTTGTTGTTGAAGCAACAGGTCGTTTGACCCCGGTAACAGGAAGGAGATCAGACGTCTCACCCGGAGGAATAACTAACTAACTAACTAAGTAACTAACTAACTGACCGACTAATTAACTAACTGACCGACTAATTAACTGACTGACTGACTGACTGACTGACTGAGTTAGAGGAGAGAGACAGCAGCGACTCCTCCTCGGACCGCTGCCTTCAACCTTTTGTTTTCTCTCCCAAGTTTCGTCATTCTCACAAGACGTGATGCTGCCTTCACGTGCGAACCCGGAAAAGTAAAACTTGTGTGGATGAGGTAAAATAGTGGTGAAAATGTTGTTTACTAAAACGGGAAAAATGTTTAATAGTATATTTCGAATATACTAACAATGAACTCATAATATCGTATTGAAAATATACTTACTTTTACCTGTTTTTTTCATACACACTTTAGAATAGATGATTTTCATTAGGCCTACTTTGAGATTTTCTTCTGGTAACATGGAAATTAAAGTGTCAAAATTAAGTTTGCACATGACAGCAACAACGTTCTCTCATAAATTCCATGGAGATGACTTTGACTTTTGGCCTAATGAATAACAACAATAGCCACTTATTCCAAGCTACGTCACTAGTTACACATAAATGCTGATTAACAATAAATTAACCGTTTTTATTATAAATAATTATTTACTAAGCTAAGTGCCAGAAATTCACTTTTTCATTTGTTGTGAAGACTGGAATACAAGTCTGGGAAATTATGGCCATATTTCATAATCCTCTGATGTTCAGCAGACTAATTGTTTTTCGCCATGTTTATTTTTTGATTTTCCTAATCTGAAGGATTTCCGTTCTCTCCGATCAGCACATGAACGCATCATTACAGCAGAGGAAATTCCCAAATGATGCAACGTGTAAGAACGTTTCTGTAGTGAAAGAAAAACTAAAACACTAAAAAACAATAAGCCCTGTTAGTGTTACACATTAACCAGCACGGGTTGTTACGAGAAATTGTTACTAACTTCCGGTCAGTTTAATTAGCAAATTTGTAGAAAAGTCCTTCAAAACCAGGACGGAACTTGTTTGTGATTTTTTAACTTTAGACTGAATACAGAATGATGATGACGTCAATGTGATACAGTTAAAACAGGGAAGACGATGTGTAAACGACAAAACAACAGTTTGTGTAGCGGATACGGGAGCGAAACGTTTGTTATCCATAAAACGGCAGATTACACTTTTGGAATTGAAGCGACTACCGTAATGACGCTAGTAAAACGCCTGCAAAGTGCCGTACACAGAAAACCTAATTATTTCCATTCCGAAACTGAACAATAAAAAAAACATGATCCATATGCATAACCATACCATAAAAATATGTACCTAGCTTTTAAATAAAAGCAGATATTTTTAAAACATTCATTCAGGATTTCATTATTATTTACACATTTTTGAGTTCAAATACAAAGACATGACACTACTTAGCAAAACATACATTTACAAGATTGCAAACCAAAATGAGAGGGTTTCTTTTCTTTTCTTTTTTTTTCCTTTTTTTTTTAATTAAGGTTTATTCGTTGTTCAAAAATGGAATTTTTATTTAGCAGTAAAGAAACACGAGGAGTTTAAATATCTTAGCAGCTCAGCAGTTTATGGGGTTATACACAAATACAAACAATATACATTTGTTTCTATTATCATAGGTCCTTTCTTTAATCACTGCTTTCATTCCACTTGTTGTACCTTGTTTTCAATCTCTTGGTGGAAAATCTCAAATAAATGAAGCAAAGTGAAGAAACACAGCTTTTGTAAGTTCCTTCCTTTTGACAGGGAGAGGAGGAGCCTTGAACTAGGCTAATATAGAACAACTTGAACATGCAAACCATCAACAAAGGCCCTCATGTCCCCACTTCTTATAAATACACTTTACATTTTAAAAGCCTCTGAGCCCCTAAGTGAACCAACAAGCAGACAAAGTACACAGCAGAGATGTTTATCACACAGTAAGACGGGCAGCAGTAATAGCTGTCTCACTCTCAGCCAAGAATACTGTCGATGCACCTCCATCAAACATGTATACAGTGTTTTGGGCTGCTCTGCTTTCAATGTTTCATTTGTAACACTTATTGTAACGCAGAAAAAATGCTTTAATAATGAAACGTTATTTGAACAAGTGTGTCCTGAAGGGGATTCCTAGTCTCGCCATGGAACTCATTCAGGCATTGAAAGCAGTGGAACTTGAACTTGTTCTACTGTGGTTCCATTTCTGCCAAAAGGTGTTGCTATGGTTACTCATCTTTGAACTGTATTTAGTAATGACAACACTATTGTGACAATCTGATCGTCTGCTAACCGAACAGAACATTTGTCTGTTTCAGTCCGACTTTAAACTTCTTTGCCTTGTCGTTCTACATGTCGTCCTAATGTCTCTCTCTCTGTCTCTCTCTCTCTCTCTCTGAATATGGAATGACTCCTCATAACATAAGCTTATGCATATATCTGGTCTGAATCCATTGTAATTAAACTAAACTCTTAACTATTACAGACAAACTGAATGAAAAAATAAGATTTGTATCCTTGCCTGGTGTAACATTTAAATTTCAGAGGCATTGTGACCATTAAAATCAATATCCCATATCCAATGATGCAACTGAATGTCTTCCCGTACATCACCTGTAACATAAACATGATGAAAATACACTAAAATAAAACATTTATGATACAATTTATGAAGGCAGTCTCAGTGTTTTGTCATCTTTACAGTTGACATAATTACTGTTAACTAGGGTTTATTTTATTTCCATAAGCCATTGAAATGGTAATAAACACAATGAATATTGATCAATCTCCATGACTGAAGAGCTCCATGATTTACAGTCAGTTGAATGGAGAATGCAAAGTCCCACAGTGTTCTTTGAGGTATCCATAGATTCATAGAGATGAGACAAAAAGCATGTTGTTGTTGACGTCTGTCGCCATCTGGTGGCTGTTTCAAAGTAAGAGCCAGCGGATGGTGCCTGCTGATTTGAGACAAAATAACATATTTGCTGGTGAAATACTTTCAGAATAACGTTTATGTCAGTGTGACGGTAAATTGTGAAGTTTGACTGGTTGTTGGAAGTGTTTTGATGCGTTCAGGTGCATTAGAAAATCTGGAATGTCTATATTCCAGTGATCCCAAGCATGATGTTATAGACTGGCGAGAAAATTACGTCCTCCACAAGGGCCCAGGAGATGTGATGTTTGTGTATTCTGGATCAGATGTGGTGGATCCCACAGGCCGAACATCTCTTCCCTTCTCCTCATTTGTTACACCGCGGGGAGCATCAGCATCCTGGCCACATGAAGACTAGCACTCCATCCCAGCCTTCCTTAGCTCCCAGTTACCTGGAGCAGGGCTCACTGGTGGAACAGCCCTGTACCATTAATGCAGAGGCTTAGCTTACAATATGGAGCATGCTGCCCTTTATAGTGGCTTATGTATCTGCGTACTGACAGAAGCATTCGCTTCGGCTGATAGAAGTTGCTTCCCTTCTGACTTGCTGGTCCTCCTCAGCCGGTTCAGTGCCCTCAGTCTCACCTGTTGCACTCCTCTGACTTCACATTCCCTGATCTCCATCTTCACGCCACGTTCCTTGGCAGCAGCTTCAAGGTCTGTTGGCAATGAGGAAGGCAGCAGTAGTGTCAACGACATCCAACGTCCTGCGACTGCATCATCACGTCTGATGGGATCTGCATCTGAACCCGCCTTCAGTGGAAGAGCCTGCTTTTGAACGTTCCTTTGTTTGCATGTAAAATAAAGACGTTTGAACTAAAATCAAAACAACAATGCATTACTATCACTTAACACACAAGCAGTACAAAATGTGATATGGGCACACTAAAATGCGTGGCTGAGCTTTTACTCAAACAAATGTCGCTCAGCAAAGTCCAGACTCTTCTCTGTTCTGGCGCCTCAGTGGTGGAACGAACTCCCGACCAATGTCAGGACAGCAGGGTCGCTCGCCATCTTCCGAAAAAGGCTCAAGACTCACCTGTTCAGACTTCACCTCGACTCTGCATGTACTCTTAAAGATGGCATCTCAAAGAATCCCTGTATTTATACAATGATAAATGTATTTTCACTATTGGTTAGCGTTTCCCCCAAAATCTGATGCTATTCAGACTAACTTAAAACTGTAAAACAACAAAAATGGTCCTTTTCAGCAAGGTGCACTGTCAAAGAGAGGCCATCTAATACCAATTTTACATGGTTGTGTATTATTGACCTGAAAACAGTCTGGGTGACGTCACTTACAATCTGTGTCATATATCCCTTAACCTGCAAAGATTGTCAATAGCTTATATCTTATGTATATTATCATGTTTAGGTATAATAATTGATCCCTGTTTCATTGATAGTGTGAATGTCTTATTCCTTAGAATATAATTTGTGGCATCAAATAAAAACCCTTTTATATCCTCCTGAAATAATTTGTAGAAATTTGAAGTCAGTCCATCTCCTGGAGCCTTATCGCTTTTCTTTCTTCAATCTCTAATCTCTTTAAACATTTAGTCTATCTTGGGGATATTCAAAATCAGCTTTATTGGCCAACTAAGTGTGAACACATACAAGTAATTTAAGGAAAATACAAACACACACACACACACACACACAATAATATTGACAACTGAATATTCTGACAAATAAAGTTCAGGATAAAATCTATATATTTCTTCGGATATCATTCTGTGTTCTGTGCATTCAACATCATTGATCACAAATACATGAATTGGCCTTTTCTCCTTTCCACGTTTTGTTAAGCCACTGAAATGTTGTTTCCCCTTCCTCTATTCGTTTTGCTTAGATCTGCTTCTATTCTTTGCTGTACTGATGCTGTCAACTGTGGCCATACCCTCCTGGACAGCAGATGGCGGTGTGGTTGTCATCCGGAAAAAAAGAAGATGCAGAAGAATTCAGGTATGAGCCGCCGTCTCTGATTGGCTAGTACTCGTTTCCTTCGTTTGTTTGATTGGTTTGGTTTGGGGAGGCGTAAGATTGGTTGGGATTGGACAATTCCGTTGAAAGAGGCAAGAGTAAGCCAATAACAGCTAGAGTGGGGGGCGGGTCATGACTTCGCCATAGCAGACTCATTTCAGAGCGTTCGGACAAAAGCCAAACGGAAGTACACTCTGCGTAAGGAAAGATCACGAAAACGCCTTGAATTCTTTGTCGAGGCCGCCGGCGAAAGGGTAACCTGATATTTGCAACCCCGCGTGTCGATATTCACAGCATTTAAAACTCCTGAAACTACTAACATTTGTATATTTGTCCGCCAGCTCGCCGCGTACGCTTGTGCTACTACGGCCAGCTGCGCTTTGTGTAATACCGTGCGTTCACTGGCAAATTAACCGTGGCAGCACATTTGCTAAACCAACACCAGGAATTGTGTTCAGGATTACTCCACACGGCAATGTTATAGGAATAAAAGTCACAATACGTAAAAACAACGTGTGGAAATTCAGTACATTTAAAGCTAGTTGGCGTGATGCGTTAGTTCATTTGACGTCCGCCATTTTGCAATGGACGTGCCCGCTTAATTCACAGCCGGTACTACATCACAAACTGATTTACGGTTACTTAATTTTGTAATATTGGTTGTACGTCACGCGTTTTTTTTGATTAAATCGTTTTTCCTCTTCTCAACGTCACGTATTCCCCCTTTTTCTCTCATCCGCTCCGAAACAGATCTGTAACGATGGTGAAGATTTTTGTGGGGAATCTGCCGCGAGAGGCAGATCAGGAGGAAATCAAGGGACTCTTTACTCAGTATGGCACAGTCACAGAGTGTGCCATCATCAAGAACTACGCCTTCGTCCACATGGATGACCGCAAGGCCGCCACCAAAGCCATCAAGGTCTTGCACCTCCACAAGCTTCACGGCACGCCGATCAACGTGGAGGCGAGCCACGGGAAGAACCAGGGCTCCGTCAAACTGCACGTAGCCAACGTGGAGAAGGGAGCCGACGACGAGCTGCGTGCTCTCTTTGAGGAGTACGGCTCCGTCACAGAGTGTGCTGTTGTCAAGAATTTTGCTTTTGTGCACATGTCCAACTCGGACGAGGCCATGGATGCCATCAAGGGACTGGACAATACTGAATTTCAAGGTAAGAGCATCATGCGAAAAACACTTAAAGCTGCATTTGGGACATTTGTATTCAAACCTAATGTTATTTTTTTTATCTGTATTTCTCACATTTAGGCAAACGCATCCATGTTCAGATTTCTAAGAGCCGCCCCAGGCACGACGAGCGGGATGACTACCCTCCTCCTCCTCCAGACAGGGGTGGCTATTGGCCCCCTCGCTACCCGGGAGAGAGGCATGAGCCTCCCCCACCCAGTTACATGAGAGGCCGCCTCGGCCATATTCCCCCAGGTTACCCGGCCCCGCCTCTTCCACCACCTCCCCCTAGACGAGCAGTTTACCCCGAGCGTCCTTATGAGGGTGACAGGGAAAGATACGGCGTGGTAGATTACTATGAGAAGTACAGAGCCCGTCCGTATGGCATCGCCGGCTACGAGGACCAACGTCCTGGCGCCCCGCCTCCCCCTCCCCCCGCCGGCGTTGTCCGAGACCGTCTTATGACCTCGTCGCTTGACCCGTATGAGCGTCGTCCCCTCCCACCTCCTCCGTCCTCGTACTACCCCCGAGATCGCAGTCCCCTCAGGAGGGGGGCACCTAGCGCGCCGATGCCCCCAGCCAGTAATGGTTACTCCTACGAGCGCTCCCGACTCTCTCCGGTTTCCCGAGTGCCGGCATACGGAGTTCCACGCGCCAGGGACCCCTACGCAGAACGTCTGCCTCCGCCACCGCCTGCACGCTACGCTTATTAAGCAAGGCCCCGGGCATGTGAAGGTGAGAATAGGTCTGACCTCGACTGGTGTTCATGTCTTTTCTAAAGTTGCCCTTCGTCCCTGTGAAGGCAGAGGCAGCCTGTCACTTGTCCTGCACACTCCAGATCTTGTGGGGGGGGAAAACCAGGTTTGAAACAGCATGCGCACGAAGAACCATCGAACCAGTTATACATTCGTTTGCTAACGCACAACTGTGCACTAACATGGGTTTAGCCAATATTTAATAAACTAAATGGTACGTGTGTGGAAATACGACGTCGCACACAAATATCTGTGACTGAGCGGGACTCGCTACAGCTCTCCAAAGGCACAACAATGAACATGGAACAGCGCTTTGTGTCAACAGACGGTTCATTTATCTCATCTGCTCTTCTTTCAGGCTCGTCGTCGACTGCGTCGCCGCTCGCCGCCTCCTGATGCACGTGACGCTATCTTCTCCCCGTCTGGCTGAGCGCGTTGCGTTCCGCTGCGATGCTCACAGGAGGAGCCGAATTGCCGACGCCCACGTCTGTTTTTGTTTTTATTTGGGGACAGTTTTTACTCGTTTCCCACCCCTCCCCCCTCTGATTGTTTTAGTTTGTCATTGTGCTGTAGAATATAATTTTTTTTATATGCTTGCCGTCTGAATTAGGCGAATTTTTTTTTATTTGTACTTTAACGTTTGGAAATTAGTATTCTGATGTTGTGTGTGACCATAGGAAGCTGAATAATTTCAGCAGCAGTCTAGGCGATTCTTGTGACTATAGGTTTAACTGAACTGAACATGTTTGGTATTAAATCTAATCTGCACGTTGGTTCCATCATGTTACGCTCTCCCATCGACAACCAAACCGCCATGTGGCGTTGCTGTAAAAAAAAAAAAAAAGAAGAAAAATCACGACTAAGACGTATGAGTTTGACACATGTAGACAGTAACTGTTAATAGGTCAGTTACCGCAAAGCGTCACATGTACTTGTCCACTGTCAAACTTGTTTTTAATAAACGGAATTGTGCAGGAATGTTGTTCTGTGCCCAAACTCATGCCCAGCGCTAAAACGCCTCATCAGGGTCAACGCTTAAATTGATTCGAAAACTCGATGATCTTTCGGAAGGCGAAATCAATGAGTTATACGTTCATCAACGAGATCACGTAAACGAAGTAAAATCGCCACGCTGAGACTTGTTCATGAGGGATTAAGTGAAGGCGAGCGTAACACTCCCACCAGGTGAGACTAGTTCCCCTTGAATCTTGAATCGGGGGAGGTGACGTCCGAGGCTGCTGGAGCCCTTCAGAGTCTGCAGGTAAGTCCAGGACTTTAAGGACTACAGAATTAGACCTCACAACAGACAGCACATGCTCACATTGAACTTTTCTAGCTAAAACATGAATAGTTGACAGTAAAGTATCCACTCAGCTGTAAATGTCTTTACCAGCAGTGTTTGCTGGGAAGTAAGTAAGCTATGTTTTCTAGTTGGAAGTCCATTTTTAGGCACTGTCACACAGACTAAGGTGTTGAATCCTGCAGGGTTTGAAGACCATGGTCAGGAGAGTTTGGTTTGGTTAAGCTGGACAAGAGTTTGACTGAACTGACCGCACTTGGTCTTGCAGACATTTATACACCCATGTAAGACATAAAGTCGATTAATACAACCGTATTAACTGATTTTACACACTATTTTTGATGGATGGCAAGTTTACAGTACTTTGCATTGTATTGCTGTTCTGGAAGTTGACATGCATGAATAAAATATTTCAAACCATAACATGGAGTCGGTGTTAAATAATGTACTGCCGTTTAAGCTAAATGGACCATTTCCCTATACGGCACCCAGTTACTGTTTTAATGCATTGCATTATTTTGACTTCTAGAAAACTACAATTTAATATTTGCACATGGAACTTTTTCCATGACTATTTGGTGTTAATTCAGAATGAATGTGTTCATGTAGATGTATTCTGAGTAGATCTCGCATTTAACTTAACCTGAATTGTAGTTATGATCAGGAATGGGTAATAATCCAGTTTGTTGTGTCTAAAGGCAGGTTGTATATAGAAATAATTTGTTTCCTTATGTAAATACACTAAAATCTACAGGCTTTCAAACACCTTGATGCCTCTGGATTTGGTGTGTAGTTTTAACTGTCTTCATTAAAAAGGCTTTACTTTCATTCTCAATCTGCAGACACTTAACTTGCATTACACATTTATTTTAGTATTTTTATTAAATTTTATGTATAAATATGCCAACAAGTCATTATCTTATTGTAACATTTAGGAGAGCTGAACAGATGCAAAATAGACAAAGTAGTAAAATAGTCATCAGAATGTGTATTTTGATGTTTTTGTCTGAAATATTCCAAAATTGGGCTGGTGTAGTGGGTAGCACTCTTGCCTCACAGCAAGAGGGTCCCAGGTTCGATTCCCGGGTCGGGCTGGGCTCCTTCTGTGTGGAGTTTGCATGTTCTCCCCGTGTTAGCGTGGGTTCTCTCCGGGTTCTCCGGCTTCCTCCCACAGTCCAAAGACATGCAGGATGGGGATAGGTTGATTGGTGACGCTAAATTGCCCGTAGGTGTGAATGTGAGTTTGAATGGTTGTCTGTGTCTACATGTCGGCCCTGTGATAGACTGGCGTCCTGTCCAGAGTGTACCCTGCCTTCGCCCAATGACAGCTGGGATCGGCTCCAGCCCCCCCCCCGTGACCCTGAATACAGGATAAGCGGTAGACAATGGATGGATGGATGGATATTCCAAAATTGACCAGTGCATGAAAAACACTGTTTGCAATGACAAATAAAAACGCTTAACTGACAACGATCAAAAATGTTTTTTTTACTTGATGATGATGGAAAATATTAACTTTAAAAGAAGACACTAAAATACTAAAAAATACAAGACGGCACTCACGAAGAGAAGGTTCCTGATTTTGACAACTGAACCCAGGAAGATGATGATGCTGCACCGTTCCACCAATCGTGAGAAAGCAAATATGCAAACCAAGCTTTCCTTTTTTGGTCCCGAGAACATTCTGCTGTTGGGTTATGAAGGCAACACACAGCAACAACTATATGTTGACTTGGCATGTTGCCATCCTGTATCCTAAAAAAGTGATAGCATGCAGTGTGCATGCTATTTTGAGAAGTCTCAACCACAACATGTGGTTGAGACTTCTCTTATAAGCTGATATTACTGAGAAGTAAGTTCTGATAAAGTAGTTCTCAGTAATGTCAGCATCACTGAGAAGTACTTTAAAAGATGTGAGATGTTGTGATGGACTATCCCTATCAATATGATTTCAGTCAGACAACTCATGTATGAAATGTTTATTGTAGCAGCAGAACATTTTGGTCCCGAGAACATTCTGCTGTTGCTCATGAAGGCAACACACAGCAACAACTACATGTTGACTTGGCATGTTGCCATCTTGTATCCTAAAAAAGTGACCCTGCACCTGGACATAATAAAGCATATAATATATAAGAATATAGCAATAAAAAAGGATGTGTATAAACGTACAGAGATCTGCAGCATCTGTTCACCAGTTTTAGAGGTTGCAACCTCTCACAGATACATGACTAGTACAGTATAGAAGTACAGTGATGTACTATATGTAAAGGTTGACCTTCACCTCAGAGTGTCACTTCCTGTCCAACAAGTGTTGCTGCTTTTAATATATGAGATAATTCATTCAGCTGTGGTCTTTATGGTTGAAATGGAGCTAGACATAGAAGTGCACTGTTGCAGACCTCCACCCAACTCTGTCCAGTCTAACCATCAAACCGCTGCATTAAAAAGGCTGAAGCAAATAAAGACGTGTACAAGCATCAGCATGAATGAGAATAATGCACAAGAATCTGGTTCAAAGTAAAACATGCCACTTTAATAAGAAAACATCAGTTAGTTTGAATCAACAGCTGAATAAACGGCATTAGGCTCCACCTGTTTCTCCGACGTCGGCCTGGGATTTCGTTTTCTATTTGGATGAAAAGTCACTGCTGCATAGTTCAGTTCATCCGGGTCCTGATTCTGTGGAGAAAGGTTAAAGTAAGTATGTGATAAAAAAAAAAAAAAAATCGTGAACTGACAAATGAGATAAAATGATTGTGAAATATAAAAAAAACTTCAAATGAAAGTTGATCAACTTCACCGTTGTCTGTTGAGGATCCTGTTCTTCAACATGAGCTAAATAGAAACAGGACACCAATCGACATCAATTAAACACTTTTGCTGTTTGGATAATTAGGAGGTTGTGAAGAAAGGATGTACAAATATAATAAAGTTAAGAACAATTACCATTCTGAAGTGTTTTGATTTTAACAGCCAGACAAATGACGACTATAATGAGGAAAACAGTCAGAGCAGCCAGGATCACACTCATCAGCCTTTTCATCCCATCAAACGCTCCTACATCAAACATGCTGTGCATTAACCTGCAGTTGATTGACTTATCATTCATATTTAAATTCACAAAAATGCCTAATAGATTTTTGTATCTGATGCTGGAAGAATTTCAAATTGGATTAATCTTAAGTATTAAAGATCCACATCATGAATTTCACCAAAATGAAATGTTAACAATCAAATCACAAGACACACCTTTACAACAATCTTACCTGGAACCTCCAAATACGTTACATCAAACATAATCGGGTTTCTCGAAATGTAATATCCACAGAAATACAGTCCAGAGTCAGAAGAATTCACTTTTTTGATGCTGAGAAAAATAGTTGACATGTCGGATTTAGTTTCAAATTTGCCATTTTGAAATGGATCACTGACTTTAGCAGGTGTTAGAGGATCGAACATCGAGGAGATTGGACGGGGCTGGGATCCCTTCACCACCCTGAACCACATTATCTGAGTGCGAGTACTTGAAAAGTTGGAGCACAGCAGTGTGACTTCCCCCCCAGGCTGGACCTCCACAGTCTGGTCCCCCTGAGCAGCTGACGCAGAGATCCAGCCTGAAACACAGCATAGACAACAACAGATTTACTCTCAGTGAAACAACAAGGAACTACAACATTTGGCTGTAAATGCAGTTGTACTCACTGAAGCTGCAGAGACTTAAAGCCGTTATCAAGGTAAAGATCTTCATGGTGAGTGTGACTGAAGCTCTGCAACGTCCACAACTGTACTGTGCTCCAGTAAGGGAGCTTTCAACGTCACGAGGCGGAGCGATGCACGTAAAGTGAAGCAGAATTCGATGAATCTTTGAAAGCTGTTTGAGTCTGAACACATGTTGTGTAAATTTCCTATGGTCTGCTTTCATTTCTACATTTCTGGTTTAATGGCTGCCAGTCTGGCCGACACACAAGTTTAAAGCATCGAGTCAGACAAAGTGAAGTCTTGAAGAATGTTATAATGGTACCTCTTCAATTACTGCAAAATGAGAGGGTTTTCACTTTATTTTTATTAATTGTTTTTTTTTTTTGTAGCTGTTGCAGTAAAAAAAATAGCATGCAGCTGTGCATACTATTTTGAGAAGGCTCAACCACAACACGTCATTGAGACTTCTCTTATAAGCTGATATTACTGAGAAGTACTTTATAAGATGTTGTGATAGACTATCCACACAAATATATGTGTGAAATGTTTATTGTTGCAGCAGAACATAGTGTCTGTAGCAATACTGATGTAGAAGCCAAAGGGGGAGATGGGAAATATCATATCTTAAATAGACCGCCAAACTAGGAGGATGTGAAAGGAAGAAATATTTTGATACTTGAAGTACATATTGCTGATAATTGCACCAGGTGGCAACCTCTGGTTCTGGAAAGTGAATGCTGGAGTTCCTCAAACATTATCTTTATCTTTATCAATATTACATCTCCCACAATAGATCCAGCCATGTCTCCATTACTCAAACAATGAATAGCTTAATTTATCATATAATCTCTTGTGAGTGGAAGCTAATATTCCTTTTTTTAATGTCAATTCCACCCTTGGAAATTAATAATTACTCTTAATTCTTACTCAATAATCCTTTATTTGTGGGACTTTTACAGTGTTCCAGCAGTAAAAAGGAGAGTTAGTTCAATAACAGTCAGGAAGCATCAATTAAACAAGCAATATAGGCCTATAATAATTAACAAGTAAACATAGCAACATGTAACAGACCCACATCAATCATCAGCTTCAATCATCAACTTCAATCAGCTTTTGCGTTCTAATGACGTAGCAGTCTGATTCTCTGAGGTCATCTTTTCCTAAATCCTGACGAGTTCCTCCTCATCTTTCCTTTCCTGGGAAGAAGATTACACACTTTTTTGTACTTTTTTAACATTACTGTTGACGAGATGATAAATCCTCCACAAAAGCATTGCTGTAACATTGTTGTGGGCTAAAAATATATTTTTCAGCATGTCACTTCTGGTTTCAGAAGGCCAAAATGCCAAACATACCAATGGCCGACGTCATGGTGACGACGTGCACTTCTATCTGTGGTTGCATATATAAAAAATACCTCAACAAAAAGGAATATCTGTGACAAGAAAGTGCCACACAGCTGCAACACAGGTAACCTCTTCAAACATTTAGACAACACACCTAAAAGCTTTAAGGACTCTGAGCAACAGAAACAAGAAGCTCTTCCAAACAGCCAGGTCTCCAGTACCACCTGCTGTCCATTAAAGACATTACAGGACAGTTTTCAGAAGCAATGCTCATCCAGGACCAGGTGGCATGTTAGGAACCAAAACCTCTGCCAAGGAAGAGGAGGAGCTCATGTTTGTGAGGACTATACTACATTCCAAAAAAATCATCACGCTACAGGTTAATAGAGCTCCAAACAATATCATCATGAATCTTCCCCGGTTGTATTAAAGGCTTTCTGAGATGAATGTTTAAATATGCAAATGAGTCATGATTTAAGGAGTCAAGAAGACAAGATGACCGTGATGAAGGACCAGGGAAAGGCTCTGGCCCTACTCCAAGAGGTCCAGGCCCTCCTGGAAAAGGGGGCCATCGGCCGTTGAATAGCCACCTAAAGGGATTCAAATTCCACATGCTTCACACAGCAGAGGTATTACAAAACGCCGAGCAAGACACCTGGTTTACAACCATATACCTGAAAGATGCATATTTTAATATTGCAATTGCGCCTCACCACAGGCAATTCCTCCGCTTCACCTTCGAGGGGAGGTCTTACCAGTTCCGGATCCTGCCGTTTGGGATCTCTTTGGCCCCCTGGACCTTCACGAGATTTGTGGCTGCAGCCCTGGCTCCACTTCAAGGCAGAAGTACGCGCATCCTTCCTTACCTAGATGATTTGCTTATCTGCACTAAGGGACTCAGCCCTCTTTTCACCTGGGGGCAGAAAAGACCCTCTACGGGTGGTTGGCCGGTTCTACTGGGTCGGGGTGAAGAGGGAGGTGGAGGACCACTGCCGACTGTGCCCCGACTGCCAGATGGTGGTGCCCCGGCCACACGTAAGAGCCCCCTTAATTCTCCTCCCAATTACACTCAACAAAAATATAAACGCAACACTTTTGCTTTTGCTCCCATTTTTTATGAGATGGACTTAAAGATCTAAAATTCATTCCAGATACACAATATTACCATTTCTCTCAAACATTGTTCACAAATCAGTCTAAATGTGTGATATTGAGCACTTCTGCTTTGCTGAGATAATCCATCCCACCTCACAGGTGTGCCACATCAAGATGCTGATCTGACATCATGATTAGTGCACAGGTGTGCCTTAGACTGTCCACAATAAAAGGCCACCCTGAAATGTGCATTTTTTTTTGCTTTATTGGGGGTCTGGGAACTCGGAACCAGTCAGTATCTGGTGTGACCACCATTTGCCTCATGCAGTGCAACACATCTTCTTCGCATAGAGTTTATCAGATTGTCAATTGTGGCCTGTGGAATGTTGGTCCACTCCTCTTCAATGGCTGTGCGAAGTTGCTGGATATTAGTGGGAACTGGTACACGCTGTCGTATACGCCGGTCAAGCACATCTCAAACATGCTCAATGGGTGACATGTCCGGTGAGTATGCTGGCCATGCAAGAACTGGGACATTTTCAGCTTCCAAGAATTGTGTACAGATCCTTGCAACATGGGGCCGTGCATTATCTTGCTGAAACATGAGGTGATGTTCATGGATGTATGGCACAACAATGGGCCTCAGGATCTCATCACGGTATCTCTGTGCATTCAAAATGCCATCAATAAAATGCACCTGTGTTCTTCGTCCATAACAGATGCCTGCCCATACCATAACCCCACCACCACCATGGGCCACTCGATCCACAACATTGACATCAGCAAAGCACTCACCCACACGACGCCACACACGCTGTCTGCCATCTGCCCTGAACAATGTAAACTGAGATTCATCTGTGAAGAGAACACCTCTCCAACGTGCCAGACGCCGTCGAATGTGAGCATTTGCCCACTCAAGCGACGAGCTGGAGTCAGGTCAAGACCCCGATGAGGACGACGAGCATGCAGTTGAGCTTCCCTGAGACGGTTTCTGACAGTTTGTGCAGAAATTGTTTGGTTATGCAAACCAATTGTTTCAGCAGCTGTCTGAGTGGCTGGTCTCAGACGATCTTGGAGGTGAACCTGCTGGATGTGGAGGTCCTGGGCTGGTGTGGTTACACGTGGTCTGTGAGGCCTGTTGGATGTACTGCCATATTCTCTGAAACACCTTTGGAGACGGCTTATGGTGGAGAAATGAACATTCAATGCACGAGCAACAGATCTTGTTGACATTCCTGCTGTCAGCATGCCAATTGCACGCTCCCTCAAAGCTTGTGGTATCTGTGGCATTTTGCTGTGAGACAAAACTGCACATTTCAGAGTGGCCTTTTATTGTGGGCAGTATAAGGTACACCTGTGCACTAATCATGATGTCAGATCAGCATCTTGATGTGGCACACCTGTGAGGTGGGATGGATTATCTCAGCAAAGCAGAAGTGCTCACTATCACACATTTAGACAGATTTGTGAACAATGTTTGAGAGAAATGGTAATATTGTGTTTCTGGAATGAATTTTAGATCTTTAAGTCCATCTCATGAAAAATGGGAGCAAAAACAAAAGTGTTGCATTTATATTTTTGTTGAGTGTATAACTACCCCGTTCAGCCGAATAGGGATGGACCTGGTCGGGCCCCTCCCAAAGATCAGTACATCCTCGTCGTGTTGGATTACGCCAGCCGCTACCCAGAGGCCATTCCCCTCCGCACCATGGCTACGAAGGGCATCGCCAAGGAGCTGGTACTGATGTTCACCCGGGTCGGCATCCCTGAGGAGATCCTGACCGATCAAGGTACCCCCTTTATGTCTGGACTGATGCGCGACGATGTGCAAACTACTACGCATTAAACAGTTCACATGGTGCACATCCGTGTACCACCCACAGACTGACAGCTTAGTGGAAAGGTTTAATCAGAGCCTGCAGAAAATGTTAAAAAACATGATGGAACTGGACGGGAGAAACTGGGATCAGCTACTGCCTTTCCTAATGTTTTCTATACATGAAGTTTCCCAAGCATCCACCGGTTTCTCCCCGTTTGAACTACGATATGGACGGAGACCACAAGGCCTGCTGGACCTGGCCAAGGAGGCGTGGGAGCAGCAACCCTCTCTCCACCGAACGATGGTTGAACATGTGGAGGGCCTCCGTAAGCGAATGACGACGCTGTGGCCGCTCGTGAGAGAGCACATGGCCGAGGCCCAAACGGCACAGGCACAGGTCTACAACAGGGGAGCGCAACCGAGTCCCAGGTGGGGGATAAAGTCCTGGTGTTAGTTCCCACTGTGGAGTGCAAGTTCCTGGCGCGGTGGCAGGGGCCATATGAGGTGATCGAGAGGACGGGCGAATTTAACTACAGGGTACGACAGCCAGGTAGACGACAATCCCCCAAAATATATCACATCCTGAAAAAGTGGGTGGCCCGCGAGGCGTGTCTGTTTCTCTCTCCCCCACAGAAGCCGCACACGACAGTGCTGGAGGCAGTGCCCATGGGAGAGCAGCTCACACCCCGACAGACCCAGGACCTCCGGGAGCTGGTGCAGAGGCACCACCGGGATTTTTCCACCGAGGCGGGCTACACCACCCTCATCGAACACCCCATCCTCACAACCCCCGGCAGGAAGGTAAAACCCTACCGTGTCCCCGAGGCCAGGAGACAGGCCATTAGAGAAGAGGTCCCGAAAATGCCACAAGCAGGCATTATAGAAGAGTCCCGGAGTGAGTGGTGTAGCCCCATCGTCCTAGTCCCCAAACCCGATGGTTCGTTACGGTTTTGCAACGACTTCCGGCACCTCAACGCCATATCACAATTCGATGCATACCCCATGCCGCGGGTGGATGAGCTGATCGAACGCCTGGGAAAGGCCCGGTACATTTCCACCCTCGACCTGACTAAGGGGTATTGGCAGGTGCCTCCCTCTCCCAAAGCCCGCGAAAAGACCGCCTTCGCGACCCCCGACGGACTTTTCCAGTACCTCCGACTCCCGTTCAGATTACACGGGGCCCCCGCCACATTCTAGCGATTGATGGTCCAGGTAATCTGGCCCCACCGGGAATACGTGGCGGCTTACCTGGACGACATCGTGATCCATGGGGAGGAGTGGGGAACCCATCTGGAGCAACTGAGCGTGGTACTCCAGGCTCTGTGGGAGGCGGGGCTCACCGCCAACGCCAAGAAATGTCGCCTCGGCTTACAAGAAGCCAATTACCTAGGCTTCGCCATCGGAAGGGGCTGTGTGAAACCCCATGTGGGGAAGGTCGAGGCGATCCGCGAGTGGCCCCACCCCCAGAGCAAGCGCCAGGTGAGAACATTCCTGGGCTTAGCCAGTTATTACCGCCACTTCGTCCCTCACTTCTCCTCTCTCGCAGGACCCCTCACGGAGTATACGAAGAAGCAACAGCCAGACCGTATACGGTGGACCCCGGAGGCAGAAAAAGCATTCCAGGGACTGAAGGACCCCCTCTGCTCCGATCCCGTGCTGGTGACACCTGACTTCTCCCTTCCCCTACTGGTCCAAACCAACACGTCGGAAACCGGGGTGGGTGCCGTCCTGGCCCAAGTGCAAGAAGTTGAGGAACACCCCATCACGTACATCAGCCGTAAGCTGACGCCCAGTGGGAAGAATTATTCGACCGTGAAACGGTCACCCTGGTGACCATCATGCTCCGTTGGTGTGGATGGTCCGACACCAATGCCTGAGTAATCCGATGGTTCCTGGCTCTCCAGCCGTACTCGTTCACTGTCACCCACAGGTCTGGCTCAGCCCTTGGAAACGCGGATGCCCTGTCCCGGCGGGACGCCCTGAGCGGCTGGATCGCCCCTCCAACATGGTCGGAGTTGAGGGGGGGGGGGTATGTGGCGCCCACGGGACAGAGGTAAGGAGGAGGGAACCAGGGAGCATAATAAATAACGTGTATGTACCGCCGTGGCGCTGTTGCCACCTCACTCTATCCCTCCAAGGCACGCAGTGAACGGACGGCGTGCCATATATGGAGTTCCGATTGCCCATCAGAATCACCGGCGTGGAGGAACACGGCTGGGAGGAAATCAGCGCAAGACGACAGGAGGGGATGAAAGGAGATGACGGGGAAAACGTTCGTGTGGAGAGTAAGGAGATGTTAAGAGAGAGAGAGAGAAAACTAAAAGCCCTGTGTATGACCCGCTTGTGTAGGAGAACCCCGCGCCCTGATCGACCCCCGGACAGTCTGACTACCCGCCTCTGCTTCGACCCCTGCCTGCCTGACCGCCGCCTCTCCCGCCTCTCCCCGGACTGTATGACTGCCCGTCCCCGTGTACCGAAACCAGCTCTCGCCCAACGACGTTGCCTCAGCCTCAGCCCCCTCAAGCCAGCCCCGCACTCCGCGGCATCGACAGCATCAGCATCAGTCTTTAATAAAGAACATTAATTGTGAATTTGGGTGTGGACAGCCCTCTTTTCCCTGAAATTGGTCACGTAGCACCTTCTCGTAACCCAGAGGGCGCTACAATATATATATATATATATATATATATATATATATATATATATATATAGTTTTAAGTGTGTATGAGAGCATTTCGGTAGTGTGTATGAAAGAATTTCAGCAGTGTGTATGAGAGCATTTCAGTAGTGTGTGAGAGCATTTCAGTCATGTGTGTGAGAGCGTTTCAGTAGTGTGTGTGAGAGCATGTCAATAGTGTGAGAGTGTTTCAGTAGTGTGTGTGAGAGCATTTCAGTAGTGTGTGTGAGCAAATAATTTTTCAGTTGTTTATGTGAGTGTTTCAGTACTGTATATACACACACACGTGTTTGTGAGAGATTCTGAATTATGTCCCGAGGGCACCTCATAGCTGAAGCCTTCCTGTGATGGAGACCTTTCTCACCACAGGTGCCTTCACTGTTAATCCAGTCTGAACTAATGCAGGCGCATATTATTTCAAACTAGTGGATGTTAGAGGGCCCTGACATTTGTGTTATCACACTTGACTGTCTCTTCTGCGAAGTGACATCACACCTCAAACATCAAATATAATGATGTTCCGATGAAGACAAACAAGATATTTTTAAAGCAGAAGAAACTGACCATGAGTACAAGAAGTAGATTAATATGAAGAAGCATCACTTCTTCAGTTACAGTGTTTTCCTGAGTCGTATCTGCTGGCTAGTTGGTATTTGGCTTCATTTGGACCAGACCAAGGGAAATAAATGATGCATGTTCAAACATGTCCAAACGTGGGGAAAAGAAATTATATATTTATAAAAATAATTTTAATTTATGCAGTACGTTAATGCTTTTGATACAGTATGTGTTTTGGGTTGTTTATTAATACATGATTAGATAAGCATTATGATTATAGGACCGCATGTAATGATTAATGGTAGAGACAAGACCGCTTCATTTGCTTTCACACCACAAACCTTTATTTACTCTCCAAAGAATCTTTGAGGTTTCCCTCATTTGCAAAGAGCCGATCATGACTGGGACTTTGACTTTAGAGGGATACTACTGGATCTCCTTCCTCGCTCATCGTGGTGGTAGCACAAATACTCACACAGATGATAAGGGCACCACCAGTTGAAATAACTCAACTCAAGGGACTAGAACTAATTTATGTCGATGCTTCTGTAAACAGTACATTTTTAACAACCCCCATTTTTGAGCTGTTTATTCCAGTATCAATATTCTGTTAGCACTGATTCTCCAAAGAGTCTAAATAAAGCAGTTCCTTTTATTTTAAACAAGTGGGACAGTTTTCACAGCTTCTGCTTCTGGTTTCCACAGAGCGTTGAATTTAGACACGTTCACTTCAGTGGTTTTAAGACCACACTGTGCCGTCTCTTCCTGTCAAACAAGTGATGTGTACGCCACTCACCTCCACAGACCAAGTACGTTTGACAGTCAACATTATCCTTCCTGACTCCATTACACATTAAGCAGACAAAAAAAGAAATATAGACACTTTGAGACAGGAAGAATCATGAGCAAGTAAAAACAGACATATTATTCGAAACATGTTTTATTACAACTACCCACTGACACAAACAAACCAGCAGAGGAACATTATGAAGCAAGTCTATCTGGTGGCAGCATACACAACATTTGGCTCCAGCTCTCTCTCCGATGCAGGCCTTCTTCTTTTTGCCTGAAAACTTAGAGCTGCGTAGTTCAGTTCATCTGATCCCAGATTCTGTTAATCAGAGTATATAGAGTCACATCACACACACTGTAGCTGAGTTTCACAAAAATCCTTATTTGTGGTGTCTATGTATGACAAAAGCTCATGAACAGAATTACTTAATTTGCTACACCGCACTGTGGTTATGTTTACATTTTCAAGTAACAATGTTGTAACTGCTTGTAGTTCGTAACTGTATGCAATGAAAATTGGAGCATTCCTGTGTGTTTCAGAGGGGAAATCAGTGTTAGGAAGAAGAGAGTGAGGAAGCTAATGAACCTCACTTTAAAGATCACAGCTGAAATTAGAGTTTAAAAGTAGGAATTAACAAGATATTTTTTAATTGAGCTCAAAGAGCATTATTTCCTGTTTGATGCCACTGAGCATTAACTTTAAAACCATAAACACAGTTTATTTAAAGTTCTGGGTTCACCTCGTTTCTTTCTGTCTGCGTTTCTTCATTCACGGCTAAACGGCAAAAGACAAAGTGTGATTATTTAATTATTACTGATCGTATTACTGAGGATTTATCCATCATGTGCTAGAAATAATCTTCCTACTGTACCTTTTTGGAGTTTCCTGATTTTAACAGCAAGAACAATGACGAGTATGGTGAGGAAAACAGTCAGACCGACCAGGATCAAAGTCATTATGTCTGTCTTTAAATCAGGCTCGTCTACAAGAAAATTCATAGAATAAGTATATCGTAATAATTACTAGCTCATTCATTTACAATAAAAAGGACAACCTTACTTTCAGTTTTAATGTCCAGTCCACCATCAGATTCACTGTTACCTAAAAAGAAATGTTGATGGAATAAGTTTTGGTTTGCAGTTTGTTTGTCTTCATGCTGTTTTTATACATTATCGAAATACACTGTTAAAATAATGAGAAAAAGATAGCTGCAAGGCAATTCTTAAATCCAATCTTACCTTGTACGATTAAATGAACTGCATAGGAAATGATTGTATGTTTATCTTTGTAGAATCCACAGAAATACAGTCCAGAGTCAGATACTACCACCCGCTTGATTGTGAGAAAGACAGTGGAGATGTTGGAGGTCATATTAAATCCTTTTTGAAACCCATCACAGAACGAAACATCGCCACCATAACCGTACATAGAGGAGATGCAGCTGGGCTTGCTTCCGTTGATCAGTCTGAACCACTCTGTCTGAGCTGGCTCTTTGGTAATGTTGGGGCACTGCAGTGTGACTTCTTCACCAGGCTGGACCTCCACAGAAACCGAGTCAGACATCCAGCCTGAAACAGACAGCAGAGACAACAAGACATTTACTCCTCAAATTTGCAACATTTAAATTTGTTAAATTGTAGTAAATTAAAAACAAAATACTAACTAATTAGCATATTAAAATATAAAGGTGGGTTTCTGGATAAAAGAGAGATAATAACTGCATTTGCTGCTCAGGAATGACTGAATACCAGGACTTACTGAGGCTGCAGAGAAGCAAGGCTGTTATTAAGGTGAAGCTTTCCATTGTGCGTTGAACCATGTCACAGCAGGGGCATTTTATATCACTGTAGAGGGGCTTTCATTGGAAAGGGGCGGGGTATTGAATAGTTCATGCAAGGAAGCGGAAATCTGTCACCACATAATATCTGTACCAGTTGCAATTTGAGCCGTCTGATGCACAGCTTATAGGGTCAGACATACATTAATCACATGCAAGTTTGTTGCTGCCCATGCTCATCTCAGAGTCAGTCTGCTGCTCCTGTGTGTTTTAATGACACTGAATGAATGACTGAAGCGGCTCAGATTGGCCAGGCATCGTTATTTGAAGAGTTGGGAGTGAGGAGGAGTTGCACCACTGGTCTGTATGATGGAGCTAGAGATGTAGCCTTTTGCCACAAACTCTCGTGTGTTGTGTCAATTTTTTTGTGGCCGATTACGAAACCTCTAAAGTTTCAAATTTTTCACCAGTCCCCATGTTCACACCAATTTTGCTACTGTTTAATTAAACAACTCAAATCAACAAATAATCTTGATACAAGTTTGATAGTAGCTGCAGTTTCAGTGTTGGCGCCAATTTTCCAAAACACTCTCGCACTTGTTACCTCTCCATGAAACCGAAAATATAACAGTGTAATAAAAATCGTTTGAAAGGTTAATACTAGGGTTGTAAACGATAAACCGATGCGACCGGATATTCGGTTCAACAAGTGAGAGATACGGCTGCATCGGTAGCAGTCTCCTCAATTGATACGAATTATCAATGAATTCCTAGATGAATCAGTTATAGAGTCATGGATCGAGTATCGCAAGACTCTGAAGCGGTTGGCGGCATTACACCAACGTCTCTAAAACAACGCGAGAGCTGAAGCTACACGCGAAACTCCGTAGCTGCCTAGCTGGTATGAATTACTAACAAGGGACAACACAGAACATGGAGGAGGTGGAGGTGGAGAGGTGGGCGCAGCACAGGTAGGCGGCTGCGACGCTGCCATGTGACAGCAGGCACTCCACGACCGCAGGTGAGAGATGGATGGCTTTGAATGTCAATCGCTTGTGTCTCAACTTACGCCACAAGAGGCGGCCGCAGCACGGTTAGTGTCCATGACATTGTCCTGTGACCGCCATCCAACGATTCAGCCAGACTTTTTTTTGGTCCATGTCTAAAAATAAATACATTGACATGTGATTTTGTTGTTCTGTTGTTGTTTTTTTCTTTTTTTTTTGACATATCCATACAGCCACAATGCTTGGGGATATGTGGTATTTTACATATTTGAAAATAAACTATTGTACTGTCACTTTCATAGAATTGGCTTTTTTTATTTAACAAAAAATCTACAACAAATATTAACCGTAGAATAAAATCGTATCGTTCTTACACTGTATGGAATCGATTCGAATCGTATCGGTCTGTAATAAAAGGATGTCGTATTTGAATCAAATAGATTTGCATATCGAATCGTTTATCACAGGGAGATATGCAACCCTAGTTAATACTTGCAAATATAATTGCAAACACTTGCTACATAGACATCCTATGTATATTAAATAACATTGACATTCATTTATGACATTTCAATGACACTTATTTTTAATGTGATGGTGTCACACCAGTAAAATCCAGGGCTCACAGTAAAGACAGAGGTTCTGGTGCACCATACAATCACACAGCTTTCTTTCAACCATGACGAGCTTCTACTGTCAGATGGTTCACATTCTCTTGCCACCTTCATCGATGCCAGCATAATCAATGAAGGGCTCACCTTCCAGCTGGGTTTAGGCCGGGCCACCCTGCCTCACCCAATTCCAGCCAACGCTCTGGACGGTCACCTACTAGGGATCATCACCAACCAGACTTCCATATGCTCCTGTCTGGCAATCACCTTGAGACTCTCCAGTTCCACATCCTGCCCTCTCCTCACATTCCGGTGATCCGAGGATACCCTTGGCTGTGCCAACACAACCCTCACAATGACTGCACCACAGGTGCCATCCTTGGGTAGAATTCTTCCCTCCACCAGAGTTGCCTGAAGCAAGCGACCACACATCTGCGCCCACCTTCGCCCAGTGCAGGTTCCTCCTCAATACAATGAATTCAAGGATGTTCAGCAAGGCCAAGTCTCTGCTGCTGCACCAACCTTATGACTGCGTCATGGACCTGCAGCCTGGCACATTCCTGCCCAAGGGATGTCTTTACTCGCTGTCTGCTCCTGGGAGAGGGTCTATGGAAACCTACATCGCAGATTGCCTTGCCAGCGGCATCATCTGTCCATCATCCTCTCCTGCAGGGGCAGGTTTCTTTGTGGTATAGAAGGATAAGACTGAGGCCCCGTATTGACTATTGGGCCTAAATGTCAAAGACAGTTACCCCTTTCCACTCATCTTATCAGAGTTCCAGCTCCTTGAGGGGGGCACTATCTTTACCAATCTGAAGCTCCACAACGCCTACCACCTGGTCCGTATCCAAGAGGGCGATGAGTGGAAGATGGCCTGTAATGCTTTAACGCTAATGCTCTGGCCATCTTCCAAGCCTTGGTGAACAACATGCTCAGAGACATGCTCGACTGCTATGTGTTCGTTTACCTCAATGACAATCCTTATCTACTCCAAGTCCCAAGACGAACATGTCCACCACGTACAGACTGTTCTGCAGTGTCTTCTGTAAAACTCACTCTTTGTTAAGGCAGAAAAGTGTGAGTTCCATGCCTCCTCCATCTCCTCCCTGGGGTACATTGTTGCACAGGGCAATATCTAGATGAAATCGGCTAAAGTCTCAGTGGTCAATTCCTGGGCAGTTTCTGACTTCCAGAAGCAGCTCCAACAATTCTTGGGTTTACCAAATTTTACTGCTGCTTCATATGAAACTACAGGTAAGTCGCTTCCCCCCCGACGAATCTATCCTCTTCGAAGTTCCCCTTCCACTGGACCCAAGCCACGGAATAGACTTTCGGACACCCAAGGCACGATTTACCTTTGCCCCCATCCTTCAAGTTCTTGATTCTGAGTTTGCAATGGAAGTGGACGCTTCCAATGTGGGAGTGAGGGCCGTGTTTTTGGAAAGTGCCACCACCACCAGAAACTCCATCCCTGCGTCTTCTTCTCTCAGCACCTATCTCCGGCCGTGAGAAACTAGGACATTGGCAACAGGGAGCTCTTGGCAGTCAAGCTGGCTCTTGAAGACACTGGCTGGACAGGACCAAGCTGCCATTCCTGGTTTGGACTCATCATAAAAACATTGAATACATTCAGACGTTTAAGAGACTAAACTCCAGTCAAGCTCAATGACAAGGAAGATAGTTTAACTACTAGATGCAATTTTAGTGTTTTTTAACAATCTATAATAAGACTTCTCTTTGTGTGGAAATCAAGATCGACAGAATATCAATTTTACAGCATGTGTTTCTGGAATGCTCTTGGTGTCATCCAGTATACCTTCAGAAGAAGTTATAATATCTAATCTCACTTTGTGTAAACGCGAGTTCTGTCCAGTGTTTCTGGTATCACTGTTCCCAAAGGAAGCTTCTGTAAACAACTTCAAAAGATAGCTTTCAAGTCTTTGGTGCTATATTTATATAAAAAACCCTGGTGTAATATTTTAAAGCAGAGGAAACTGACCGTGAGTACAAGAAGTAGATTAATATGAAGAAGCATCACTTCTTCAGTTACAGTGTGTTCCTGAGTCGTATCTGCTGGCTAGTTGGTATTTGGGTTAATTTGGACCAGTCCAAGGGAAATAAATGATGCATTGTCAAACATGTCCAAACGTGGGGAAAAGAAACAATATATTATTATATTAACAGTTTATGCAGTACGTTAATTCTTCTGATACAGTATGTGTATTAGGTTGGTTATTAATACATGATTAGATAAGCATTATAAGTATGATCATAGGACCGCATGTTATGATTAATGGTAGAGACATGACCGCTTCATTTGCTTTCACACCACAAACCTTTATTTATTCTCGAAACAATCTTTGAGGTTTCCCTCATTTGCAAAGAGCCAATTTAAACAAGTGGGACAGTTTTCACAGCTACTGTTGATGGTTTCCACAGAGCTTTGACTTCAGACATGTTCACCTCAGAGGTTTTAAGACCACACTGTGCTGTCTCTTCCTGTCAAACAAGTGATGTGTACGCCACTCCCTCCACAGACCAAGTGTGTTTGACAGTTATCAGTGTCCTTCCTGACTCCATTACACATTAAGCAGACAAAAAAAGAAATATAGACACTTTGACCATGAGAAAGAGAGAGAGAGAGAGAGAGAGAGAGAGAGAGAGACAGGAAGAATCATGAGTGAGATAAAAAACGACATATTATTCTATACATATTTTATTAAGTAGATCCTTCCTCCAAAACTGACCCAAACAAACCAGCAGAGGAACATTGTAAAGCAAGGTCTATCTGGTGGCAGCATACACAACACTTGTCTCCAGCTCTCTGTCCGATGCAGGCCTTCTTCTTTTTGCCTGGAAACTTAGAGCTGCATAGTTCAGATCATCTGATCCCAGATTCTGTTAATCACAGTATATAGAGTCACATCACACACACTGTAGCTGATTTTCACAAAAATCCTTATTTGTGGTGTCTATGTATGACAAAAGCTCATAAACAGAATTACGTTTGCTACACTGCACTGTGGTTATGTTTACATTTTAAAGCAACAATGTTGTAACTGCTTGTTGTTTGTAACTGTATGCAATGAAAAGGTAAAAACAAATCTTCTGATTGAGCTGATGGAGCATTCCTGTGTGTTTCAGAGGGGAAATCAGTGTAAGGAAGAATAGAGTGAGGAAGCTAATGAACCTCACTTTAAAGATCACAGCTGAAATTAGAGTTTAAAAGTAGGAATTAACAGGATCATTTTTAATTGGCTAAAATAGGACTATTTCCTGTTTGATGCCACTGAGCATTAACTTTAAAACCATAAACATAGTTTATTTAAAGTTCTGGGTTCACCTCGTTTCTTTCTGTCTGCGTTTCTTCATTCACGGCTAAACGGTAAAAGACAAAGTGTGATTATTTAATTATTACTGATCATATTACTGCGGATTTATCAATCATGCACTAGAAATAATTTTCCTACCGTACCTTTCTGGAGTTTCCTGATTTTAACAGCAGGAATGACGAGTATGGTGAGGAAAACAGTCAGACCGACCAGGATCAAACTCATTAGGTCTGTCTTTGAATCAGGCTCGTCTACAAGAAAAGTCATAGAATAACTATATAGTAATAATTACTAACTCATTCATTTACAATGAAAAGGACAGCCTTACTTTCAGTTTTAATGTCCAGTCCACCATCAGATTCACCGTTACCTAAAAATAAATGTTAATGGAATAAGTTTTGGTTTGCAGTTTGTTTGTCTTCATGCTGTTTTCATACATTATCAAGATACACTGTTAAAATGATGAGAAAAAGATAACTGCAAGGCAATTCTTAAATCCAATCTTACCTTGGACGATTAAATGAACTGCATAGGAAATGACTGTATGTGCATCTTCGTAGAATCCACAGAAATACAGTCCAGAGTCAGATACTACCACCCGCTTGATTGTGAGAAAGACAGTGGAGATGTTGGAGCTCATTTCAAATCCTTTTTGAAACCCATCACAGAACGAAACATCGCCACCATAACTGTACATAGAGGAGATGCAGCTGGGCTTGCTTCCGTTGATCAGACTGAACCACTCTGTCTGAGCTGGCTCTTTGGTAATGTTGGGGCACTGCAGTGTGACTTTTTCACCAGGCTGGACCTCCACAGAAACCGAGTCAGACATCCAGCCTGAAACAGACAGCAGAGACAACAAGACATTTACTCCTCAAATTTGCAACATTTAAATTTGTTAAATTAGAGTAAATTAAAAACAAAATACTAGCTAATTAGCATATTAAATATAAAGGTGGGTTTCTGGATAAAAGAGATATAATAACTGTATTTGCTGCTAAGGAATGACTGAATACCAGGACTTACTGAGGCTGCAGAGAAGCAAGGCTGTTATTAAGGTGAAGCTTTCCATTGTGCGTTGAACCATGTCACAGCAGGGGCATTTTATATCACTGTAGAGGGGCTTTCATTGGAAAGGGGCGGGGTATTGAATAGTTCATGCAAGGAAGCGGAAATCTGTCACCACATAATATCTGTACCAGTTGCAACTTGAGCCGTCTGATGCACAGCTTATAGGGTCAGACATACATTAATCACATGCAAGTTTGTTGCTGCCCATGCTCATCTCAGAGTCAGTCTGCTGCTCCTGTGTGTTTAAATGACACTGAATGACTGAAGGAAGCGGCTCAGATTGGCCAGACATCGTTATTTGAAGAGTTGGGAGTGAGGAGGAGTTGCACCACTGGTCTGTATGATGGAGCTAGAGATGTAGCCTTTTGCCACAAACTCTCCTGTGTTGTGTCACTTTTTTGTGGCCGATTACAAAACTTCTAAAATTTCAAATTTTTCACCAGTCCCCATGTGCACACCAATTTTGCTACTGTTTAATTAAACAACTCAAATAAACAAATGAACTTGTTACAAGTCTGATAGTAGCTGCAGTTTCACTGTGGCACCAATTTTCCAAAACACTCTCGCACTTGTTACCTCTCCACGAAACCAAAAATATAACAGTGGAATAAAAATAGTTTGAAAGGTTAATACTAGGGTTGTAAACGATAAACCGATGCGACCGGATATTCGGTTCAACAAGTGAGAGATATGGCTGCATCGGTAGCAGTCTCCTCAATTGATATGAATTATCAATGAATTCCTAGATGAATCGGTTATAGAGTCATGGATCGAGTATCGCAAGACTTTGAAGCGGTTGGCGGCATTACACCAACGTCTCTAAAACAAGCTGAAGCTACACGCGAAACGCCGTAGCTGCCTAGCTGGTATGAATTACTAACAAGGGACAACACAGAACATGGAGGAGGTGGAGGTGGAGAGGCAGGCGCAGCACAAGTAGGCGGCTGCAACCCTGCTGTGTGACCGCAGGCACTCCACGACCGCAAGTGAGAGATGGATGGCTTTGAATGTCAATCGTTTGTGTCTCAACTTGCGCCACAAGAGGCGGCCGCAGCACGGTTAGCGTCCATGACATTGTCCTGTGACCGCCATCCAACGATTCAGCCAGACTTTTTTTTGGTCCATGTCTAAAAATAAATACATTGACATGTGATTTTGTTGTTCTGTTGTTGTTTTTTTTGTTTTTTTTTGACATATCCATACAGCCACAATGCTTGGGGATATGTGGTATTTTACATATTTGAAAAGAAACTATTGTACTGTCACTTTCATAGAATTGGCTTTTTTTATTTTACAAAAAATCTACAACAAATATTAACCGTAGAATCAAATCGTATCGTTCTTACACTGTATGGAATCGATTTGAATCGTAACCTGTGTATCTAGATGCATATCGAATCGTTTATCACAGGGAGATATGCAACCCTAGTTAATACTTGCAAATATCATTGCAAACACCTGCTACATAGACATCCTATGTATATTAAATAACATTGACATTCATTTATGACATTTCAATGACACTTATTTTTAATGTGATGGTGTCATACCAGTAAAATCCAGGGCTCACAGTAAAGACAGAGGTTCTGGTGCACCATACAAGCACACAGCTTTCTTTCAACCATGTCGAGCTTCTACTGTCAGATGGTTCACATTCTCTTGCCACCTTCATCAATGCCAGCATAATCAATGAAGGGCTCACCTTCCAGCTGGGTTTAGGCCGGGCCACCCTGCCTCACCCAATTCCAGTCAACGCTCTGGACGGTCACCTACTAGGGATCATCACCAACCAGACTTCCATATGCTCCTGTCTGGCAATCACCATGAGACTCTCCAGTTCCACATCCTGCCCTCTCCTCACATTCCGGTGATCTGAGGATACCCTTGGCTGTGCCAACACAACCCTCACAATGACTGCACCACAGGTGCCATCCTCGGGTAGAATGCTTCCCTCCACCAGAGTTGCCTGAAGCAAGCGACCACACATCTGTGCCCACCTTCGCCCAGTGCAGGTTCCTCCTGAATACAATGAATTCAAGGATGTTCAGCAAGGCCAAGTCTCTGCCCCTGCACAAACCTTATGACTGCGTCATGGACCTGCAGCCTGGCACATCCCTGCCCAAGGGATGTCTTTACTCGCTGTCTGCTCCTGGGAGAGGGTCTATGGAAACCTACATCGCAGATTGCCTGGCCAGCGGCATCATCTGTCCATCATCCTCTCCTGCAGGGGCAGGTTTCTTTGTGGTATAGAAGGATAAGACTGAGGCCCCGTATTGACTATTGGGCCTAAATGTCAAAGACAGTTACCCCTTTCCACTCATCTTATCAGAGTTCCAGCTCCTTGAGGGGGGCACTATCTTTACCAATCTGAAGCTCCGCAACGCCTACCACCTGGTCCGTATCCAAGAGGGCGTTAAGTGGAAGATGGCCTGTAATGCTTTAACGCTAATGCTCTGGCCATCTTCCAAGCCTTGGTGAACGACATGCTCAGAGACATGCTCGACTGCTATGTGTTCGTTTAGCCCGATGACATCCTTATCTACTCCAAGTCCACCACGTACAGACTGTTCTGCAGTGTCTTCTGGAAATTCACTCTTTGTTAAGGCAGAAAAGTGTGAGTTCCATGCCTCCTCCATCTCCTCCCTGGGGTACATCGTTGCACAGGGCAATATCTAGATGAAATCGGCTAAAGTCTCAGTGGTCAATTCCTGGGCAGTTTCTGACTTCCAGAAGCAGCTCCTCCAATTCTTGGGTTTACCAAATTTTACTGCTGCTTCATACGAAACTACAGGTAAGTCGCTGCCCCCCTCACGAATCTATCCTCTTCGAAGTTCCCCTTCCACTGGACCCAAGCCACGGAATAGACTTTCGGACACCCAAGGTACGATTTACCTTTGCCCCCATCCTTCAAGGTCTTGATTCTGAGTTTGCAATGGAAGTGGACGCTTCCAATGTGGGAGTCAGGGCCGTGTTTTTGGAAAGTGCCACCACCACCAGAAACTCCATCCCTGCGTCTTCTTCTCTCAGCACCTATCTCCGGCCGTGAAAAAATATAACATTGGCAACAGGGAGCTCTTGGCGGTCAAGCTGGCTGTGAAGAGTGGTGACACTGGCTGGACAGGACCAAGCTGCCATTCCTGGTTTGGACTCATCATAAAAACATTGAATACATTCAGACGTTTAAGAGACTAAAGTCCAGTCAAGCTCAATGACAAGGAAGATAGTTTCACTACTAGATGCAATTTTAGTGTTTTTTAACAACCTATAATAAGACTTCTCTTTGTGTGGAAATCAAGATCGACAGAATATAAATTTTACAGCGTGTGTTTCTGGAATGCTCTTGGTGTCATCCAGTATAACTTCCGAAGAAGTTATAATATCTAATCTCACTTTGTGTAAACGCATGTTCTGTCCAGTGTTTCTGGTATCACTGTTCCCGAAGGAAGCTTCAGTAAACAACTTCAAAAGATAGCTTTCAAGTCTTTGGTGCTATAATCATATAAAATAAACCCTGGTGTAATATTTTTAAAGCAGAAGAAACTGACCATGAGTACAAGAAGTAGATTAATATGAAGAAGCATCACTTCTTCAGTTACAGTGTGTTCCTGAGTCCTATCTGCTGGCTAGTTGGTATTTGGGTTTATTTGGACCAGACCAAGGGAAATAAATGATGCATTGCCAAACATGTTCAAACGTGTGGAAAAGAAATTATATATTATTATATTAACAGTTTATGCAGTACGTTAATGCTTCTGATACAGTATGTGTATTAGGTTGGTTATTAATACATGATTAGATAAGCATTATAAGTATGATCATAGGACCTCATGTTATGATTAATGGTAGAGACATGACCGCTTCATTTGCTTTCACACCACAAACCTTTATTTAGTTTCCACAGCTACTGTTGATGGTTTCCACAGAGCTTTGACTTGACATGTTCACCTCAGAGGTTTTAAGACCACACTGTGCTGTCTCTTCCTGTCAAACAAGTGATGTGTACGCCACTCCCTCCACAGACCAAGTATGTTTGACAGTCATCAGTGTCCTTCCTGACTCCATTACACATTAAGCAGACAAAAAAAGAAATATAGACACTTTGACCATGAGAGAGAGAGAGAGACAGGAAGAATCATGAGCAAGAAAAAACAGACATATCATTCTAAACATATTTTATTAAGTAGATCCTTCCTCCACTGAACCAAACAAACCAGCAGAGGAACATTGTAAAGCAAAGTTTATCTGGTGGCAGCATACACAACGCTTGGCTCCAGCTCTCTGTCCGATGCAGGCCTTCTTCTTTTTGCCTGGAAACTTAGAGCTGCGTAGTTCAGTTCATCTGATCCCAGATTCTGTTAATCAGAGTATATAAAGTCACATCACACACACTGTAGGTGAGTTTCACAAAAACCCTTATTTGTGGTGTCTGTGTATGACAAAAGCTCATGAACAGAATTACGTTTGCTATACTGCACTGTGGTTATGTTTACATTTTCAAGTAACAATGTTGTAACTGCTTGTTGTTCGTAACTGTATGCAATGAAAATTGGAGCATTCCTGTGTGTTTCAGAGGGGAAATCAATGTTAGGAAGAAGAGAGTGAGGAAGCTAATGAACCTCACTTTAAAGATCACAGCTGAAATTAGAGTTTAAAAGTAGGAATTAACAAGATCTTTTTTAATTGAGCTCAAAGAGGACTATTTCTTGTTTGATGCCACTGAGCATTAACTTTAAAACCATAAACACAGTTTATTTAAAGTTCTGGGTTCACCTCGTTTCTTTCTGTCTGCGTTTCTTCATTCACGGCTAAACAGCAAAAGACAAAGTGTGATTATTTAATTATTACTGATCATATTACTGAGGATACAAATAATTTTCCTACTGTACCTTTCTGGAGTTTCCTGATTTTAACAGCAAGAACAATGACGAGTATGGTGAGGAAAACAGTCAGACCGACCAGGATCAAACTCATTAGGTCTGTCTTTGAATCAGGCTCGTCTACAAGAAAAGTCATAGAATAAGTATAGTAATAATTACTAGCTCATTCATTTACAATGAAAAGGACAACCTTACTTTCAGTTTTAAATTCCAGTCCACCATCAGATTCACTGTTACCTAAAAAGAAATGTTGATGGAATAAGTTTTGGTTTGCAGTTTGTTTGTCTTCATGCTGTTTTCATACATTTTCAAGATAAACTGTTATAATGATGAGAAAAAGATAACTGCAAGGCGATTCTTAACTCCAATCTTACCTCGGACGATTAAATGAACTGCATTGGAAATGATTGTATGTTTATCTTTGTAGAATCCACAGAAATACAGTCCAGAGTCAGATACTACCACCCGCTTGATTGTGAGAAAGAAAGTGGAGATGTTGGAGCTCATTTCGAATCGTTTTTGAAACCCATCACAGTAGAAATTATTGTCACCATATATGAACATAGAGGAGATGCAGCTGGGCTTGCTTCCGTTGATCAGTCTGAACCAATGTATGTGATCTGGCTTTACGGTAATGTTGGGGCACTGCAGTGTGACTTCTTCACCAGGCTGGACCTCCACAGAAACCGAGTCAGACATCCAGCCTGAAACAGACAGCAGAGACAACAAGACATTTACTCCTCAAATTTGCAACATTTCAATTTGTTAAATTGTAGTAAATTCAAAACAAAATACTAACTTATTTGCATATTAAAAAATAAAGGTGAGTTTCTGGATCAAAGAGAGATATTATGTATTTGCTGCTCAGGAATGACTGAATACCAGGACTTACTGAGGCTGCAGAGAAGCAAGGCTGTTATTAAGGTGAAGCTTTCCATTGTGTGTTGAACCATGTCACAGCAGGGGCATTTTATATCACTGTAGAGGGGCTTTCATTGGAAAGGGGTGGGGTATTGAATAGTTCATGCAAGGAAGCTCAAATGTGCCACAACATATCTGTACTAGTTGCAATTTGAGCCATCTGATGCACAGCTTATAGGGTCAGACATACATTAATCACATGCAAGTTTGTTGCTGCCTATTGCAGACTCAGTCTGCCGATCCTATGTGATTTAATGACACTGAACGAATGACTGAAGCAGCTCAGATTGGCCAGGCATCATTATTTGATGCTCAGGGCAACTGACGTAGTATAAAGTGCGAGAAAGCCCGGCGTCGGTATTTGACGTGTTGGGAGTGAGGAGGTGTTGCACCACTGGTCTGTATGATGGAGCTAGAGATGTAGCCTTTTGCCATAAACTCTCCTGTGTTGTGTCACTTTTTTGTGGCCGATTACGAAACCTCTAAAAACTTCTTCCGGCTTTGCTACAGTGTAGACGCTTTTCCTCTTTGCTCTCACCCCTGCCTGCGATTTTCTGCTATTTTTTGCTATCTGCTTCTCCTCAATAAGAAACAAAGAGCAACAGCTCCTGGATATTTACAAAACCAGTGGGATTATATTTTCTTTGAGATAAAACGGGCATTTTTCAATATTTTTACGACTTCCTCAACGCTAACGCGAGGAGGCCTACCAAACAAGATAAGCCTGAGCCTGCTAAAGGCAATTAGGAGAAGATGCCTCCCTTCTCTACAGAAGATTACCATAAACTCCTACGGAAGATTTAACTGCTTGTAACAAAAATGAATCGGTTAGAAGTAAATGTAGAAGTGAATGGACTTTGTGGGAACAACACCACTCTAGCACTGACTCAAAACAGTGGACAGGAGCATGCTAGAACCCAGCTAAGTAGCAATAATGAAGCTATGAAGAAACGGGAGGATCCTGTACACGGTCATAAATCTACCAGCGATAATCCTCCCTGGAACACACTTGGTGCGAAGCCAAAGAGAAGACCATCTCCCTGTGACATGGGAGAACGGATATCTGGCAGGACCCAGCGCCCCAATATCTGTGATCTGACCGGCTGGCCTGCGTTACCATCTTCATCCAGGCACAGCGTCTCCTCAACCCCACTGCCTCGTAGGACACAACAGCGGACAGCTGGGGAGAGGAGAGCTACCAAGAAACCTCCCCAGCAAACAACTGTTCAACTAAAGAACAGGTTTGCTCCACTGCGAAGAGAGACTGAATGTGGATCCCCCCCCCAAATCTCAATCCAGGTCTTCGTCATTCTCCCTCCCTCCAATAAACCTTTCTCTCCCCTCCTCCCCCTTGGAATTCCAGGAGCTACCCCCACCTACCCCCCGCCCTACTCAGACCCCCTCTCCCAAGGCTGCAACTAAGTCACCAAAACCCAGGACCCCCTCTTCCAAGACTGCAACTAAGTCACTAAAACCCAGGACCTCCTCTTCCAAGACTGCAACTAAGTCACTAAAACCCAGGACCCCCTCTTCCAAGACTCTTCCCTTATGGCCACCCCTTCCCCACCCTGACAGCAGCCCTGAATATTACTGAGACAGAAAAGGGTTCAGCAGTAGACCGCATTATCAGCTGGACCCAAGGTCACCTACATCAAAACATGGCACCTTCTGCATTCCTGTTGTGACTACTAAGAGAATAAACATTGGGAAACTTGAACACACAGCTAACCTAAACAATCTCATTCCTGTTCTCTCAAAATCAAAGTCAACCTCAAAGCCTGTCAATAACACCATCAGGATGGGTCTGCTAAATGTTAGGTCTCTTAATAACAAATCATTTTTAGTCAATGATTTTATTACCACTTCTGAACTTGATTTTATGTTTTTAACTGAAACATGGCTAGAACAAAATAACAGTGCAAGCATTCTGATCGAGACAGCACCCCCCAACTATAATTTTATTGATGTTTGTAGATCTGGGAAAAGAGGTGGAGGGGTTGCTGCTATATTTAAAAATACATTTCAGGGGAAACAGATGTCACTTGGTGTTTTTCCATCATTCGAATATCTTTGTGCTGTGCTGAAATGCTCTCCCAGAGTTCTCCTGTTAATTATTTACAGGCCACCTAAATATTCATCACATTTTTTCGATGATTTTACTGAATTATTGTCTAGCATCTCCACTGATTTTGACTGCCTAGTTATAACCGGTGACTTTAATCTTCATATTGATGATTTGAATGACAAGAGTGCAAAATAACTTTTTTAATGTTCTAGACACATTTGACCTTTCTCAACATGTGAAAGAGGCTACTCATTGTAAGGGACACACCCTGGACCTGGTTGTCACAAAAGGTCTCCATGTTTCTGATGTTTTTGTGACTGATCCTTCATTGTCTGATCACTTCTGTGTTTTCTTTAATATTTCTTTCATTCCTGACACATAAACAGAATCAAATAAGGTCAAAAAGCGGTACATCAATGAACATGCCAATGTACTCTTTAAAAATGCCATATCCTCGTTACCACCTCTAAACCCATGTCATGCTGATGATCTTGTAAACATCTTTAATTCCAAAATTCTGAATGTCATAGATGTCATTGCACCTGCTACGGTTAAAACAATTTCTGGTAAGCAAAAGGCACCCTGGAGAAAAGCTGCTGTTGTGACAGCCCAGAGAAGAGAGTGCAGGAAGGCTGAACAAATCTGGCGGAGAACTAAACTTCATATTCACCATGACATCTACAAAGAGAGCCTCCGGGCCTACAATTTAGTCTTAAAAAGTGCGAGAGAAATATACTTCTCCAATATCATAAACAACAACACTAATAAGGCGAAAACCCTATTTGCAACTGTTGACAGACTGACCAACCCCCCAACACAAATACCAGCTAAACTCCATTCCACGCAGAAATGCAATGAGTTTGCATTCTTTTATACTAATAAAATTGAAGGCATCAGACGAGCCATCAATATCTCAAACAAAAAAGTTGGATCACCACCCTGTTCAGGCAAAAGTAACACAGCAATGATGGCAAGCTTTAATGCCATAGACTCTAAAACTCTAGTGGAAACGGTGACAAATCTAAAATCATCCACCTGCTGCCTTGATGCTTTACCTACCAACTTTTTTAAGAATGTTTTTGACTGCCTATCAATAGACGTGTTGCAAATAGTTAATAACTCCATTCAATCAGGCAATTTCCCAAAGGCCTTCAAAACTGCAGTCATTAAACCTCTTCTAAAAAAGCGGAGCCTAGATGCCTCTATTATCAACAACTACAGACCAATTTCAAATCTACCCTTCAGAAGTAAAATAATTGAGAAAGTTGTCCTCCAACAACTAAATCACTTCCTGGCTTGAACTGGCTGCTGCAACAACTTCCAGTCAGGATTTCGACCTTTTCATAGCACCGAGACGGCCCTTATTAAAGTTGTAAATGACATCCGTCTTAACACAGACTCTGGCAAAACTTCAATATTAATGCTATTAGACCTCAGCGCTGCATTTCACACTGTCGACCACTCAATACTCTTGAACAGGTTGGAAAACTGGGTCGGGCTCTCAGGCACAGTCTTAAGCTGGTTCAAGTCATATCTACAAGATAGGAACTATTTTGTTTCCATTGGCGACTTTGTATCAGAACCTACCAATGTAACGTGTGGAGTCCCCCAAGGTTCAATCTTGGGGCCGACTTTATTCAACATCTACATGCTCCCACTAGGACAAATCATGCAAAATAAAAACATTGACCACCATTGCTATGCCGATGACACCCAAATCTATGTAGCACTATAACCTAATGACTATCGCCCCATAGATCTTCTGTGCCAGTGCATTGAGCAAGTCCAAGACTGGATGTGCCAAAACTTCCTACAACTAAATGAGGACAAAACTGAGATAATTGTTTTTGGTGCTAAAAAAGAAAGGTTTAAAGTAATTCAACACCTTCACTCTCTGTCCCTGAAAACCTCAACCAAAGCCATAAATCTTGGGGTTATTATGGATTCTGATTTACATTTCGACAGTCACGTTAAATCAGTAACAAAATCAGCCTACTATCACCTAAAAAATGTAGCAAGACTTAGAGGGCTCATGTCAGCTCAAGACTTAGAAAAACTTGTACATGCCTTTATTACTAGTAGGCTAGACTACTGTAATGGTCTCCTTGCAGGTCTTCCAAAAAAAAACTGTCAGGCAGCTACAGCTTGTTCAGAACGCTGCTGCTAGAGTTCTTACAAAGACCAAAAAATGTGAGCACATTACACCAATTCTTAAATCCTTACATTGGCTCCCTGTATGTCAGAGGATTGATTTAAAAATCCTCCTGCTCACATATAAATCACTACATGGTCTAGGACCGAAGTATATCACTGATATGCTCCCACTACATAAGCTTCTAGACCACTAAGATCTTCTGAGACCAATCTGTTAGTGATTCCCAGAGTAAACAACAATCAAGGGAGAGCATCATTTAGTCACTATGCAACGAATGGCTGGAATAAACTTCCTGAAGATGTAAGACCTGCCCCAACTCTGACAACTTTTTAAACTAGACTGAAAACGTTTATGTTCACCATAGCTTTCTGCTAAATCTTTTAATGTCTGCACTGTTTTTAATTATTGCAAATATGTTTTTGTTCTCCTTTCTTTCTGTAATGCATTTTTAAACTTGCCTTTATTTTCTTTTAAGTCTTCTATTTTTTTTCACTTTATTGTATGATGTGAAGCACTTTGAGTCTGCCTTGTGTATGAAATGTGCTATACAAATAAAGTTGCCTTGCCTTGCCTTGCCAAAAATTTAAATTTTTCACCAGTCCCCATGTGCACACCAATTTTGCTACTGATCAATTAGTCCTTAGTTCCCCCGTATTACATCTTTCCTCTTTACACTAGATAAACAAAGGAACTTGTTACAAGTTTGATAGAAGCTGCAGTTTCACTGTGACGCCAAAAATATAACAGTGGAATAAGAATTGTTTCAAAGGTTAATACTTGGTAATATAATTTAAAAAATTTGCTACATAGACATCCTATGTATATTGTATAACCTTTACATTAATTTCTGACATTTCAATGACACTTATTTTTAATGTGATGGTGTCACACCAGTAAAATCCAGGGCTCACAGTAAAGACAGAGGTTCTGGTGCACCATACAAGCACACAGGCTTCTTTCAACCATGTCAAGCTTCTCCTGTCAGATGGTTCACATTCTCTTGCCACCTTCATCGATGCCAGCATGATCAATGAAGGGCTCACCTTCTAGCTGGGTTTGGGCCAGGCCACCCTGCCTCACCCAATTCCAGCCAACACTCTGGACAGTCACCTGCTAGGGACCCTCACCAACCAGACTTCTCCGGTCCATATTCTCCTGTCTGGCAAACACTATGAGATTCTCCTGTGCCACATCCTGCTCTCTCCTCCTGTCACTCCTACCCCCGCAAGTAGGAAAGAGGGAGGAGAGAAGGTGTGAGTGGGAGACGAGGAGGAGAGAAGGCGTGGAGTGGGATTAACACAGGTGATTCAGAATCAAAAGAGCTCCTCTCCTCACCTTTAATGCGCCGAGGCGAGGTGCAGTGCAAGTTTTGTTACTTGACAACCCAATGACAGAAGCAGCGCCGCCGCTCCCACCATGCGCATCACGCGCTGTGCGTAGGGCACCAAGTGCTGAGGGGGCACCAAAAATATTATGAAAAATCAAATCATCATGGTCATAATAATTATAACGCCGATATTATATCACTATAGAAATTGTAGGCACATTTTAGGCATGTCTATCACAAAACAGGGTCAGGGCGCACAGCAGTACACATAATGGTGGCGAGAACCCGGTGCCTGCACGAACCGGCTGGGCCATTCATCATCATCGTCATCATCACCGTCATCATCATCTGCGCTCCACAGCTGCACCGGATTCCCCGTCCAACACCAGAACGGCGGGACACACCAGGACCTTGCGCGCCGCTCAGACCAGCTGCAGCCCCAACTCCGGTTCCAGCTCACGGCAAAGTTGCGCGTTTCTCCACAGACACGGACAACAGGCTGCCAAGGCAGGAGACCAGGCACGAGCTGCGCTCAAGCAGAACACCATCGCGAAAAGTGCTGTATTTTTTTTTAAAGATTTTTTCAGGCATAGATGCATTTAACGGCCAAACTTTTCCCAGGATGAAACTGATGTTTTGGTCCGAGAGGTCCAAGTTTCAGCTGTGTTATTCAGTCAGGCTAAGTTTTCGTTACGCGTGCCATCCGTGTTTGATCTGACGTCAGATGTGACGGGACAATCTATATAGATATAAATTCACGTGTTGAGTCAATTAGTTGCATTAAATAGTGTTTGTTGTGATTATTTATTGCATTTAAATGTGTCTGGAACTGTGGAAACCTGCCTGTGAGGTCTTGGTGACATGTGGGCACTGCACGCCGGTCAGCCAAACTGCCATTCCGCCAGCTGTAATCCGCCTTGCGCCGAGAGTAGACCAGGCCGCCACACCCATCTCAGCGCAGGCGATCCACCAAACTGCCAAACGGACCGTGCGCAAGGCTGCGCTGGTTGAAATTTGCATTGCACCAACTCTGCCACCCTGCACCACCCTGTGCTGCGCCACTAAACTAGGGCCCTATGTGTTTGTTTACCCTGATGACATCCTTATCTACTCCAAGTCCCAGGAGTCTACGTCCACCACGTACAGACTGTTCTGCAGTGTCTTCTGGAAAACTCACTGTTTGTTAATGCAGAAAAGTGTGAGTTCCATGCCTCCTCCATCTCCTCCCTGGGGTGCATCGTTGTACATGTCAATATCTAGATCAACCCAGCTAAAGTCTCTGTGGTCACTTCCTGGGCAGTTTCTGACTTCCAGAAGCAGCTCCAACAATTCTTGGGTTTAGCAAATTTTACTGCTGCTTCATACGAAACTACAGGTAAGTCGCTGCCCCCCTCACGACTCTCTCCTCTTCGAAGTTCCCCTTCCACTGGACCCAAGCCCCGGAATAGACTTTCGGACACCCAAGGCATGATTTACCTTTGCCCCCATCCTTCAAGGTCCTGATTCCAACTGACAGTTTGCAATGGAAGTGGATGCTTCCAATGTGGGAGTGAGGGCTGTCTTGTCGCAAAGTGTCTCCACCACCAGAAACTCCATCCCTGCGTCTTCTTCTCTCAGCACCTATCTCCGGCCGTGAGAAACTAGGACATTGGCAACAGGGAGCTCTTGGCGGTCAAGCTGGCTCTTGAAAACCCTGGCTGGACAGGACCAAGCTGCCATTCCTGGTTTGGACTCATCATAAAAGCCATCATAAAAACATTCGGATGGCTTAGAGACTAAACTCAATGACAAGGAAGATAGTTTAACTACTAGATGCAATTTTAGTCTTTTTTAACAACCTATAATAAGACTTCTCTTTGTGTGGAAATTAAGATTGACAGAATATAAATTTTACAGCATGTGTTTCTGGAATGCTCTTGGTGTCATCCAGTATAACTTCAGAAGAAGTTATAATATCTAATCTCACTTTGTGTAAACGCATGTTCTGTCCAGTGTTTCTGGTATCACTGTTCCTGAAGGAAGCTTCAGGAAACAACTTCAATAGATAGCTTTCAAGTTTTGGTGCTATATTCATATAAAAAACCCTGGTGTAATATTTTAGAAAGCAGAAGAAACTGACCATGAGTATAAGAAGTAGATTAATATGATGAAGCATCACTTCTTCAGTTACAGTGTGTTCCTGAGTCCTATCTGCTGGCAGCATCGTTGGTATTTGGGTTCATTTGGACCAGACCAAGGGAAATAAATGATGCATTGTCAAACATGTCCAAACGTGGGTAAAAGAAACAATATATTATTATATTAACAGTTTATGTAGTACATTAATGCTTCTGATACAGTATGTGTATTAGGTTGTTTATTAATGCATGATTAGATAAGCATTATAAGTATGATCATAGGACTGCATGTTTTGATTAATGGTAGAGACAAGACCGCTTCATTTGCTTTCACACCACAAACCTTTATTTATTCTCGAAACAATCTTTAAGGTGCCCTCATTTGCAAAAAGCCAATGTAAACAAGTGGGACAGTTTCCACAGCTACTGTTGATGGTTTCCACAGAGCTTTGACTTCAGACATGTTCACCTCAGTGGTTTTAAGACCACACTGTGCTGTCTCTTCCTGTCAAACAAGTGATGTGTACGCCACTCCCTCCACAGACCTATGTTTGTTTGAAGTATGTTTGACAGTCATCAGTGTCCTTCCTGACTCCATTACACATTAAGCAGACAAAAAAAGAAATATAGACACTTTGACCATGAGAGAGAGAGAGAGAGAGAGAGACAGGAAGAATCATGAGTGAGAAAAAAAAACGACATATTATTCTATACATATTTTATAAAGTAGATCCTTCCTCCAACACTGACCCAAACAAACCAGCAGAGGAACAGTATGAAGCAAAGTTTATCTGGTGGCAGCATACACAACGCTTGTCTCCAGCTCTCTGTCTGATGCAGGTCTTCTTCTTTTTGCCTGGAAACTTCGAGCTGCGTTGTTCAGATCATCTGATCCCAGATTCTGTTAATCAGAGTATATAAAGTCACATCACACACACTGTAGCTGAGTTTCACAAAAATCCTTATTTGTGGTGTCTGTGTATGACAAAAGCTCATGAACAGAATTAAGTTTGCTATACTGCACTGTGGTTATGTTAGCATTTTAAAGCAACAATGTTGTAACTGCTTGTTGTTTGTAACTGTATGCAATGAAAATGTAAAACAAATCTTCTGATTGAGCTGAAGGAACATTCCTGTGTGTTCCAGAGGGGAAATCATTGTTAGGAAGAAGAGAGTGAGGAAGCTAATGAACCTCACTTTAAAGATCATAGCTGAAATTAGAGTTTAAAAGTAGGAATTAACAAGATATTTTTTTAATTGAGCTCAAAGAGCATTATTTCCTGTTTGATGCCACTGAGCATTAACTTTAAAACCATAAACACTGTTTATTTAAAGTTCTGGGTTCACCTCGTTTCTTTCTGTCTGCGTTTCTTCATTCACGGCTAAACAGCAAAAAAAAAAGTGTGATTATTGAATTATTACTGATCATATTACTGAGGATTTATCAATCATGCACTAGAAATAATTTTCCTACCGTACCTTTCTGGAGTTTCCTGATTTTAACAGCAGGAATGACGAGTATGGTGAGGAAAACAGTCAGACCGACCAGGATCAAACTCATTAGGTCTGTCTTTGAATCAGGCTCGTCTACAAGAAAATTCATAGAATAAGTATAGTAATAATTACTAGCTCATTCATTTACAATGAAAAGGACAACCTTACTTTCAGTTTTAATGTCCAGTCCACCATCAGATTCACCGTTACCTAAAAAGAAATGTTGATGGAATAAGTTTTGGTTTGCAGTTTGTTTGTCTTCATGCTGTTTTCATACATTATCGAGATACACTTTTATAATGATGAGAAAAAGTTAATAATTCTTTACTCCAATCTTACCTTGGACGATTAAAAGAACTGCATAGGAAATTATTGTATGTTCATCTTTGTAGAATCCACAGAAATACAGTCCAGAGTCAGATACTACCACCCGCTTGATTGTGAGAAAGACAGTGGAGATGTTGGAGCTCAATTCAAATCCTTTTTGAAACCCATCACAGAATGAAACATATCCACCATAACTGTACATAGAGGAGATGCAGCTGGGCTTGCTTCCGTTGATCAGTCTGAACCACTCAGTCAGAGTTGGCTGTACGGTAATGTTCGGGCACTGCAGTGTGACTTCTTCACCAGGCTGGACCTCCACAGAAACCGAGTCAGACATCCAGCCTGAAACAGACAGCAGAGACAACAAGACATTTACTCCTCAAATTTGCAACATTTAAATTGGGTAAATTGTAGTAAATTAAAAACAAAATACTAACTTATTTGCATCTTAAAAAATAAAGGTGAGTTTCTGGATCAAGGAGAGATAATAACTGTATTTGCTGCTAAGGAATGACTGAATACCAGGACTTACTGAGGCTGCAGAGAAGCAAGGCTGTTATTAAGGTGAAGCTTTCCATTGTGAGTTTAACCATGTCACAGCAGGGGCATTTTATATCACTGTAGAGGGGCTTTCATTGGAAAGGGGCGGGGTATTGAATAGTTCATGCAAGGAAGCTCAAATCTGTCACCACATAATATCTGTACCAGTTGCAATTTGAGCTCTCATCCTTCAGAGTTCAATGAAGGTGGTGTAACATTTACTGATCCTTATGTCATTTCTTGTGAATTTAATAATTTCTTTGCACAAGTGGGTTCCTCTTTGTCAAAGAACATTAAACCTTCTAACAGAAATCCATTGGATTACATAAAGGGTAACTTCCCCCCTCTTTTACATTTTGAAAATACAGACATAGCAGAGGTGATGGAAATCATTGGCAGATTGAAAATATCTGCTGCGGGCCATGACGATATCTGTGCTTCACTGATTAAATCTGTGTCTTCATCTATTGTTGAACCATTAACGTATATTTTCAATCTATCGTTGCAGACGGGATGTGTGCCTAAAGATCTAAAAATTGCTAAAGTTATCCCACTTCATAAAACTGGGGATACAAGATCATTTAATAACTATCGACCAATTTCTATTTTACCATGTTTTTCAAAAATTCTAGAAAAACTGGTACAAAAAGAATCTTATCTCATTTAAATAAACACAGCATTTTACACGAGCACCAATATGGTTTCCAGGAAAATCATTCTACAGATATGGCCCTCTTACAGCTGGTTGAAAAAATGTATACAGCCATAAATAACAATAAATATGCTTTGGGTATTTTTTTAGATTTATTGAAAGCCTTTGATTCTGTTGACCACATTATTTTACTTTCCAAGTTACATCGTTATGGTTTTCATGATTATTAATATATTTGGCTTGTTAATTATGTTTCAAACCGAGAACAGTTTGTTTATGTCAATGGTTGTACTTCTTCTAGAGCCCAGTTAACATATGGTGTCCCCCAGGGTTCCATACTTGGTCCGTTATTGTTCCTTGTTTACATTAATGACCTTGCAACTGTTTCTTCCACGATGCTACCAATACTTTTTGCTGATGATACTAATCTGATTTTGACTCACAGTCACCTTGATTCTTTAATTAGTGAAGCCAATTCTGGCATTATTAAATTTTCTGAATGGTTCCAGATAAATAAGTTGACATTAAATGTAAAAAAAACAAATTTTATTATATTTACGGGAAAAAATAAAAAATATTGTAAATCCAGCGCTAAGATCACTATTGGGGATAATGATATAATTCAGGTTTCCTCCACCAAATTTTTAGGGGTATTAATTGATGAGAGGTTGTCATGGTCCGAACATATTAAACTTGTTAATAATAAAGTGTTGAAATCCATTGGTATCATCAGAAAAAATTGTGATTTCATATCTCAGAAAGTTTTAAATATACTGTATTATAGCTTAATTCATCCACATCTCAGTTACGGTAATATTGTTTGGGCCAGCACTTATCCTTCTAATTTACAGAAATTATTAATCGCGCAAAAGAAATTTGTTAGATTAGCCACCTTCTCTAATTATTTGTCTCCATCTGCCCCTCTGTTTAAGAATCTTCAGATAATGTCAGTCTACGATATTAATATACTTCAATCATGTGTATTTATTTATAAATATATCCATCTTTCCCACTTGCTGCCCAAATCCTTTCATGAATTATTTACAGTTAACTCTCAGGTCCATTCTTATAACACAAGACAGACTGATAAACTTCATCCCCCTTTTTGCCGCACTACTCATACTCAGTTTTCTTTTGCTTACAGAGGCTCCATACTTTGGAATTCCCATCTTCATGTTGTTAAATTATCTTCATCCCTCAATACTTTTAAGTTAAGACTGAAAGCTTACCTGTTAAATCAAAGTTCCTAATAGTTTCTTTTCCAGTATATTTGTCATATGGTTCATTATGTCTTTACATGCTCATACACTCAGTTAAATACAATTATTTTATATTTATACATACCCATGTTTTTATTTCTGACTTCTTTGAGTGTGTGCTATAAAATGGCACTTGTATTGCTTCCTTTTTTGTTGTTATTTGTTGTGCTTTCTCCTATTGTTGTTGTTGATTTATCCTCTGAATGTGTATATTTCTTGGGGAGGTGCTTCTTATAAGCCCATGTAGGGTTTTTTTTAACCTCTCCTGCACTTACTATTCTTCTTTCATTTCTGTTTTTTGTAATTGTCGTTTTTTATGTGCAAATAAAAAAGTAAAGTAAAAGTAAAGTAAAGCTGTCTGATGCACAGCTTGTAGGGTCAGACATGCATTAATCACATGCAAGTTTGTTGCTTCCCATGCTCATCTCAGTCAGTCTGCTGCTCCTGTGTGTTTTAATGACACTGAATGAATGACTGAAGGAAGCGGCTCAGATTGGCCAGGCATCATTATTTGAAGAGTTGGGAGTGAGGAGGTGTTGCACCACTGGTCTGTATGATGGAGCTAGAGATGTAGCCTTTTGCCACAAACTCTCCTGTGTTGTGTCACTTTTTTGTTACAAAACTTCTAAAATTTCTAATTTTTCACCAGTCCCCATGTTCACACCAATTTTGCTACTGTTTAATTAAACAACTCAAATAAACAAATGAACTTGATACAAGTCTGATAGTAGCTGCAGTTTCACTGTGGCGCCAATTTTCCAAAACACTCTCGCACTTGTTACCTCTCCACAAAACCGAAAATATAACAGTGGAATAAAAATTGTTTGAAAGGTTAATACTAGGGTTGTAAACGATAAACTGATGCAACCGGATATTCGGTTCAACAAGTGAGAGAAACGGCTGCATCGATAGCAGCCTCCTCAATCGATGCAAATTATCAATGAATTCCTAGATGAATCGGTTATAGAGTCATGGATCGAGTATCGCGAGACTTGGCGGTTGGCGTCATTACACCAGCGTCTCTAAAACAACGTGAGAGCTGAAGCTACACGCGAAATGCCGTAGCTGCCTAGCTGGTATGAGTTATAAACAAGGGACAACACAGAACATGAAGGAGGTGGAGAGGCGGGCGCAGCACAGGTAGGCGGCTGCAACCCTGCTGTGTGATCGCAGGCACTCCACGACCGCAGGTGAGAGATGGATGGCTTTGAATGTCAATCGCTTGTGTCTCAACTTGCACCACAAGAGGCGGCCGCAGCACGGTTAGTGTCCATGACATTCTCCTGTGACCGCCATCCAACGATTCAGCCAGACTTTTTTTTGGTCCATGTCTAAAAATAAATACATTGACATGTGATTTTGTTGTTCTGTTGTTGTTTTTTGACAGTTCCATACAGCCACAATGCTTGGGGATATGTGGTATTTTACATATTTGAAAAGAAACTATTGTACTGTCACTTTCATAGAATTGGCTTTTTTATTTTACAAAAAATCGACAACAAATATTAACCGTAGAATCAAATCGTATCGTTCTTACGCTGTATGGAATCGATTTGAATCGTATCGGTCTGTAATAAAAGGATCTCGTTTTTGAATCGAATCGTAACCTGTGTATCTAGATGCATATCGAATCGTTTATCACAGGGAGATGTGCAACCCTAGTTAATACTTGCAAATATCATTGCAAACACTTGCTACATAGACATCCTATGTATATTAAATAACATTGACATTAATTTATGACATTTCAATGACACTTATTTTTAATGTGATGGTGTCATACCAGTAAAATCCAGGGCTCACAGTAAAGACAGAGGTTCTGGTGCACCATACAAGCACACAGCTTTCTTTCAACCATGTCGAGCTTCTACTGTCAGATTAGTGGTGGGAATCGAGAACCGGTTCCAACTAACCAATTCCATCGGAATCCTACGCCTCCAACGTTATCGATTCTTCTTAACGATTCCGCACCACGTTTTCCGGTTTACTCAAAATTTTGCGTTGCGGTACATTGCGTCACTCTGTCTGCGACGACCCTGCGTGCGCCGACAACCTATAAACAACGAGGCAGCATCATGGAGAGGAGGAAGCGATCGAATGTCTGGCTACATTTCACCAAACGCGATGAAAGTGCTGCCGTATGTAATCAGTGGAGGCATAGACCCATTGTAGCGTATACACTACATAAGATCATGTTGTCTTTAGAGCATCATAACTCTGTAATGGTTTGCGCTAGAAACATGCCTTTTTCCCCTCTTTAACTAGAGAAACGGGGCTAAACAACGGTATCCTGCTTGTCCATGTGAGCGATTTATTTCTGACAACAAAACGAATGCGTAAAGTTGTAAAGATGTGACGAGATGTCTCCTCGTCTCTGTGGCACATTTCTCCGTTTGTTTATGTATATCGATCAACTTCTCATCCGCCATCTTGCTAGTGACGTATAGAGTTACGTTGATGCATCGGACACTCGTATTGGCTCCCGTATCGGCTTTTACAGCCAATAGGAAAGCCTGATTTACTCTTGGCCATGTTTGCCCAAACGGGAGACACGGAGGAGTTAAAATCAGAGAAAATGGCGGTCAAAAAGTTACTGTAGTGATAGAGAAAGTTAAATACATGAATGGCACAGAAGAAATTCACTATATACACACATATTTAGGGCAGAGAGAGGAAAGGACCATTCTTGGCAAAAAAATAAATAAAATAAAATAACACCCATAGACACTACCCAAAAGAATATCCATATTTCATAGACAAAAGCAGCTAGAAGCTTCAAATAACTTCTAGCATAACCCAAACAAGTGTGTGCAACTTTCTATGTTGAGCTTTTCTTTTGTTATAATGGTTTGCAGTGCTTTTGTTAATAAAATGTGTAAAAATTCAAGGTGCGTTTTTTATTTATTTTTAATTTATGGGCTAAAACCCCCTATTAGTGTATATAAGTATTCATTGAACTACTCAGGAATCGGTAAGAGAATTGATAAGGAATTGGATCGATAGGCAGAATCGACAATGGCATTGATATTGATAAAAACGTATCAATTCCCACTCCTATGTCAGATGGTTCAGATTCTCTTGCCACCTTCATCAATGCCAGCATGATCAATGAAGGGCTCACCTTCCAGCTGGATTTGGGCAGCCTGGCACATCCCTGCCCAAGGTATGTCTTTACTCCCTGTCTGCTCCTGAGTGAGGGTCTATGGAATCCTACGTCGCAGATTGCTTGGCCAGCGGCATCATCCTCTCCTGCAGGGGCAGGTTTCTCTGTGGTGTAGAAGGATAACACTGAGGCCTCATATTGACTATCGGGCCTAAATGTCAAGGACAGTTACCCCTTACCACTCATCTTATCAGAGTTCCAGCTCCTTGAGGGGGCCACTATCTTTACCAATCTGAAGCTTCGCAATGCCTACCACCTGGTCCGTATCCAAGAGGGCGATGAGTGGAAGATGGCCTGTAATGCTTCAACGCTAATGCTCTGGCCATCTTCCAAGCCTTGGTTGAGGACATGCTCAGAGACATGCTCGACCGCTATGTGTTCGTTTACCTCAATGACATCCTTATCTACTCCAAGTCCCAGGACGAACATGTCCACCACGTACAGACTGTTCTGCAGCGTCTTCTGGAAAACTCACTCTTTGTTAAGGCAGAAAAGTGTGAGTTCCATGCCTCCTCCATCTCCTCCCTGGGGTACATCGTTGCACATGGCAATATCTCGATGAACCCGGCTAAAGTCTCAGTGGTCAATTCCTGGTCAGTTTCTGACTTCCAGAAGCAGCTCCAACAATTCTTGGGTTTACCAAATTTTACTGCTGCTTCATATGAAACTACAGGTAAGTCGCTGCCCCCCTCACGACTCTCTCCTCTTCGAAGTTCCCCTTCCACTGGACCCAAGCCACGGAATAGACTTTCGGACACTCAAGGCAAGATTTACCTTTGCCCCCATCCTTCAAGGTTCTGATTCCAACTGACAGTTTGCAATGGAAGTGGATGCTTCCAATGTGGGAGTGAGAGCCGTGTTTTTGGAAAGTGCCACCACCACCAGAAACTCCATCCCTGCGTCTTCTTCTCTCAGCACCTATCTCCGGCCGTGAGAAACTAGGACATTGGCAACAGGGAGCTCTTGGCGGTCAAGCTGGCTCTTGAAAACACTGGCTGGACAGGACCAAGCTGCCATTCCTGGTTTGGACTCATCATAAAAACATTGAATACATTCGGACGTTTAACAGATTAAACTCCAGTCAAGCTCAATGACAAGGAAGATAGTTTAACTACTAGATGCAATTTTAGTCTTTTTTAACAACCTATAATAAGACTTCTCTTTGTGTGGAAATCAAGATCGACAGAATATCAATTTTACAGCATGTGTTTCTGGAATGCTCTTGGTGTCATCCAGTATAACTTCAGAAGAAGTTATAATATCTAATCTCACTTTGTGTAAACGCGAGTTCTGTCCAGTGTTTCTGGTATCACTGTTCCTGAAGGAAGCTTCAGTAAACAACTTCAATAGATAGCTTTCAAGTCTTTGGTGCTATATTCATATAAAATAAACCATGGTGTAATATTTTAAAGCAGAGGAAACTGACCGTGAGTACAAGAAGTAGATTGATATGAAGAAGCATCACTTCTTCAGTTACAGTGTGTTCCTGAGTCCTATCTGCTGGCTAGTTGGTATTTGGGTTCATTTGGACCAGACCAAGGGAAATAAATGATGCATTGTCAAACATGTCCAAACGTGGGGAAAAGAAACAATATATTATTATATTAACAGTTTATGCAGTACGTTAATGCTTCTGATACAGTATGTGTATTAGGTTGTTTATTAATGCATGAGGACTGCATGTTTTGATTAATGGTAGAGACATTAACTTTCACACCACAAACCTTTATTTATTCTCGAAACAATCTTTGAGGTTTCCCTCATTTGCAAAGAGCCAATTTAAACAAGTGGGACAGTTTTCACAGCTACTGTCGATGGTTTCCACAGAGCTTTGACTTCAGACATGTTCACCTCAGAGGTTTTAAGACCACACTGTGCTGTCTCTTCCTGTCAAACAAGTGATGTGTACGCCACTCCCTCCACAGACCAAGTATGTTTGACAGTCATCAGTGTCCTTCCTGACTCCATTACACATTAAGCAGGTAAAAAAGAAATATAGACACTTTGACCATGAGAGAGAGAGAGAGACAGGAAGAATCATGAGCGAGAAAAATCAGACATATCATTCTAAACATGTTTTATTAAGTAGATCCTTCCTCCACTGAACCAAACAAACCAGCAGAGGAACATTATAAAGCAAAGTCTATCTGGTGGCAGCATACACAACGTTTGGCTCCAGCTCTCTGTCCGATGCAGGTCTTCTTCTTTTTGCCTGGAAACTTCGAGCTGCGTTGTTCAGATCATCTGATCCCAGATTCTGTTAATCAGAGTATATAAAGTCACATCACACACACTGTAGCTGAGTTTCACAAAAATCCTTATTTGTGGTGTCTGTGTATGACAAAAGCTCATGAACAGAATTACTTAATTTGCTACACCGCACTGTGGTTATGTTTACATTTTAAAGCAACAATGTTGTAACTGCTTGTTGTTTGTAACTGTATGCAATGAAAAGCTAAAACAAATCTTCTGATTGAGCTGATGGAGCATTCCTGTGTGTTTCAGAGGGGAAATCAATGTTAGGAAGAAGAGAGTGAGGAAGCTAATGAACTTCACTTTAAAGATCATAGCTCAAATTAGAGTTTAAAAGTAGGAATTAACAGGATCATTTTTAATTGAGCTAAAATAGGACTATTTCCTGTTTGATGCCACTGAGCATTAACTTTAAAACCATAAACACAGTTTATTCAAAGTTCTGGGTTCACCTCGTTTCTTTCCGTCTGCGTTTCTTCATTCACGGCTAAACGGCAAAAGACAAAGTGTGATTATTTAATTATTACTGATCATATTACTGAGGATTTATCAATCATGCACTAGAAATAATTTTCCTACCGTACCTTTTTGGAGTTTCCTGATTTTAACAGCAGGAATGACGAGTATGGTGAGGAAAACAGTCAGACCGACCAGGATCAAACTCATTATGTCTGTCTTTGAATCAGGCTCGTCTACAAGAAAAGTCATAGAATAACTATATAGTAATAATTACTAGCTCATTCATTTACAATGAAAAGGACAACCTTACTTTCAGTTTTAATGTCCAGTCCACCATCAGATTCACCGTTACCTAAAAAGAAATGTTGATGGAATAAGTTTTGGTTTGCAGTTTGTTTGTCTTTATGCTGTTTTCATACATTATCGAGATACACTGTTAAAATGATGAGAAAAAGATAGCTGCAAGGCAATTCTTAAATCCAATCTTACCTTGGACGATTAAATGAACGGCATAGGAAATTATTGTATGTTCATCTTTGTAGAATCCACAGAAATACAGTCCAGAGTCAGATACTACCACCCGCTTGATTGTGAGAAAGACAGTGGAGATGTTGGAGGTCATTTCAAATCCTTTTTGAAACCCATCACAGTAGAAAACATTGCCACCATAACTGTACATAGAGGAGATGCAGCTGGGCTTGCTTCCGTTGATCAGTCTGAACCACTCTGTCTGAGCTGGCTCTTTGGTAATGTTGGGGCACTGCAGTGTGACTTTTTCACCAGGCTGGACCTCCACAGAAACCGAGTCAGACATCCAGCCTGAAACAGACAGCAGAGACAACAAGACATTTACTCCTCAAATTTGCAACATTTAAATTTGGTAAATTATAGTAAATTAAAAACAAAATACTAACTAATAAGCATATTAAAATATAAAGGTGGGATTCTGGATAAAAGAGAGATAATAACTGCATTTGCTGCTCAGGAATGACTGAATACCAGGACTTACTGAGGCTGCAGAGAAGCAAGGCTGTTATTAAGGTGAAGCTTTCCATTGTGCGTTGAACCATGTCACAGCAGGGGCATTTTATATCACTGTAGAGGGGCTTTCATTGGAAAGGGGCGGGGTATTGAATAGTTCATGCAAGGAAGCGGAAATCTGTCACCACATAATATCTGTACCAGTTGCAATTTGAGCCGTCTGATGCACAGCTTATAGGGTCAGACATACATTAATCACATGCAAGTTTGTTGCTTCCCATGCTCATCTCAGAGTCAGTCTGCTGCTCCTGTGTGTTTTAATGACACTGAATGAATGACTGAAGCGGCTCATATTGGCCAGGCATCGTTATTTGAAGAGTTGGGAGTGAGGAGGAGTTGCACCACTGGTCTGTATGATGGAGCTAGAGATGTAGCCTTTTGCCACAAACTCTCGTGTGTTGTGTCACTTTTTTGTGGCCGATTACGAAACTTCAAAAATTTCAAATTTTTCACCAGTCCCCATGTGCACACCAATTTTGCTACTGTTTAATTAAGCAACTCAAATCAACAAATGAACTTGTTACAAGTCTGATAGTAGCTGCAGTTTCACTGTGACGCCAATTTTCCAAAACACTCTCGCACTTGTTACCTCTCCACGAAACCGAAAATATAACAGTGGAATAAAAATTGTTTGAAAGGTTAATGCTAGGGTTGTAAACGATAAACCGATGCGACCGGATATTCGGTTCAACAAGTGAGGGATACGGCTGCATCGGTAGCAGCCTCCTCAATCGATACAAATTATCAATGAATTCCTAGATGAATCAGTTATAGAGTCATGGATCGAGTATCGCAAGACTTTGAAGCGGTTGGCGGCATTACACCAACATCTCTAAAACAACGCGAGAGCTGAAGCTACGCGCGAAACACCGTAGCTGCCTAGCTGGTATGAGTTACTAACAAGGGACAACACAGAACATGGAGGAGGTGGAGGTGGAGAGGCGGACGCAGCACAAGTAGGCTGCTGCAACCCTGCTGTTTGACCGCAGGCACTCCACGACCGCAGGTGAGAGATGGATGGCTTTGAATGTCAATCGCTTGTGTCTCAACTTGCGTCACAAGAGGCGGCTGCAGCACGGTTAGCGTCCATGACACTGTCCTGTGACCGCCATCCAACGATTCAGCCAGACTTTCTTTTGGTCCATGTCTCAAAATAAATTCATTGACGTGATTTTGTTGTTCTGTTTTTTTGTTGTTGTTTTTTTTGCCAGTGCCATACAACAATGCTTGGGAATATGTGGTATTTTACATATTTGAAAAGAAACTATTGTGCTGTCACTTTCATAGAATTGGCTTCTTTATTTTATAAAATATTGACAACAAATATTAATCGTAAAATCAAATCATATCGTTCTTACACTGTATGGAATCAATTCGAATCGGTCTGTAATAAAAGGATGTTGTTTTTGAATGGAATCGTAACCTGTGTATCTAGATGCATATCGAATCGTTTACCACAGAGAGATGTGCAACCCTGTTTAATACTTGCAAATATCATTTAAAACACTTGCTACATAGACATCCTGCAAATATCATTTAAAACACTTGTTACATAGACATCCTATGTATATTAAATAACATTGACTTTCATTTATGACATTTCAATGACACTTATTTTTAATGTGATGGTGTCATACCAGTAAAATCCAGGGCTCACAGTAAATACAGAGGTTCTGGTGCACCATACAAGCACACAGCCTTCTTTCAACCATGTCGAGCTTCTCTTGTCAGATCAGACCCGGCTGCAGAAAAAAAATTAAGGGGGGGCATTACATTTTTTCAGGGGGGCAAACCTTTTCAACCTACATTTTATGTGCTTCAGGCTGAACAATGGCTCTGTGACCACTCCTACAGTGCGGAGAAATCATTTCCCTCTTACTAAAAAGGGGCAGTTCATCCCAAAATCTAAAAAACAAACAAAATAGTGTAGTGCTGTGTCCATTTATTCAACTCAAGCATTATTCAAGAAGACCAGCAACAAGGGTTGTGGCATTAAGATAGCAGCTTCACTTCTACTGGAAACAGAAGCACTGATGTCAACCTGAACACTGAAGTAAACATTCATACTGGGAGCGGTACAGGGAGCGACCTCTCCTAGCATGAATGTTTACTCCGGTGTTACTGTTGACTTCAGTGCTGGCGTTTTCTAGTAGAAGTGAATATCGCTGCTTCCTGCTCGCTCCCGTTCTCGTCGTCACTTCTTGTCCGCATATTTTTGGGGAAAAAAATAAGGATATCCATACCGAACACCACAGCTAACTAGCGACTCTATGAGCAACTGCGACCATGAATGTCAAGTACTAACAGCGTCCCTCTCATGAGTCTGACTCAATGACCCGCCCCCCCACACCTGTAATTGGCCAGCACGTTTGTTCGTTGATTGGATTGGTTAAATTGTATCGACAAACCGAGATAGGAATAATAGAGGGTTGTCCACTCCGATGTAAAAAACAAAACCCAAATAAAACAAACAGCTTCCAGCCCAGGTCGGGCACGGCTGACTCTGTGGGCGGGCACGGCCCGTCAATGCCCGCCCATGCCACCGAGACTGTGTCAGATTAGGGGTGGGAATTGAGAACCGGTTCCTACTCAGAACCGGCTCCAACTAACCAATTCCATCGGAATCCTACGCCTCCAAAGTTATCGATTCTTCTTAATGATTCCGCACCACGTTTTCCGGTTTACTAAAAATTTTGCGTCGCGCTACATTGCGTCACTCTCTCTGCGACGACCCTGCATGCGCCGACAACCTATAAACAACGAGGCAGCATCATGGAGAGGAGGAAGCGATCGAAAGTCTGGCTACATTTCACCAAACGCGTGAGTAACCAGTGAAGGCATAGACCCATTGTAGCGTATACGCTACAAAAGATCATGTTGTCTTTAGAGCGTCATAACTCCGTAATGGTTTGGGCTAGAAACATGCATTTTTTTCCTCTTTAACTAGAGAAACGGGGCTAAACAACCGTATCCTGCTTGTCCATTTGAGCGATTTATATCTGACAACAAAACAAATGCGTAAAGTTGTAAAGATGTGACGAGATGTCTCCTCGTCTCCGTGGCACATTTCTCCGTTTGTTTATGTATATCGATCAACTTCTCATCCGCCATCTTGCTAGTGACGTATAGAGTTAGGTTTATGCATCGGACACTCGTATTGGCTCCCGTGTCGGCTTTTACAGCCAATAGGAAAGCCTGATTTATGCTTGGCCGTGTTTCTACAATTCACTATATACACACATATTTAGAGCAGAGAGAGGAAAGGACCATTCCTGGCAAAAAAAAAATAAAATAAAAATAACACCCATAGACACTGTGGGCCCTAGTTTCGTAGACCAGGCGCAGTCAGCTTTCAGCGCACCTGCGCCGCGCCGACGGGGTGTGTCCGCCTGGACTTTGCAAGTTTCGTGCACCGCGCAGGCTCGTGCAGGCACACCTCCCGTCTCGCCCACCGGCGCAAGTGGGAAAGAGGGAGGAGAAGAAGGCGTGAGTGGGAGACGAGGAGGAGACGAGGCGTGGACTGGGATTAATACAGCCGATTCAGATCTTCACCAATCAAATGAGCTCCTCTCCTCACCTTTAATGCGTTAGGGGAGGTTCAGTGCAAGTTCCGTCACTTGACAACCCGATGACAGAAGCAGCGCCGCCGCTCCCACCACGCGCATCACGCGCTGTGCGCACGTATTATAATAATAACAATGCTGATATTATAAAAAACAGGAAAGAGAGAGGAAGATGTTTTGGTCCGAGAGGCTGAGTTTCCGTTACGCGTGCCATCCGCCTTTGATCTGACGTCAGATGTGACGGGACAATCTATATAGATATAAATTCACGTGTTGATTCAATTAGTTGCATTAAATAGTGTTTGTTGTGATTATGTATTGCAATTAAATCTGCCTGGAACTGTGGAAACCTGCCTGTGAGGTCTCGGTGACGTGTACGCACTGCGCGCCGGTCCGCCAAACTTCCACTCCGCCTGCTGTGATTCGCATTGAATCAATGGACTTTATTTACGCCTTGCGCCTTGCGCTGAAAGTAGACCAGGTCGGAGTTGGTGAGCTTTCAGCGCAGTCTCGGCGAGGCTTTTTGCCACGAAACTTCCGCTACGCCAAGCTGAATCTGTGACGCCTCCCCCTGCTACGCCGCCACACCCACCTTGGCGCAGGCGATCCACCAAACTGCCAAACTGACGGTGCGCAAGGCTGCGCGGGTCGAAACTTGCACTGCGCCGGCTGCGCCACCCTGCGCCGCCCTGCGCCGCCCTGCGCCGCCCTGCGCTGGTCTACGAAACTAGGGCCCTGTAGGTTCCTAATCAATGAAGCCGTGAGCTTGACGCTCTCCTCCCTCGTAACATCCACTTTAAAGGCAAAAAAAACTCCACACTCTTTCGCTCCTTTTCATAGTTTACTCCAAAAATAAAGCAAGATACAATCCAGCATGATGAAAATAAAAAAGGCCAGAGCAAAATATCTAGAAAATGCTGAGTAAAGGCAGAGTTAAAGGCAGAGGTCAAAAAACTGTGTGGCTCCACTCCATGACGACTGACCTGACTGACTTCTTCACGTGAATCACGCAGACACGTATCAATCCGCATTAAAGGTTACATGCGTGATTTTTTAACCTCTAAACATCCACACATTTTTAAGTGAAATGAATTAAATAGTACCTTATTAATATTAACTGTTCACCTGTAAATAATGTAAATAACCCATTTTTATCATAATTAACAACAACCTCTTCTTAAATGTAAACTTAAATTATTATCGAAATACTAAACAACTAAAAATAGCATTTAGGCTATAGACACTACCCAAAAGAATATCCATATTTCATAGACAAAAGCAGCTAGAAGCTTCAAATAACTTCTAGCATAATCCAAACAAGCTGAGCTTTTCTTTCGTTATAATGGTTTGCAGTGCTTTTGTTAATAAAATGTATAAAAATTCAAGGTGCGTTTTTTTATTTATTTTTAATTTATGGGCTAAAACCCCCTATTATAGTGTATATAAGTATTTATTGAACTACTCAGGAATCGGTAAGAGAATTGATAAGGAATTGGATCGATAGGCAGAATCGACAATGGCATTGATATTGATAAAAACGTATCAATTCCCACTCCTATGTCAGATGGTTCAAATTCTCTTGCCACCTTCATCAATGCCAGCATGATCAATGAAGGGCTCACCTTCCAGCTGGGTTTAGGCCGGGCCACCCTGCCTCACCCAATTCCAGCCAACGCTCTGGAGAGTCACCTGCTAGCGATCATCACCAACAAGACTTCCATATGCTCTTGTCTGGCAATCACCTTGAGACTCTCCAGTTCCACATCCTGCCCTCTCCTCACATTCCGGTGATCCGAGGATACCCTTGGCTGTGCCAACACAACCCTCACAATGACTGGACCACAGGTTCCATCCTCGGGTAGAATGCTTCCCTCCACCAGAGTTGCCTGAAGCAAGCGACCACACATCTGTGCCCACCTTCGCCCAGTGCAGGTTCCTCCTGAACAGTGTTGGGAGTAACGCGTTACAAAAGTAATGCATTACTGTAATGCATTACGTCTTGCTGTAACGCGGTAATGTAAGGCATTACAAAAAAAAAAGGTAATATTTTACTCAGTACAAATCTCAGTAACGCACGTTACAATGCATTTTAAACCCGAAATCAATTCACTCTACATTCGCGATCGCGAGATGGGCATATGCTCCACTTTTGGAAAAGTGTGAAAGCCGGTCCGTGTGAGTCTACACTATGTTAATTAAGCGCTGTTGTTATCAGGCTCCATGAGCTCAGTCAGAGCGCAGCCGACCCGGCACACCGAGGATCAACAGCTGAGGGGCGGCGGGGAAGAGGCGAGGGCTCCGATTCTCCCCGTTGGTTTTGAACCGCTTTTATGTCCGCGTCATAACGCTTTTGGTGCATGTTTAAAACAGTAGGTTTACTTAAAAACGCAAGCGTCAGACGCTGTCAGAGTGTTAATGAACAGTGTTTTACAGCTCCCCTAAATGTCTCAGGTAGGCTTTCAGGTAATTTCGCAGCATAACACAGCGCCTTCCAGGTCATTAAAAAAGACGTACGGCAAATCTGGAATGAAAAATGTCCCTGTGATTTCATCCCCGAATCCCATTCATGAACACAATATCTAATATCTGTTAACGAGTCGTTTTCCGTTTCTCGTTTTCCGTTTTTTAAACGAATAACGGGATAAGAGTCATTTTCCCTTTTTCGTTCTTTTATTTTGAAGCGAAAAACATCACATCCTGCTGTGTAATGAGCTGCATTGAACACAAGAAGATCTATTGAGAACAAAAAATCCATATTTCCTTTTATTTTGGCGAAAAGTAATGCAAAAGTAATGTAAAAGTAGTGTAATGCCTTACAATTCAAAGATAGTAATATTGTAATGTAACTGATTACTTTGAAATGACAGTTACAAGTAATAAATAATGCATTACGCTTTTGAAGTAACTTGCCCAACACTGCTCCTGAATACCATGAATTCAAGGAGGTGTTCAGCAAGGCCAAGTCTCTGCTGCTGCACCAACCTTATGACTGCGTCATGGACCTGCAGCCTGGCACATCCCTGCCCAAGGGATGTCTTTACTCCCTGTCTGCTCCTGGGAGAGGGTCTATGGAAACCTACATCGCAGATTGATTGGCCAGCGGCATCATCTGTCCATCATCCTCTCCTGCAGGGGCAGGTTTCTTTGTGGTATAGAAGGATAAGACTGAGGCCCCGTATTGACTATTGGGCCTAAATGTCAAAGACAGTTACCCCTTTCCACTCATCTTATCAGAGTTCCAGCCGCTTGAGGGGGCCACTATCTTTACCAATCTGAAGCTCCGCAATGCCTACCACCTGGTCCGTATCCAAGAGGGCAATGAGTGGAAGATGGCCTGTAATGCTTCAACGCTAATGCTCTGGCCATCTTCCAAGCCTTGGTTGAGGATATGCTCAGAGACATGCTCGACCGCTATGTGTTCGTTTACCTCAATGACATCCTTATCTACTCCAAGTCCCAGGACGAACATGTCCACCACGTACAGACTGTTCTGCAGTGTCTTCTGGAAAACTCACTCTTTGTTAAGGCAGAAAAGTGTGAGTTCCATGCCTCCTCCATCTCCTCCCTGGGGTACATCGTTGCACAGGGCAATATCTAGATGAAATCGGCTAAAGTCTCAGTGGTCAATTCCTGGTCAGTTTCTGACTTCCAGAAGCAGCTCCAACAATTCTTGGGTTTACCAAATTTTACTGCTGCTTCATATGAAACTACAGGTAAGTCGCTGCCCCCCTCACGACTCTCTCCTCTTCGAAGTTCCCCTTCCACTGGACCCAAGCCACGGAATAGACTTTCGGACACTCAAGGCACGATTTACCTTTGCCCCCATCCTTCAAGTTCTTGATTCTGAGTTTGCAATGGAAGTGGACGCTTCCAATGTGGGAGTGAGGGCCGTGTTTTTGGAAAGTGCCACCACCACCAGAAACTCCATCCCTGCGTCTTCTTCTCTCAGCACCTATCTCCGGCCGTGAGAAACTAGGACATTGGCAACAGGGAGCTCTTGGCAGTCAAGCTGGCTCTTGAAGACACTGGCTGGACAGGACCAAGCTGCCATTCCTGGTTTGGACTCATCATAAAAACATTGAATACATTCAGACGTTTAAGAGACTAAACTCCAGTCAAGCTCAATGACAAGGAAGATAGTTTAACTACTAGATGCAATTTTAGTGTTTTTTAATAAAAGACTAAAATAATAATAATAAAAAAAAAAAAACCTATAATAAGACTTCTCTTTGTGTGGAAATCAAGATCGACAGAATATCAATTTTACAGCATGTGTTTCTGGAATGCTCTTGGTGTCATCCAGTATAACTTCCGAAGAAGTTATAATATCTAATCTCACTTTGTGTAAACGCATGTTCTGTCCAGTGTTTCTGGTATCACTGTTCCCAAAGGAAGCTTCTGTAAACAACTTCAAAAGATAGCTTTCAAGTCTTTGGTGCTATATTCATATAAAATAAACCCTGGTGTAATATTTTAAAGCAGAGGAAACTGACCATGAGTACAAGAAGTAGATTGATATGAAGAAGCATCACTTCTTCAGTTACAGTGTGTTCCTGAGTCGTATCTGCTGGCTAGTTGGTATTTGGGTTCATTTGGACCAGACCAAGGGAAATAAATGATGCATTGTCAAACATGTCCAAACGTGGGGAAAAGAAAAAATATATTATTATATTAACAGTTTATGCAGTACGTTAATGCTTCTGATACAGTATATGTATTAGGTTATTTATTAATATATGATTAGATTATAAGTATTATTTTATCATTATAAGTATGATCATAGGACCGCATGTTATGATTAATGGTAGAGACAACGGCTTCACTTGCTTTCACACCACAAACCTTTATTTAGTTTCCACAGCTACTGTTGATGGTTTCCACAGAGCTTTGACTTCAGACATGTTCACCTCAGAGGTTTTAAGACCACACTGTGCTGTCTCTTCCTGTCAAACAAGTGATGTGTACGCCACTCCCTCCACAGACCAAGTACGTTTGACAGTCATCAGTGTCCTTCCTGACTCCATTACACATTAAGCAGAAAAAAAAAGAAATATAGACACTTTGACCATGAGAGAGAGAGAGAGAGAGAGAGAGAGAGAGAGAGAGAGAGAGAGACAGGAAGAATCATGAGCGAGAAAAATCAGACATATTATTCTAAACATGTTTTATTAAGTAGATCCTTCCTCCACTGAACCAAACAAACCAGCAGAGGAACATTATAAAGCAAAGTTTATCTGGTGGCAGCATACACAACGTTTGGCTCCAGCTCTCTGTCCGATGCAGGCCTTCTTCTTTTTGCCTGGAAACTTAGAGCTGCATAGTTCAGTTCATCTGATCCCAGATTCTGTTAATCAGAGTATATAAAGTCACATCACACACACTGTAGCTGAGTTTCACAAAAATCCTTATTTGTGGTGTCTGTGTATGACAAAAGCTCATGAACAGAATTACGTTTGCTATACTGCACTGTGGTTATGTTTACATTTTAAACTAACAATGTTGTAACTGCTTGTTCTTTGTAACTGTATGCAATGAAAAGGTAAAACAAATCTTCTGATTGAGCTGATGGAGCATTCCTGTGTGTTTCAGAGGGGAAATCAGTGTTAGGAAGAAGAGAGTGAGGAAGCTAATGATCCTCACTTTAAAGATCACAGCTGAAATTAGAGTTTAAAAGTAGGAATTAATAGGATCATTTTAATTGAGCTAAAATAGGACTATTTCCTGTTTGATGCCACTGAGCATTAACTTTAAAACCGTAAACACAGTTTATTCAAAGTTCTGGGTTCACCTCGTTTCTTTCTGTCTGCTTTTCTTCATTCACGGCTAAACGGCAAAAGACAAAGTGTGATTATTTAATTATTACTGATCGTATTACTGAGGATTTATCAATCATGCACTAGAAATAATTTTCCTACTGTACCTTTTTGGAGTTTCCTGATTTTAACAGCAAGAACAATGACGAGTATGGTGAGGAAAACAGTCAGACCGACCAGGATCAAACTCATTAGGTCTGTCTTTGAATCAGGCTCGTCTACAAGAAAAGTCATAGAATAACTATATAGTAATAATTACTAACTCATTCATTTACAATGAAAAGGACAGCCTTACTTTCAGTTTTAATGTCCAGTCCACCATCAGATTCACCGTTACCTAAAAAGAAATGTTGATGGAATAAGCTTTGGTTTGCAGTTTGTTTGTCTTCATGCTGTTTTCATACATTATCAAGATAAGCTGTTAAAATGATGAAAAAAAGATAACTGCAAGGCAATTCTTAACTCCAATCTTACCTTGGACGATTAAATGAACTGCATAGGAAATGATTGTATGTGCATTTATGAAGAATCCACAGAAATACAGTCCAGAGTCAGATAATACCACCCGCTTGATTGTGAGAAAGACAGTGGAGATGTTGGAGGTCATTTCAAATCCTTTTTGAAACCCATCACAGTAGAAAACATCGCCACCATAACCATAGAAGGAGGAGATACAGCTGGGCTTGCTTCCGTTGATCAGTCTGAACCACTCAGCCAGAGTTGGCTTTATGGAAACTTTGGGGCACAGCAGTGTGACTTCTTCACCAGGCTGGACCTCCACAGAAACCGAGTCAGACATCCAGCCTGAAAAAGAAGCAGAGACAACAAGACATTTACTCCTCAAATTTGCAATTTTCAATTCGTTAAAAACAAAATACTAACTTATTTGCATATTCAAAAATAAATGTGGGTTTCTGGATAAAAGAGAGATAATAACTGTATCTGCTGCTAAGGAATGACTGAATACCAGGACTTACTGAGGCTGCAGAGAAGCAAGGCTGTTATTAAGGTGAAGCTTTCCATTGTGCGTTGAACCATGTCACAGCAGGGGCATTTTATATCACTGTAGAGGGGCTTTTATTGGAAAGGGGCGGGGTATTGAATAGTTCATGCAAGGAAGCTCAAATCTGTCACCACCAGTGGCGTTTTCTTGCAGAGGCCAAGGGAAGCCAGGCTTCCTCAGTTATTGCAGAATATAACCATAATTTAATAAAATCACTTTTTTAACAGTTTACCTAATCCCTCTGTGATGTGTCTGTCATCTCCTCCTTGTCTCTCTTCATTAATTATTGAGCGTTTCATGATGTGTAAAACAGCACCCCTCTAAATGTTACGGGGTGAATGAGCGTTGAAAACATGCTATTGCACTCTGTTGTCTGTGAGGAGGCCAAGCTGCGCTTGCCTCCCTTGGTGAAAAAAAATAAGAATGATTGACCAATCAGGTGAGGATGCCGCAAACTCGTTGGCATCAGGCCAATCAAATCACAGTATGTTATCGACGTCAACGTCAATGAATGAAATAACAGAAGATTTGTTGCTTTGTGTTCATCTCTTGATGAACATATATATATATCTTTAATTTTTAAGCGCGATTATGGAGGGTGGAGATTTGGAGTATTTAGTAAAAACTAATTTTACTAAACTGCCTCTTCAACAGCAACTCCAGATTAAATCTGTCGGCCGGCCAACACCAAAACTAGAGCTCCGTTGTGCCGTAGTACGGAGTCTGTACGGAGAGGAAGAAAGGTTTTCGGACCTTTAATGAGGAGAATTACGCCCGCACTGAGTGGCTAGCTGGTAGCGCCAAGCTACAGCGGCTATTCTGCTGGCCCTGTCTCCTTTTTGACAAGGATTCCTACCTGAATAATCATATAATAATAAGAGAGATAGAGAGAGAGAGAGAGTCGGTGCTCAGCGTGTGTAAGTCCTGGTAAAATGATGCTGGGCGAGTCTAATAGTTCATTCGACCACGGGAAATAGCAACATATAAACTGCAACATCAGTTTTTCTGCTCCCACCCCGTAAAACATACACAGCTTAGAGGTTGTGTCTCACTTGGCTTCCTCGGAAATTTGCCACTGGTCACCACATAATATCTGTACCAGTTGCAATTTGAGCCGTCTGATGCACAGCTTATAAGGTCAGACATACATCAATCACATGCAAGTTTGTTGCTGCCCATGCTCATCTCAGAGTCAGTCTGCTGCTCCTGTGTGATTTAATGACACCGAATGAAGGACTGAAGCGGCTTGGCCAGGCATCGTTACTTGATGCTCAGAGCAACTGACCTAGTATAAAGTGTGAGAAAGCCCGCTGTCAGTATTTGACGAGTTGGGAGTGAGGAGGTGTTGCACCACTGGTCTGTATGATGGAGCTAGAGATGTAGCCTTTTGCCACAATCGCTCCTGTCTTGTGACATTTTTGTGGCCGATTATGAAACCTCTAAAATTAAAAAAATTTCACCAGCCCCCATGTGCACACCAATTTTGCTACTGTTCAATTAATCCTTAGTTCCCTCTGATTACCTCTTTACACTAGATAAACAAAGGAACTTGTTACAAGATTGATAGAAGCTGCAGTTTCACTGTGGTGCCAATTTTCCAAAACACTCTTGCACTTGCTACCTCTCCACGAAACCGAAAATATAACAGTGGAATAAAAATAGTTTCATAGGTTTATACTTGCAAATATAATTTCAAAAACTTGCTACATAGACATCCTATGTATATTGAATAACCTGCCTTCTTTCAACCATGTCAAGCTTCTCCTGTCAGTGTCAGGCTTGGGCAAGGAGGGAGGACTCGGATGCAGGTCAGAGGCAGTATTCAGGCTTTTATTCTAAATAAAAAACTCACACATGGGATTCCTGGCATGGGCTGTGAACGAGCAAAGCAGGTTGGAAACACATGGACGCACGAAATACTTGGACGCAGGAGAAAGGGAGACACAGATTATTTCACACATGAGGGTAATGGGCAACAGGTGGAAACAATGAGGAACCAGGGATGACATCAGACTGGGGACACATGAGGAAGGGCAAGTGACCTGAAACGAGAGGGGAGTTACTCTTCAAAATAAAACAGGAAATTCACAAGACAAAACCCAAGACAAGATAAAACTCACCATGGCGTGACAGTACCCCCCGTTAAGTGACGAATCCCAGATGTCCCAAAAGTCCTCGAATCCATGGTCCAGGAGGGCAGGCAGAGGGGGCAACCAAGCAGACGGGGCCGCTCGGGAGGCCGGGCAGGAAGGCGACCCAGCGGGCGGGGCCGCTCGGGAGGACGGGCAGTAGGGGGCCCAGCGAGCAGAGCCCCTCAGGAAGGCTGCGTGGAGCAGGCGTAGGACGGTCCCCCATCTGGACCGGAACAGGCAATGAGCGAACCGCCGGAAGGTTGCGTGGAGCAGGCGTTGGACGGTCCCCCGTTGGGACAGGAACTGGCGACGAGCAAACCCCCAATAGGCTGCATGGATCAGTCGTAGGATGGTCCCTCTTCTGGACAGAAACAGAAACAGGCAATGAGCGAACCCCCAATAGGCTGCGTAGAGCAGGTGTAGGACGGTCCCCCGTCTGGACTGGTGACAGACGATGCGCCGCCTGGACAGGTGACGGACGGGTCTCCACGTGGACTGGGGATCGAGCTGTATTCTGTCAGGCTTGGATAAGGAGGGAGGATTCAGATGCAGGGCAGAGGCAGTATTGAGGCTTTTATTCTAAATAAAAAACTCACACATGGCTGCTCACTCAAAGACACTTTACTGTTAAAAACAACTTTTTTCAAATTACACTATTCTCCTAACAGGAAGAGGAAACTCCTGAATCCTGCTTCTTGGTGGCTGTATCAAAGTGAAATATTATAATTGAAATGACTTTTGAAACACAGGTTTGCATAAACCGTTAACTTTGTTGTGTTTTGTCTGTGGACCCGGACTGAGACAGAGAGGCTGAGAGGCAGGTAAGGTGTTTATTTACAACAGGTAATTGTGCATCAAGCTGGTGCGGATGATGTGGCCGTGCGGGCAGATCGGCAGGGGACAGCCGAGGTGACGAGCAGGCAGGCAGGCAGGAGTCCGGCGGAGAGGCACTGGGAATTTCCTGGAGAGCGAATCCACAAGACAGGCGTTAGCAGAGAAAGCTACAGCACACAGAAGCACGTTTAGGCTAACGAAGGTGAACGATACGGAGCATGTCAACATCACCATAGGGACTGAATCATCTGGGCCCAGTATTTCAAAACTTGTAATCCGGATCTGAATAATCCGGATAATGAAATCCTCCTTTTCTCAGTCATGGATCAAGGTGATCCTGCTGACTTTATCTGAGTATTTCAAAACACTGGCCGGGTGGATCACCGTGATCCCGACCTGGCTGGATACGGATTACCAAGTCTCAAATCTCCGCCTCCGGATCTGAAACATGGCGGACTACTTCACGGAAGGAGCAGCTGGGAGCATGACATTCAAGTCAAAAATGTAAGTTTACCGTCGTCTAATGTTGAGCGGTTTAAGGACCATATGAACACTAACCAACATAACGTGCTAGCTAACTATATGAATTGTCACGTACTGAAAACCAGGCAGTAGCGATCTCTAATTGAGCTGCGGCCGTGCTAACGGTAGCTAACTCGGCTCCATTGACATGCGTGTTAAGCAGCTAGTGGGCTAGCGGTCGCTGGCTTTGTTTACGAATTTTGCGGTCCATGGTTTGATTTACAAGGTCATTAATCTGACGTACATTATACCATAACTGTTTAAACTAACATCAACCCGTTCAGAGTTTATTAGCGTTACGTCATTGGCAACACAGCAGACTGAAAAAAGGCTACATGTGTACAGACCAGACTGCTACAGTGCTTTGGAAACCTAACATTACACTGTGTATATCTGTGTTGTGTATGAATTATGCAAGTGTCAGAATGCTACAGTAATGCTGGGAAAATCATGCTGTTATCATCATGCACACAATTTCTGTGACTATTGTGGATTTCCCAATGAAGACAAAGATAAAACTCATACTCCTTCCCTTTCTTCTACTTTCAGCCCACTCAGCTATTAAGGATAGGGTCTTTATGAGTGCTGGAAATCCTTGGGAATGCTTCAATTGCAGTGATAAGTTGTTGGATTTTGAATAAAGTGCTGGAAAGTGTTTGAAATTGTGGTTGCATTATTTTCATGTATTATAGCTTAATCAGTGACACAATTAGATAAACATTTTTCCATCCTAATTTGTGTCCCTGTAGAAGGCTCTCACTAAACATAATTGTGGTAATTTAAAGCAAAATAGCATCTTATTTGGTTAAGTAAAATAATCAGTTTGTACACAAACATAGCCAAACACATTTGCTACACCTTAAATGTTCTTAAATTACTACAATTTGTTTCAAGTAATGCACTGACAATTTAGATTAAGTATAATGAACATCTTGAGTATCAATATCTAGGAGAAGCGGAGCTGAGACATTGTCAATCCAAGTCAAATCCACCTCTGAGGTGGGATCCAAATTATCCTGAAATCCTCTGCCTTACGTTTATAAATACCCAAATCCAGCCCTTTATCTGGATTCAAGGGAGGATTGGATTACCAAAGCTGAATCCTGATCTTCAGGATCGGGATTCTCTGGATCTCTGCTGAAATACCCAGTTTTCAGATCAGATCACGATTTAATCCAATCCGACCAGGATAATCCAGTCGGATCACTTTTGAAGGGAACGGGCCCTGGTGATGAAGTGGTGGAGAGACCAGGGTTATGTAGGCTGCAGGCTGATGAGCTGAATTGGAAACTCCACCTCGACCGTCGACACGCCCACTGGACACACCCCGAGGAGGAGCCGGTGAGGGAGAGGAAGGAGGGGGAAAACAGACAGGGAAAGACAAACAAGACAAAAAACCCCAGACTGTCCCGGCAGAAGCGTGACAGTACCCCCCCCCCCCCTATCGGGTGCCACCCTACCGGGCTTATCCGGGAACTGCCGCTAAAAGTCTGTGAGCAGGGTTTTGTCCTCGATGAGAGAACGGGAGATCCAGGAACGCTCCTCCGGGCCATAACCCTCCCAGTCCACCAGTTACTGGAACCTCCGGCCCCGGCGGTGAACATCCAACAGGCAATGAACGGAGTAGACGGGATGGCCATCCAGAAGCCGGGGGGGTGGTGGGGGTTCGGCCGGAGTGCTCAATGGGCTGGAGGAGATGGGCTTAAGCAGAGTCACGTGAAATGATGGATGGAGGCCGGGAGCCTGAGCCGGGCCACTGCGGGGTTAATCATTTTAATGATCTCGAATGGGCCAATGTACCTTGGTGCCAGGTTGCGGGAATCTGTCTGTAGGGGAAGGTCCTTGGTGGAAAGCCACACTTTCTGACCCGGAACGTAGGCAGGGGCCGGTCTGCGGTGCCTGTCAGCCAGGCGCTGGTTCTGGGCCGCTGTGCGGAGGAGGGCAGCGCGGGCCACCTGCCACACCTGCCGACACCGTCTCATATGGTCCCGGACGGACGGGACTGCCACCTCGCTTTCTTGCTCAGGAAATAAGGGGGGTTGAAAGCCGTTAGCAGCCATGAATGGTGACATACCTGTGGCGGAGCTGACGAGGGAGTTGTGGGCGTACTCCACCCAAGGGAGATGAGTGGACCAGGAGGCAGGGTGACTGGCAGAAACGCAGCGCAGAGCAGCCTGCAGGTCCTAGTTAGCCCGCTCCGTCTGTCCGTTTGTTTGTGGATGATAACCGGATGTGAGGCTGACTGATGCCCCGATCACCGAGCAGAAGGCCTTCCAGACCTGTGAGATGAATTGTGGGCCGCGATCCGACACAATGTCCAGGGGGAGACCATGGAGCCTGAACACATTGTGGCCCAGATGGTTGGCGGTTTCTAAGGCTGAGGGGAGCTTGGGTAGGGGAACATAGTGGACAGCCTTCGAGAACCGGTCCACGATGGTAAGGATGACCGTGGTTCCTTCTGAGGGCGGCAGTCCTGTGACGAAGTCCACGGCGATGTGCGACCAGGGTCGGTGAGGAATGGGCAGGGGCCGTAACAAGCCGGCTGGAGCACGATGGGATGCCTTGCTGCAGGAACAGATGGAGCAGGCAGAGACGAACTCCTTGGTGTCGGCGTATAGCGTGGGCCACCAGAAATGCTGACGCACGAGGGATAAGGTTCTCTGGAACCCCGGATGACATGCCAACCTCAATGAATGGTGAGGGCGGACAACGCCACCACTCGGTCTACTGTGGTCGGGATGCGCTCTGACATCTCTGCAGTTCGCGATTCCACGGCACTGGTGCGAGTTGAAGTGGCCGCTAACCGGGAAGAAATAGTGACAAATCGGTCAACCATGGTCGGGATGCGCTCTGACCTTTCCACACTTCGTGAGTTCCCTTCACGGAAACGAGGTGAAGTTGCCAATAACTGGGAGGAAGTGGCTAAGTCAAGGGCAGCGAGAGCTGCAGAGGACAGTGACGATTAAAGAAGAAAAAAAAACAACTAGTCTCAACCATCTCAACAACTAGTAACTACACTGGACTTTATTTTTATCTTTATTTTTATTTTTATTTTTTCATCCTTATTTCTCTTTTCCTTCGGACCTTGTTACATGATGAGACTGCTGCTCTATTGTGATGAATAAATATGGACACGTGTGCAGACACACACGTAATCTGTATGCACTGGACTTCAGCTCTCTGTACCACCTACTGCTGTAACATGTTGTCAAATGTCACAAGTAAAAATGGAAAAGTTATGTCAAGTGAAAAATGCAATGATAAGAAATGATTATGATGACGATTTCATCCTGTGGGTAATGGGGGCGGGACCAGATAAGCCTTGGATTCTCCCGCTTTCCCTTTCGGCCATGTCTATTTCTCTTTTTTTTTTTTTCTACTATGTGAACAATGATGTGTGATGATGATTTAACAGACATGCCCGAAATAAATAAATAAATTATGAAGAGTTGGATATTCTCACTGTGGTTGTCAGACAGGAGGAGTGTCAGGGGAGTGGTGCGATGGGTGACCCTGGCTAATAATCGGCCATCCAGGGCGAAAACCTCCTTGGGGACTGGAAGAGGGAGTGTGGGGATGAGAGCCTGGTCTACCGTGCCCACGTCGATAAAATTATCGTCGGAGCCTGAGTCGACGAGTACCGGCAGGGATAAGGGCTGAAGAGACCAGGGCCCTCATTTATAAAACTGTGCATAGGATCCTTACTAAAAGTGTACGTACGCCAAAAAGCCAAAGTTTGCGTGCGCCAAACAAAAATCCGATTTATAAAACTGCGCACGCAAGCTGTACGCAATGTTCCCTTTATAAATCACAGGATCACCTACAAGTGTGCGTACCTGAATCCCGCCCTGTACACGCCCACATTTTACTATGTTAATGAGCCGGCATGCAATCGTTTCCGTGTTGTGAATCAAGGCGACAGGTCAGAAAAAAGCGAAGAAACGTAACTTTTCAGAAATGGAGAAAGAGACACTTGTTGCTGAGGTGGAGGCCCGGAAAATAATTTAATTTAGTGGTCACAGCAGCAGGATCACGAATGAAAAGAAGCAGTGCGAGTGGCAACACATTGCTGCTGCAGTCAACGGCGTCAGTGGGACGGAGCGGACGGTGATCTGAAGGTAAATTGCATCTTTCCGCTCCTAACATGGATTTAATGTATTGCTAGAGTATTTGAGGAGGTTTGATTTTGATGTGACTTTGACGGGGATTGTGTCCGTAAAGGAGGGAGACACAGATCTGTGAAACAGATTTTAAACTTTTATTGTATATAAAACAAAACGTTAAGTTTTTGTCCTTCCAGAGTCTGCAGCGTGTGGCGTAGAGGAGAGTGACGGTGAGGAGGGTGATGTGAGGAGGTTGACGGTGACGGGCCCTCGGCACAGCGTCCGGGTCCGGCGCAAAGCAGCAGCGCACCCCGGGCGCATGGCACATCAAGCAGTTGGGTGGTCACTGATGCCGTCCTGCAACTTCAGCGAGACACAATCACCGCCATCAACAACCTTGCAGATGAGCTACGGCAAACGCGCACTGTGATTAATAAAATAATACGTTTACAATGAACATTGATTGTTGTCTTCCTTATATTACAAACGCATAACATCCTCACGGATTCTTGCACCCTGTTGATACCCCTCCAGTCGGGCCGTGGCTCGGGCTCATCATGCTGGGGACTCTACCACCTTTGCCGGGTGGTGGAGTCTGCCTCCTGAAGTTCGGTAAAGTTGCGCTCTCCACGCTCCACGACTGAGCGTGCACGAGCGTGCCACTCATTATAGTGCATTTCCTCTGCGCTTTGGTGGTTTAAAAACGAGGATAAGTGTAACAATTATACGATGGCTTAATGGCTGTATGTATGTGCGTTGATGATATATGCACATAAATAAGGAATACATTTAGTTATTCCCGCTGTGTTCTACAGTGATCTAATGGAAGGTATTTATTGTATCCTGTATTACATGCATTTGGGCCTTCTCCTCCTCCTGCGGTAACAGCGCTGATTCAATATTTCAAAATGATTTTGATTTAAGATACAAGTCAGATTTTAAAAGAAGGTGTTAACATGAAAATAACTGTCACTCATTTAAAGCGTCAAAAACATTGCTGGAGTTCATCATGATAACGCAGATCTAACGTATGATATGGAGCGTAATTAAATGTGTGCGAGTCATCAAAAATATGATATGGAGTGTAATTAAATGTGTGCGAGTCATCAAAAATATATAGTTCTTCTCCCGTTTACTGCTGATTCCCTTCCAGTCTCCAGAATGTGTGTACTGCATGCCTCAGAGTTTGCTTACGGGTACGCACACTTTCCCGTCAAGTTTGGTTTTTATAGATCACAACATTTGCGTGGAAAGTGGCGTACGCACGTTTCCAGCCCCGTTTTGTGCGTACGCAAGCTTTATAAATGAGGGCCCAGGTAAGGGTTCCCTGGAGTAGGATGCGAGAGGGGGAGGTCGTCGCATGATGAGCCCGGGCTTTTGGCTGAAGGGGGCAAAGGGGAAGGGCGTGACTGGGCTCCCCACAGTACAGGCAAAGTCCTTCCTTTAGCCTACGCCGGCGTTCCGCTGGTGAGAGGTGCATGCGGCCCAGCTGCATCGACTCCTCCGCAGGCTGGACAGAGGGAGGAGGCGGGGCAGGGGGGCACCGTGGAGGGCTTTTGGGGCTGAAGGTGAGCAGGGGGAGACCTAAGGGACCTTTCTCTACGTCTCTCCCTGAGCCTATTGTCGAGTCTTATAGCTAGGGAAATTAGCTCCTCTAGGGAGGAAGTCTCATCACGGGCGGCTAACTCATCCTGGACGTTATCCGATAATCCCCTTAAAAATACCCCCTGAAGCGCGGCCTCATTCCACCCCCTTGTTGTAGCGCTGACAAACGGCTAGCGGTCTCTCTGTCCTGAATGGGTTGATCAAAGATCTTAAGTAGCTCTGCAGTGAACAAACAAAAGGAATTACGGAATGGAGCCTGAGACTTGGAGGTGGCTACCGCCCACTGGGATGCTCTACCCTCTAACAGGCTAAGGACAAATGCTATTTTAGCTCGGTCAGAGGAATAGGTACTGGGTTGCTGGTCAAAGACTAAAGAGCACTGATGTAGGAATCTACCACAATGACCTAACCACCAGAATACCTCGCCGTAGTAGGAATGAATGGCTCACGTGAAGAGGGGGAAATATTCACAAAGGCAGCAGGTGGCGGCGATGGATTTGCCGGTGGCGGGTAAGGTCCAGCAGCGGTGCTCGTCTGCGGGCTACAGACTTGGTCCAGGTGGGTGCCCAGCTGGTTGATGTGGGTGGTCAGTCCTCGGAGCGCCTCATGACCTCGTGGAGGGCCTGCTCGTGATGGCCCACCATAGCTCCTTGGGCCGACAGGGCTTTGTGGAGGTGCTCGGTCTCAGCCGGGTCCATGTGGCCAGATGATTCTGTTGTGTTTTGTCTCTGGACCCGGACTGAGAGACAGAGAGGCTGAGCCGCAGGTAAAGTGTTTATTTACAACAGGTAATTGTGCATCGAGCTGGTACGGATGATGTGGCCGTGCGGGCAGATCGGCAGGGGACAGCCGAGGTGACGAGCAGGCAGGAGTCCGGCGGAGAGGCGCTGGGGATTTCCTGGAGAGTGAAGCAACAAGACAGGCATTAGCGGAGAAAGCCACGGTACACAGAAGCACGTTTAGGCTAACAAAGGTGAACGATACGGATCACCGTAGGGACTGAATCATCTGGCGATGAAGTGGTGGAAAGAGCTGAATGGGAAACAGGTGCGCCACTCCGCCTCGACCGTCGACACGCCTTGCGGACACACCCCAAGGAGGAGCCGGTGAAGGAGAGGAAGGAGGGGGAAAACAAAACAAATTGTGACGTTTATTAGGTCACCCAGCTAGCTCGGCCCGATGGCTGTATCTCATCTAAAGAAACAAAATTAAAACTATTAAAATGGGCCTACAACACCGGTTTCAAATGTCGCCATGAAACCTCAACATACCTTTTGGGCAGGTCAGATACACACACGTTGAATAGGAGAGGGACCTACGCGGCTACCGGCAGTTTACCTGCAACAATGCTAGCGTTAGCGTCAAGGTATTGATCAAGATCGTGCAGACAGAGAGTACACTTACCGCCGCAACCCAACGGGACCAGCGCACACCTAGCAGCAGGGCACGTCAGCTTAGCCGCTCTGCAGTACAATATACATGTCCCATAAGAACCAAGAATGAAAACACCTGGCGACGTGGAAACAATGAGCAGCGTGCAGTCTTACCTGCCGAAAGCCCAAACTTCCGGACCAGAAGTGACGCGTCAGACAAGAGCACAAAGAGAAAGCGTCGGGTAGAACTGACGTATTTATACTACGTTCCGCCTCCAGCGAGTGGCTACCATTGGTGCTCAATTAGTGGCACAGATGCCAAAACACTCTGCTGCTACATGTTGTTCTCAACCTATGTTCCCTCATATTAATAATAAAATAAGGAATTTCCCCTGTCTTTCATGTGTGTGGAAAAAGGTTAGTGTGAAGTCTTGCTGTCAATTATAGTTATAGAGAAAATCAAAATTGGCAAAAATTGTGATGGTCAGGTCAGACAAACCAAAATAAACATGAATTGGAATCTGCACAAAGAACCGCAATTGATGCTTCTCCAATGTAAACTTATAGTACATTTTTGACAACCACAAGTTGCTGATTATTCCTTTATTAATATCCTGTCTCCACTGATTCTCCAAAGAGTCTAAATACAGCAGCGCCTTTTATTTTAAACAAGTTGGACAGGTTTCACAGCTTCTGTTGATGGTTTCTACAAAGCTTTGACTTAAAGGGCCCTAGTTTCGTGGCGCAGCGCAGGGCGGCGCAGGGTGGCGGAGCCGGCGCAATGCAAGTTTCGACCCACGCAGCCTTGCGCACGGTCAGTTTGGCAGTTTGGTGGATCGCCTGCGCCAAGATGGGTGTGGCGGCGCAGCAGGGGGAGGTGTCACCGATTCAGCTTGGCGTAGCAGAAGTTTTGTGGCAAAAAGCCTCGCCGAGACTGCGCTGAAAGCTCGCCAGCTCCAACCTGGTCTACTTTCGGCGCAAGGCGCAAGGCGTAAATAAAGTCCATTCATTCAATGCGAATCACAGCTGGCACAGTGGAAGTTTGGCTGACGGCGCGCAGTGCGTACACATCACCGAGACCTCACAGGCAGGTTTCCACAGTTCCAGGCACATTTAAATGCAATAAATAATCACAACAAACGCTATTTAATGCAACTAATTGAATCAACACGTGAATTTATATCTATATAGATTGTCCCGTCACATCTGACGTCAGATCAAAGGCGGATGGCATGCGTAACGGAAACTCAGCCTCTCGGACCAAAACATCTCGTTCTCTCTCCTGTTTTTTATAATATCGGCATTGTTATTATTATGATACTCGCGCACAGCGCGTGATGCGCGTGGTGGGAGCGGCGGCGCTGCTTCTGTCATCTGTCAACCTCCCCTAACGCATTAAAGGTGAGGAGAGGAGCTCATTTGATTGGTGAAGATCTGAATCGGCTGTATTAATCCCAGTCCACGCCTCGTCTCCTCCTCGTCTCCCACTCACGCCTTCTTCTCCTCCCTCTTTCCCACTTGCGCCGGTGGGCAAGACGGGAGGCATGCCTGCGCGAGCCTGCGCGGTGCACGAAACTCGCAAAGTCCAGACACACCCCGTCGGCGCGGCGCAGGTGCGCTGAAAGCTGACTGCACCTGGTCTACGAAACTAGGGCCCAAAGTGTAAGACCGGCGAAAATGGACCCCATACTCTTTGGCCATCCAGACATTTTTTTCAGTGATCACCCATGTATCGAGAGCCCTATAGCGCTAACACTGATTAGATTGGGGCGATGCGCCTAACGCATCCACAACGGCATATTCTAACCACTAATATTGCTCAAAATAGCACCAAACCTCTTCAGTAGCATGATAAGGGTCCTTACACATAAAACCACCACCAACAACGTAGTTAGCGAACCCGGAGTTTATTAAAAAGGACTGTTTTGAAAGACTTACTCACTGCCCAACTTCTAGGTATTCTCGCAGTATAATCCCTACAAATCGATTATCGAATGCAATGCAACAGGAGATGAATTGTTCCAGCAAAACACGTAGTTGTGGTTTCATTTCCTTTCATTTCCGTGTCAACACTCGATAGGACATCATCACAAACAGCCAAGTAATGCATTTTCCATGGAATTATAAATGCCAAGACTTTCCTCATTGAACTGAACTCCAGTGCATTCGGTAATCGACTTGTATGGACTACCTGTCAACATGGACCTACTGGATTAGGCACAGACTTGTAAACTAGTCTTTTTTAATAAACTCCGGGTTCGCTTACTACGTTGTTGGTGCTTTGTTTTATGTGTAAGGACCCTTATCATGCTACTGAAGAGGTTTGGTGCTATTTTGAGCAATACTAGTGGTCAGAATATGCCGTTGTGGATGCGTTACGTGCATCGCCCCAATCTAATCAGTGTTAGAGCTATGGGGCTGTTAGCGTCTTTCGAAGCTTTCTTGATAGATGGGTGATCACTGAAAAAAAATGTCTGGATGGCTTATTTGATGTTTTTTCATGGCGAAAAAGACTATGGGGTCCATTTTCGCTGGTCTTACACTTTAAGACATGTTCACCTCAGTGGTTTTAAGACCACACTGTGTTGTCTCTGTCAAACAAGTGATGTGTACGCCATTACACATTAGGCAGACAAAAAAAGAAATGTAGATATTTTGACCATGAGAGAGAGAGAGAGAGGCAGGAAGAATCATGAGCGAGAAAAAACAGACATAGTATTGTTTATTAAGTAGATCCTTCCTCCAACTACCCACTGACCCAAACAAACCAGCAGAGGAATATCTATCCATCCATCCATAGTCTACCACTTATCCTGTATTCAGGGTCACAGGGGGGCTGGAGCCGATCCCAGCTATCATTGGGCAGAGGCAGGGTACACCTTGGACAGGTCACCAGTCCATCGCAAGGCTAACAGAGGAACATTATAAAGCAAAGTCTATCTGGTGGCAGCATACACAACGTTTGGCTCCAGCTCTCTCTCCGATGCAGGCCTTCTTCTTTTTGCCTGGAAACTTAGAGCTGCATAGTTCAGTTCATCTGATCCCAGATTCTGTTAATCAGAGTATATAAAGTCACATCACACACACTGTAGCTGAGTTTCACAAAAATCCTTATTTGTGGTGTCTGTGTATGACAAAAGCTCATGAACAGAATTACGTTTGCTATACTGCACTGTGGTTATGTTTACATTTTAAAGTAACAATGTTGTAACTGCTTGTTGTTTGTAACTGTATGCAATGAAAAGGTAAAACAAATCTTCTGATTGAGCTGATGGAGCATTCCTGTGTGTTTCAGAGGGGAAATCAGTGTGAGGAAGAAGAGAGTGAGGAAGCTAATGAACCTCACTTTAAAGATCATAGCTGAAATTGGAGTTTAAAAGTAGGAATTAACAGGATCATTTTTAATTGAGCTAAAAGAGGACTATTTCCTGTTTGATGCCACTGAGCATTAACTTTAAAACCGTAAACACAGTTTATTCAAAGTTCTGGGTTCACCTCGTTTCTTTCTGTCTGCTTTTCTTCATTCACGGCTAAACGGCAAAAGACAAAGTGTGATTATTTAATTATTATTGATCATATTACTTTGGATTTATCCATCATGCACTAGAAATTATTTTCCTACTGTACCTTTCTGGAGTTTCCTGATTTTAACAACAAGAGCAATGACGAGTATGGTGAGGAAAACAGTCAGACCGACCAGGATCAAACTCATTAGGTCTGTCTTTGAATCAGGCTCGTCTACAAGAAAAGTCATAGAATAAGTATAGTAATAATTACTAGCTCATACATTTACAATGAAAAGGACAACCTTACTTTCAGTTTTAATGTCCAGTCCAGATCCAGGTTCAGATTCACCGTTACCTTAAAAGAGTAGTTGATGGAAGATTTGGTTTGCAGTTTTTTGTCTTCATGCTGTTTTCATACATTATCGAGATACACTGTTAAAATATTGAGAAAAAGATAACTGCAAGGCAATTCTTAAATCCAATCTTACCTTGTACGATTAAATTAACTGTATTGGAAATGATTGTATGTGCATCTTTGTAAAATCCACAGAAATACAGTCCAGAGTCAGATACTACCACCCGCTTGATTGTGAGAAAGACAGTGGAGATGTTGGAGCTCATTTCAAATCCTTCTCGAAACCCATCACAGAACAAAACATCGCCACCATAACCGTACATAGAGGAGATGTAGCTGAACTTGCTTCCGTTGATCAGTCTGAACCAATGTATGTGATCTGGCTTTACGGTAACGTTGGGGCACAGCAGTGTGACTTCTTCACCAGGCTGGACCTCCACAGAAACCGAGTCAGACATCCAGCCTGAAACAGACAGCAGAGACAACAAGACATTTACTCTTCAAATTTGCAACATTTCAAGTTTGTTAAATTTTAGTAAATTCAAAACAAAATACTAACTAATCAGCATTTGAAAAAAGGTGGGTTTCTGGATAAAAGAGAGATAATAACTGTATTTGCTGCTAAGGAATGACTGAATACCAGGACTTACTGAGGCTGCAGAGAAGCAAGGCTGTTATTAAGGTGAAGCTTTCCATTGTGCGTTGAACCATGTCACAGCAGGAGCATTTTATATCACTGTAGAGGGGCTTTCCTTGGAAAGGGGCGGGGTATTGAATAGTTCATGCAAGGAAGCGGAAATCTGTCACCACATAATATCTGTACCAGTTGAAATTTGAGCCGTCTGATGCACAGCTTATAGGGTCGGACATACATTAATCACATGCAAGTTTGTTGCTTCCCATGCTCATCTCAGAGTCAGTCTGCTGCTCCTGTGTGATATAATGACACTGAATGAATGACTGAAGTGGCTCAGATTGGCCAGACATCGTTATTTGACGAGTTGAGAGTGAGGGGGTGTTGCACCACTGGTCTGTATGATGGAGCTAGAGATGTAGCCTTTTGCCACAAACTCTCCTGTGTTGTGTCACTTTTTTGTGGCCAATTACGAAACCTCTAAAATTTAAAATTTTTCACCAGTCCCCATGTTCACACCAATTTTGCTACTGTTAAATTAAACAACTCAAATCAAGAAATGAACTTGTTACAAATTTGATAGTAGCTGCAGTTTCACTGTGGCGCCAATTTTCCAAAACACTCTCGCACTTGCTACCTCTCCATGAAACCAAAAATATAACAGTGGAATTAGAATTGTTTCAAAGGTAAATACTTGCAAATATCATTTCAAAAACATCCTCCATATACATCCTTTGTATATTGAATAACCTTGATATTCATTTATGACATTTCAATGACACCTTTTTTTGATGTGATGGTGTCACATCAGTAAAATCCAGGGCTCACAGTAAATACAGAGGTTCTGGTGCACCATACAAGCACACAGCCTTCTTTCAACCCTGTCAAGCTTCTCCTGTCAGATGGTTCACATTCTCTTGCCACCTTCATCGATGCCAGCATAATCAATGAAGGGCTCACTTTCCAGCTGGGTTTGGGCCGGACCTCCCTACCTCACCCAATTCCAGCCAACGCTCTGGACGGTCAGCAAGGGACCATCACCAACCAGAATTCTCCAATCCATATGCTCCTGTCTGGCAATCACCATGAGACTCTCCAGTTCCACATCTTGCCTTCTCCTCACATTCCGGTGATCCTAGGATACACTTGACTGTGGCAACAGGAGGTGTTCAGCAAGGCCAAGTCTCTGTCCCCGCACCGGCCTTATGGACCTGCAGCCCAGCACATCCCTGCCCAAGGGATGTCTTTACTCCCTGTCTGCTCCTGGGAGAGGGTCTAAGGAAACCTACATTGCAGATTGCTTGGCTGGTGGCATCATCCGTCCATCATCTTTCTTTGTGGTGTAGAAAAGATAAGACTGAGGGCCCGCCTTGACTATCCGGGCCTTAATGTCAAGGACAGTTAACCTATTCCACTCATCTTATCAGAGTTCAAGTCTTCCAATCTCAACTTCTGCAGCGCCTACCACCTGGTCCGTATCCAAGAGGGCAATGAGTGGAAGATGGCCTGTAATGCTTTAAAGCTAATGCTCTGGCCATCTTCCAAGCCTTGGTGAACGACATGCTCAGAGACATGCTCGAACACTATGTGTTTGTTTACCTCAATGACATCCTTATCTACTCCAAGTCCCAGGACGAACATGAACATTTTGTCTGGAGAAAGGAAGGAAGCTGCTTTGTCTCTTGTTGGTAAGTCAGAAACTAATTGTAGATTTGGGTTTAGGCATTGTGTGAGTAAAGCTCGTGGTAACATTTAGTCTAGTATTGATAGCTTGTTGTTGAAATTCTTGTGAAGCTGTCTATGCTAAGTGAGTAATCAGCTTGTTTCAGCCAGCTCACCTGTAGTAATAGACTTGATTAGAGGGAGGGAGGGGCCACAGTCAGTACTTGCGGTAAATTGAGCACTTAAAAGGCTGTCACTACAACTCCCCCCTCGCAGCCATGTGTCTTATCCCAGTCAGGACATCACACTGGAGAACATTTTACCGAAGACCCTTCACTTGAGGCTGTAACCCATCCAATCTCTGCTACCCACCATTCTCCACCGGTAAGGAACTTGAGGTACTAGGGGGACTGTGGAACTGCCAGTCTGCAGTCAAGAAGGCGGACACCATCTTGGGCTATGCCTCCCTGCAGACTCTCCACTTCCTGGCCCTCACGGAGACCTGGATCACCCCAGAAAACACTGCCACTCCAGCTGCCCTCTAAACTGCCTACTCGTTTTCACACTCCCCAAGACGAACAGGGCGAGGAGGAGGAACTGGGCTCCTCATCTCACCCACATGGTCCTACCAGGTCCTTCCTCTGGACCACCTACCCCGATCTACACTTGAATTCCACGCCGTCTCTGTCACCCTTCCTTTCAAACTCAACATCATAGTCATCTATCGCCCACCCGGTCCTCTTGGCGACTTTTTGGATGAGATGGATGCCCTCCTGTGCTGCTCCCCTGATGATGGCACACCACTCGTCGTCCTCGGTGACTTCAACATCCACCCGGGAAAGCTGCATTCATCTGAATTCATTGACTTCTTTTCCACATTTGACCTCACACTCTCCCCCTCTCCACCAACTCACCGGGCCGGGAACCAACTTGACCTTGTCTTCACAAGATCCTGTGGCATCTCGGCACTTTCTGTTACCCCGCTCACTGTGTCCGACCACCACTTTGTGACTTTCTCCATCCCCATGAAGCCCACCACATCCCTCCCCTCTACGCCTTGAATGGTCACCAGCCGCCGCAACCTGAAATCCCTCACTCCCTCCGCTCTCTCCTCAACTGTTATCTCCTCGCTACCATCCTCGGAACAGTTCTCCTTAATGCTTACTGTGGAAGCCTCCTCCATCCTGATGTCCTTACTCTCCTCTTCTCACGACCGGCGCGATCATCTCCCTCCCCTCCCTGGCTGTCTGAACCTCTGCGAACCAACAGATCATTGTTACGAGCGTCAGAGAGAAAATGGAAGAAAACGGGCCAGCACGAGGACCTTGCTCACTACCACCACCTCCTCTCTGACTTCACCTCAACTGTTTCGGCAGCTAAATCTGCCTTCTACCTGGCAAAGATCAACTCTTTTCCTCCAACCCCAGGAAACTCTTCTCCATGTTCTCTTCCCTCCTCACCCCTCCTACCCCTCCCCCCCCAGTGTTTCCCCCACGTTCACACAAATTTTCTCCGCCGCTGCAATAAAAATCCTTAAAAAAAAAAAAAAAATAAAAATATATATATATATATATATTTTTTTTTTTACGTAGCTCCTTTTAGAAAATGTACAGCGTTTAACAGCACGCAGCACATCGTCACGTAACCAACATCAAAGAAGAAAAATACACAGCGAGTGTGGCAGTTGTTGGCAGTAGGCTACCCTACACAGTTGCAAAGTTACATTGATTCTAGCAGTAGCGAGTGAAGCGGAAGATCGAAGAAAGAAGGAAAGAGTGAGACAGACAGAGAGAGAGAGAGACAGACAGAGAGAGAGAGAGAGAGAAAGTAAGTTGCTAAACTGTGTCGCTACATGACCACCAGTGTTAAAAACCCTCTAAGCCCAATCATTTTATTGTAGGCCTATCTATAAACCGCAACCTCCGTGCCGTTTTTCCTCTAGTATTGTGTGTGTGTGTGTGTGTGTGCGCGTGTTTTCGCTCTTTTTGGGATCACTCATAGCCTTTACAGGAGCTTATATCCAGTCAGGAATTTATAGCCTAGGTATTTTCGGGAACTTTGAAAAATGAATCCATACTGTTAGATCCGATGTTGTTCTTTATTGCCATATAAAATCCGTTTTCATCGCGTATTTTAGTTAGGGATTTATGCTAATCGCCTGTAAGCATGTGGTTATTAGCATAAATGCAGGGAAAAAACCTAAGGACTTCTTAAAAGATCATGAATAGTTTCTATTATGTATAACTTATATTATTTTATAATTTTCTCATCACTTTTTGACTCCCAAGACTAAGAAGAAGTGTTTTAAGCAATAACAAGCTTAATCAATTTGCCTTTTTTGTGTCATATCAATAAATAATTGTGAGATATTATTTGCTTTTTTTTTTTCAAAGTTACAACACCAATCATCCCATCTACAGTAATACACAGGACTGTTTGAATAGGATTTAAGTGCATATTCTCCTCTCAAAGTGCACCAGATTCATGCATTCCAATGTAAAGGGTAAAAAAAAAATTTGGCCGGGGGGGGCATGCCCCTGGACCCCCTTAGCGGGTTCGGGGACCACATTCATTCCTCTCTAAAACCTTGGAACGTGCCGCCTACAACCAACTGTCATCCTATCTCTCGCGGAACAACCTCCTAGACCCTAATCAATCAGGATTCAGGACTGCCCACTCCACTGAGACGGCCCTCCTCACGGTGACCGAGTCCCTGCGAGACGCCAAAACCTCATCCAACTCCTCCGTTCTCATTCTCCTCAACCTATCTGCTGCATTCGACACAGTCAACCACCAAATCCTCCTCTCCACTCTGGCTGAACTTGGCATAACCGACTCTGCTCTCACCTGGTTTACATCATACCTGACAAACCGCACCTTTCAGGTCACATGGAATGGCTCTATGTCCAAACCCTGCTCTCTGGACACGGGTGTCCCTCAAGGCTCAGTATTAGGACCGCTTCTGTTCTCACTATACACCAGATCACTAGGTTCTGTTATCACATCGCATGGATTCTCCTACCATTGCTACGCAGATGACACCCAGCTGTTCCTCTCTTTTCCCCCTTCCTCTGACGCTCACATTGCAACTCGCATCTCGGACTGTCTGGCTGACATCTCTGTCTGGACAACTGCACATCACCTCAAGCTCAACCTGAACAAAACCGAACTCCTCTTCATCCCAGGGAAAGACTGCCCTCGCATGGACCTGTCGGTCACTGTCGAGGGCATCACAGTATTGCCTTCCTCAACTGCGAGGAACCTGGGTGTAATCCTCGATGACCAACTATCCTGCACCCCCAACATCACTGCTGTGGCCCGATCCTGCAGATTCGCCCTCTACAATATCCGCAGGATTCGGACCTTCCTCACAAAGGATGCAACGCAACTCTTGGTCCAAGCACTGGTCATCTCCCGCCTTGACTACTGCAACTCTCTCCTGGCCGGACTCCCGGCCTCTGCGATTAAACCATTGCAGCGTATCCAGAATGCTGCAGCACGCCTTATCTTCAATCTACCCAAATTCTCCCATGTGACCCCCCTCCTCCGTGACCTCCACTGGCTCCCTGTTGCAGCACGCATCCAATTCAAGACGATGACACTGGCCTTCAGGGCCATCAATGGAACGGCACCTGTCTACCTTCAAACACTGGTCAAACCTCATGCCCCGAAGCGAGCACTTCGCTCCTCTACTTCAGCTGGCCGGCTGGTACCACCATCGCTGAAATCAAACAAATGTCGCTCAGCAAAGTCCAGACTCTTCTCTGTTCTGGCGCCTCAGTGGTGGAATGAACTCCCGACCAATGTCAGGACAGCAGAGTCACTGCCATCTTCTGAAAAAGGCTCAAGACTCACCTGTTCAGACTTCACCTCGACGCATGACCCACTAACACCCTCCCTCGACCCCCCCCCCCGCCCAAAAAAAAAAAAAAAAAACCCTTACCTATAGCACTCTGATCATAGAACTGTTGCTCTTGAAGTACTACTTTACTCAGATAAGGACCAACACTTGTTCTATTTTTAGCTCTTACTTTATCGGCAATGATACGTTGTGGTTTCTTTGTTTCCTTCTTTTGACAAATGTACTTATTGTAAGTCCTTTGGACAAAAGCGTCTACTAAATGACCTAAATGTAAATGTAAATGTCCACCACGTACAGACTGTTCTGCAGCATCTTCTAGAAAACTCACTCTTTGTTAAGGCAGAAAAGTGTGAGTTCCATGCCTCCTCCATCTCCTCCCTGGGGTACATCTTTGCACATGGCAATATCTCGATGAAATCGGCTAAAGTCTCAGTGGTCACTTCTAATCTCACTTTGTGTAAACGCATGTTCTGTCCAGTGTTTCTGGTATCACTGTTCCCAAAGGAAGCTTCAGTAAACAACTTCAAAAGATAGCTTTCAAGTCTTTGGTGCTATATTCATATACAAAAAACCTGGTGTAATATTTTTAAAGCAGAAGAAACTGACCATGAGTACAAGAAGTAGATTAATATGAAGAAGCATCACTTCTTCAGTTACAGTGTGTTCCTGAGTCCTATATGCTGGCAGCATCGTTGGTATTTGGGTTCATTTGGACCAGACCAAGGGAAATAAATGATGCATTGTCAAACATGTCCAAACGTGGGGAAAAGAAACAATATGTTATTATATTAACAGTTTATGCAGTACGTTAATGCTTCTGATACAGTATGTGTATTAGGTTCTTTATTAATACATGATTAGATAAGCATTATAAGTATGATCATAGGACCGCATGTTATGATTAATGGTAGCGACAAGACCGCTTCATTTGCTTTCACACCACAAACCTTTATTTATTCTCGAAACAATCTTTGAGGTTTCCCTCATTTGCAAAGAGCCAATTTAAACAAGTGGGACAGTTTTCACAGCTACTGTTGATGGTTTCCACAGAGCTTTGACTTCAGATATGTTCACCTCAGAGGTTTTAAGACCACACTGTGCTGTCTCTTCCTGTCAAACAAGTGATGTGTACGCCACTCCCTCCACAGACCAAGTATGTTTGACAGTCATCAGTGTCCTTCCTGACTCCATTACACATTAAGCAGACAAAAAAAGAAATATAGACACTTTGACCATGAGAGAGAGAGAGAGAGAGAGAGACATCAGAAAGAATCATGAGCGAGAAAAATCAGACATATCATTCTAAACATGTTTTATTAAGTAGATCCTTCCTCCACTGAACCAAACAAACCAGCAGAGGAACATTGTAAAGCAAAGTCTATCTGGTGGCAGCATACACAACGTTTGGCTCCAGCTCTCTCTCCGATGCAGGCCTTCTTCTTTTTGCCTGGAAACTTAGAGCTGCATAGTTCAGTTCATCTGATCCCAGATTCTGTTAATCAGAGTATATAGAGTCACATCACACACACTGTAGCTGAGTTTCACAAAAATCCTTATTTGTGGTGTCTGTGTATGACAAAAGCTCATGAACAGAATTACGTTTGCTATACTGCACTGTGGTTATGTTTACATTTTAAAGTAACAATGTTGTAACTGCTTGTTGTTTGTAACTGTATGCAATGAAAAGGTAAAACAAATCTTCTGATTGAGCTGATGGAGAGAATGAGGAAGTTAATGAACCTCACTTTAAAGATCACAGCTGAAATTAGAGTTTAAAAGTAGGAATTAACAAGATATTTTTTAATTGAGCTCAAAGAGCATTATTTCCTGTTTGATGCCACTGAGCATTAACTTTAAAACCATAAACACAGTTTATTTAAAGTTCTGGGTTCACCTCGTTTCTTTCTGTCTGCTTTTCTTCATTCACGGCTAAACGGCAAAAGACAAAGTGTGATTATTTAATTATTACTGATCATATTACTGAGGATTTATCCATCATGCACTAGAAATAATTTTCTTACTGTACCTTGCTGAAGTTTCCTGATTTTAACAACAAGAACAATGATGACTATGGTGAGGAAAACAGTCAGACCGACCAGGATCAAACTCATTAGGTCTGTCTTTGAATCAGGCTCGTCTACAAGAAAAGTCATAGAATAACTATATAGTAATAATTACTAGCTCATTCATTTACAATGAAAAGGACAACCTTACTTTCAGTTTTAATGTCCAGTCCACCATCAGATTCACCGTTACCTAAAAAGAAATGTTGATGGAATAAGCTTTGGTTTGCAGTTTGTTTGTCTTCATGCTGTTTTCATACATTATCGAAATACACTGTTAAAATGATGAGAAAAAGATAACTGCAAGGCAATTCTTAAATGCAATCTTACCTTGGACGATTAAATGAATTGCATAGGAAATGATTGTATGTTCATCTTTGTAGAATCCACAGAAATACAGTCCAGAGTCAGATACTACCACCCGCTTGATTGTGAGAAAGACAGTGGAGATGTTGGAGGTCATATTAAATCCTTTTTGAAACCCATCACAGAACGAAACATCGCCACCATAACTGTACATAGAGGAGATGCAGCTGGGCTTGCTTCTGTTGATCAGTCTGAACCACTCAGCCAGAGTTGGCTGTACGGTAATGTTGGGGCACTGCAGTGTGACTTCTTCACCAGGCTGGACCTCCACAGAAACCGAGTCAGACATCCAGCCTGAAACAGACAGCAGAGACAACAAGGCATTTACTCCTCAAATTTGCAACATTTCAATTCGTTAAATTATAGTAAATTAAAAACAAAATACTAACTAATTTGCATATTAAAACATAAAGGTGGGTTTCTGGATAAAAGAGAGATAATAACTGTATCTGCTGCTAAGGAATGACTGAATACCAGGACTTACTGAGGCTGCAGAGAAGCAAGGCTGTTATTAAGGTGAAGCTTTCCATTGTGCGTTGAACCATGTCACAGCAGGGGCATTTTATATCACTGTAGAGGGGCTTTCATTGGAAAGGGGCGGGGTATTGAATAGTTCATGCAAGGAAGCTCAAATCTGTCACCACATAATATCTGTACCAGTTGCAATTTGACCCGTCTGATGCATAGCTAATAAGTGTAGGACAACAAGGGTAATACCTAATGGTACCTACGTAAACTGTGTATGTAAGGAAACTAAGGACGATATTAAAATATGTATATCAATGTGTATTTATCTACAATTTTAATACCTGCTCTTGTAAAAGGGGCACCATCTGTTGGTCAGACAGAACTTTATAGAATTCACGTTAATGACACTAATGACCACTTATTAATTAATTAACAATCAATCAATATAATTTAATAAATCAGTCTCATTTTCTTAGATCATAAGTTCTTGAAATAGGGATCTTTCTATTCTGCACAGAAGAAATATCCACGGACAACGACTTCATGCTTTAGGGGAATTTATTGATTAACTAGGGATTAAAAAAATGTGAAAAAACAATAACAGATGTAATAAACAAAACACCAATACAACGCCAGAAATATAACTGTAGATGTGATTAACAGCTCATCTAGCACGTTTGGCGATAAAGGCGAGTGTGTTCTTTCTAAGAATTTGGACTCCTTAGTCAGAGGAAAAGGTGAATAATGGGTTAAATGACCTTACAGATATTAGATGTTAACAGACGCTATACTTAGTTTCACCCTGCAACTCGGTCATTACTGTTGAATGCGGATTCAGTCTTATTTTGGGACGCTTCTTCTCGGCTTACTGAAACTCCAAGCGGTCGCTCTTCCGTCGGTGACGTAGACCTGAAGGGATCTTCTTTGCAGCGGCCCGAAGGAACCGGCGTCCGTCTTTGCCGTAATCCGTCTTAGTTAAACAGCTGTCTTCTCCTTGAATTCGGCCTTGGGTGGCTTAGATATAAGCGTTAGTCGATATTCCAAATCTGTGTGACTTCAGTGTGACTTCTTCACCAGGCTGGACCTCCACAGAAACCGAGTCAGACATCCAGCCTGAAACAGACAGCAGAGACAACAAGGCATTTACTCCTCAAATTTGCAACATTTAAATTGGGTAAATTGTAGTAAATTAAAAACAAAATACTAACTTATTTGCATATTAAAAAATAAAGGTGAGTTTCTGGATCAAAGAGAGATAATAACTGTATTTGCTGCTCAGGAATGACTGAATACTAGGACTTACTGAGGCTGCAGAGAAGCAGGGCTGTTATTAAGGTGAAGCTTTCCATTGTGCGTTGAACCATGTCACAGCAGGGGCATTTTATATTACTGTAGAGGGGCTTTCATTGGAAAGGGGCGGGGTATTGAATAGTTCATGCAAGGAAGCGGAAATCTGTCACCACATAATATCTGTACCAGTTGCAATTTGAGCCGTCTGATGCACAGCTTATAAGGTCAGACATACATTAATCACATGCAAGTTTGTTGCTTCCCATGCTCATCTCAGAGTCAGTCTGCCGATCCTGTGTGATTTAATGACACTAAATTAATTACTGAAGCAGCTCAGATTGGCCAGGCGTCGTTATTTGATGCTCAGAGCAACTGACGTAGTGTAAAGTGCAAGAAAGCCCGGTGTCGATATTTGACGAGTTGGGAGTGAGGGGGTGTTGCACCACTGGTCTGTATGATGGAGCTATAGATGTAGCCTTTTGCCACAATCTTTTTACCAGTCCCAATGTGCACACCAATTTTGCTACTGTTCAATTAGTCCTTAGTTCCCCCGTATTACATTTTTCCTCTTTACACTAGATAAACAAAGGAACTTGTTACAAGTTTGATAGAAGCTGCAGTCTCACTGTGGCGCCAATTTTCCAAAACACTCTTGCACTTGCTACCTCTCCACAAAACCAAAAATATAAAAAAATAACAGTGGAATAAAAATAGTTTCATAAGTTAATACTTGCAAATATCCTTTCAAAAACTTGCTACTTAGACACCCTATGTATATTGAATAACCTTGACATCAATTTGTGATATATCAGTGACACTTATTTTGTCAATGTGATGGTGTCACATCAGTAAAATCCAGGGCTCACAGTAAAGACAGAGGTTCTGGTGCACCATACAAGCACACAGCCTTCTTTCAACCATGTCAGGCTTCTCCTGCCAGATGGTTCACATTCTCTTGCCCCCTTCATCGATGCCAGCATAATCAATGAAGGGCTCACCTTATAGCTGGGTTTGGGCCGGTCCACCCTGCCTCACCCAATTCCAGCCAACTGCTGTGCCAACACAACCCTCATAATGACTGGACCACAGGTGCCATCCTCGGGTAGAATGGTTTTGTGGGGATCTACACAGACAGGCACACAACATAGCTGAATCACATTCACACAACACCAGGAAGTGATAAACGTTTGCTGGCTGCAAGTCAGACTCTCTTTGTGTTTGCTGGACATTGTTGTGTGAGTTGGGCTCCCTTCTTCATTGCAGGGTAGTTTCCAGAAGTGTGCCTACTCTTCAAGGAGGACACAGGCTTCTGCAGGGAGTTTTTAAAATCAATGTGACCACCTCATTGTGACCCGAGCTGCTGGGCTGCACTGCAACGGAACCGTGTTTCTTTACATGTCAATGTGCTGTGGGACAGTTGAGCATACTGAAAAGGACCAGGCCAGCCACTGTTTGTTTGTTTTCTCTTGAAGTAATAGGCAGTTTTTTTGATTGTTTTATCTGTTGTTTGTTTATTTTTTCTGTGATTTTGCTGTTGGGTCTACCACCCATGTGCTCTATTCATATTAGCATTGTTCATTTAACTAGTGGAGCTGTTAATGCTGGTGGTCCTCCTCCCTAAGCTTGTCTTCTGCCTAGGCTATCCCTGTACAAGGCCGGATCCACACTGATGCTTTGCCCAATGTCGAGGGACCACACTGGGAGAGACGCTGTAGTGGTGTGTACTTAAAACTACAACACGGTGTGATATTTTGTAGTCTTATCTTAAGATCTTAAGTAGTGCTTGTTGTGTTGCATGCTTCTACTGGTGTTGGGTTGCTATCTCTCTTTTTCTGTCTCACCATGGGCCTCCTGAGCGGGGTTGTTGTATTGGCTGAGCCGACCTTCCTAGACCGAGGAAGATCCACCAGCTTTTCATAGCAGTATTTTAAAGATCTATAACTTTACTATAGCTTTTGAATTAAATTATATTAAATTTGGAATACATTTGTATATCTGCCTCTTTTCATTGTCCGTTTGTGGGGGGAAAAAATATAGAATTAGCCACACTACACTCAAGGGAAGATTTCTGGGTCCTCGTGCCCATCAGGGGGTGGCGTTGTAAGACTATAAAGGTAAAGCAAACTACCACACATCTGTGCCCACCTTTGCCCAATGCAGCTCCAGACGTGTCTGGGTTCCTCCTGAATACCACAAATTAAAGGAGTTGTTCAGCAAGGCCAAATCTGTGCCCCCACACTGGCCTTATGACTGTGTCATAGACCTGCAGCCCGGCACATCCCTGCCCAAGGGATGTCTTTACTCCCTGTCTGTTCCTGAGTGAGGGTCTATGGAAACCTATGTCGCAGATTGCTTGGCCAGTGGCATCATCCTCTCCTGCAGGGGCAGGTTTCTCTGTGGTGTAGAAGGATAAGACTGAGGCCCTGTATTGACTATCGGGCCTAAATGTCAAGGACACTTACCCCTTTCCATTCATCTTATCAGAGTTCCAGCTCCTTGAGGTGGCCACTATCTTTACCAATCTGAAGCTCCGCAATGCCTACCACCTGGTCCGTATCCAAGAGGGCAATGAGTGGAAGATGGCTTGTAATGCTTTAACGCTAATGCTCTGGCTATGTGTTCATTTACCTCAATGACATCCTTATCTACTCCAAGTCCCAGGACGAACATGTCCACCACGTACAGACTGTTCTGCAGTGTCTTCTGGAAAACTTGCTCTTTGTTGAGGCAGAAAAGTGTGAGTTCCATGTGTGACCGTGTCCGCCACAGCAGCGTGCACTTGGCCCTGTCTAACTGTGAGCGGCAGATCTAGAGAATCTATATAACACCGACAACGCCACCTTAGGACTTGCACCTAAAGAGTATACTAATTTCACTTTAATATCTCTGAGAGGGTTTCACGTAAACATCCCATACACAGGTCCGCACACAAATGATTACAGGCACATATGATATATGATGTATAATTTAACAATCTTTATTACTCTTATGCGGCGTTCACACCGGACGCGATAGACGCGAATACAATCGCGTGAGACGCATGTATCGCGCCGCTTGATCATTTTGGACTATTCGTGTCTTTCGCGTCTATCGCGTTCGGTGTGAACGCCCCATTACACCCATCCGTAGTGGTTCAGCTAAGAGAAAGGGGGCCGATTAACAGCTGGCTCCAGCAGAGGTCACTGCTCTCAAATAAACTAAAAAAAACAAAGAAACAAATCAACTGGAAACTCAAACGAGAAAACCCAAACCAAACCATGCAACATACATAAATTTAGCAGGTCCTTCACTGTCACTACTGCAATACTTTCCCTTTACCTCCCAATGACAACTCACGGTCTGATCTGAGCGGACAACGATTGAACTCCAGTAGCTTCGAATAGTGTCTATACGACAAGAGCAGCGCGACTGGTTACGCTAAGTACGCAGAGCAATCTGACTGGTTACAGCCAAGTACGCAGAGCAACGCGACTGGTTACACTAAACGCAAGTTACGCGACTAGTTACGACTAATTAAACAGAGCGAGGCTAAATCATAGAGTGAGGCTAACTAAACAGAGCAAGGCTAATAAAAAGAGGCTAACTACGCAGAGCAAGGCTAACAAAAAGAGGCTAACTACGCAGAGCAAGGCTAACAAAAAGAGGCTAGGCATTAGAGGCAAGGGTTTGGAGGCAAGCGTTTGAAGGCAAGCCGTTGGAGGCAAGGCAGGGCACACAGCAGCCCAACGCCAGACAAGCTTCAAAACACAGTGACAAAGTGATAACACCCAAACACACTAGCAGACAAAAAGTAACATTTAACTCATAGCACGGTTTACCTGCTTCATACTCGCATCAGCGCCTACAGCTGTTAGCAGCTATGGCGGCAGCAGCGGCAGCTACCCGGACAGGGACACACACCCTCACTCCCAATGTGGGAGTGAGGGCTGTCTTGTCGCAAAGTGCCACCACCAACCGGAAACCCCATCCCTGCGTCTTCTTCTCTCGGCAACTATCTCCGGCCGTGAGAAAATTAAACATTGGCAACAGGGAGCTCTTGGCGGTCACGCTGGCTGTTGAAGAGTGGTGACACTGGCTGGACAGGACCAAGCTGCCATTCCTGGTTTGGAATAACCATAAAAAACTTGAATACAACTCCAGTCAAGCTCAATGACAAGGAAGATAGCTTATCTACTAGATGCAATTTTAGTCTTTTTTTAACAACCTATAATAAGACTTCTCTGTGTAGAAATCAAGATCGACAGAATATACATTTTACAGCATGTGTTTCTGGAAGGGAGCTTTAAAAGTCTCCAGCAATTAAGAAAATAACACTTAACATATCACAAAATATTCAGAAGTATAATAATTGTAATAAATGTAATGCTTTATGAAGCCTCAAAGACACTTTACTGTTAAAAAAAAATCTGACCGAAAATTACATTTCAAATGACATTATTCTCCTAACAGGAAGAGGAAACTCCTGAATCCTCCTTTTTTTGGCTATATCAAAGTGAAATATTAAAAGTGAACTGAGTTTTGAAACACAAGTTTACATAAACAGTTAACTCTAAACAAACAATCTCACTGCTCTTGGTGTCATCCAGTATAGCTTCAGACGAAGTTATAATATCTAATCTCACTTTGTGTAAACGCATGTTCTGTCCAGTTTTTCTGGTATCACTGTTCCCGAAGGAAGCTTCAGTAAACAACTTCAGAAGATAGCTTTCAAGTCTTTGCTGCTATATTTATTTGAAAAAAAAAAAAAAAAAAAAAAAACCCTGGTGTAATATTTTTAGAAGAAACTGCCCATGAGTACAAGAAGTAGATTAATATGATGAAGCCTCATTTCTTCAGTTACATTGTGTTCCTGAGTCCTATCTGCTGGCAGCACCTACATAAATAAACTCACACAAATATTGAGGAAAAGTAAAGCTAATTATTATTGTAAAATCCTACAAGCTGCCCAGGGTGACACAAGATCTTGGCAGGTACTTAACAATGTCCTAAATAGAGGCCAGAAACATAGTGTGCTTCCCGACTCCATTAATGACAATAACACTGTGCTTGCAAATTAATTTAATAATTACTTTGTGTATATAGGTGAACATCTTTCAAGGAAGATCACCCAACCACAAGGAATTTCATATCAGCAATACCTGACAGCAAACTACCAAAGTTCTTTCTTCCTGAAACCGACAGATAAAAATGAAGTCCTGAACATTATAAATGCCATGAAAAACTCCAACTCAGCAGGCGAGGATGAAATAAACAGCAGAATCCTAAAATCAAAAAGCAAATGACGCATTAGAACACGGTGACTATGGTATCGGTGTATTCTTGGACCTATCTTCGACACCATTAATCTAAGTATATTGTTAGATAAATTGACCCATTATGGGATCAGAGGTCTCGCTCTTGAATGGTTTACAAGTTACCTCTCTCAGAGACAACAATATGTGAACATAAACAACAGTAAATCATTACACAAATACATCAAATATGGGGTCCCTCAGGGCTCTATTCTTGGGCCTGTTCTCTTCATTGTCTACATAAATGATTTGGTTAATTCTTCTAAAGTTCTCCAGAAAATTATTTTTGCCGACAATACTAACCTATTTACATCACACAAAAATATAAATGAACTCCAGGACCTCCTTAACAATGAGCTCTTGAGTGTGGATAATTGGATTAAAGTAAACAAACTTTCCTTTAATATTGGGAAAACTAATTATATGTTATTTAATTCAAACAAAAAACTAAGAAAAATGGAAAATTCTGCCATTCAAATCAAAATAGACGGTGAAGAGATAAAAAGAGTCCACGGGGTCCTCATAGATGACCGTTTAAATTTCAAGAACTACATAGTTCACCCTGTCCAAAAATTATCCAAATATGTAGGCCTGTTCTTCAAACTGAGACACCTGCTTCCGCGCTCTGCCCTCCTTACCCTGTACAAAACCCTATTCGAACCACATCTAAACTATTGTAACATTATCTGGTGCAACACCTATCCCAGCCATCTTAAGAAACTTGAAGTCCTACAAAAAAAGATAATCCGTGCCATCTCCTGGACAAAAGCAAATTCACCTACTTGTCATCTGTTTGCCCAGTATGGCATCCTTCGACTCAATGAATTCAATTACTTCCATAACGCTTGCGCAATATATCAGGTGATCTCAGGTTTGAACCTCAGACTAAAACAATTCCTGCCAGTCTTTGTCCCCCAACACACCCACAATACCAGACATAAACACCTCATTGTAGGCAAAAAACGTGAACTTGTAGGAACCAGTGTGAGTGTGGTGTGTCGGGGACCACAGTTATGGAATGAGCTGAGTGACAGCCTGAAAACGTCACGATCGATCTCCTTGTTTAAACGTCATCTAAAGGAACAATTGCTAAACTCATATATATAATGTACATCCCGGGATCACAAACTGTATGTTAAGTGTATGTTGTGTTGTATGTAGTATGTTAAGTAAGTGTCATGTGCATGTAAATGTCATGTGTATGTAAATGGCTTCTACCACAAGCTTCAGTTAGCTTCCCCAGGAGATCAGTTCAAACACCTTGTGACTATCAAGCCAACTATGATTTTTGTTGTGTGTGTGAATAAAATGGGTTTGGGTTCATTTGGACCAGACCAAGGAAAATAAATGATGCATTGTCAAACATGTCCAAACGTGGGGAAAAGAAATTATATCTTATTATATTAGCGGTTTATGCAGTACGTTAATGCTTCTGATACAGTATGTGAATTAGGTTCTTTATTAATACATGATTAGATAAGCATTATAAGTATGATCATAGGACCGCATGTTATGATTAATGGTAGAGACAAGACCGCTTCATTTGCTTTCACACCACAAACCATTATTTATTCCCTAAAGAATCTTTGAGGTTTCCCTCATTTGCAAAGAGCCAATTTAAACAAGTGGGACAGTTTTCACAGCTACTGTTGATGGTTTCCACAGAGCTTTGACTTCAGACATGTTCACCTCAGAGGTTTTAAGACCACACTGTGCTGTCTCTTCCTGTCAAAGAGACAGCACAAAGAGAGAGTGATGTGTACGCCACTCCCTCCACAGACCAAGTATGTTTGACAGTCATCAGTGTCCTTCCTGACTCCATTACACATTAAGCAGACAAAAAAAGAAAAATAGACACTTTGACCATGAGAGAGAGAGAGACATCAGAAAGAATCATGAGCGAGAAAAAACAGACATATCATTCTAATTCTTTATTAATAAATTATTAGATAAGTACTATCAAGGATCAAGAATGCTTTAATTGTCATTTAACATGTACATGATAAACGAAATGCAGTACTCAGGTCTCAGTGTGCTACCTATGCCCTGTAATTAAATTTAATTAAAATAAGCTATGTAAATATCAATTAAAAATACTAAAATACAAAAACACACATTAAAAAAGGTTAGCAGCATATTGGTATGTGCAAGTATAGCAGTAAAGTGCAACTATAGCAGTAAAGTGCAAGTCAGGTCAGCAATCGGAGTCATGGACATAAAGTGCATTTGTGCAGTTAAACAGTGTATAATCAAGAGGCGTTTAGCAGTTCAACAGTATTATGGCATCCAGGTAGAAGGTATTCCTCAGCCTATTTGTGTTTGCCCGGATGCAACGCAACCTCCTGCCAGAAGGAAGGAGGGTAAACAGTCCATGTGCTGGGTGGGTGGAGTCCTTCATGATGGAGGCTGCTCTGTCCTTGCATCTAGTGATGTAGATGCTTGACAGAGATGGCAAACTGCAGCCGATGATTCGCTGGGCGGAGTTGACCACCCGCTGCAGTGCCTGCTTCTCTGCCACTGTGCAGCTGCAGTACCACACAGTGATACAGGAAGTGAGGATACTCTCCACCACACACCTGTAAAACGCTTTGAATATGGCTGTGGACATGCCTGCCCCCTTCAGCTTCCTTAGGAAGAACAGCCATTGATGGGCCTTCTTGATGGTGTGCATGGTGTTATCCCGCCAGGTAAGTGTGTTGGTAAGGTGCATGCCAAGGTATTTGAATGTGTGAACCCCTTCCACAGCTGCATTGTCGATGTAGAGGGGAGGAGTGGTAGGGCCTTTCCTGCAGAAGTCCACGATCAACTCCTTGGTCTTCTTTGCATTCAGGATCAGGTTGTTTTCCCTGCACCACAGTTCCAGTCCACTCACTTCCTGCCTGTAAGCTGCCTCATCCCCATTACTGATAAGTCCCATCACGGCTGTATCATCTGCAAATTTGACTATGACATTACTGTCGTAGGGTGCTCTGCAGTCTGCAGTGAGTGAGCAGTGTGAACAGTAGAGGGCTGAGCACACAACGCTGGGGACTGCTGGTGTTGAGGATGGTGGGTGAGGATGTGAGGTTATTAATCCTAACAGACTGAGATCTGTGGGTCAGGAAATCCAGTATCCAGTTGCAGAGTGATGGAGCGAGCCCGAGTGCTGACAGCTTGTTGACCAGTGTCTGTGGTATGATTGTGTTGAAAGCAGAACTAAAATCCAGAAAAAGCAGTCTCACATATGACTTGCTAGTCTCCAGATGTGTGAAGGCTTGGTGGATTAGGGCTGAAACTGCATCAGCAGTCAAACAGTTCTGCCTGTAAGCGTACTAGTATAAGTATGTTCATAGGACCGTATGTTATGATCAATGGTAGAGACATGACCGCTTCATTTGCTTTTACACCACAAACCTTTATTTATTCTCTAAAGAATCTTTGAGGTTTCCCTCATTTGCAAAGAGCCGATCGTGACTGGGAATTTGACTTTAGAAGAATACTACTGGATCTCCTTCCTCGCTCATCGTGGTGGTAGCACAAATACTCACACAGATGATGAGGGCCCCACCAGTTGAAAGAACTCAACTCAAGGGACTGGAATTAATTTATGTCGATGCTTCTCTAATGTAAATTTATAGTACATTTTTGACAACCACAAGTTGGCTGTTCGTTCCATTATTAATATCCTGCCTCCACTGATTCTCCAAAGAGTCTAAATACAGCAGTTCCTTTTATTTTAAACAAGTTTTCACAGCTCCTGTTGATGGTTTCCACAGAGCTTTGACTTCAGACATGTTCACCTCAGAGGTTTTAAGACCACACTGTGCTGTCTCTTCCTGTCAAACAAGTGATGTGTACGCCACTCCCTCCACAGACCAAGTACGTTTGACAGTCATCAGTGTCCTTCCTGACTCCATTACATATTAAGCAGACAAAAAGAAAGAAAGAAAGAAATATATATTTTGACCATGAGAGAGAGACACACAGAAAGAATCATGAGTGAGAAAAAACAGACAGAGTATTCTGAACATGTTTTATTAAGTAGATCATACCTCCAACACTGACCCAGACAAACCAGCAGAGGAACATTATAAAGCAAAGTCTATCTGGTGGCAGCATACACAACGTTTGGCTCCAGCTCTTTCTCCAAAGCAGGTCTTCTTCTTTTTGCCTGGAAACTTAGAGCTGCGTAGTTCAGTTCATCTGATCCCAGATTCTGTTAATCAGAATATATAAAGTCACATCACACACACTGTAAGCTCATGAACAGAATTACTTATTTAATTTGCTACACCGCACGGTGGTTATGTTTAAATTTTAAAGTAACAATGTTGTAACTGCTTGTTGTTTGTAACTGTATGCAATAAAAAGGCAAAAAGAATCTTCTGATTGAGCTGATGGAGCATTCCTGTGTGTTTCAGAGGGGAAATCAGTGTTAGGAAGAAGAGAGTGAAGAAGCTAATGAACCTCACTTTAAAGATCACAGCTGTAATTAGAGTTTAAAAGTAGGAATTAATAGGATAATTTTTAATTGAGCTAAAAGAGGACCTTTTCCGGTTTGATGCCACTGAGCATTAACTTTAAAACCATAAACATAGTTTATTTAAAGTTCTGGGTTCACCTCGTTTCTTTCTGTCTGCGTTTCTTCATTCACGGCTAAACGGCAAAAGACAAAGTGTGATTATTTAATTATTACTGATCATAATACTGAGGATTCATCATCATGTGCTAGAAATAAGTACCTTTCTGGAGTTTCCTGATTTTAACAGCAAGAACAATGACGAGTATGGTGAGGAAAACAGTCAGAACGACCAGGATCAAACTCATTAGGTCTGTCTTTGAATCAGGCTCGTCTACAAGAAAAGTCATAGAATAAGTATAGTAATAATTACTAGCTCATTCATTTACAATGAAAAGGACAACCTTACTTTCAGTTTTAATGTCCAGTCCACCATCAGATTCACTGTTACCTAAAAAGAATTGTTGATGTAATAAGTTTTGCTTTGCAGTTTGTTTGTCTTCATGCTGTTTTCATACATTATCGAGATACACTGTTAAAATGATGAGAAAAAGATAATTGCAAGGCAATTCTTAAATCCAATCTTACCTTGGACGATTAAATGAACTGCATAGGAAATGATTGTCTGTGCATCTTTGTAGAATCCACAGAAATACAGTCCAGAGTCAGATACTACCACCCACTTGATTGTGAGAAAGACAGTGGAGATGTTGGAGCTCATTTCAAATCCTTCTTGAAACCCATCACAGTAGAAATTTTTGCCACCATAACCGTACATAGAGGAGATGCAGCTGGGCTTGCTTCCGTTGATCAGTCTGAACCACTCAGTCAGAGTTGGCTTTACGGTAATGTTGGGGCACTGCAGTGTGACTTCTTCACCAGGCTGGACCTCCACAGAAACCGAGTCAGACATCCAGCCTGAAACAGACAGCAGAGACAACAAGGCATTTACTCCTCAAATTTGCAACATTTCAATTCGTTAAATTGTAGTAAATTAAAAACAAAATACTAACTAATTTGCATATTAAAACATAAAGGTGAGTTTCTGGATAAAAGAGAGATAATAACTGTATCTGCTGCTTAGGAATGACTGAATACCAGGACTTACTGAGGCTGCAGAGAAGCAAGGCTGTTATTAAGGTGAAGCTTTCCATTGTGCGTTGAACCATGTCACAGCAGGGGCATTTTATATCACTGTAGAGGGGCTTTCATTGGAAAGGGGCGGGGTATTGAATAGTTCATGCAAGGAAGCTCAAATCTGTCACCACATAATATCTGTACCTGTTGCAATTTGACCCGTCTGATGCACAGCTAATAAGTGTAGGACAACAAGGGTAATACCCAATGGTACCTACGTAAACTGTGTATGTAAGGAAACTAAGGACGATATTAAAATATGTATATCAATGTGTATTTACCTACCATTTTAATACCTGCTCTTGTAAAAGGGGCACCATCTGTTGGTCAGACAGAACTTTATAGAATTCACGTTAATGACTCTAATGACCACTTATTAATTAATTAACAATCAATCAATATAATTTAATAAATCAGTCTAATTTCCTTAGATCATAAGTTCTTGAAATAGGGATCTTTCTATTCTGCACAGAAGAAATATCCACGGACAACGACTTCATGCTTTAGGGGAATTTATTGATTAACTAGGGATTAAAAAAATGTGAAAAAACAATAACAGATGTAATAAACAAAACACCAATACAACGCCAGAAATATAACTGTAGATGTGATTAACAGCTCATCTAGCACGTTTGGCGATAAAGGCGAGTGTGTTCTTTCTAAGAATTTGGACTCCTTAGTCAGAGGAAAAGGTGAATAATGGGTTAAATGACCTTACAAATATTAGATGTTAACAGACGCTATACTTAGTTTCACCCTGCAACTCGGTCATTACTGTTGAATGCGGATTCAGTCTTATTTTGGGACGCTTCTTCTCGGCTTACTGAAACCCCAAGCGGTCGCTCTTCCGTCGGTGACGTAGACCCAAAGGGATCTTCTTTGCAGCGGCCCGAAGGAACCGGCGTCCGTCTTTGCCGTAATCCGTCTTAGTTAAACAGCTGTCTTCTCCTTGAATTTGGCCTTGGGTGGCTTAGATATAAGCGTTAGTCAATATTCCAAATCTTTGCGGCCACTGGTTGAGTTAGCATTGATCAAAAATTCTTGCGGGAAAAGAAAAGCTAAAAATGCAAAAATGAAGAATCTAATGTCGAACAAACTATTCTAATAAAAGGAGTAAACATTTGGAACTAAGAAAAGTACGAAACTTGAAGAGGGTAAGAGCAAAGGCGAAGGCCGGCTGACCAGCGCCTGGTGGCACGAGCGGGGAGGGAAGAGCCCGGGAGGGAAGAGCGGGTGTCTGTAACACGCAGCTTTTATGCTGACTGAGGGGGCATGTCCAGGAGGGACCCGTTCGAGTTACAGTCCGAAATCTTTGTGATTTAAACTGTTAACCAAAACAAAATGCAATCCTATGACTAGAACGTTTGAACACCATCTCGCCGTTATGGTCAAAGTTGGCCCATTGCATATAGTTCTCACATAGAATGATAGGTCAAAACAAATGAAACATGAACTGTAAACATTTCTCTGTACAAATCATTTTTGGTAGAGTTGAAAGGAACTTTGATCCAACGCATACAATGCAAACATATCAAGCTAGCCCAAACAAGTTTGGTAACTTAGTAAGCATTTTGTCCTTGGTGATGCGGGCAGATTAATGAGCAAACATAATTTCGTCTGACTGCGTGAGTGCTGTTAAAAGACATGAGGTTAAACAAAATTCTTATAACATTCCCTCCTGTTTATGCTTATCTCAAGCATAATCATTAGTTAAATTTTGTATAACCTCATGTCTTTAAGTTTTCTTTGTTCAGGTTACAGCTTTATGTGTTGAACTGTTTATTACTTTAGTCTCCCCATTGCTGACCTAAATGTTATCGGAGGCCTGGTAGTCATGATGTCTAGTTCTGCATGAAGATTAACTGTCAATGACGCATCATCTCCTGTGCCTTTAAAAGACTCAAGTCACAACAGTGATTTGAGCACTTCCTCTGTAGCATCCTCACACGGTGTTGCATTGTAACTGCTCCTCTTGTACAAGATTAAAGTCAGACGTCGACTTTACTTATGTCTCCGATCTCCTCCTTGGGTGAATTTATTCGTTTACGGAAAATTCTTTTAACATTTGGCGCCCAACGTGGGGCCCAATATCTGTTTCTTTTCTCCAACTACCGGACCTGAACACCTTGCAAGGCGGGCCCGGCTGGAGAGGAGAGCAGTGACGGGGTCCGAACGAAGGAGGAATCTGAGGCATCTATAACAAATCGGGCAAACACAAAATTCCTGAATGAGAGGATTTTCACCATTTGGTAAAACAACTGAGATCTGGGATCTCAAAGACTGCGTCTGGTGCCAGTAATAGACAGCCAGGTTTAAAGTCCGGGGCTACGGTCCAAAAAAGCGTGGGGTTTAAAATCCGGGGGGCTTAGGTCCGAAAAGCGTTGTGTTGACAACAGTCGACCAGTTACAAAAAAAAAAAAAAAAAGGGGGAGAGGAGGGATTCTCCTATCGGGTAGTTTTGATTAGGAGGGAGTCTTGCTAAGTCAGTAAAAATACCCGAGGTCAAACATGCACCTCGGAGTACTGGGTCTGAGATCAGTATAAGGTACGTCTTTGGAACGACGAGACCTACTTTGATCCCTACCTCAAAGTACTGGGTCTTGAGGCCAGTAACACGTCTTTGGAACGACGTAAACTACTTTGATCCACCAGGCCGCCTGAGTTAACAAAAAGGGAAAAGCGCTATCATTCAGGTAAGACAAACATTCGTTTTTTGCTGAGCACGTTCGTATTATATTTGTTTGTGAGTTTCTGCCGTGAAGGTTTTTCTTCTTATTATTATTATATTTGTTTGTGAGTATATATACAACCTATTTAAAATAAAATAGGATAGGGTGAACTAGATATAAATAAAATAAAAATGGGTAACAGCCATTCGTGTTGCGGCCGGAATACGGAAGGTGATATACAGGAGATTCAAAGTATATGCAGGAAAAAGATAAAGACAGCGTCAAATATCTTAAGCTGTGGAAAACCAAATATGGGTTTCGGGGAAGACTAAATGTGGAGGAAACTAAGAGATTGGGAGCAGGAAGATAAGGAAATTAGACTAGAGCAGGAGTGAAAAGAAAAAGAAGCACACAAACAGACAAGTTCTAATCTTTATCCTGTTCTTTATTCTCGCCGAGAACAACGGAGAGATGATGACGAAGTCACTCTGTGTCCGACGCCTGTCCCTCCCCCTACCCGGTTCAGCCTCATCTGCGGCCACCTCCACTCCACCCCAGGCCGGCACATGTTCCGGCCTCCTCCGAACCGCCAGAAGCCTCCGCTCCGCAAATACCAGGGCACCCATGGGACGCAGAACAAGGGGGTAAAACCCGTAGCGGTAAGACATTCAATCCTCTTATTTCATCACATACACAGAAACAAGGGAAAGGAGGAGATAAGTGACTACTTTGTCTTGATGATGATGGTGATGATTGGAGGAGTGATTGCAATGTGTTTTACCGAGAGGGTGCACCGAGAAAGCGGGGTGGATGGCGGAGAGGAGGAGAAGGTGGGAGGGGGCGTGGAGGGGAGCAGGTCGAGAGACAGGAATGATGTTTGCTAAAACTGGACATTGAGTGAGAGGCTGCATGTCCGGAGGAGGACGAGGAGGAGGGGCAAGAGGCAGAGGACTCAGACGGCATCGAGACTCATCTCCCCAGTGCCGAGAATCATCACCTGCGTGACTATCTCAACGGACAGGTCATGCTGACACACACACACATACACAGCACACAGGCGATGTCATCAAATTTAGCCAAATTTAAAGCAGACGTAGAAGCTAAATGCGCAGCAACAGAGGGACGGGGCTGAGATTACATTTTTGTTACTGATACTGACACAGAGCACATTGACCATGATATCTTGAAGGACATGCAGGCTATAACACCAGACACTGAGAAATCACTGTGGCGCGACAAAGGAGCAAAACAAACAGATGACGACATCTGGAGATGACTTGAGGGTAAGCCCATCCTTCCTAAAACCCTCTATCGATTTGCGGCTATTTTGAGCCATGGGATTACCCATGTCTCAACAGGAGGGATGGTGACAAGTAAATGTTTTACAACATATGGATTGCAAAATTACTCTAAAAATTTTTGTGCATCCTGTTTGATTTGCTCCAAGCACAACTCGCAAGGAAGAAGGAGACCTAAAAGAGGGGCGTTCCCGAAAGCTGAATATCCTTTCCAAACAATATGCATGGACTTCATCAAACTCAACAAATCAGAGGGGAAGAAATACTGTCTAGGAGATATGTTTTCAAAATGGGTTGAAATCACACCAACAGCAACAAACGACGCTATAGTGGTAGCAAAAATCCTTGCTACTATTATTGCACTAAGATTCGGATTCCCAGAAACAATTTATTGTGAAAATGGTCCACATTTCAGAAACCAAGTCATGGCGAAATTATAAGAAATGTTTAACATTCAACTAAAAGTTTCATTGCAGTAATCATTGGTATCACTGGTCATCTACTTGCTGGGAAGGTCCATATCAGGTTCTGCTATCTACACCGACAGCTGTCCACATCGCTAAGAGAGGAACGTGGGTTCATCTGACACACTGTAAGAGAGCATACAGCACTCCAGAGGAGACAGATAAGTAAAAACACCACACCATGGCAGATAGACTGTGGCATCTGTTTCGAAGGACGGGATGCGGCATGAGAGGAACATTGTGTCTAATCAGTCTGGTAGCAGTGATAGTGGTAGTTCCGATACTCTGGGTACACAAACTTCAGTCTCAACAATCGAATGGCAACAACAATCGCACCGCAGCTGAATCACTGATTGTGAATTCGACACTAGCCAAAACAACGCTAGCTAATTCAACACCAGACAAATTAAGAGCTAAAAGAGAAATCAGAACGCAAATTGTATAACTTTGTGTCTCTACCCGCCGACAGGAACTGCACCACTGTACACCAATTGTTTCCCCCTGTGCCAACTCACACGCGACCACCCTGGTTTGAGCCATATGACGGCATCTACACCTGTCTGTCTAGAGAAGAAGGTACGGTTAGTGTAGGAACTTTGGCTTCCTGTAATCTAACCCTGAAGTTATCAGCAGGAGAAGGGGGTGTGCAGGATGCGTGGGTGAGAAGACAACTTGTGACCAGGGCGGACATCTGGTGGTTCTGCGGTGGTAAGACACTTAGACCAACATTAAAAATGTTGATTGGATTAACTATTTGTATTATAGCCAACAAAGGTTCATCAATTACACCAGAGACGGCATCAAAGGGTTATCTATACAATTAGATAGGACTAGTCTCTTGGCATGGAGGAAACGGCTGGCGCTGGACATGCTGCTGGCCGAGAAGGGAGGCGTGTGTAAGATGTTTGGGGATATGTGTTGCACTTTCATTCCCAATAACACCGCTCCTGACGGCAGTGGGACTAGGGCGCTGGCAGGTTTGACATTGCTATCCGAGGAGTTCGCAGAAAACTCAGGTATTGACAATCACCCTTACTTTTCATAGATGGAGAGCATGTTCGGGAGGTGGTCAGGGCTCATACAATCAGTTCTGATAACCATAAATATAATGACCATAAATATGACTGCGTTGTGTTGTTGTTGTGTTCCATTCCTGAGAGACTTAGTTCAGAGGCTGATTGACGTTGCCATGAACAAGATGTTACTGTACACCAGAGTGCCGGATGAGGAGGATAAAGGTGATGCAACATCATATCTATCAGATTACAGTGACGATGAAATAACCCCTGTGAAGTGTGCTTCCCGACTCCTAAGTGAGCAGAAAGTTCCAGGTGATCTGGAAGCTGAGGACATGTGCGGGGACTTGGAGGATTTCTATGATTAGTAGTTTAAATAAAAATAAAAACATAAATTCCACAGCACAATGATGTATTTGCAGGGTCAGGTTCGACTAACGGGATCGATGGGTTGACCAGCCTGCGTTGGACATTTTGTTTGATTTCTATTCTCCCTTCCTATTAAGCTTTAGACTGTTAGATTAGATTTTTTTTATGTATAACCTTGTTTGAATTGAATCATTGTATTTTCCAGATTGGACTGAGGGACCACAAGGCGGTCGCCTGTAGGCAGAGGGGCCGTGAGAGAATTTCCCTGCCTGAATGTAAAGATGGTCACTGGAAGTTGCTAAGAAACTGCCTGACAAGGTTTTCGCTCTCACCCTCCACAAAATTTAACTAATGATTATGCTTGAGATAAGCATAAACAGGAGGGAATGTTATAAGAATTTTGTATAACCTCATGTCTTTAAGTTTTCTTTGTTCAGGTTACAACTTTATGTGTTGAACTGTTTATTACTTTAGTCTCCCCATTGCTGACCTAAATGTTATCAGAGGCCTGGTAGTCATGATGTCTAGTTCTGCATGAAGATTAACTGTCAGTGACGCGTTATCTCCTGGACCTTTAAAAGACTCAAGTCACAACAGTGATTTGAGCACTTCCTCTGTAGCATCCACACACGTTGTTGCACTGTAACTGCTCCTCTTGTACAAGATTAAAGTCAGACGTCGACTTTACTTATGTCTCCCATCTCCTCCTTGGGTGAATTTATTCGTTTACGGAAAATTATTTTAACAAGTGCAGTAGTTAGTAGTTAGTTGCAGTAGAAGTCCATTACAATGACAATGTGAATTTTTTAGCATTTTTGGTAACTTCTCTGTCCTTCGGCGTAGAACGACGGGAGGTTCGCCAGTATGCTTATAATTCCTCAATGATTATTATGGATGGTTTTAAACTAATGTTGAACACATATCTCATCCTTTTCTTGAATTGGTCAAAATGTGAACATGATTTCCTGCAGAGTTCATGTGACCCCTCTCTGCATGCCAGCAGACCAGGTCATTAGTTTATGACTCCCAAGAGGGGAGGAAGGGGTCTTCACCATGCCTTGGGAGCAAATGGTGAGGAAGAGATAAGGTGTTATCATTTATACTTCAATTGAGGCTCTCTGTCAAACAAAGGTGTTAATCAGTTTCCAGATGTGTTTAGGTGCCTCAAAGTCTGGTGACTCTGAAGGTCTGGTCCTCCTCGTTCGGGGTTGCAAGGAGAACTTGTAGATGCTCTGATTTAAGGGTTTCGTAAATCCTCTGACCGAGCCTTGAAGCGGCCTCACATTTACTCCAGGTCGGTCCAGTGATCTGAAGGAGAATGTTTACTCATCTGCTGCGATGGGACCTTTGTTTGTATATCTTTTAAAGGTGAATAGTTCATCTTTCGTTCGTTAAGAAGTCACATCCGAGAATCGTGGGGCTGTGGCCCATACATAAGGTCAGACACACATTAATCACATGCAAGTTTGTTGCTTCCCATGCTCATCTCAGAGTCAGTCTGCTGCTCCTGTGTGATTTAATGACACTGAATGAATGACTGAAATGGCTCAGATTGGCCAGGCGTCGTTATTTGATGCACAGAGCAACTGACCTAGTGTAAAGTGTGAGAAAGCCTGGCGTTGGTATTTGACCAGTTGGGAGTGAGGAGGTGTTGCACCACTGGTCTGTATGATGGAGCTAGAGATATAGCCTTTTGCCACAAACTCTCCTGTTTTGTGTCACTATTTTGTGGCTGATTATGAAACCTCTAAAATGTCAAACTTTTTTTTACTAGTCCCCATGTGCACACCATTTTTGCAACTGTTCAATTAGTCTTTAGTTCCCTCTGATTACATCTTTCCTTGTTACTTAAGATAAGCAAAGGAACTTGTTACAAGTCTGATAGTGGCTGCAGTTTCACTGTGGCGCCAATTTTCCAAAACACTCTTGCACTTGCTACCTCTCCACGAAACCAAAAATATAACAGTGAAATAAAAATATTTGCATAGGTTAATACTTGCAAATATCATTTCAAACACATGCTACATAGACATCCTATGTATATTAAATAACCTTGACATTCATTTATGACATTTCAATGACACTTATTTTTAATGTGATGGTGTCACAACAGTAAAATCCAGGGCTCACAGTAAAGACAGAGGTTCTGGTGCACCATACAAGCACACAGCCTTCTTTCAACCATGTCAAGCTTCTCCTATCAGATGGTTCACATTCTAGGGCCACCCTGCCTCACCCAATTCTAGCCAACGCTCTGGATGGTCACCTGCTAGGGATCATCACCAACCAGACTTCTCCGGTCCATGTTCTCCTGTCTGGCAACCACCATGAGACTCTCCAGTTCCACATCCTGCCCTCTCCTTACATTCCGGTGATCCTAGGATACCCTTGGCTGTGCCAACACAACCCTCACAAAGACTGAACCACAGGTGCCATCCTTGGGTAGAATTCTTCCCTCCACCAGATTTGCCTGAAGCAAGCTACCACACATCTGTGCCCACCTTCGCCCAGTGCAGATTCCTCCTGAATACCATAAATTCAAGGAGGTGTTCAGCAAGGCCAAGCCTCTGCCCCTGCACCAACCTTATGACTGCGTCATGGACCTGCAGCCCGGCACATCCCTGCCCAAGTCTTTACTCCCTGTCTGCTCCTGAGAGAGGGTCTATGGAAACCTACGTCGCAGGTTGCTTGTCCGCTGGCATCATCTGTCCATCATCCTCTCCTACAGGGGCAGGTTTCTTTGTGGTGTAGAAGGATAAAAACTGAGGCCCTGCATTGACTATCGGGGCCTAAATTTCAAGGACAGTTACCCTTTTCCACTCATCTTATCAGAGTTCCAACTCCTTGAGGTGGCCACTATTTTTACCAATCTCAACCTCCGCAACGCCTACCAACTGGTCCGTATCCAAGAGGGTGATAAGTGGAAGATAGCCTGTAAAGCTTTAACGCTAATGCTCTGGCCATCTTCCAAGCCTTGGTTGATGACATGCTCAGAGAACTGCTCAACCGCCATTGTATACCTCGATGCCATCCTTATCTACTCAAAGTCCCAGGACGAACATGTCCACCACGTACAGAGTGTTCTGCAGTGTCTTCTGGAAAACTCACTCTTTGTTAAGGCAGAAAAGTATGAGTTCCATGCCTCCTCCATCTCCTCCCTGGGGTACATCGTTACACGGGGCAATATCAAGATGAACCCGGCTAAAGTCTCAGTGGTCACGTCCTGGGCAGTTTCTGACTTCCAGCAGCAGCTCCAACAATTCTTGGGGTTTCCCAAATTTTACTGCTGCTTCATACAAAACTACAGGTAAAGGCTCATTCATGTTCTATGCTAGAGACGCATAAGGATACGGACGGAGCCTTCTGTCCATTCTCTGCGTACATTTCGTCCGTATTTCTGTCCATATCCTACAAGCTTGCGGATGCGTACCGATACGGACCAAACATTGTAGTACCAACGGAAATCGTGCGGGCAGTGTCGGGCATTGTACACAAAAAAGTGACGTGAATTGCATACACAAATTAAAAAACGTTTTAAACATGGCTGAACTATTTGAGGAGAGAGTTTGTGAGTTGGTGAGAAACTATCCCCATATATATGACGCAACATCGCCTGGTCACAGGGACAGACAAATGCTGCAGAACAGCTGGAAGGAGATTGGGCTCGGCCTGAATGTGAACTGGACGGCAGCGAAGGAGAAGTGGAGGATGATTCGAGACCGCTTCGTCTGAGCCCACAACAAGACGCTCAGCAAGCGGAGTGGGGATGCGGCTGACAGGGGGAATGAACCGCCAATTCTGTGGCGCTTGGGATGGCTCAAGGCCTATGTAAATCACCGAATGACTGCAACCAATTTTTCCCCTGCTGATTCAGTAAGTCCTTTATTTAACATTGTAGTATTCAGTATGTAATATGCACTTTTCTTCAATTCTAAAACATATGCTATTCTGACCCGGTTGATAATGAAATCCTTTTTATTTCACAGATTACAATTTAACTAATTATGAATTGAACAACTGCCGTCTATCGATTCACACTGACAACCCTTTTCATGTGGTCCTCATTGTTCTAGCTGCTCGAAAATGATGGCGATGAGACAGTTGTGACGCTGTACGCCGCCAATCCCCCTTCACCAGCATCTACCTCCTGCACGATGTCCAGTGATGTGGCAAGCCCCCTTCCTCTTTCTCCTTCCCCTTCTCCTTTCACTTCAAGTCTACCTGGGACACTGCCAAAAAAAAGAGAAGGCGAGGCGAACCAGATCCACTTGATGCTGCTCTGCTCCAAAGGCTTGAGGAGATTCGCCAGGAGTCACAGAATGCCAAAAATGTATTCGCCACCTTCACTACATACCTTAACAGCTATCTGCTGCAGCTTCCTGAAGCTGATGCCAAGCGATTGGTAAAAGAAATTCAGCAGCTTATGCTTTGTTATGGCTAAATTACAGCCTATTGGTTGTTTGCACTACTTGTTTGTCCACGTACCTGAAGCTGTACTTTGCATCACAGACTGCCATCAGGATGAAACTAAAGTACCCTTTGTAGTTATAAAAACTACTGCCACTGTTGGCTGGTGCTCTCACCCTGATGTGTTTCCCATCTATGGCCCCGACGCAATTGGGATAATTCCACAGCTCCCAAAAATCCCTCTTGATCATCTCCCACTGTTCTGCCTCTGGAAAAGCCATGAACTCATCCTTGCCCACGGTCCATATAGCCTGGCACACCTCCTCAGGGCCGTTTCAAGGAATTTGGGGGCCCCAAGCAAAATGGACATGGAGGCCCCCCGCACGCAAAGCCTACAGGAACCACAGCATAGCCATACAGTTTAAATTCACACACTTTATATAATTGAGATAAGAATTGAACATTTGGAAATGTTTAACATGTGCAAAAAAAAAAACACCACCGTACCAAAAATCCAATATACACAACAAAAAAGTGCACAATAACTAAATCCAACATACTTAAAACATGCCGAAACGATCACGCCTGGTTCACACCAGTGAACCAGGCGTGATCGTTTCGGTGGACAATGGTAGGAGAATCCATGTGATGTGATAACAGAGCCTAGTGATCCGGTGTATAATGAGAACATAAAGCGGCCCTAATACTGAGCCTTGATGGACACCCGTGTCCAGAGAACAGGGTTTGGACATAGAGCCATTCCATGTGACCTGAAAGGTGCGATTTGTCATGTATGATGTGGACCAGGTTAGAGCAGAGTCAGTGATGCCAAGTTCAGCCAGGGTGGAGAGGAGGATTTGGTGGTTGACTGTGTTGAATGCTGCAGATCGAGGTCGAGGAGAATGAGAACAGAGGAGTTGGATGAGGCTCTCGCAGGGACTCGGTCACTGTGAGGAGGGCCATCTCAGTGGAGTGAGCAGTCCTGAATCCTGATTGATTAGGGTCTAGGAGATGTAGTAGGCGGCACGTTCCAGGGTTTTAGAGAGGAATGAAAGAAGAGATACAGGTCTGTAGCTTCGGATGTCAACAGCATCTAGGGTGGGTCTTTTTAGGAGGGGCTTCACTGTAGCCGGTGGTGAGGAATGGCAAGATGTCGTGTGAGATGTCTGGAGAAGAGAGGAGGGAATCGATCAAGGGAGCAGGTGGTGGCATGGTTAGACGTAACAAGTGTGTGAATGTCTTCAGTGGTGAGAGGGCTAAAGCTGGTAAGGCCATCAGAGTTGAGAGTTTGGGGAGATGTTTTCTGGGAGGTAATAGGCGTGAATGAGGAGCTTATGTCATTTACTTTCTTGGTAAAGTAAGTTGCAAAGTCATCAGCAGTGAGGGAGGAAGGAGGGGTAGGAGGGTTGTGGAGGGAGGAGAACATGGAGAAGAGTTTCCTGGTGTTGGAGGCGGAAGAGTTGATCCTTGACAGGTTGAAGGCAGATTTAACTACCGAAACAGTTGAGTTAAAGTCAGAGAGGAGGTGGTGGTAGTGGTGGAAGTCACCGAGGACGACGAGTGGTGTACCATTATCAGGGGAGCAGCTTAGGAGAGCATCCATCTCATCTAAAAAGTCACGGAGAGGACCGGGTGGGCAATAGGTCACTATGATGTTGAGGTTAAAGGAAGGGTGACAGAGATGGAGTGGAATTCAAGTGCAGAGTGGGGTAGGTGGTCCAGGGGAAGGACCTGGTAGGCCCACCTGGGTGAGATGAGGAGTCCAGTTCCTCCTCCTCGACCTGTTCGTCTTGGGGAGTGTGTAAACGGGTAGGTAGTTGAGAGGGCAGCTGGAGTGGCAGTGTTTTCTGGGGTGATCCAGGTCTCTGTAAGTGCCAGGAAGTGGAGAGTCTGCAGAGAGGCATACGCTGAAATGGTGTCCGCTTTCTTGACTGCAGACTGGCAGTTCCATAGCCCCCCTAGTACTTCAAGTTCCGTACCGTCCGTTACAGCCTTGAAAGATGGGTCTCTGGCGAAATCTTCTCTGGTTTGATATCTTGACTGGGAAAAGACACATGGCTGCGATGGGTGGTGGTTGAGATGTTATGCCTACCTCAATGGACTTCCTCGATGGACTCCTGCACATAGATGCCATTGTCTTTGTTCAGCTGTCTTTGACTCACGCAGATAGACTCCCTTGTCTTTGTTCAGCTGTCTCGACTCCTGCAGATAGACTCCCTTGTCTTTGTTCAGCTGTCTTGACTCCCGCAGATAGACTCCCTTATCTTTGTTCAGCTGTCCTCGTTTGGCTGTCCTGACACTGCAGCTGACGCTGTAGTGACAAGCTGTTACGTGCTTGGTTTACCCAGGGTTTCCAACTCTCACGTTCCTGGCGTGACACTTTCACCATCAATCTCAGGCTGTCATGCACCTGAACGAAATGTGAGTGTCACGCCAGGAGCGTGAGAGTGGGCAACCCTGGTTTACCTCATGCAACTTTAGCCCCTCCTCCAATCAAGTACATTCACTACAGCTGAGCTGGCTGAAACTAGGTAATTGCCCACTCAATATGAGCAGCTTCACAAGAATTTAAACAAGCTATCTAGATGAGACTAAATGTTACAACTAGCTCTAACCACAGAATGCCTACACCCAAACTGTCAGGGCCCTTTAGTGTTAGGTTCTGTCCTGTCTTGTTTATTTCCTGTTTTATTGTGGTGAGCTGTTTATCATCCCCCTCGTCCTGTTGGGTTTCCTGTCTTATTACCTTGATGTCTCTCACCTGTGTGTCAGTCTCCCCACCCCTTGTGTTCTTAAGCCGTGCTCCCCCACACCTCTTTGCCAGATCGTCTTGTCTGAGTCCTAGATTCTTCGAGCTTTCGAGCCCGTTTGTTTGACTACGAGTTTAGCCTAGCGATTTGATACCTCTGCCTGTCAACTGATTGATATACTGGTTTTGACCCCTGGAATAAACTGACTCCCTTTTGCCACTCGATTGTCTGTGCCTCTGCTTTGTGGGTCCTCCTGCTCTGATGCAGTACGTTAATGCTTCTGATACAGTATGTGTATTAGGTTCTTTATTAATACATGATTAGATAAGCATTAAAAGTATGGTCATAGGAACGCATGTTATGATCAATGGTAGAGACACGACCACTTCATTTGCTTTCACAACACAAACCTTTATTTATTCTCTAAAGAATCTTTGAGGTTTCCCTCATTTGCAAAGAGCTGATCATGACTGGGACTTTGACTTTAGAGGGATACTACTGGATCTCCTTCCTCGCTCATCGTGGTGGTAGCACAAATACTCACACAGATGATAAGGGCCCCAACAGTTGAAAGAAATCAACTCAAGGGATTGAACTAATTTATGTTGGTTCCTTTATATTAATAATAAAATAAAGAATTTCACCTGTCTTTCATGTATGTAGAAATAAGTTATTGTTGTTAGGGACCTAACCGTTAGCACTACACAATGCGGCCTACAATAGCCTACACATGCGGCCAGGACAAAGGAACAAAGGAGATTAAAAAATACACCGCCATTTTAGTTTCACTTCTCACCCAGGTGAGAAATGTGACGTCACAACAGGTACCCCAGGAGGGGTCCCTGGGGAGCTTTATAAACCGAAGCCGCCTGGAGAACGCTCTCTTTCCCCTCTTACTCCTCTTACGCTCTTACTCGGGCGCTGGTTCCAGCGCTTCCATCGCAACACCACGTTGCCACGGGAGGCGACCACTCCACCAACAGGAGGTGGACACGGCCCCGCAGTGCACCGCTGCAACAAGAGGAACCAAGCCGGTTGCCTGCCGTCCAGCTACCAGACGCTGTCTGAAGTAAGCTGACTAAATCGCCAAGCCGCGATTATATCGCCGTCCGTGTAAGAAAGGAACACTGACTGTTTTCTTTATTCGAGTTTGACCAACGAGAGGAAACCCGCTCCACTCTCGCCTGGACTAAGCCGACTCGCCACGTCTCCCGCCGACGCCGGGGCCGAACTACCGTCGCAAACGCCAGGACGGACTCGCAACCTACGCAACGACACCAGTAAGAGGCTATCAGTCTGGGCAGAGACATAAGTGATTGTGTAGGACATGCTTGTAATTCTTGTTAATGTGTTTTACGTTCTGATCGCGGACCGCCGAGTGCGTTTGTTCATGTGCTGCTGTATTTGAATACTGATCGTGGACCCACGCAGCTGGGTTGGTTTCTGTAACAGTGTTTTCGACTAACCTCCGCCATATTCGCGAGTTCAGAAAGCCTCTACTATCAGTTAAAAGACCGGTCTCGCGGAATAAACGCCAGTTCATTCACGCACGCCCGTGTGATAGCGGCATGCCTTCTGAAGCCTCAGAAATATCGCGCGCGTATTCTTCCTCTCTCTTTGTTTGCGTCCCGCAAACGCACACATACATTCTCCGCCAGCTGTTTCCAGCTCCGGACGTTAAGGAATAGCTCCATCTGGTGGTCGTGCCCGACCATATCTCTCTCTCCCTCTCTCTCTACACACACGCGCACGCACACACACGCGCACACACGCACGCACACACACACACACACACACACACACACACTCCACGTGTGTGTCCTTCTGTAGCTTAGTTTTGTGTGTTAGGTAGTTAGGTAATAAGGCTTTGTTAATTGCAGTGTTATTGATTGTGATCATTATTACTGATTTTAATAAAACTTATCATATTATAACTAGCGGTCTCTTGTGCTAGCGGTCTCTCAATGATCACGATCCTTGGCATTTGAGTATAAAACCTTTATATTGAGACTGAATACAGTTTTAGGTTATCTTTTCCCTGATCCCAGGGTGGTGCCCCGTTTAGTCATGATTATATCATGATAATATATTAAATATAATTATTAATATATTGATATTAATAATTAGCTGTTGATAACCAAATCTGCTCCTGCTACAACCCCAACAGTGGTAAGCCTTGCTGTCTATTATACTTCAAAAGAAAATAGAAATTGGCAAAAATTGCTTCTCCAATGTAAACATATAGTACATTTTTGACAACCACAAGTTGCTGTTTATTCCTTTATTAATATCCTGTCTCCGCTGATTCTCCAAAGAGTCTAAATACAGCAGTTCCTTTTATTTTAAACAAGTGGGACAGTTTTCACAGCTTCTTTGACATGTTCACCTCAGTGGTTTTAAGACCACACTGTGTTGTGGCGACCGGGGACAGGAGGAGGTGGGAGAACACCAGAGCGGTCAAGATATGGAGAGGGAGAGCATAAATGTAATGTAAATGGCAGCCTGTGCCCTTATGTAGTGTGTACATACTATTTCTCATCAAACTGTGATAACTGAGTAAATTCAGTATATATACACGTCTGCCATATGTTGCCACCCCTCAAAAATTCCTGCCACCCTCTCGCCACCCCATACATATTTTTCTAGATCTGCCCCTGGCTACCAGCAGGTCTCTGCTGTACCTCGTCCGCCGTCCGCTCCGTCCTCACGACCCGCACAAATGTCATTCCTCGTGTCGTTCCTCGCGTCGCGTCGTTCCTCGTGTCGCGTTGTTGTCAAACAACAGGCTAGCTCTCTGCCACCGAGCTAACTCACCACAGCGCTAATGTCGGAGCTAGTGACGGAGACGGCTCGAGAAAAGAAAAACCCGTCACAGTCGTGTAAACTAAACACAATCGATGGAGATATGTGAAAAGAGTCCTCTGACCGATAAAGTCTCTCCAGGCAGTGCAATATCTGGGCCAACATTAAGTTCGAGTCCAACTCCACACATTGGGCCCTAGTTTCGTAGACCAGGCGCAGTTAGTTTCCGTTACGCGTGCCATCCGCCTTTGATCTGACGTCAGATGTGACGGGACAATCTATATAGATATGAATCCACATGTTGATTCAATTAGTTGCAATAAATAGTGTTTGTTGTGATTATTTATTGCATTTAAATGTGTCTGGAACTGTAGAAACCTGCCTGTGAGGTCTTGGTGACGTGTGCGCACTGCGCGCCGGTGAGCCAAACTTCCACTCCGCCAGCTGTGATTCGCATTGAATGGGGCCCTAGTTTTGTAGACCAGGCGCAGTCAGCTTTCAGCGCACCTGCGCCGCGCCGATGGGGTGTGTCCGCCTGGACTTTGCAAATTTTGTGCACCGCGCAGGCTCGCGCAGGCTCGCGCAGGCACGCGCAGGCACACCTCCGGTCTCGCCCACCGGCGCAAGTGGGAAAGAGGGAGGAGAAGAAGGCGTGAGTGGGAGACGAGGAGGAGACGAGGCGTGGATTAATACAGCCGATTCAGATCTTCACCAATCAAATGAGCTCCTCTCCTCTCCTTTAATGCGTTAGGGGAGGTTCAGTGCAAGATCCGTCACTTGACAACCCGATGACAGAAGCAGCGCCGCCGCTCCCACCACGCGCATCACGTGCTGTGCGCGCGTATCATAATAGTAACAATGCCGATATTATAAAGAACAGGAGAGAGAGAGGGAGATGTTTTGGTCCGAGAGGCTGAGTTTCCGTTACGCGTGCAATCCGCCTTTGATCTGACGTCAGATGTGACGGGACAATCTATATAGATATAAATTCACGTGTTGATTCAATTAGTTGCATTAAATAGTGTTTGTTGTGATTATTTATTGCATTTAAATGTGCCTGGAACTGTGGAAACCTGCCTGTGAGGTCTCGGTGACGTGTGCGCACTGCGCGCCATCAGCCAAACTTCCACTCCGCCTGCTGTGATTCGCATTGAATGAATGAACTTTATTTACGCCTTGCGCCTTGCGCCGAAAGTAGACCAGGTTGGAGCTGGCGAGCTTTCATCGCAGTCTCGGCGAGGCTTTTTGCCACGAAACTTCCGCTACGCCAAGCTGAATCTGTGACGCCTCCCCCTGCTGCGCCGCCACACCCATCTTGGTGCAGGCGATCCACCAAACTGCCAAACTGACCGTGCGCAAGGCTGCGCGGGTCGAAACTTGCATTGCGCCGGCTCGGCCACCCTGCGCCGCCCTGCGCTGCGCCACGAAACTAGGGCCCATTGACTTCTTTCTCTGCCGAGGAAAAACCCGGAGAACTTCTAGAGCAGCGGTACTCAATAGGCGGCCCCCGGGCCGCATCCGGCCCGCCGGCCACATTTGTGGCCCCGGAACTATTATTTTTTCAGTATGTGTTTTGGTTGGGTCAACACGTGTATCGGGACTTGTCTCTATGCCAACGATACACAGACTGCCTGTTATTGGGTCGCGCCGCGAGTGCATTTTTAAGTTTCACTTTCCTTTTTGAAGCGGTTCGCATATTGCCACTTTGCCAGTAGGAGCAGATAGATAGCATAGACGGGAAAAAAGATTACATGAAAATGGCGTGTTCCAAGTTCTCTGCCTAAAGAAAGGTGGACAGTGAAAATCGCCAATTTAAAGAAGAATGGACTGAAAAGTTTGCATTCATTCTTCCTCCAACCAGCACAAGACCCAAGAGCTTAATATGCCAGGAGACTATCTGAGATGAAGATTTCCAATTTGAAACGGCATTATGAGACAAAGCATACACATTTTGAAGAAACATATCCTCAAAATTCAGAAGTAAGAACAACAAAAAATGCACTCAATACAGTATATGACATGTGGCCTGACCGACCTCAATAAATGGACCTTTGAGTCATTGAAAAACATCTTTGTGGCCCTTGAGGATTTGTATTTGAGTACCCCGTTCTAGAGACTTCGTCCCGCTGAAAAAAACTATAGTTTTTCCTAAAACAGGAAAATTAAACCTTAATCAGTTTTAAAGGCCACAGAATATTTTTTAAACAATATAATACATGAATTACAGAATGAATACATGAACAGTATTAATTTAAACAAAAGTATTGCAAAACAAGAAACAGGGGACTCTGGGAAATGAAGTCCTACTCCACTCCATGTTCGAAAAACAGTATAAAGGGATAGGCTGCATGGTTTTACCATCACTTACATTATCCATCCATCCATTGTCTACCGCTTATCCTGTATTTTAGGGTCACGGGGGGGCTGGAGCCGATCCCAGCTGTCATTGGGCGAAGGCAGGGTACACCCTGGACAGGTCGCCAGTCTATCACAGGGCTGACATGTAGAGACAAACAACCATTCACACTCACATTCACACCTACGGGCAATTTAGAGTCACCAATTAACCTATCCCCATCCTGCATGTCTTTGGACTGTGGGAGGAAGCCGGAGAACCCGGAGAGAACCCACGCTTACACGGGGAGAACATGCAAACTCCACACAGAAGGAACCCGAGCCGACCCAGGAATCGAACCCAGGACCCTCTTGCTGTGAGGCGAGAGTGCTACCCACTACACCACCGTGCAGCCCTATTACATTATAAAACAGTAAAATAAAAATGAATGTTTTACACATTTTTAGAAAACCCTATTTTTAGAAAACCCTGCCTGTGTAGGACAAAAGCTCATAAACATAATTACGTTTGCTACACTGCACTGTGGTTATCTTTACATTTAAAAGTAACAATGTTGTAACTGCTTGTTGTTTGTAACTGTATGCAATAAAAAGGTGAAACAAATCTTCTGATTGAGCTGATGGAGCATTCCTGTGTGTTTCAGAGGGGAAATCAGTGTTAGGAAGAAGAGAGTGAGGAAGTTAATGAACCTCACTTTAAAGATCACAGCTGAAATTAGAGTTTAAAAGGAGGAATTAACAAGATATTTTTTAATTGAGCTAAAATAGGTCTATTTCCTGTTTGATGCCACTGAGCATTAACTTGTCACACCGCGGTGAGGGCCGTCCTGTCTTGGGTTTTCTGTCTTGTGGATTTTATGTTTTATTTTGAAAAGTAACTCTCCTCTCATTTCAGGTCACTTGCCCTTCCTCCTGTGTCACCAGTCTGATGTCTCCCCTAATCCCTGATTGTTCTCACCTGTGCTCCCTCTCCTGATGTGTATATAGTCTGTGTCTTCCCCTGTCTCGTTGCCAGAGTGTTTCGTCCCGTCGAGTACCTCAAGCCCCGTACCACAGCCTTGCCATAGCTTCGTCGCCAAGTTTGTATCTCTGTAATCATTTTTTGTACCTCTGAAGAAGAGTGATTTTGTGTTGGATAAAGTTTTTGGTCAGTGTTTCTTTGTTTCAGTGTAGAGCTTTTCTCAGCCTTTTGATTTTCCTCCTTGTGGAGCGATCTTTTGTTTGTACCTTTAATATTGCATAATAGAGTAGTTTAAGTTTGTAGCCTGTTTACCTCGATCCTCCTTGTGAGCGCCTTTCTTTGTAATTTTCATATCGTATGTGTTTTTCTAAGTGTAGAGCAGATATAGAAGTTTTTCCTCAGTTGGAGTGTTTTCTGTTCAATTGCATTCTTGTCGGTTTTTGATTTCTTAGCTCTCGTCTTCTAGACGAGTCAAGAGTTTTGCAGCAGTATTGATTTGTTACTACTTCTGAAGAAGACAAAAGTTGATTCAGAAATAAAAGCCTGTCTAAACCGTTCCTATCTGCATCTGGGTCCTCTCCTTTTGTCCAAGCCTGACATAACTTTAAAACCATAAACAGTTTATTTAAAGTTCTGGGTTCACCTCGTTTCTTTCTTTCTGCGTTTCTTCATTCACGGCTAAATGGCAAAAGACAAAGTGTGATTATTTTATTATTACTGATCATATTACTTTGAAATAATTTTCTTCCTGTACCTTTCTGAAGTTTCCTGATTTTAACAGCAAGAACAATGACGAGTATGGTGAGGAAAACAGTCAGACCGACCAGGATCAAACTCATTAGGTCTGTCTTTGAATCAGGCTCGTCTACAAGAAAAGTCATAGAATAAGTATAGTAATAATTACTAGCTCATTAATTTACAATGAAAAGGACAAACTTACTTTCAGTTTTAATGTCCAGTCCACCATCAGATTCACTGTTAACTAAAAAGAAATGTTGATGGAATAAGTTTTGGTTTGCAGTTTGTTTGTCTTCATGCTATTTTCATACATTATGGAGATACACTGTTAAAATAATGAGAAAAAGAAAACGATTCTTAAATCCAATCTTACCTTGTACGATTAAATAAACTGTATAGGAAATGATTGTATGTGCATCTTTGTTAAATCCATAGAAATACAGTCCAGAGTCAGATACTACCACCCGCTTGATTGTGAGAAAGACAGTGGAGATGTTGGAGCTCATTTCAAATCCTTTTTCAAACCCATCACAGTGGAAAACATCGCCACCATAACTGTACATAGAGGAGATGTAGCTAACTACTAGATGCAATTTTAGTCTTTTTTTAACATCCTATTATAAGACTTCCCTTTGTGTGGAAATCAACATCGACAGATCAATTTTACAGCATGTGTTTCTGGAATGCTCTTGGTGTCATCCAGTATAACTTCCGAAAAGTTATATCTAATCTCACTTTGTATAAACGCAAGTTCTGTCCAGTGTTTCTGGTATCACTGTTCCTGAAGGAAGCTTCAGTAAACAACTTCAATAGATAGCTTTCAAGTCTTTGGTGCTCATATAAAAAAAACCCTGGTTTAGTATTTTGAAAGCAGAAGAAACTGACCACGAGTACAAGAAGTAGATTGATATGAAGAAGCATCACTTCTTCAGTTACAGTGTGTTCCTGAGTCCTATCTGCTGGCTAGTTGGTATTTGGGTTAATTGGGACCAGACCAAGAAAAAATCAATGATGCATTGTCAAACATGTCCAAACGTGGGGAAAAGAAACAATATATTATTATATTAACAGTTTATGCAGTACGTTAATGCTTCTGATACAGTATGTGTATTAGGTTCTTTATTAATACATGATTAGATAAGCATTATAAGTATGATCATAGGACCTCATGTTATGATTAATGGTAGAGACAAGACCGCTTCATTTGCTTTCACACCACAAACCTTTATTTATTCTCGAAACAATCTTTGAGGTTTCCCTCATTTGCAAAGAGCCAATTTAAACAAGAGGGACAGTTTTCACAGCTACTGTTGATGGTTTCCACAGAGCTTTGACTTCAGACATGTTCACCTCAGAGGTTTTAAGACCACACTGTGCTGTCTCTTCCTGGCAAACAAGTGATGTGTACGCCACTCCCTCCACAGACCAAGTACGTTTGACAGTCATCAGTGTCCTTCCTGACTCCATTACACATTAAGCAGACAAAAAAAGAAATATAGATACTTTGACCATGAGAGAGAGAGAGAGACATCAGAAAGAATCATGAGTGAGAAAAAACCGACAAAGTATTCTAAACATGTTTTATTAAGAAGATTCTTCCTCCACTGAACCAAACAAACCAGCAGAGGAACATTATAAAGCAAAGTCTATCTGGTGGCAGCATACACAACACTTGTCTCCAGCTCTCTCTCCGATGCAGGTCTTCTTCTTTTTGCCTGGAAACTTAGAGCTGCGTAGTTCAGTTCATCTGATCCCAGATTCTGTTAATCAGAGTATATAGAGTCACATCACACACACTGTAGCTGAGTTTCACAAAAATCCTTATTTGTGGTGTCTGTGTATGACAAAAGCTCATGAACAGAATTATGTTTGCTATACTGCACTGTGGTTATGTTTACATTTTAAAGTAACAATGTTGTTACAGCTTGTTGTTTGTAACTGTATGCAATGAAAAGGTAAAACAAATCTTTTGATTGAACTGATGGAGCATTCCTGTGTGTTTCAGAGGGGAAATCAGTGTAAGGAAGAAGAGAGTGAGGAAGCTAATGAACTTCACTTTAAAGATCACAGCTGAAATTAGAGTTTAAAAGTAGGAATTAACAGGATCATTTTTAATTGAGCTAAAATAGGACTATTTCCTGTTAGATGCCACTGAGCATTAACTTTAAAACCATTAACACAGTATATTTAAAGTTCTGGGTTCACCTCCTTTCTTTCTGTCTGCGTTTCTTCATTCACGGCTAAACGGCAAAAGACAAAGTGTGATTATTTAATTATTACTGATCATATTACTGAGGATTTATCCGTCATGCGCTACAAATAATTTTCTTACTGTACCTTTCTGGAGTTTCCTGGTTTTAACAGCAGGAACAATGACGAGTATGGTGAGGAAAACAGTCAGACCGACCAGGATCAAACTCATTAGGTCTGTCTTTGAATCAGGTTCGTCTACAAGAAAAGTCATAGAATAAGTATAGTAATTATTACTAGCTCATTCATTTACAATAAAAAGGACAACCTTACTTTCAGTTTTAATGTCCAGTCCACCATCAGATTCACCGTTACCTAAAAAGAAATGTTGATGGAATAAGCTTTTGTTTGCAGTTTGTTTGTCTTCATGCTGTTTTCATACATTATCAAGACACACTGTTAAAATGATGAGAAAACAATGACAATTCTTGAATCCAATCTTACCTTGGACGATTAAATTAACTGTATTGGAAATGATTGTATGTGCATCTTTGTAGAATCCACAGAAATACAGTCCAGAGTCAGATACTACCACCCGCTTGATTGTGAGAAAGACAGTGGAGATGTTGGAGGTCATATTAAATCCTTTTTGAAACCCATCACAGAACGAAACATCGCCACCATAACCGTACATAGAGGAGATGCAGCTGGGCTTGCTTCCGTTGATCAGTCTGAACCACTCTGTCTGAGCTGGCTCTTTGGTAATGTTGGGGCACTGCAGTGTGACTTCTTCACCAGGCTGGACCTCCACAGAAACCGAGTCAGACATCCAGCCTGAAACAGACAGCAGAGACAACAAGACATTTACTCCTCAAATTTGCAACATTTAAATTCGTTAAATTAGAGTAAATTAAAAACAAAATACTAACTAATAAGCATATTAAAATATAAAGGTGGGTTTCTGGATAAAAGAGAGATAATAACTGTATTTGCTGCTAAGGAATGACTGAATACTAGGACTTACTGAGGCTGCAGAGAAGCAAGGCTGTTATTAAGGTGAAGCTTTCCATTGTGCGTTGAACCATGTCACAGCAGGGGCATTTTATATCACTGTAGAGGGGCTTTCATTGGAAAGGGGCGGGGTATTGAATAGTTCATGCAAGGAAGCTCAAATCTGTCACCACATAATATCTGTACCAGTTGCAATTTGAGCCGTCTGATGCACAGCTTTTAGGGTCAGACATACATTAATCACATGCAAGTTTGTTGCTGCCCATGCTCATCTCAGAGTCGGTCTGCTGCTCCTGTGTGTTTTAATGACACTGAATGAATGACTGAAGTGGCTCAGATTGGCCAGGCGTCGTTATTTGACGCTCAGAGCAACTGACGTAGTATAAAGTGTGAGAAAGCCCAGCGTGTCCGTTTTCCTCCTGAATACCACAAACTCAAGGAGGTGTTCAGCAAGGCCAAGTCTCTGCCCCTGCACCAACCTTATGACCGCGTCATGGACCTGCAGCCTGGCACATCCCTGCCCAAGGGATGTTTTTACTCTCTGCTCCTGTGAGGGGGTCTATGGAAACCTACGTCACAGATTGCTTGACCGTTGGCATCATCTGTCCAACATCCTCTCCTGCAGGGGCAGGTTTGTTTGTGGTGTAGAAGGATAAGACTGAGGCCCTGCATTGACTATCGGGCCTAAAGGTCAAGGGCCGCGTTTCCCAGATTCGTTAAGAAGCTCTTAAGTGCTAAAATCGTGTTTGGAGCGCTCTTAAGAACGCTGTGAAAGAAGGATGACGAAATGCTCAGTGATCAAGCCGCGTCAGGGAAATTTATATTCTCCACTTTTCGAAGTAATAAACAAACAATGCTCACTGTTGTAATGCGCTAAAAAAAACAAAAAAACAACAACTTTTCATTGAATTACACGTTTAAGTTTTCCACACACATCTGCATATATGAGTTTATAGTACTACACATAAAAACGCATCAACAACCCTGTGGCATTTCACAGATATCAAGGGAACAGATGTAATTGAATTCAGCTGAACCTCATACAGAGAGGCTCCACCTGCTACTCTATATAAAGGCGTTGCCAAAGTTTGCGCGTGTGAGAAACCATGGCTGCAATACAGCACATTCTCGCGGCGAACCAACAGCGTCGCCGTGCGCCAAGCCAGACAGTTTATATAAATGCTTACGTGCGTCAGCACTTCTCGCCACTGGACGTGCTGTCAGACCGGGCTGTCCAGACAAAGTACCGGCTGCCCCGTGCGGAGATCCAATGGCTGATCACTCTGGTGTCTCCACACATCCAGAGAGCAACCCGTGGCAATTTTGCCCTCAGCCTGGAGGTGCAGCTCCTGGCTGTGCTGCGTTTTTACGCAGTGGGGAGCTTCCTGGAGGTGGTGGGAGATGGCACCGGCCTCAGCGAGGCATTGGTGTCACGGAATGTGGCAGCTGTGACACCGATTCTCCTGCGCCATGCCTGGACCCACATAAAGATGCCCACCACATGGGACGAGATCCGCCAGGTCCACCAAGGGCTCCACGCAGTGGCTGAGATCCCCCGGGCGATCGGTGTGGAGGACGGCACCCTCATTCCTTTCTCACATGTGTGTGCCTATATCCACGGTGGTATATATGCGCTAATGGGCTTGATCACTGCTTGGATACACCTGTTGGCACACACACACACACAATACATGCGTAGCCTAATTGCACCCGTGTGAACACGGGGCGCTGTGTGTGACTTGTGCGCTGATAAAGAGGTGGGTGATCGATTTTCCTGGCGTCGATTGATTCAGTTTCAGCACCACTAAGAGGTGGACAGCTCCCACTAAGAGCTTCTCAAGAAGCTTCTTTGGCTTGATCTTAAGGTTCTCCTAAGAAGGCAGTTAAGAACGCGTCTGGGAAACACCCGTATCTTAGCGCTCCTTCTTAGCTGAACCCTTCTTAAGAGTCTTCTTAAGTCCTTAAGAACGATCGAATCCCCCCTTTCCACTCATCTTATCTGAGTTCCAGCTCCTTGAGGGGGCCACTATCTTTACCAATCTGAACCTCCGCAATGCCTACCACCTGGTCCGTATCCAAGAGGGAGATGTGTGGAAGGCGGTCTGTACCGCTTCAACGCTAATGCTCTGGCCATCTTCCCAGCCTTGGTGGACGACATGCTCAGAGACATGCTCAACCGCTATGTGTTCGTTTACCTCAAGTCCCAGGACGAACATGTCCACCACGTACAGACTGTTCTGCAGTCCATCCATCCATCCATTTTCCTCCGCTTATCCGGGACCGGGTCGCGGGGGCAGCTGCCTGAGCAGGGACGCCCAGACTTCCCTCTCCCCGGACACTTCCCCCAGCTCCTCCGGGAGGACCCCAAGGCGTTCCCAGGCCAGCCGGGTGACATAGTCACTCCAGCGTGTCCTGGGTCTTCCTCGGGGTCTCCTCCCGGTGGGGTATGCCTGGAACACCTCCCGAGGGAGGCGTCCAGGGGGCATCCGATACAGATGCCCGAGCCACCTCAACTGGCTCCTCTCGATGTGGAGGAGCAGCGGCTCTACTCCGAGCTCCTCCCGTGTGACGGAGCTCCTCACCCTATCTCTAAGGGAGCGCCCCGCCACCCTGCGGAGGAAGCTCATTTCGGCCGCTTGTATCCGGGATCTTATTCTTTCGGTCATGACCCAAAGTTCATGACCATAGGTGAGGGTAGGAACGTAGATTGACCGGTAAACCGAGAGCTTCGCCTTTCGGCTCAGCTCTCTCTTTACCACGACGGACCGATACAGAGACCGCATTACTGCAGCCGCTGCACCGATCCGCCTGTCAATCTCACGCTCCATCGTTCCCTCACTCGTGAACAAGACCCCAAGATACTTAAACTCCTCCACTTGAGGCAGGAACTCCCCCCCAACCTGGACGGAGCAAGCCACCTTTTTCCGGTCGAGAACCATGGCCTCAGATTTGGAGGTGCTAATCCTCATCCCAGCTGCTTCACACTCGGCTGCAAACCGCCCCAGGACATGCTGGAGGTCCTGGCTCGAAGGAGCCAACAAGACCACATCGTCCGCAAAAAGCAGGGATGAAATCCAGTGGCTCCCGAACCAGATCCCCTCCGGCCCACGGCTGCGCCTAGAAATCCTGTCCATAAAAATAATGAACAAGACCGGTGACAGAGGGCAGCCCTGCCGGAGTCCAACATGCACCTGGAACAGGTCTGACTTACTGCCGGCAATGCGAACCAAGCTCCTGCTCCGGTCATACAGGGACCGAACAGCCCTTAGCAGAGGGCCCCCGACCCCGTACTCCCGAAGTACCTCCCACAGAATGCCACGAGGGACACGGTCGAATGCCTTCTCCAAGTCCACAAAACACATGTGGACTGGTTGGGCAAACTCCCATGAACCCTCGAGCACCCTGCGGAGGGTATAGAGCTGGTCCAGTGTTCCACGGCCAGGACGAAAACCGCATTGTTCCTCCTGAATCTGAGGTTCGACTATCGGCCGAATTCTCCTCTCCAGCACCCTGGAATAGACTTTCCCGGGGAGGCTGAGAAGTGTGATCCCCCGATAGTTGGAACACACCCTCCGGTCCCCCTTTTTGAATAGAGGGACCACCACCCCGGTCTGCCAGTCCAGAGGCACTGTCCCCGACTGCCACGCGATGTTGCAGAGACGTGTCAACCAAGACAGCCCCACAACATCCAGAGACTTGAGGTACTCAGGGCGGATCTCATCCACCCCCGGTGCCTTGCCACCGGGGAGCTTCTTAACTACCTCGGTGACTTCAGCCCGGGTAATGGGTGGATGAGCCTCTGAGTCTCCAGCCTCTGCTTCCCCAATGGGAGACGTGACAGTGGGGTTGAGGAGGTCCTCGAAGTATTCCTTCCACCGCCCGACGATATCCCCAGTCGAAGTCAGCAGCTCCCCACCTCCACCGTAAACAGTGTTGGTGGAGGGCTGCTTCCCCTTTCTAAGGCGCCGGATGGTTTGCCAGAATTTCCTCGAGGCTGACCGATAGTCCTCCTCCATGGCCTCCCCGAACTCTTCCCAGACCCGAACCTTTGCTTCAGCGACCGTCCGTGCTGCAGCACGCTTGGCCTGCCGGTACCCGTCAGCTGCCTCGGGAGTCCCCCGAGCCAACCAGGCTCGGTAGGACTCCTTCTTCAGCTTGACAGCATCCCTTACTTCCGGTGTCCACCACCGGGTTCGGGGATTGCCGCCACGACAGGCACCGGAGACCTTACGGCCACAGGTTCGAACAGCCGCGTCAACAATGGAAGCAGAGAACAAGGTCCATTCGGACTCAATGTCCCCAGCCTCCCTCGGGATCTGGTCAAAGCTCTCCCGGAGGTGGGAGTTGAAGACCTCCCTGACAGAGGGTTCCACCAGACGTTCCCAGCAGACCCTCACAACGCGTTTAGGTCTGCCAAGTCTGTCCAGCTTCCTCCCCTGCCAGCGGATCCAACTCACCACCAGGTGGTGATCAGTTGACAGCTCAGCCCCTCTCTTCACCCGAGTGTCCAAAACATACGGCCGGAGGTCAGATGACACAACCACAAAGTCGATCATTGACCTCCGGCCTAGGGTGTCCTGGTGCCATGTGCACTGATGGACACCCTTATGTTTGAACATGGTGTTCGTTATGCACAAACCGTGACCAGCACAGAAGTCCAATAACAGAACGCCCCTCGGGTTCTGATCGGGGAGGCCGTTCCTCCCAATCACACCCCTCCAGGTAACACTGTCGTTGCCCACGTGAGCGTTGAAGTCCTCCAGTAAAACAATGGAGTCCCCGGTTGGAGCACTTTCAAGTACCCCTCCCAAGGACTCCAAGAAGGTCGGGTACTCTGCACTGCTGTTTGGCCCATAGGCCGAAACAACAGTGAGAGACCTATCCCCGACCCGAAGGCGCAGGGAAACGACCCTCTCGTTCACCGGGGAAAACTCCAACACATGGCGGCCAAGCTGGGGGGCTATAAGCAAGCCCACACCAGCTCGGCGCCTTTCACCGCGGGCAACTCCAGAGTAGAAGAGAGTCCAGCCTCTCTCAAGGAGTTGGGTTCCAGAGCCTAGACTGTGCGTGGAGGTGAGCCCGACTACCTGTAGCCGGTAGCGCTCCACCTCCCGCACTAGCTCAGGCTCTTTCCCCCCCAGTGAGGTGACATTCCATGTCCCCATGGCTAGAGTCACCGCCCGGGGATTGGGTCGCCGGGGCACCCGCCCAGGACAGCCACCCAAATCCCACCGCACCGGCCCCTTCTGCGGGTGGTGGGCCTACAGGAGGGCTGTTCTGCAGTGTCTTCTGGAAAACTCACTTTTTGTTAAGGCAGAAAAGTGTGAGTTCCATGCCTCCTCCATCTCTTCCCTGGGGTACATCATTGCACAGGGCAATATCTAGATGAACCCTAGATATTGGGTCTCAGTGGTCACTTCCTGGGCAGTTTCTGACTTCCAGAAGCAGCTCCAACAATTCTTGGTGTTTACTTACTTTTATTGCTGCTTCATATGAAACTACAGGTAAGTCGCTGCCCCCCTCACGACTCTCTCCTCTTCGAAGTTCCCCTTCCACTGGATCCAAGTCGCAGAATAGACTTTTGGGACACTCAAGGCAAGACTCATAGTTTGCCTCCCTATGTGGGAGTGAGGGCCGTCCTGTCGCAACGTGCCACTACCGACCAGAAACTCCTTCCCTGCCCCTTCTTCTCTCAGCACCTATCTCCGGTTGTGAGAAACAATGACAATGGCAACAGGGAGCTCTAGGTGGTAAAGCTGGCTCTTGAAGAGTGGGGACACTGGCTGGACCGGACCAAGCTGCCATTCCTGGTTGGACTCGTCATAAAAACCTTGAATACATTCGGACGTTTAAGAGACTAAGACCAGTCAAGCTCAATGACAAGGCAGATAGCTTTACTATGAGATGCATTTTTTTAGTCTTTTTTTAACAATCTATAATAAGACTTCTTTGTGTAGAAATCAAGATCGACAGAATATAAATTTTACAGCATGTGTTTTTGTAAGGGAGCTAAAAAAGTCTCCAGCAATTAAGAAAATAACACGTAACATATCACAAATATTCAGAAGTATAATAATTGTAATAAATAAAATGCTTTATGAAGCCTCAAAGACACTTTACTGTTAAAAAAAAATCTTACGGAAATTACAGGAAGGAACAGGAATAGGAAACTCTTCCTTTTTTGTGGCTGTATTAAAGTGAAATATTATAAGTGAACTGACTTTTGAAAGTTTGCATAAATGTAATGTTATGTTATCTAAATGCACTGCTCTCGGTGTCATCCAGTTTAGTTATAATATCTAACCTGACTTTGTGTAAACTCAAGTTCTGTCCAGTGTTTCTGGTATCACTGTTCCCGAAGGAAGCTTCAGTAAACAACTTCAAAAGATAGCTTTCAAGTCTTTGGTGCTATATTCATATACAAAAATACTGGTGTAATTACCTGTCATGAGGGAATGATAAACTTAGAATGTTAAGATTAAAAAACGTACATGTTTTGCATCCCTGATGTCAGGTTACGAAATGCCGCAAAGATTTATTGATTAAAATAAATGTACGCACATAGTAGTCCACAAAAAAGGCAGGCAACAAACAAGAAAACTCCACCATGGCAGAGGAGCAGGGAAATCAAGCTTGATCATGAGAAACCAGTAAACCAACACAGGATCAAACTGGTAGATGAGTGCATCGTAAACCAAATACATGGATCACACAGGGCGAACTGACAGAGAAACACTGGGACTGGGGAATGAGACACAGCTGAAGAGACACGAGGGGAGGCTGACAAGACTTATCACAGCAGGAGGCGGGGAGACAATTCCACAGGTGAGACACATGAGGACAGACAGTGAACCAACACAAGAGGACGGGGGGGTCAAGACACCAGACATGAGAGGCACAAGGAACAAGAAGTAACTAAGCAAAACAGTAAATCAAAGAACCAAACCCAAACCCCAGATACAGAAATTACCAATTAAGGATGTCAACAAACTCCAAAATGACAGGAAATATACTGAAAAAAACACCAAGATTGTGACACAAGAGGCATGAAGTAAAGCCAAAACGGATGTTTCAAGTGTCACACAATTGACCCCCTTAGCAACCAATCAAATGTCACCCCTTTTCTAAGCTGGTGTCTGAACTATCGAGCGGACCGTTCATTTCGTGAGACTTCTGAGACGATGCACCCTTATATCATCCTCTGCGGAGTATGTAAGTCCGTTATAAAATAATCTCAGTGTATGAGTGTCTAATTAACGCTAAAAATGAAATGTCAGCTAATGCTTCTATAACATTATATCTTTTTGTCCTAGTTCACCTGTTGGCAGTGAGCCAGTCGTCAGCAGTCAAACAGGACACTGGGGTTGTATCCGCCAGTGTTGGGGACAATGTGACTCTACATTGCTTCTATGACAGCCAAGTGGCGATGCACTTCTCCTGGTACCGACAAACGTTAGGAGGTGGACTTGAGCTCCTGGCTCATATCTACAAGTATGATGAGCCATCCAAAGTTATCCGGCCGATGGAGAAGAACCCTCGTTTCTCTGTGCGACGGCAGAAAGGGGTGAATCATTTACAAATCTCTGATGCCCGCATCTCAGATTCGGCCACATACTTCTGTGGAAGTTCACACTCCAACGTAGTGGAATTTGGAGAGGGGGCATTTCTAAGCGTGAAAGGTAATTGTGGCTTTGTTTTTCATTGTCTTTGACTTCAGATGAAATGCAGACGTTGCTGGAGAAGTATTCAAAATCATCAGTGTGCATTTGGTTAGAGTGTTTAAGCAAGTAAATATGCAACAGAGATTATATAACAGTTTAAATTTTTAGTCATATGAACCCACCAATCAACACCTGTAATTTAGAAATATAGGCTATGGTTCATAAGGGCTCATTTTTTATATGTTTTTGCAAAGAAATAAATGTATTCACAAAGAGGCAAATTCTCATATGAAAGCCCTTTTAAAAAAGAAAAATTAAAGGCCCTGCGTATGTTTCCAAAACTCAAATGCAATTGATAGCTTATTTTCTGTGGATTGTAGGAGCAAACCTCAAAGATATCGTCCAGTGGCCAGCCTCTGAGATCATCCAGCCAGGAGGCTCTGTGACTTTCAACTGTACCATACACACTGGGACCTGCCATGGAGAACACAGTGTTTACTGGTTCCGACACGGATCTCACCAAGGAATCCTCCACACACATGTGGACCATCATCACGTCTCCACACCACCAGGATCTCCTTTGCAGAGCTGCGTCTACCATTTGCAGAAGATGAACCTGAGCTCATCTGACGCTGGAATCTACCACTGTGCTGTGGCCTCCTGTGGCGAGGTGCTGTTTGGTAACGGCAGCAAGCTCCTCATCAGAGGTGACGATGAAGACCAAATGAGAATCTTAGTCTGGCTCTCCATCATTAGAACTGGGGTTGTCGTGTCCTTTGTAACTATTTGTATTTTGGTTTATATCAATAAGAAATGGTGAAGGCTTTAATGCAACGTTTGGCTGAAAATGTCCACTTAGCTTAGAATATCTGTATCAGTTATATCACAAAAAAATATGTTAGATATATCATTATTTTGTTGTTTGGCTTTATTACACTTGTCTTAATAAATGCAACTTTGACAAAGCTATTGTTTGTTGTTAATTCTTATCTCTGCCATATTTGTTGGTGAAAGCAAAACAAAAGTATGTACGTACGTACACATTTTCATTCATAGAGTGGTCAAGGGATCCCTGTGAATATGGCCATTCCAGGAGAATAACATGGTTGGTACCAGTGTGTGCCTTATGTAATCTTTAGCCGAGCCTCTTTAAGACAGTAATGTCAGCTGGGGTTGTCAGTGATTCTGCAGGTCTTGGAGGTTTCTAAAAAATGAAAGCAGATAACTTAACTTACCACAGTAAAGAACACTGCTGTGTTCCTGATCTGTCCTTGACTCAGGTTTCTTTATTGCTGTTTTTATTTTAGACCCTTGTGATATGTTTCTATAACAGCAAGGGGAAGAGGTTGGTAAGCAACCACATCCTGTTGAGCCTACATCTATGCAAAAAGCCCTTGTGTCTGTGTTAGAGGTCTTCGCACCTCCAAATAGACCTGAGGAAAATGAACAGCAGCAGCATGATGTGCTGTCAGTTTACAAGCAGTCCTGTGGATGAATATAGAAGAAGTCTGTTTTATCCTCCTGCAGCAACAATAAAACATTCTCTAACCAAGGGGATGACAGATAGAAGATCCGCTTCATCTTGTAATGTGTGAATCAAAACCCTAAAAGTAATCATCATACCTGGATCCACTGGTTGGTATTAAAGCCATATTGACATGCAGACATGAGACCTATGATGGTGAAAGAAGACCCTGGTCTAACTCAAGTCCTGGGTCGAGTCTTGACTCCTCAAAACCAGGTGAACCTGTGAAGACCTATAGCTGAGTTGCAGGTCAGAAAACTTTCAATTGACTTTTATGGTTTACAGTATCCCGTGAGAAACGTGTATAATTTTTAAATTAATCATGGAATTCCAATAGAAGGTCGACACCAGCTTTGGAAACACTACAATAATTGAGTTGTTGAGTTTTCCTATAGGCATATGACATATAGGCTGAACATACGATGACACTGCTGTCTTACAGTGCATCCCAGTATATTATTACAGTTTTCTCCGTTCAGTCTAATCCAGTGAGATTGCATTATTATTCATCTGCATTTAGGACATGTCCCCCATTTCTCACAGCTGCCCTCTTAAATGACTTCTCTGTACACTTTGTTTCTGACTGGGCCACTTCCTGTATTCAAGCATAACAAGACTGAAGTTTCCATTAGTGGTTCACAGCACTTCACGCCTTATTCACCACAGTAGTCAGAACAAGAGTCACGTGCAGAGACCTGGCGAGCTTAAAGGTTGCGCCCAGCTTACATTTCTGGTAAGACCTTAACGATAGCCAGAGGGGACATTTGAACATGTGCTGCCATGTCTGCATCTAAGGACTTTACTTTTCAGTAACTGCACATTTAACACCAACGTTTGCAGATGAACCCCTTGTTTTTAACATACTAGTTTACTGTTGATTACTTACAACTATTTTTGTTGTTTGCAGTGTTGAGACTTTACTATATATATGAGTGATGCCCAGTGATGACGATCTTTGGGTTTTATTTCAAAGCGATTGTTTGTGCAGCCGCCATTTTGGTAGACATTCCATCTGACAGACACACACACACACACACACACACACACACATACACACACACACACACACAAGATAGTTTATTTAGATTTAGTGTATGGTTTATCGTTTAATAAAGCCTTTTTAGAACATACTGTTGAGTTTATTTTTTTTTACATAATTTTACATGGAAACTATCAAACTCTGCTCTGCAAAGTATTTCAAATTCCTTCAGATATGCAAGCTATTAAATGGTTACTTTATTAACAAGAATTAATTCATTATTAATCAATTTCAAATTGATAGCATGTCAAATGGGACTTAATTAAATTGAAATTGGCTATTTGTCCTTTGCTGAAAGGATGCTGCCCCTAAGAGTTATGTGATATTATTTCATTATTAATAATTATTTTCATTAACTAATTCCTTCAAATCGGCATATTCCAATTGTGAGCCCCAACATAAGTGGTGCCTCGTGTAAGGTTAAATACTGCTCCCTACTGAAGCCCAACACGTGAAATAAAAGCAGGTCAAAGACAAGTGAGACAAACCAAATATATTATTTAAAAACAACAAAATGACATCATCACACTTTAGAAGTCCAGCCTCAATTATACTTGTTACAGAGGACACAGACCCAACCAAAGACTAAATCAATAAGAAGTGGATGTAGTCATTGTGGTCACCCATTGGTTTATGGACTACGGTTTTGAAGCCTTTTGACCATCGCCATCTTGGATTTTATCATATATTCTAGTCATGAAGAAGTGCTAAGCTAGAAAGACTTCTTCATAATTGACAAAGATAAAGAGCTCTTAGATGATCATGTTTTAAACTTTTTTTTTTTACCACTAAATAGGAGATTTTACATTTTATAATGGCATTTCCTTCTCCATCAGTCTTTGTCTCTGGTTTGCCTGTATTCCCACAATGAATCGTAATGGTTTTGTTGACAGTTTCGACGTCAGAATACAGTACTTCACTGTATTTCACTGTAGTTTATCTGGACGGGAGGCTTCTGGGGGCCAAACACACAGATGCATAGAGGACACCCTGCGTCTGTGAGAAATGGGAATTAAAACGATTAAGACATTTAAAAATGTGGTGCAAATTCAACAGAAAGGTCACACAGATTTGACAAATGACACTGAGGGTGCTGTGACAAACCTGATTGTCTTCAGAAGATCTAGCAGTTGCCTCTGAAGAAACAAAGAGATAACTACAGTCAACTATAGTCTGATTGTGCTGATCATATAGAGCTGATCAATATGGGTGTAAATACCTGTGAAATGTTCCCTGCGACTCTTGCAAAGTGTCCATATAAGGACCAGTATCACAATCCCAAGAAAGATGTTTGACAGCATCAGAGCAATAACGGCTGGACTCAGATCAGCTGGTTTGGTGACCACATTGTCTGCAGAAGAAAATAAACAGTGTTTAATTGATATTTTAATACGAACACTAGTGCTTGTAATTTTGGCCACTTTGAATAATGACGAATAATCAGATAATCCTTTTAGTTCTAGACTTTGTCGACATTATTCAGTAGCAACTTTCTGCTAACTTTCTCTGTGTTTCAATGTTATTTGGACTAAAACGTGCAGCGTTCTGTCTTACTGTAAATATTAATCCCGGTCCCATTTCCAAACAGTGTCTGTCCACATGAAGTCACAACGCAGTAGTAGGTTCCAGCATCATCAGAGCTGAGCTTCCTTATTAGAAGGTCGTAAATGCAGGAAGTCCTTCCAATCTCAGTCTTTCGGCAGGTCTTATCTCCGGATGAGTAAATCATTTGCGGAGCATATTTTTGGGAGTTTTTCAGCCACGTGACACTGGTGTGTTCTGCTGCACAGTAGCCACTGTGAACCGAACAGCTGAGAGTCACAGAGTCTCCTAGCTGGACTGACTTAGACTCTGACTGCTGGACGTCAGAGTCACTGATCTTGTTTGCACCTAGGGGCAAAACAAATCACAGAATTCCGCAATTATTATGTTGGTATTGCCTTAAACAATAATAATAATTAATTTAATGAGAATAAACAGAATGAATACCTTCCAGCATCAAAAATGTTCCTGATCCAAATTTAATGTCTTCGAAGTGCATGACTCCACAGAAGTATGTCCCAACATCTTCCCATGTTGTTGCAGATATGCTCAGATGACTGCTGACTCTGTCAATCTGGACTGAATAGCGTAGATGTGATTCATCTGCAAATTCAGTCTGGTTATAGAAATTATTGAATGCTGCCACAGGATGCAGTCCCTTCCCTGTAGTGAATTTGTACCACACTCTTCTTTTCAGTTCACTCTTTATGTGACACTGAATAGTCACTGAGTCTCCGAGCTTCACCATTTGGAACGCATTAGGCTGGGAGATGACACTCAACTGTGCCACACCTGAAATATACAGATAGAGATATAATCACCTGTGTGTGTGTGACGAAGCTCATTTTTTTTGTTACTTACACAAAGACAACAGCTGGAAAACGTTGACAAAGTGTAGCATCGTCTTGTCTGCTGACTGTCTTCACTGGTCCCACTTCTTCTCCCACAGCTGTTCTGACTTTCTGAAGCAACAGCAGCCGTAACACTTACCACACACATCCTTAACACACGTCCTACATATGGCCTCATCTGTCAGGTCTGCTTGGTTTTGCATTGGCTTGTTAACAAAAGAAATCCCCATCATCATGGAACAGATCTGTAAAAGTAGCTGTGCTATAATACTTGGTTCCACTGACCTGAATGAGGTCAGCCAGGTGGAGAACTAGAGCATTTTATAAAACCACAGCCTCTCTCTTATGAAAAAGTGACCCCAGTTTTCAGAGGGATTATTTCTTAAGTAGAAAGTCCTGCTTCTCGTTCACTAAAACCTGTAAAAGGCACACTATTTCTCAAACATTTTAGATAATATAGATTTCTTTTATCCCATTGCATTATGGTATGATGGCATATTATGGCAATTGTAGGTAAAAAGAAAAAAACACTAAACTGGGGGGCAATATTCCCAGAAAAAGTTGCAAATTTACACAATTATAAAGTCATGCATTTATGAGAAAAAAACTCACTTGCCGTGTATGATGCCTGCAGTGGATGACCATAGACCGTTGCCATCTGGGAAGGCCCGGTTTAACACAGTGTGGTGCCGGTATAAAGACCATAGATTTACATGAACTAATAGCTAAAGTGCAGGCCGGTCTGAAAAATGAATTGCACCATTGTTGTTTCAGAACTATGTGCTGTTTGTTGTGTGTTCATGCAACTGTCCTTAGTCAGGGCCAGTATGGGGCTAATCATCTTTGTATGCACCACATAGGCATACTTTTGCATATGCAGAGCATTACCAATTGAGGAGAAACATCCAATGGCTCTACATCACATACGTCATGGTCATGAAACATGTCCTTGGGAACACACAACATTCTCAACTCTCAACTCAACTTCTCAATTCCTCAACCGCCTATCTCACTACCTAGGCATCACCGCAACAGCTCTCTCCTGGTTCCAATCATACCTCTCTAACAGGAAACAGTCTGTCACCCTCTGCAACTCCCACTCCCCCCAGCCACCTTCAACCAAGGTGTGCCTCATCATCTTGGACTCCACCCTCTCCTTCCAGTCCCACATCAAATCAATCACAAAATCCGCCTTCTTTCACCTCAGAAATATTTCCAGACTCCAGACCCTCTCCACTCCTTGGCAGAAACCCTCATTCATGCCTTCATCACCTCCCATTACTGCAATGGAGTCCTCTCTGGGCTACCCACCAAAACCCTGGACAGGCTCCAATATGTACGAAACTCATTTGCACCAACCCTCATCCATCTCCACTGGCTTCCAATCAACTTCCGAATAAAATACAAAATCCTGAATGAAATGACTGAATGCTCCAATTTTCTCTTATAGAAGGACAAAGGCGACTTGTTTTGTTCCTGGTTCTTCTACACTTCCTCTGTCTACCAGCAGGTTACAGCGAAGCGTTCCACCAACTTCTGAGGAAACTAGTTCATAACTGGTTCTCAAAACCAGTTGATGGGAACATGCCTAATTAGCATTTCTTTTTGCAAAATTTCAAAAGTTCGCTTAAAATTCAAGTGAATGGATTTTCTGCATGCCTATTCTGAGGCCGGAGCAGATCTTTAGTCAAGGTGAACTATGGGGTCATACATGAGCCGGACAGTTTGTTTTTATCTGTAATGACTTCAACATGAACAGTCTGAAAATTGTTTTCCCCTTCAGGATCACACAGGAACCGAAGCAGACTCTTCTTAACTGCTGGAGGAGCTAATGCTTCAGCGTACCAAGAGATGTTGGACAATTCCATGCTCCCAACTTTGTGGAACAGTTTGGGGATGGCCCCTTCCTGTTCCAGTATGACTGTGGACATGGAGGAGAGAGTTTGGTGTGGATGAACTTGACTGGCCTGCACAGAGTCCTGACCTCAACCCGATAGAACACCTTTGGGATGAATTAGAGTGGAGACTGAGAGCCAGGCCTTCCCGTCCAACATCAGTGTGTGACCTCAATACACTTCTGGAAGAATGGTCAAAAAGTCCCATTAACACACTCCTAAACCTTTGGAAAGCCTTCCAGAAGAGTTGAAGCTGTTAGCTGCAAAGGTTGGACCGAAGTCATATTAAACACTATGGATTAAGAATGGGATGTCACTTATGACTTCAAGCTCAAAGTGCTTTGAATTGTGATGGTTTATTAATGACATACATTTCACCAACAAAATCACATGTATGATATGGTTTAAAAATCAAGAAGGAAAAACACAGATTATCTTGTACCTACATTCATGTGAGTGACAGCATCTATGAATCTGAGCTGCTAAATATACTTTTTTAGGTAAGAAAACAAAGCAAACTCTAAACAAAATGACCTCGATACTTGGTGTATTTTCATGAACATTATGGCAAATTTAGCAAAGACAAGAGTGATTTAATTTGGCTGCAGACCATAAAGAAGTTTAAAACGTAAATCTAAATGTACATTACACTTTAAAATTCACAAAGAAAAGTACAAATTCAATTTAAGTTCTACTGCTTTAGTCTGTAGTACACACATTCACTACAAGTCTGATCCCTCTGTCTCCTTGAGCTGTTGTGCAGGTTGACACTTAAAGCATAATAGAGCATCTGTGCGTGTTGGTTACCCTGGCAACAAAATATATATATATATCAGTGGATCATTACTTTTTCCTTGACAGAAATGAAACAATATCCAGGAAACATTGGATTGTGCAATAAAGTTGTCTGAACGATAATTCAACTGTTAATTCAAAACGTTGTTTATTCACCTTTGCATTCGCTGTGAAGGGAGCTGGAAGTCTTGCGTGAGTCTCTGGTTGTGAAACAGAAAAAGCTTTTTCATTCAAAAGCCACATTCAGTGAATAAAAGCTAAAAAAACGGCACTAGTTACCTGTGGATTGGCTGGTTCTCTTGTTCATCACGCACACTAAGAAAGCCAGTAAAATACTCAGGATGGTGGAGAACACCAAAGCTCCACTCAGGAAATACACCAAGTCAAGAGAGGCTGCCACATCTGCAGAGACAGACAGATGAAGCTTACAACAGGTTTATTTGGGAAGCACCAATGAGTTATCATCAAATGCAGCAACCTCAACTGGAAAACTTACTAACCCTCAAAGCCCAGCTTGGTCCCTTCTCCAAACAGTATGTGTCCACATGAGGCGACTGCACAGTAGTAAGTCCCGGCACCAGACAGATCCGGGCTCTTCACTGGCAGGTTGTAGACACAGGTGTGCTTTTGTGTGTCAGGTTTCCTCTCACACTGATCATCCCTGCCCCCATGGGTGTAAATGAGTCCTGGATAAGATTCTTCAGAGTCTTTGAACCAGTAAACACTGTGATGTCCATCACAGGTCCCAGTGTGTACTGTACAGTTCAGAATCACAGAGTCTCCTGGCTGGATGGTCTCAGATGCTGACTGCTGGACCGAAGCTGGGACCTTCCAACCTGAACCATGTACACTGACAGTAATGCTCGCTAAAATGTCAAATGTGTATAGATTGCAACGTATGCAGTTATAGGTAGCCGAGTCTGAACCGCCAATATCTGTTATTGTCAAGTGATTTCTGCCCTTTTCAGTATCCAGTGTGAAGCGTGAATTGTTCTGGAATTCATCATGAAACTTTTTTTTTTTATCATAAATATAGAAGGTAGAGATGACCCTTGGTTTCTGTCCCAGTATTTGTATATACCAGTAAAGCCTTGCAGCAACAGTGTCTTCATAGAAACATTGCAAGGTCAAGTCCTCCTGCTGTTTCACCGAAACAAAACTGCTCTCCTGATGAACCGATAAGGAGAACACTGGAGTGAGAAACAGTAAAGAGAGACAGAAAAATGTGGAATTAATATAATGTGTCCTTATATAAAAACATACAAGGTTAAGTATATAAACACAACTCACCCATTTCCCCCCAGAACAGACAAGTTAGATAGAGTGCAAACATGGGAGATGTCATTGCGTTCAAATTACTGTGAGAAATGACAAGAATGTCAAACCCTTTCCCCACTCTTTAGAGACAAGACTGCGTATGATTGGTCAGCCTGAAGTGACACTGTGCTCTATGTCCTACTTAAGGAAACATGTTCACTGCCACACATAGACGTGTGTTTTTTATTATTTTGAAAAGATTCACATGGATTTAAAGATTAATAATGACATAACAGCTCCTCATCTTGGTATTGGACTTAAAATTTGCTCAAAGATCTTCATATCAAATAGGAACACTGTGGAATTTTTTATCTCATGTGTTCAGATGATGTTTAGAGCGCCATAATCAGCCATTCAATTCCACTCACCTCCATTGTATTGGACTTGCAGTCGAAGTCCAATAAAAACAGCTTCATCTACATGAAAACCTACCATTGGGCATACAGTTGGACATGCTTTTCACTTTTAAAAAGCAGGCTTTTCATCTGAAAGCTAATATAATGAAATCAATAGCATATAAATTTGACCTAATGAGTATTATGCTGTTTTTGATTCAAGTACAGTACATTTTATTCGGCGGATATGACAAATAAAAATGAACTAAAGGGGTTTTTTCTTCAGTGGTCTTTGGCTTTAGAGATACCATTGCGAAAGGGTTTATTCACTTACATCCTGCTGAAAACCACAAAATGTACCTAACACACAGAAAGAGATACAAAACACATAAGACTTGGTGAAACCTCGTATACGGCTGGACCGTGTGTGGTCAAGGTGCTTAACTGCAGATCACATGACATGTAAGCTACATTTGCATAAAATGTTACAAGACTAAAACTTCATATGCGCATCTTAAGATGTTTGATTTGAAAGATCTTATGATAGATAGATAGACTTCATTGTCCCATAGAGCAATGTGTCTTGGGACACATTCAGTGTACACATACATATAATAAAACAAAAACAGAAACCTGCTAACCTGTCTCTATGCAATCACACAACCGTACACACACATGCATACATAAAGTAAAACAAAAATAATAATGAAGCTAATGACATTCAGTATTAGGGTAGTTCATTCATTAGTCAGTACTGCATACATTTGATATGAAAGGAAATAGCTAAACAAAAAAAATCTCTCCTTTTGACTCAAACCCTCTCTACAACCTGCAGCCAGTGACTTAGTGTTAGCTAATGCTAGTAAAATGCTAAAAAAAACTATCACAGTAAACAACCCAGTTATCTCCAACAACAAAAACAACAACAACAACGTATCCAACGAGCCACTTAATCACGTAAACATCTTGATGAAGTTTGCAATACTTCACTAACCAGACGGTTTCGGTTCAATCCCCTGGATCGCAGGTATAGATCTGAGTGAGCAAAGTGAAAATCATTTTATTGCCATTTAACTTAGTTGTGAGGGATTGCTCAGCACTTGACCCTCCCTTAATACCTTTGAGCAAGGCTCAGTAACCCAAGCTGCTCAGTGGCCAGCTGGTGGTTGTACTGGTCAGCTTCCATGTGTGAGTTTGTAACTGTTAGAGTCCATTTTTTTTTTCGCATGCATTTTTTCTCATCATTTCCCAAGCATACACAACTCCAGAAATGCTTTTTGACTGATTTGAAAAATGCAGAAAATCCAAACTGTTCCGAAAACATTTTTGGATGGACAAACGTTTTGGAGTCACTGTGCAAACGTGATTGACACGACTTGAGGTCATATTTATGAAATACAGAATTAACCTGCTTTGAGTACAGACACCAAGGCCCCAAGACTAGGCGTAGTCAGCGCGCAGCGCATGTGCAAGTTTCGTGCACCGCGCAGGCTAGCGCAACTCAGATCTTCACCAATCAAATGAACTCCTCTCCTCTCCTTTAATGCGTTAGGGGAGGTTCAGTGCAAGTTCCGTCACTTGACAACCCAATGACAGAAGCAGCGCCGCCTCCCACCACGCGCATCACGCGCTGTGCGTGTGTATCATAATAATAACAATGCCCATATTATAAAAAACAGGAGAGAGAGAGGGAGATGTTTTGGTCCGAGAGGCTGAGTTTCCGTTACGCGTGCCATCCGCCTTTGATCTGACGTCAGATGTGACGGGACAATCTATATAGATATAAATTCACGTGTTGATTCAATTAGTTGCATTAAATAGTGTTTGTTGTGATTATTTATTGCATTTAAATGTGCCTGGAACCAGGGGCGTTGCTAGACATAAAGCTCTACTGGGGCACAGGCCCCCTATTACTAAAATCACATAAAAGAGCAGTGCACCGGCTACGACATGCACACTGCCGTGCACAGACGTAATGTGTGACCACAAGGTGCGCGCCTCAGCTTGTATTTTGAGTTAAACTGCGTTGGTTTGAGATTGTGGATGAAAAAGAAAATCCATTCTTTTACCGTTATTATCAATATAAATTAATCCACTGCCAAATATAGTAGCTCGTAAAAACGAACGGGAGATTTTACTGGGGCACGGCAGATCAATACTGGGGCACGTGCCCCACTAAAAAGTGTCTAGCGACGCCCATGCCTGGAACTGTGGAAACCTGCCTGTGAGGTCTCGGTGACGTATGCGCACTGCGCGCCGTCAGCCAAACTTCCACTCCGCCAGCTGTAATTCACCTTGAATAAATGGACTTTATTTGCGCCTTGTGCTTACGCCAAGGGTAGACCAGGTTGGAGCTGGCGGGCTTTCAGCGCAGTCTCGGCAAGGCTTTTTGCCAAGAAACTTCCGCTACGCCAAGCTGAATCTGTGACGCCTCCCCCTGCTGCGCCGCCACACCCATCTTGGCGCAGGCGATCCACCAAACTGCCAAACTGACCTGCGCAAGGCTGTGCGTGTCGAAACTTGCATTACGCCCACTCCGCCACCCTGTGCTGCGCCACGAAACTAGGGCCCACCATGTTTTTTTGGAACTAAAACTTTTTTTCCCCAGTGTGTGTTTCACCCAGGCGGCAACATGTGGTTCTGAAAAGTGAAGTCTGATTGTATGGAAGTCTATGAGAAAATGGTCCTACTTCTCTCTTGATTATCATCTCAGTAAACATTGTAGACATGAGTTTATGGTCTCAATCAGTTTGAAGTCTTCTTCAATCCAGCATGATGTTCAAAATACCTGCATTGTCCAGTAGCTGGCAAGAGAGGGTCGAAGATCTGCTTCACATGAATGCCTTCGTATGGGAATCTAATTCTTGAGGAGATGTCCTTCTGTTGAGGTGGGAAAACATGTGATTGTTGCATTTGCATGTGTTCCCAGTCTTTAAGCTGATTTCAGTTTAGTTATTATTATGTTATTGATTCTATTTTAGTTTTATTGATGTTTGTGGTCTGTATGTACTGGCTTGAACTAAAACTGAAGTAAAAGCTCTATGATTATATCAGGTTTCGGGCAAGGAGGGAGGAATCAGATGCAGAGGCAGTGTGAAAAAAGGTCTTTATTCCAAAAACTCAAAACTACAAAACAAAATATATAAACATAAACTGCAAAAAAAACAACTTAACTGTGATTTCTTCGGTGGCTGTGATTCATGACGTGACAAGAGACGTAGGACGAACTGGCACAAGACAAGGGGAGACGCAGACTTAAATACACAGAGGGATAATGGGCAACAGGTGACAACAATCAGGGATCAGGGATGACATCAGACCAGGGAACACATAGAGGAAGGGCAATTGACCTGAAACGAGAGGGTAGTTATTTTCAAAATAAAACAGGAAATAACAAGACAAAAACCCAAGATGAGACATTACCTCACCAGCATGACAGATTATCAATCAAGTCAAGTCAAGTCATCTTTATTTATATAGCACCTTTCATACATATAAAAATGCAACCCAAAGTGCTTTACATTAAAATAAAATAAAAATTAAACAGACCCTTTTAACATACATACCCCCCCTGCATTGTGGGATCAAGAAGAGGGAAACTGGTGGATCGAAGCCGTTCTCTTCAATGGTGGATACTGTTTGGACCCGACACACATACCATAGAAGAACTCAAAGGTAAGGTTAACATCATTAGCCTAAAATATTAGACAGCTTGTCACAACTGTCTATTAGTTGTGTGAGTTAGTAAATTAACATCTTTTGGATCAAGGTACCTCACTTTATGCTCCACTTTTTTGGCTGTTAAATCATTTCAAAGCCGTTTTTCTCCGCGAAACTTTGCCTCACAGGGAAGTACCTTATATCTTTGAAAAGTTCAAATCGTGTGTTCGTTTATTGGTCTCTGAACGTCTTTAGGAGGCATAGTTTGTGAGTTATTCGACCGGGAATACGCGGTGTTTTTTCCGCGAATTAGAATGAAAGTCAAAGTAAGCTAACGTTAGCCTCCAGCTGCAGCAACTAAGTCATTTCAAAGCCGTTTTTCTCCGCGAAGCTTTGCCTCACAGAGAAGTAACTTATATCCATGGTTGTCTTTGCTTATTGTTTACAGGTGCTTCTTGGGCATTAACCCAGAGATGGGTCCACGTCGAAGAAGAAGCATGGAGCCATCAATCCAAATGTGAGCACACTACAGAGAAAGCTTGTTGACTTGGTCAGTTTAAATGTGAAATTGTTGCGTAGTTAATGTCAGAATTTTCATATTGTATATGTTCACAAGTTGTTGATTGTTAAACCGTTTTTATAATTATTAAACATTTAAAATGAGTATTGTCTTTGTTTCCTTTGTTCTTGCAAATCCAAAGCATGTTTGTGTGGTAAAATCACAGTTGATGAGTCAAATTTGCAATATTTTACTGTATTATTTAAATTGTAAATTTACAGTAAATTATTGGCTACTGAGTTGCATTACTTTTACAGTAAAAAATTTAAAATACAGGACAATTACTGTAATTTACATACAGCTACATACTGCTATATCACAGTAATTCCATGGGCATGGCAACTGTGAAGTTACAGTATCTGTAGTTGCATTGTATTTTACTGTGAAATATTTACAGTACATTATTGTGAAACATAAGCAGTACATTACTGTGAAATATTTATAAGAAATTACTGTGAAATTACTGTAAAAGTAATGCAACCAGTAGCCAGTAATTTACTGTAAATTTACGGTGAAAAATTTTACAGTGCAGGGGACGCCGCCACGGAGACCACCCCGACCCAGACAGATAGGGACCCATACCATGGCCATAAAGCCCTGGGGCAGGACTCCCCAACTGTCAAGGCCTGGACAACCCCCAGGACAGCACCCCTGCAGGCAGGCCAGACAGAGCTCCCGGAGTGGAGTGCCCCCATGAGGAGAACAATGGAGCTGGAAACTAAGAGACAATAAAAATAGATAATTAAAAGAAATGAAAAACCTCCTAAAACAACATAAATGAATGTTAATATGAATTACTGAAAGTAAAACAAAAATAAATAAGTAAATGAATAATAAAACCTTTAAGAGAAAATTAAGACAAAGTAAAATGACAGGACAGGATAAATGAGTATAACTAAAAGAATAAAAAGGACTTAGTTAACAGCTAAATTAAAAAGGTGAGTCTTGAGCCTGCGTTTAAAGCAGAGACGGGGCGCTACTGACCAACATTCTTTTCACACCCATGCTACTTCCTGAGTTTTGCAAAAAGACATGACAGCATAGGATGGCTTATCGGTCGCCTTTTCTGAAAGAGACAAGCTTTCTTTTTTATATATATATATATAATTATTTTTATTGTTGCATGCAAGAGGCAATACAGGTATGTGTGTATCATATACAGTGCTTTTTACCATCTTACAGTTTATAAACCTCCCTATGATTTTAACATCATGCTCACACATTCATAGTGCAACACAGACACACCCGCCCCCAGATAGCCTCCCACCACACACACATTTTGACACACAAATAAACCCTCCCTCCACTTCTCAACACACACACACACACCCACGCACACACATTTTGACACACAAACAAACCCTCCCTCCCCTTTTCAACACACACACTCATATATATACACACACACACACACACACACACACACACACACACACACACACACACATTTTGACACACAAACAAACCCTTCCTCCCCTTCTCAACACACACACTCATACATACACACACACACAAAAGAGGAAGCAATGCTTTATTTTAATGCTTCATTTTAAAAGCCTTACAGGTTCCCTGTGCTGCGAGAAGATAAAAAAAGACATGTATAGCAGAACAAAGCTCTGCTGGATAGCACTTCATTTACTATGTTGAACTTCATCGACAGATAACTCAAACTAATGGTTCTACACACACAATTTGGGATGGGTTACTTTTTGGGAAGTTCAGCACGACATGACAGTATTGAGGACGACGCTCCAAATGATGATGAAGTGAAATTGAAGACAAAAGAGTTTGTCAAGCAGCCATATGATCTCTATCTGCAGCAGGACCACAGCTGCTTCAAGCAGTGATTAACTGTCATTTTGTGAAATGACAGTTAATAGGAACTGTAGTGTAAAAATTACACTTAAAATTAAATTGCAGTATCAAACTTGCTGAGGCAATTAGAGTCCAAAATTACTTTAGAAAGCATTTTATTTTTACTACTGATGTGTGAGGAAGGCCTCTCCAAATAAAAAAAAATCAAGTGAAAATGTCTGTGGGTTTTGTTCCATGCTTAGTTAAAAGAACCGATAAAAAAAATCCTTCAAAGACATTACATACAGGTACATTGGGTCATATTTTTACAGTTGCATCAATGCTTTTTCTCAGTTTATAGGACATGTGACTTTATGCATTGGCTTTTAACATACTAATATTAATATTCAATTATACGTGTCAAACTATATATATTTGCGATTGAGAAGTGAAAAGGCAGCGGTGTTATTTTGAAACTACTGTAACAAACAAACGGCATCACGAATAAGACCACATAGACATCCTGTCTGGGGGGAGAGCGGGGTGAGAGCCGAGCGGAAGGGGGACAACGAAACTGCTTGGTGGTGAACTTGATGTGTGCGAGCTTGAGCGACAATGACCAGAATGGAAACTCAGAAACAATATCTTTTTTCATATCTTTTCTTTGAGTGTTAAGAGCTGAAAAAAACCCACCTAACCTTTATTACATCATTCTCAAATTGATTTTGGGACGAGGAGGAATGGGAAAAACATATTTTTCACAGACATAAAATAAAATAAAATAATTTTATAAAAGAATAAATTGAGGAAAGTGGAAATTCCATCATTTCAAAATAAATGTATATTTTGATCCAAAACCATAAAACTGAGCATTTTTGGTAACAAGATGAAATGACAAGTTGCTCTGACATTGTTCTAGGGCTTTAACTAGAAAGGATGGTGTTAAGACTTACTGAGAACCCCAATAATACCTCTAACCTTTCTTTGAAATCTTTTCTTTGCTATGTTCAAATGCACTGTCTAACTTATCTTTACCATCATAGATACCTAGTGGTCACGGCAACATATAACTGTTGAGTAAGCACTTCAGTAAAATGTGTTGATCATTGAATAATTCATCATGGTTTAGGACTGCTGCTCTCTACTGACCAAGAACCTAACTGCACACAATAACTGAATAGAAATAAGGCCTGACACTGAAATTAAAGGGACATGCCACTGAGTTCACTATGAAGTTCAGTTTTCTAATTGTGTTAGTGAGATAATATCTTGTCCTGTTATATAGTATTAACACAAAAATAGGGAGCGTATAACTATATATATAAAATACCCTGTTACTTTGGAGCTTTCGGAGGAAATTATCCAGTGCTTTTGGAGTTGAACCAGGCAGCAGCCTCCGGGTTCTGCAAGTGAAGCCTGAAACTTGCTTTGTCTCTGCTGGCCATCAGGGGGCGACTCTTCTGGTTGCAAATAGAAGTCAGACTGCTTGGAACACTATGAGAAAACAAGCCTACTTCTCACTTGATTTATTATCTCAGTAAACATTGGAAACACAAGTTTATGGTCCCAGTTTCAAGTCTTCTTCAATCCAGCATGATGTTCATTTAGTACATGATGGTACATTTAGAGTCAAATAGACGATAAAGCAGGGTGTGCTTTAAGGCGGGGCTACCTTGCGATTGACAGGTCACTATCATCACTACCACGCAAGCAGTGCATTTAGCTACTACGATTTAGCAACACTTAGCTGTAAAGTTCGTCAGATCCATCCGTTGCTCCTCCACAGTCCAAAGGTCACTCCTGTTCACTGGTTGCAGAAATTCAAGATGGCAACTGGAAGCTTCAAAACTGTAGTCCACAACCAATGGGTGACAACGTTCACATCTTAGTCTATGAATTGAATCACACTGGGATCTAAAATTCTCTGGATGGCATGGGGACTAGAGGACTGGAGGACGACTTTGCTCTACCTCTGAGCCACAGCCATCCTCATTTATTATAATCTGTCTCTTATGAGTGTTGACTTATGGAAGTGCAACATTAAATAGTTGGAATGCCCCTTTAGCCACAGTAAAATCATCTAAAGTCACAGTAGTCCATATCATCTTTAATACACATGCAGAGTGATCAAAACAGGAAGATTTACAGTAAGTTTTATGACATTATTTTATTTTTCAAATGTTATTTTTACCAACTCAAGAATATACCTTTAACTTCACAATCAGGCATAGACAGGATCCAAAGGATGTTAAAGAAACAGAAGTTGTTTCTTAAGGTGCTAAATTTGAAATTCAGTGCATATCCATGCTTGAGTGTTCACGACGATCATGAGTTCTCAAGTAGATGGTATAATGATACCATCTCTTTACATAGGAAATACTGGTTTCCTGTTACATCAATGCTCTAAATTTTGATTTTAGCACCTTTAAAGGTCCCATATTATACATTTCAATTTCAAACAGTTATCAGAGGTCCAACAACACTGGATTCGATATGCATTGCCCCAAAACCCATCCATGGTCCTGAATTTCAGCTGTCTAAAAGCTGCTCGATGAACTCTGCTGAGAACAGGCTGTTTCTGTGCCTGCGACTTTAATGGCTAATGAGCTCCCTCTGTCAACACCTACTTGGAGATTGACGAAGACGATGCTGCTTATGCTAGCGGCAGCATGCACCAGTGTTTACGTGGATGTATTGCTATGGCTCGCCTCTGTGTCTCAGGTGAAGTTGTTGGGGCCTGTATTGTGGGGACAGATGCTTTTACAAGGGTCAGTGTCGAGGCAAAACCAGCTTTGTACTGACCCTTGTTTGTCCGATGTGAAGGACCAGTTTATAGGTGTAGAGCCCAGAGAACACTTATTTTTATAATATGGGATCTTGGGGTCAGTGGAGGTGTAGTAAATACAGTCACTTCAGGTCTGACTGTCTAACTCCAGTGTAAATGGTCTCCTCCTCTGTGCTCCTCTGTCTCCTGCCCTTGCCTTGCCTCTTTTTGAAGTCCAAAGCAACGTACTGCATAGCATCACATTCCTCATTCTGCACAAAATAATAAAGCCAAATTATAATGACCAGATGTTAAACAATACCGTTTCTTATGATAGGAAGATTTTTTTCAGTTTACCTGACTGTTACCAGTGAATTCTGGAACACTCGGGGGAGGGTGCAGCTCTACAAAATAAAAAAATAAAAATTACATTTATGGTCATTACTTTCCACTCTGTCATTAGGGATCAGTTCACACAAATTACAAAAAAGGAGAATTATCCAGATTACCCATGACATTGTTCCAAAAAAAATACAGGGTAAATAAAACCAAACTATCTGCATGCTTGAATATCACTAAATACGATTATATGGTTGAGAAATATGCATGAATGAGTCTTTACTCATGCACTCATCAAAAGATTCTTCTCTAGAAAATATTATTCTATTGTACCTGCAGAAGGAAGATATTTCCTCTTAGACATTTTGCAGAGGATGATAATTAGGATGATGTTCAAGATAACGGACACAAGCAGAGCAGCAACCACACATTTCATCAAGAGAGGACTTGTATCATCCTGTTTCCCTATGAAAAGAAAAAGCAATGTAGACAAGCAATCAAATAAAAGGAGCTTTAATTTTAGTTTTTTAAGATGTTGCTCACCTCCAACTTTCAGTTGCGTTCCGTTCCCAAACAGTATCTCGCCACACAAAGCCACAGCACAGTAGTACGTCCCAGCATCAGACAGGCTCACGTTCCTCTTCGACAGGCTGTGAACGCAGCTCTGTGCAGGAGGCTCAGACTCCAGCCTCTGTACACACTGACCGCTGCTGCTGTGTGTGTGGATGTACATCATTCCCAAATGGGAGTTTCTTGAATTCTCCTTTTTGAACCAGTAAACACTGTGTTCTGTGTTACTGGTTCCAGTGTGCAACGTGCAGTTCATAGTCACAGAGCCTCCCGGCATCGCAGAGTCGGACACCGACTGCTGGAGGAAAGACCTGCGACTGGATTCTGAGAAACAGACATTCTTTAAAAAGGCTTATGATGTCAAACTAGAAAAAAAAAATGTTTAATGAAAATAGTTTTCTGTGTCCAAATAAATAAATAAATATACCTTTTATGACCAAAAACACCCCTCTATCAAATGCAGTGACTGCAACACTTGTGTGTCCACAGAAGTACATAGCTGAATCCGAGTCCTGGACATTGGAGATGTTCAGGTGGTAGAACCCAGCTCCGATATGAACTGAAAGGCGTTTGTTGTTTTTAAACTGGTTGTGGAAGCTGTTGGTGTAAGGTGAAGGTTTGTAGAATGTGGATATTAATTGAGGTTGCTCCCCTGCAACCTGCTTGTACCAACAGAGATTATTGGCCTCAGAGGTGTAGAAACACGGAAGAGTCACATTGTGGCCGGCCTCAGCGTAAAGCAGAGCACCATCTAAAACACACAGAGATACGTCAATACAAGAATTTAAAACTTCTCAAAAATCACCAGCAATTAATTTTGTGTGACTTACAGGCTCTGAAGAGAGAAACCAAGAACACGTAAAACTCCAACATCCTTCCCCGATAACTCTTCCAGTGTGATGGGGTGAAACCGCCGTAAAGGGGTCGAGGACAGAAGCTACACCGTCAGTGGAAAAATATCTCTACGTGACCCAGGTGGTGTAGATGTGGGTGTTTCCAAAGGAAGTGATAGGCTGTTGTAATTGGTCCGTTGACCTTGCCTGAACCCAGATCTTTCAAGAACATCCTCCAATGTTGTATTTTTTGTGGTTTAGATGTGCTTAAGATGTATAATAGTGCACCAGGCTTGTGTGCACTAAGAGTCTGCATTGTTTTCTCCATGCAAATGAAGATTCACATGACTCCTTTATTTGATCATTACACTAATTTATCTGAGGGGGGCGCCAACAACACACTGACAGAATGAGATCTTAACTATTGCCTTAACTATTGTGTATTTTTTTTCTTTTACAAGGCAGGGCAAGTACATTTGAATACACCTTTCAATGACAAAGGCAAATTAATACACAAGACATAAAACATAAACACATAAAAAAACAAACAAAGCAGTATTAAGAGACACAAATTATTAGGATTTTAAATGTAAAATAGGGATGGATAAGATTAAATAATACATATCTAAAAATCCAATAAACAGACTGATCAACAGGCTGTTGAAAATGACAGAGCAGTTACAGCACTGTGCAAGGTGTGAAAGAACAGAAGTTTTGAGGCCTAATTTAAAGGTCCCATATTACACTGTTTTTCATCAATTTCACACAGCTGTTAAAGGTCAACAACACTGTTTTTAAAATACATTGCCCCAAACCCATCCATGGTCCTGATTGTCAGCTGTCTAAAAGTTGCTCAAATGAGCTCTGCTGAGAACAGGCTGTTTCTGTGCCTGCACCTTTAAATGCTAATGAGCTCTGTGTCCCTCGTTACTGAAGCAGTCCGATGTGAAGTATTTAGCACGCACATACAAGCTAACATGGGCCGTAGCCGGCACATTGTCATTAAAAATGTAACGCAACCATGATCTCTTCTGTTCTTCTGAAGCTGGGACTGAATATAAGCAATTATGTTGATTTGTACAACCAACAACAGAACAATTTGCGTGTCTCACTGCTATTTCACCGCAGGACACACAAAACTTCACCTCAGTGATGAATGCCCCCCTCTCGGATATCTCCTATCATCAGAGGAGTTTGGTCTATGCAAATGACTCCCTTCATTACTTAACGATGGGAGCTGAATCTGAACAGCCTGTTGGAGTGCCGTTGTACCAGTGGAGGGGCTAAAAGACCATGCAGAAGTCGCTTGTTTTCCTCATTCTGGGAGTTGACAGGTTCAGGGAGCACCAGTTTATATGTGTAGAGACCAGAGAAATGTTTTTCATAATATGGGACCTTTAAAAGAAATGAAGATGGGACCAGTTTTCTGGGCATTTTATCCTGATATGTGGTTCATAGAAACACAATGCTTCTGCTTCCTGTTCAGGTTTGACACTCTCAGTGTAAAGACTGTGTAAAATTAACGCATGAAGACACTTTCATAAATCCCACTGAGACATGCGGTAAATCATGTCATTGTAGATGTGTTCTTAAAGGTTCAGTGTGCAGCATTTAACAGAAATGAAATTTAATGTTTACGCTTTGAATGAGCCCTTTAGAACAACATAGGGACTTGGTCATTTTTGTTCAGTCGTGTGCAGTTACCAATCAACAGAAAGTAGTCCCCTTCCAAGGGAGTTCCTAGTGTTAAGGTTTCAAAAAGAGAGACACATGCATATCTTGAATGTGAGATTTCAAATTGATTACATGTTGCCATATTTGGCAACATACACTTGAACACTATGTACTGATGTGGGTAGTGTGTGAATTTTGACAGGGTAGTGTTATCTTAAATAACACACTGCTGTTATATGCTAACTGGAGGCTTGGAAGACCAGCCGGTGGTATAGCTACAAACATCTTGCCCTATCGGCAGTACCTCAGATCAGACTGATACATTAACCCGAAATGGCTTCTGAATTAGTGAAAAAAACCCTATATTGTGTAATTTAAATTTGTACAGTTCAGTGTCTGCCTTGTAAATCGTAACCGCAAAGATGTCACCTGTTGAGGGTGAGTGTGTCCAGTGTTTTGTACTCTGCTTTTTGCTTTTTTTCCTTCAGTATTATACACACATGCAGCATTTGAATTACTTTTTTAAAAAACGAAATGATGTACTTTCTAGAAAACACTGCTGTCTTTGCCTTTACAATGTGCTGATGCTACATGAACTGTAACATTTGATGTTAAAGAGAGATTAGCACGTCTTCTCATGTTTCACCATGTGACATCCTCACTCACTCGCTCACTCACTCATGCACTCACTCACATGTTGGGTAACTTCTGCTTTGCTTGCTCTCAGCATTATCACACCCATGTGTACATTTCCTCTCTTGGTGCTCACAGAGTGACACGCCTCCACAACTGACCTTGCACTTTATACTTAATATAAAATGTTCTTTTTGCAATTGCCAAGACACAAAAACTGATACTTCAGATACTTGGCAGAATTATTAACATGTGCAGCCTATCTATTGCCTGTAGTACAATATATCCAGGGTACCCTTTGGTTATCCCAGGGAGTTTACATCATATGACCCCAAACAGGGAATGTTTCCTGTCAGTGGAGCCGCATATTTATTATACAAACCAAGAGCAAACTGTAATATTATTATAAATGTATTAGATATTATTATTAGACAAATATAGCACGGTCACCGCAGAGCGAGAGGGTCCCAGGTTCGATTCCCGGGTCGGGTTCGGATTCCTTCTGTGTGGAGTTTGCATGTTCTCCCCCGTGTAAACGTGGGTTGTCTCCGGGTTCTCCAGCTTCTTCCCACTGTCCAAAGACATGCAGGATGGGGATAGGTTCATTGATGACTCTAAATTGCCCGTAGGTGTGAATGTGAGTGTGGATGGCCGTCCTATCTATCTACCCGCCTCCAGCCCCCCGCGACCCTGAATACAGGATAATTGGATGGATGGACATATGACAGAGTTAAATACCAACCCAGTTTAAACTGCCAAATGCAGGAAGGACTGGCTAAAAATGTGTTAATTGAAAGGTTTATAATATCACTGGCCCATGGAGCACAATAGAGTTACTACTACTGTAATTACATTTGTAATTAAATAAATGTGATACTTTGATGTAATCTCATAGAATATACTTTTTTCATTCCCTTTTGGGAAAATATTGCATGTTGGACAATATTAGCCTCACTCTTTCAGCTGCAACCCCGGCAGTGTGAATCATTGTTGGAGTAAATGCAGTCAGCAGAGTGGTGGAATACCTTATTGTCCCATACAACAAAAAATGTTGTATTTCTTGCCCTTTGACGCATTCCCCTGGCACACTAAAAAAGAAATGAGCCTCTCTGTGTTGTACAGCCCAATGACAGGTTTATGCAGAGACAAACCATCATTGGAAAGGGTTGCACACATTGTTATATTTGCCCTTCTCTGGCCTGGTACATGGACTGTTGCACGTTGCCCAATGACATTTCTTCCTCGTCGTCTTGTTTTTGCCAGGTTGAATCCTGCTTCATCCACGTATAGCAATTCATGTGGAATCGGTGTGGCCTCCATCTCCATGACTGTCTGAAAAAAAGGAAATTCATGGTTTTACAGCATAACAAACACATGTCCACTTGGTTACTCATGGAACAAACATCTTACTTGAACATATTGATAACGTTGCGGTTTGACACAGTCTCCATTCCTATCGAAAGGTACTTTGTACAGTTGCTTCATCCAAACTTTTTTCTTCTCGAGCACTCTGGCAATTGTTGTAGTGCTGACGGTGGTCACATTGGCAAAGGTTGCGTTGTCTCCCAGCACTTTGTCCTGTATTTCCCTCAACTTTATGGCATTGTTTGCGATGACCATATCAACAAGAGCGGTTTCTTGGTCCGACTGTTGAATGCTGCAAGTTTGGCTGCACCCTAAAACCAGGGTCAATTACTGTGGCCCTGATTTCATCAGATACCACAGCTCTTGGTCTTCCTCCCCTTCCTCTCCTGGCTGCTCTTCTCTCTCTACCAACTTCACCCACTGCTCTTTGATCCATACTTGAACAGGAAAAGAATCAGAATCCACTCCTTTTGTATATGCTTTCTAATGAGGCCAAAAGCAGATCACCTGAATCAATTTTCAGCTGAATACTACCATCAGCTGTTTGTAATTGCATCTTCGTTTTATTTATTTTTATTGTCAATATTTTTTATATAATTTTGAATAGATTTCAATGTGGCTGCAGCAGAAATTCCCAGTGTTTTCTCCCCTATCATTCTGTTTTGAGTGTGTTTTAACTGTTTTGAACAAAGTGTGTTAGCATTGAAAAATGTGCTGTTAAAGCATATAGTGTTTTGCAGGTGTGACCTAGTGAATGAGAAAAGACTTCACCCATTTCGGTGACTGTGGTCACTGAATGCACTTTGTCTGAAAGCAATGAAAAGTCAGACACAGTTTAGCCCAAATGCATTTCTGTTTTGCAGACTGTGCTAAGAGTTTTGAACATGTCGCTTCAGTTTCGACCAATGCGTCTTAGCAATACATTTTTCTTTTGTAACTTTCTTCATATTTGAGTAATACCATCTCCTGATCCACACATCAAACTTTAGTTTGTATGTTGGTGGTTAGTTGATCTCTTATCTCAATCTTAACCTACCTTCCGAGAATGTTATTTGATGAATGTCATGTTATTGTTGACCCAGCTGAAGTTAGCTTTAAAGTTTTTTTCCCATTGCTAAACAACAGTGGGCACAAGTGGAGCACTCTAACCGCGGTCTGCATCACCAACAGTCACCTGAGCTAAACAGTTTACATCAGCTGCAAAAGTGGCTCTGTGCAATGAAACACTTTGAACAATCGCCATGGCGACAACACACACTGTCACTCAGAACATACTTTTCATCTTTACTGTTTGAATCATTTGAGTGACTTCACACAAATCAATATTTTATCAATCAATATCTTTCACATAAACGTTTTTTATTTCATAACATACCAGTTTTTTAGGTAAACAAGAAGGAATAAAAATCAGCAGTTTGCTTCAATAGATATATATTTTTATTTTTTCTGTAGTCATTTACTAATACTATTGTAGACAACAACGTCAACAATAGGATTGTCCTGCATCTTAACATATCCTTCCCCTTCCTCCTGTTGGGAACCTTTGGCTCCAATTGTAAACCTATATTTTACAGTAAACGCTGCATATTTTTGTGTAAATATTCTATCATTGCAATACAGAAATCTATTCATTATTTACTGTGAGTCTCGCCTGTTCAGTGGACAATTCACATTACAGATGCAACTGTAGATCTTTGCAGATTGTGTTGCACCCTCAACCAGGTCTCTCTCAATGAGAGAACATGATCCACATCATGGTCGAGAAGTGTGGCCCTTATTTCATTGGAAGTTACAGCTCTTGGTCTTCTTCTAGGTCTTCCTCCACGCAGCACCTCCCTGTCTCTCTTTTACCTCCACCAACCTGTCTCCCTGCCACTCTTCTCCCTCCACTAATCTGTCTCCCTGCCACTCTTCTACCTCCACCAACCTGTCTCCCTGCCACTCTTCTCCCTCCACTAATCTGTCTCCCTGCCACTCTTCTACCTCCACCAACCTGTCTCCCTGCCACTCTTCTCCCTCCACCAACCTGTCTCCCTGTCTCTCTTCTCCCACCACCAACCTGTCTTTGTTGGTCCATTTCCAAAAAAAGTCTTTCATGTGTTCTGAAGTTGCAATCATCAGTGTTTGAAAGTCAACAGGCTGAAATCATTGTGTTTTGAATGTGAGGTTTACAGTTTTGGCAGCAGTGTGTTTAGCATTTGAATAAAATGCTGTAAATCCAGTGTTGTGCATGTTGTGGTTAAAGTCAGGAGAGAAGTGTGTAGAGTTTTGAAAACAGTTTTCAAGCAATGAAAAAGGAACTAGAGTTTGGTCCACGTGAACTGCTGCTGTGCAGACTGTGGTTAGAGTTTTGCGCATTGAAAAAAACTGTAACGTTATCTTGCTGGTCGGGAACTGCTAGCTTACTAGACGTCCCAGGCTGGTGTTGCTGTTGTGTAATTTACTGTTGTGTTGTGTGATTTGCTGTTGTGGTTTGCACTTCGGCGCCACTGTAATTCGACATACAGGAAGTAGTTTCACAACATGTTGCAAAAACTTCTTGAGATGTATGTTTACTGATGTGATAAATCAAGAAATAATTAGGGTCATTTTTGTCATAGTCTTCCATACAATGAGACTTCTTTTCCCCACCCCCTGATGGCCAGTTGAGAGAATGCAAGTTAAAGGCACTTTTCAATGCTGGAGGTTACAGAATGGTTATGCCTGAATAGTCTTTGCAATTTACATTATTATTTATTTAAGGTGGAAGTAACTCTTTTTTGCTAATTGGGTGCTGGAGAGATGCTGCGAGCAACCCACAAAAATTAGGGCTATTTAAAGCATAAAGAGGATACATTAGCATAAATGGAATACAATATGAGTTAGTATGTTTTCTTGTGTGTTTAAAAACTAGAAAACTAGAATTGCTGTGTTTTCGTTGCCTTAGAATTAACTGTTAGTATCTAAGTAAGGTCAGCTCCTCTTTAAAGAGCTGGCAGCCATGTCAGTGTCCCAGAACAGACAGACCAAATACTGCTTCTAGAGAGCGCCATTCATTGTTTCATTTTTCACTCTGTAGTTCTCCTATATGCCTGACACATGGGAGGTTTCAGATGATGCAAGGGGAAGGTACATGAAATAATATATCCAGTGCTGCACTGTTTTTATTGTTATCCAGTGTTTAAGTGAATTACTTGCTATTTATCTGTTCATCACCATGAGCAATGAGCCCTTTGAAACCTACGAATTGTGTTGCTGATGTGCCCCAAAATGATCAGCGTCGTACTGCGTTACCTAAACCGTTTGATATCATAATAGTTAGCAGCAGAATTATCATCTGGTTTCATACACAAACAATGCTGTTGATAATAGGATTATTTACTGATTGGAACTTTTTGGCTTGTTTTACACAGATGCGTTTTTTTTTTTGTGTGATCCATAATGACATGTAATCTAATATAGACGTATAGTATTTGTGAGAGGAAGTCCAATGTGTAATGTAATGTAATGTGAGTTCCAAATTAAAAGTATTCAGTAGCCTAAGTGATTTATTTTCATATTCATTTATTTATTTATTTGTTCGAGTCAAGTCTGCCTTTGGGCTGAACACACATAAATCAACGTGAGTGAAACAGCTTATTTTTTTTTATCTTCAATCTACGCTGTATAGTCACAATTGTATGTTGTTGTTTTCCTGTTATTTCAGCACATCCAGGTCAGTCTGTTTCGTTCTCGTTGGCACTCTTTGATGTTCAGACTGCTGTCACACAAGTGATTTTGGTAAAAAGGTCATTAGGCACTTTTATGATGCCAAAAAGCAAGAATGTCTGCAAAGCAAAAACATTAAAAATGTTTCCTAGATTTACAGGAAACTAAATTATTATGAAACGATAACCCACAAATATTTTTTGTGCACTGAGATTGAAATTAATAATTTCCTCACTCAGTTGCTTTCCAAAAACATTTGACCTACTATATTAATATCAAAGGCTTGACTCTTGCTTTGAGGGGGTTTTGTAACACTTAGCTCATATAATTTTTTTTGGAGGTTTGTGACTTCCTATTACTGTACTCATACGCCCATTAGAGAAGTGCTGGGTACAGTGTCATGTAGAAAGTCAACAGATCTGCCAGAAGGCCGGAGGAACAGGTGAGTGATTTCTTTTGCAAGGTCTGTAGGCTATGCTTCGAACAAGGAGTTTATTGCCAGGGGAAGGAGAGAGTGCAATTGTATTCACAATCTTGCAGTCAGACAGTTAAATTAACTTTGCAAATATGCATCAAAAGCAGAGTAGTAAGCACAAACTGGAGGGCAATAGGTCTCACGATATTTTCTTCACCCAGGGCTGAAAAAAGCAATGTTTTTGCAGTTTTTATTACAAATGTGAACAACCCTAATCTGTCCGAATTTTAGAATGAGTGATTTTAATTGTAATGTGATTTCCAATTCAAACATTTAGATATGTGTCTAACAGGATAAGCATGCATTATGCTTACTGCCTAACTTATAAAAAATGTAATTCATAAATGATTTCAGCCCTTTGAGTTAATTTTTTACATTTTCATATACAGTATGTTCTAACATGCCGAGATATTTACAGAGCATGAGTCGTGTGAGATGATAAGGCAGTCAAACAGTTACACAAGTGGCATTGAACAGAGCTACGGAGAGGATGTGGGAAATGTGAAAGATAAGACTGCAAAAAAAAAAAAAACAGGGGCAGACACACAGAGCAAAGAGAAAAATACATTCTTTTTTTTTTAACTGGATTGAAAAAGTATGTTCTTCAACCTAAGGGTCACACATAACAAGTTCAGTTAAGAGGAGTTTTACAATAAAACAGAATTTTCCCAAAGACAAAGACATCGTCATCAAACTGCAGGTGACCACATGAGGCTGATTGTTATGGTGTCTAAGCAGTGAGCACTATGTGAGCTAGCTCCAAAACAATCCTGTTTTATTTGTAACTGGGAGGTAGTTTGGTTTTGGCAATAATGTGTACACAAAAAACTGGTCAAACTAATGGTGTTGCCATCTTTCCCCAGGAAAAGCAGTTGTGAAAATTAAATTATTAATTGATTACTTTTTTAATACATAGCCAAGGTATACTACATTAATAAGATCAATATTTGGTTTGCCAGGTTGTGATGGGGTTTTTTCCCAACTAGACCACCCAACAGTGTTTAATTAAAGGTGGAATATACTTTTTTTTTTTTTTATCAACGGTTTATACAAAATTGGCTTGAATACAAATTGTGGATTATGAAAAAATCTAAATATCTCAATGGCTAAAACTTTCCAATCTCTCTTGTAGATCTCAGGAGTGTGAAGAGAAGGCTAAGTTGAAGGACATCAGCTCAGTAACACATCAAGACATCTTTTCTCCAAGATGGTGTACTGTCATGGCAGCCCAAATGTTACCATGTATCATCCACCAAACCAAACAGCCAGATTGACCTCTTTGACTATGTTCACCATTTCCCTCCATGGCTTGGTCTCTTCCATTGGTATATTGGAAAATCTCCTCATCCTCGGAGTAGTGGGCTTCCATGTCCGCCGCTCTGTCATCAGCATCTGGATCCTGAACCTTGCAGCCTCAGACCTGCTGGCCACTGCTTCCCTGCCGTTCTTCACTCTCTACATGGCTCGCGGCAACACCTGGACTTTGGGCACAACCTTCTGCCGCATCCATTCCTCCGTCTTCTTTCTCAATATGTTTGTCAGTGGCTTCCTGCTGGCGGCCATTTCTTTGGATCGCTGCCTTGTGGTGCTGAGGCCAGTCTTAGCCCAAAACCACAGGAACGTCCGACTGGTGGGGAGGATATGTGGGGGGATCTGGGCCTTGGCTGCGGTCCTCACTATACCCTTCTACATATTTCGTGACACCATTCCCCAAAATAATGGCAAGATTCAGTGTTACTACAATTATGCTCGAGTCCTCCCTGCTGAACCTTTTGACCTGGGATCTTTATGTAAGCAGCGCAAGGAGGCCTTGGCCTTCCTGAAGCTCTTTCTATCCTTCCTGATCCCTCTACTGATCATCATCCTCAGCTATGCCGCCGTCAATACCAACTTAGCACACAGAGGCCGCCGACGCCCTTTCCGTTTTGTTCGGCTCGTAGTGGCTGTGGTGGTGACCTTTATAATCTGCTGGGCTCCCTACCACTTGTTCTTCATCATTGAAGTGATCGCCCCCAGTGGGCATCCTGCAAAAAAATTTGCAACCAGAGCCCTTCCGATTTCTGCAACCCTCGGCTTCCTAAACAGTGTCCTCAACCCCATTCTGTATGTGTTCAGCTGCCCTGACCTGTGCAAAAAGATTAGACATTCTCTGGGCGCGGTGATGGAGAGTGTTCTGGCTGAAGATCTGGCAGAGCTGGCCAGACGACGCAGCACTGCTGCTTCACGCATTTTGTCCGAGAGGAAAGTGTCAGGAGCAGAATTTGAATCTTGTTAACCTTGCTTAGAACTGAATGAAAACGTAGGTCTAGCATGGCACGTATAGAATAGCATGGTTGCTTCCTAAATCCCTTTGCTCCCCTTTTCCTGTTTTCTTTAGTCATTGTCAAACTACTGCCAACACTTCCTGTTGTTTCAAATTAAAACCCACCACATGAATGTGAATAAGCAAGGTAATGATGGATGACAAATGTAGATTTCTATTTAGGCAACAAAAGTGCCCTTTATTTGCAATTAATTCCAATATGATGGAAATAAAGTGAAAAGGGTAAATTAATGATTCATTTAAAAAAAAAAAAAAAGGTCCTTAGATCATCAACTGAGATATGCTTCCAATGAATATGGGAAATCAGTAGGCCTAATTCCTTCTGTTCCTGGCTTTTAATTTGAAACAAGGACAAGAAGTATTACATTTTATTGATGGAAAGATTCATTGGACTGCTGTTGTACAGATGGAGTTAATGGTGTGGATATGCATCCTTTGAGCGTTTAAATTTCAAGTTATTCTATCCCTCCTCAATGTTTTCTAGCTGGCTATATAGCAGCAGGCTTTATTTGTTTGACAACTGGCTGTATTAGAATGTATGGTACTTCATATGTCTCAACCATTCTTCTAATGGTTTGCTTGTCTGACTCATGCCTTTGTAGATCTACAGGGTAACCTACAAACTAATGACAACTGCCGGAACAAACAGCATTCCATCTGATTTTCTTATTTTGACTTGGATGACTGGTTCATGTTTTGTTGATCCATACATTATTGCTTCTTTTTAGTTTATTGATAAAAAAGAGTTTGGACTAGATGAGAGACTAGCTCCAGGAATGTGTTGAAGCTATAGTACAGATGTTATTTTTTTGCCCATTATGTTTATGATAGAGAATAAATGTATGTCAGTTCTATTCATGTAGCACCTATATGTTTTAATGCTGTGAGATTTCTAAAACTGAATAAAGGCAATAAGTAAAAGGCATTCTGGTGTTGCACTGTGTCCCAATAACATAACCACAGTCATGCTTGTGTTTCCGAAATGTTTCATTCCACTTCTGTTCTTAAAATGACAGCAAACATGCATTTTTTTAATCGTTGTAAACATGACTGTAAAAAAGACAGATTGATTGAATATTGTTCATATTGGTTTATTTCCATACACTAGTCAGAAAGACAATCTAGCAAATAGATGGATGCACAGCTTTTGGTTGTACATGTCTAATTTGATTGGTATATCGCAAAAGGTTGGATATTTGACATATGGGTTGAGTTCATCAGCAACATTTGCTGCAACAAATGTTTCTCTTTTCAACAGCAGGTCATCATGACAAACTGATAAGGGTACTAGTGGGTGTCTTTAAGCTCAGGGAGCTGAAACAAATGCAGAACATTGACAGTGTGTATGTTCAATAGCAAGAATTGGAACACACATGCATTTCCACTGGGTGGCATACTTGCTTTGCCTAAATACCAGAAGCTCAGCTCTGTAGTCCAATCTATGTTATATTGCTGAAAGAATATTATGTCCAGTTTCACTCTCTCTCAGGTTCTGTGAGGGAGCTCTGGTCTTTTTTTGAGTGTTTTGCCCCCTTCCCACACAGGGCAGGGATCTTTGCAGCTCTAGGCGTGCATCAGGGCACAGGAAGATGTAGAAAAGCGGATCCAGGAGGGTGTTGAGGCTGGTCAGACCGTAGCACAGGCGGTAAATGAGGAAAATGGAATGCTCCAATCCACACGGCTCATCAGTCAGCAGCAAGGACACAAATCTGTATCCGCCTACCAGGTGGTATGGTCCAAACACAACAATGAAGTTGACTGTGATCACGACAAGGATGCCCACGATCTTGTGCCGCTCGTGGTCCGATAGGGAAGGAGAGCGCCGCAGTGTCACCCCGATGTGGGCTGAGGTGTAGCTAAGGGAGGAAGAAGAGTTGCTGATGAGAAGCGATCAGAATATACTCAATTATATTATTTCCCTTTGTTACACTTTACCATTCAAAAAAGAAGGAAACGTAGCTTGGTATCACAAGGGCCTTCCTGCTGTTTCATTTTAGTTTATGTTGCAATAGTCTCAATTCATTTTATGGGATTTTTTTTTTAAACATGGGGCTGGTAAATACAGAGTCTAAGTCACGCCCCTTCCGGTGTTCCCCATTTAGGTCCCGTTTGAATTGTAACATGAATTACAAATATGATGTTTATCAATTTAAAAGATAATTTTGCAAGTCAAGAAAGTTCATCAGCCGTGAAGAGAAAGGAGGAGCAAGACCTCTTATCCTTCATAAGTAATGTGACTTATTTACCGCTAAAATTATCTTTTAAATGAACACATGTGCATTCATGCCACATATTTAACTGGGTCATAACATTTTTTGTGTGATGCTATTGACTTCTACACATAGTTTTTCCAAAATACGGTCCCATTGTGCTATAGTCTGCATCCCTTTTACTGTAGCACAAATGAATTATGATGAATTATTTAGACACAAAATAAATTGTTGTGCATTTGTAAAGGTCGATTAATTTAACCACAGAACCTTTGCATGAACAGTTTTGGATACACAACTTGGAGTAGTATCCCCATGGGGACTTTAGGATTAACTCACCCGAGGATGGCACATGGCAGCAGGAAGCCCAGGGCCAACGTGGCGATCTTGAAGTAGGCGTATCTGGGGCTGACTGGGTACTGCTCCAGACACAACAGTCTGTCGGAGTCAAATACTGAGGGCAGCAGCCCGCTCAGGCAGAACAGGAAGGTGAGGGTCCAGACTGCCACGCCAGACACCGCTGCCACCCTGACAGTCCGCACCCTGCGGCTGCTCAGCGGGTACACGATGGCCAGGCAGCGGTCCAGTGCTATCAGACACAGGAACATGACACTGGCGTAGACGTTTACATAAAAAACGTAGCCCACCAGCTCGCATGTTAGCTGTCCATAGGGCCAGCGGTGTCTACCTTGGAGATAAAGGATCCACAGTGGCAGGGTGAGCAGCTGGAGGAGGTCTGAGAGCAGCAGGTTGAGGATGTAAACCAGCTGGCAACCTCCTCCACCAGAGCGGCCCAAGTGGTACAATCCCCAGAGAGACAGCAGGTTACTGGGGAGACCCAAAGAGAAGACGAGGCCATAGATACAGGTCAGGCCAAACGTGTCCGTGTCCAACGGGAGGTTGCAGCTGTCATTGGACATGTCTCTGTTGGTCAAGCACCTGACCTGGGAAACTACAGGTGACCTTACTCAGACATACTGATAGCTGCAGGATGATGAGTTGGTCTGGAGTTACCCATTCAATCACTCAAAGCAAAAGTTCCAGGTGTTGTCAGTTTGATGCATCCACTTTCCATAATATTCATGAATGCATTCTGCTGTGGAAAAGGTCAGATCACATGTTGCCAGTCAGTCTCCAAAGCATCCAGGATCCATCAGGGGAGACGAACACCTGCAGAGCAGATATGAAGAGCCTTCTCAGATGGCTTAGCAAGCCATGTAAACCAAATCAAGACAGTTTAACTCACCTCTCGAGGCTGTGAGAGCCACTTTGTTCTACACAAGCGTGCTAACCACTCTGCAGCTGGGTGACCTGTGCTCAAGAAATGTTGGGAACACGGTGTCTTGACCAAGCCTTGTCTATTCTGCGATCGTTTCCTCCACAGGAAACCCACTTCTTAGCTTGAAAGGCAACATCCTGAGGCAGGAGCCCGCCTTTCTGCCCCAGAACAAAAACACATACTCTCTCTTTCTCTCTCACAGTAGCAGACAGGATGATTGAGGTGAACGGGAGCTGAGAGAGAAGGAACTGATGTCGGCCGTCCACTGGTACCCTTTAGATTGTTGCCTGTTGGCCATGTGCCATTAAACACATTAACCCTTCTGCTGTGCTTTCTTCTCACATGTTTTTCAACAAATATGAATAGCATTTCAATATGTAAGTATGCAGACAATGAATTTAGCAGATTTAACTGTATAGAAAAGTTTATTTCATTTTATGTTCAGCTTATCCAGCAATGGTTAGCATTCTTGAAAAAACCCAGAATAATTTAGATATTAAAACCAAGCCCAGGGTTGCCAACTCTTTTGCAATAAAAGTAATAACAATAATGATAATAATAATAAATAATAATAATAATAATAATAATAATAATAATAATAAGCAGTCCCTTCAGGCCTTCCTCCAAAGCCACACGAACAAAATTATCATTATAACCTGAAACAATGTACCTGGCAATCGTTAGTAGTCACAAGCTAGTCATCAAGCTAGCAGCTTGTGCAACACTGATGAGCAATGAGTAGAGTGCGATCAGGTCGGTTTTTTTTCAGAATTTTTTTGTCAGAGCATCTGATTTATTGATGGCTGTCGGAATATAAAGCAAATTTCAACAAATATCACAAAATATCTTTTTGAAGAAGAACCAATCAAAAGTACTTTTTCATGCAGACATTGCTTTTTTCCAGCCTTGCATTCACAGAAATGTCCCCCTTTTCACTATTAAACTAACCAGCTTTAAATGTGCGTATGTGTATGGGGACTCAAAGACTGAACCATCAATTTTGCTCAAAATGTCAGAGTACAGCATGGTTAGTCTCCAGAGAATGAATCTTAGTCAATGTAAAATGTGTCCTCCTAAGTGATATAAACAGGAATGGTGTTCACGTGTGTGTAACTGAGTTGAATGTAATAAATAAAATGCTGTAAACATTTCCCGTCAATCAAAAAAGACTAATGTCACTAGGCCAGTTTGTAGACAGTGAATGAGTGTGATTTTTCCAGGTTGAACTCTACTCGCGCACCACTGTAAGAAAAAAGAAACAACTTGCACAATTCAAATTGTTTTGGGGAAGAATGGGCATGTTAAGACAATGGATGTTAGCCAGTATTTTTACCACACAGTTTCAAAGGGAGGAGGGTCTAGCGGCTCGCTTGTTTCCTTTAAAATGTCACCAATGTCTGATTTATTGAATGATCCAAGATTGTAAGGAATTAACTGACCAGTCCCCGGAGACATTACTACCACTATACTTCCCACAGCTCTACATTAAGGTCAGCGAGGCCTGACACATAGATCACATGAAGAGACAGATAACAACTGTGCTGCAAATGTGTGTCTGAACGAGGTCTCAGTTCGGTGGCAACCTCAAGTACAGTCTCAAAAGTGCTGAACTGAGCTAAACAAAATGATAACCTCCAAAGTGATTAGTGATTTCACTATCAGTATGTAAGCATGTTAAATTTAACATTTAGCTTAAAGCACTGCTTCACATAGCTTGAGTTTGGTTTGGTCCAGGTTGATGTAACCTCTGGTTCTACACTTCACTTTGAATTATGAAACTAACTTTGTTAGCAGCTTCACACCAGAATCCAGATGTATCCTGATACAGGAAGGTTGCTTTTAGGGTGCTGCTCTGCCACTCATGTTCATCAGATTCAAAGTATTTTTTCCCCCCTTGTTTGAGCCCTCGGCTTGCCCTGGTCTGACGTTCTTATCCAAATTCAGCAGCTACAAAAACGATTGTGCAAAGACTGATATAGAATGTGCAACTGCTCGGCCAATACGATTGCATAACTTTAGATTTTGTCTCTACAGTGCATATGAGTTCTCAGTAGGTTCCTCTTCATGCAAAGTGTTTGTGCCATACAAAAGTGAAAAGAACTAATGTCAAACTCACTATGATCAGGCTGTCAGATGCAGGATGTCACAATTCCTGTCTGTGAGATCAATTGCTAAATCACTGTGATATGATATGATGACATACATGATGATTTAAATATGTAAGTAAACAAATCCTTTGTTTCAATGACATTTAAACTCCTGTTTGGCCAATGAGTTGTACAGCCTACGTCCTGCTTATTCTCAGGAGAGAGCTTATCAGGGCTTTATCCAAAAATAGGATTTTTCCAATTAAATACAAGTATGGTAACTAGTGTGAAAAGTCCAAACCATGATTAAATGTTAATCACTAATCCCCCGAAACTGACAAATCTACTTGAAACAGCCCATGACCTCTGTTAGGTATTTCTGTTACATCTCTAGAAGGTAAAGGAATTTCTATAAGAAGATCCTCTAGAACCAAAAATGATTAAGATGATTTATTAAAAATGGTTAGAATACGAGGGCGAAAGGTTTCCAAATGTTAAATGAGAGAAAGCCGCTGTTCCAGTTTTTTTGTGAATGCTGAAACACACTCAATGATTCTTGAAGCAATATCTCTGAAACTATTAACACTTGTAGCCAATGCATCTTTACACACAGGTGGTAGTTTTATTTATGCAAAACTGTAAACACAACTCAGTGCTTTACATCCAAAGTTGCAATTTAAATAAAACACGTCTAACTGTAAAGTGGTCTGATTTTCCACATTGACACATGTGAAAACACTTTTAAATAATGAGCTCACTTACAAATCAGAGCTCCAGCTCTTTAAATAGGCCACAGGTAAACATTTGGTCCAGACAACAATGGAGGCCACGTCTTTTTGTTTTTTCTTCTTCTGCACTTTTGTTGTTTGAGGAGTGTGATAACATTTTTAGAAAAAAATAGACTTTCTCCCCTTATTTGTATTGATATTGTTATTTGCCAATACACATTTGGATACCATTGTCTGTGCATGTATGTATGTGTTTACTACATGCATGACTAACTGCACTGTCCTACACACAAGCAAAAGCCACAACTGTTTTTCATTTCTACTGTCAGTCTCTAGTTGGAGCTTTGTGGGCTTAATTAAATTATGGTTTGTAACGCAATATTGCTTTTTTGTTTGCTTTTGCAAGAGATGTATAATGTTTTGCAGGTTTGGTGTATGGTTTTGTGGTGAGTGTATAGAGATTTGTAAAAATAGCCTATCATTTCAAAGAGAGTGCCTAAGCAATCACAAAAACTCCACTTATTTGTGGATGCTTAAGTGTTTATTCCCAAGTCACTAAGTGTGAGTTATGATGGAATAATTTACTCTGCTTTCATCTTTCTCCTGGATGTTCGGCAGCAAAGAATCCTACAGACTAAGACTGAAGCCCAGACAAAGGCACCAATGAGGGCGATAATTAAAAAAGCAACATCCAGGCAGAAGTAGGAGTACCAAGGCAGACTAAAACCTACTGACTGCAGATGCGCTGCACCTTTGTTTCGGATAACATACTCAATCCAAAAGATGGCCGTATCCATAGGAGACATTGGCCGGTCGCGGTGTAGCTGTGAGAGACGCTGTATGTTCTCACGGTACGAGGGAGTTTCCAGGATGTCCTTTAGAGCCTCCAGGAAGTCTTCTTTGGTTATTGAGTTGGCCTCCACCACCCGAGCTGCCCCGCGGATCTTGAGCCGGAGAAGGTTGTCAAACTGGTCAAAGAGGAGGGGCACGCCCAGAACAGGAACGCCGTGGTAAATGGCCTCATACATGCCGTTGGTGCCCCCGTGGGCTACAAAGGCACGAGTCTTAGGGTGTCCTAGGAGGTCTCTCTGTGGCAGCCAGTCCACCAGCAGGGTGTTGTTGCCCAGGGATAAAGGCTTTTCACCCACAAACCTCCACACCACCTTCTGAGGGAGCTGGGCAAAAGCAGCAGCGATGGCCTCTGTGGTCTCACGTGGCAGGGCTGACACCAGGGTCCCCAGAGACATGACCACCACCCCATGTTCCCCAGAGCTCTGCATGAAGGCCTCCAGCTCAACATTGAGGGGAAGGGAATTTTTACACTGGAACCCCCCTATGTAGACCACGTTGGGCATGGTGGGTCGAGGGAACTCAAAAACAAAATCAGTCCTCACCAGCCATATATCGGCCGCAAGCTCCAAAGACAGGATGTCAGTTCCAGGAGGGAAATGCCGCTGGAGCAAATCTGAGTAGGCAGGGAAGATGTAGTAGTGGTGTTCAACAAAACTATAGAGATAATGCAACATATTCTTGGTTCTTTCCAGAAAATCCATCTGATCGTGAAGTTCGCTTCCTGACACAGGAACATAGGAGACAGGAGAGGGAGCTATGGCGAAATGACCCTCCCCGTTATTAATCCAGCGCACATTGAAAACCATTGGTAGCTTGAGGGAACTACCCAGAAGAACCCCCAAAGTCAAAGCAGGGTCTGTTAACATTAAGTCAAACTTGGCATCTTGCAACTTCTTCATAAAAACAGGGTCATCCAACATCGTAGCAGCTGCTCTGGCAAGGATCTCATGGCCCTTTCCCAACATTGATGTAAGCAAGCGCTGTTGGCAGAAGGTGGCTATAAATCTCGGCAACTGGCGGCATTCCATAACATCCAGGAGCATTTTATTGTAGTAACTCATGTCCGACTCATCCTCCAGCATAGTCACATTGATAGAGGTATAAATCGGAGAGCTACTAGGGATGTACCAGCTCTTGCTTGAGCGCAGCACAGTGATGTTGTGGCCTCTGGAATGCAGCTCTCTGAGGATCACTTCCATGTTGAGCCAGTGGCTGCCATCAACCGGCACTACCAGAATCCTGCTGCCGCTGCAAAACGTTGGCCTGAGCAGCAGGAAGCACAGCCCAGTCAGGAATATAGGGATCATGCTGCACATTTCCTGGGAGAAGCAACAGATAGAAAATATAAGACTTGTGGAACCAAGTAACTTTAAGGTACAGCTCATGTACTGTCTGTCAAAACATGATAATGACAAACGAAAGAATAGCATATTCCATTCGTGCTAGTGTGCTAATTCTCTGCACCAACCCAATTGGATTTATGCCAATTTCCTGGTTTGTTGTTTGTTTGTTTGTTTTTTTAAAATGCAGACCTGGGTCTGTACTAGGAAACAGGATTTGGGCTTAGCAAGGTCATTTCATGGTTAACCCTAGGTTTTCCCTCCTACGACGCTTGTTCACTTCTTACCAGGGTTAATTGCCATGGTAACTTACGCTGCAGAGCTAAACTGCTCCGGAGCAGGTTATGTTCCTGATAAGAGATCAACGTGGAGAAAAACACCGCCTACTGACCAATCAGCTGTCTTGGTGCGTGGATAAAAAAAAAGAGGCTCGGTGGATCATGAGAGGGTCTCTGAGGAACTAGAGTGTTCAGAGACCGGCAAAACCCTTTTTCTTTCCCTGACGGTGTTTTGTATGAGAGATACAGATTCTCATGAGTGAAATATGCCGCTCCGCTGCCCATAAACTGATCCATGTTTGTGATTGGTCAAATGCTGCAAACCCCACCTCTTTTATGTGCACGCACTCATAGCTTGACAGGGAAACCCTGGGTTGACTTACTGAGTTGATAACCAGCATCATGTGACCGCTTATCTCTGATTGCCTTTGTTAGGGTTACTTAAACTGGATAACAGAAAGATACCCTAGTATGTTGAACTTACTTCGTAGTACAGGCCTCTGATTGTCTGTGATGTGAATTGTTGCGCTCTTTGCATATATTAAACTTTTTTTTATGGTTTACGTCAGAGACAAAAATGTTGTCTCTGTCTCTGTTATACATATATAGACGGATATTCACACAAAAACATAATGTACATATCCCTGTGCACACATATGCATACATACATACATAGACATATACGTATCTACATACATACATACAGTATATGCATGTCACACACACAAATCTAAAAAAAAAAGCAAAAAACAAAACAATTGAAGACCAACACAAAATATAAATAAGCAGGGAAGAATGAAATACAGATTGTAAGAACTATACATTAACATTAAATATTAAGACACAATAGAAGCAACAATAGTAATTCAAATGCAAATGCCTCACCTGGTTCTTCTCCTATCAAAAACCCAGAAGTTTGGCTCAAGCTCCAGGTCCTCAGAGAGCCTGGATACTATGTGAGATCTGTGTTTCCACACAGCTTACATTCTACACACAGGCTCTATTCTACCAGATCAAAGTCCGGTATGTGGGTCAAAGGTATGCACATTGCAATTAGGAGCAATGGTCAATGTTAAAGGCATGCCATAAGTAAGGTAGAGTGCATCTTAGTGGATTTTAAATGAAGCTATCCAACATATGTTTATTTATTTATTTATTTGTTTATTTCGGGCATGTCAGTTAAATCATCATCACACATCATTTTCACATAGTAACAAAAAATACACATGGCCGAAAGGGAAAGCGGGAGAAGCCAAGGCTTATCCGGTCCCGCCCCCATTACACACAGGATAGAATCAGAATCCGAATCTTTTCTTTTCATTGCATCTTTCATTTGACATAACTTTTCCTTTTCCTAGTGACATTTGACATAACATGTTACAGCAGTAGGTGGTACAGAGAGCTGAAGTCCAGTGCATACAGATTACGTGTGTGTCTGCACACATGTCCATATTGTTCATCACAATAGAGCAACAGTCTCAACATGTAGACAAGGTCCGAGGGAAAAGAGAAGTAAAAATTTAAAAATAGAAAAGTAAAAATAAAGATAAAAAATAAAGTCCAGTGTAGGTACTAGTTTTGGAGATGGTGAGAGATGGTGAGGGAGCCCCCCCCTTTTTATTTATTATTATTATTTTTTTTATTTTTTTTTTTATGAATCCTCACTGTACTCTGCAGCTTTCGCTGCCCTTGACTTAGCCAAGGGCTTAGCCATTTCCTCCCGGTTATTGGTTTGTGTCAATGAATTTAAAGTTAGCAGATGACTGTTTTTTGCCTAATCAGCATATTTTGTTTTAATGCAAATTGACTGATCAGATTATCTTCCGCTAAATGCTGCTCATTTTGTATCTTTGGATGACAGTTTTCTGATGAATTCCTATTTGAGTACTCACTGGAAACTTCAACGTGCAGACTTTACAATCGGCTTGTTAAGGGAAATCCAAACTGAAACCCTGTTTGTCGGAGTGTGTGAGACGGGAGTGGCAGGGAACGAGGGAAGGAGGAAGCAGCAAGGTCACACAGCGGAGGGAAAATAAAGTGAGTAATGGCGGTTACAATAACAACACGAGTCACTGTTCAACAGCCATATCAGTGAGCAACAGCCTTCCCCTCCTCTCCTCGGCTCTCCTCTGTGGAGTTATATAAACCTGAGCCAGGGAACAACAGTCAACTCAATGTAACAGGAGATCACAGAGAAGCATGAATTTACAAGCAACAACAGGATCAGGTGTTGTGTGATTCATTACTTAGACCCTCAATTATCCCCGAAAGAGCAATCTTAGGACTTCTGTGCCAGAAATAAAAAAAATAAAGACACAATGACAAACATACCACTCCTACTTACAGCGATGTAGAAGAGCCACGCAGCTTAACACCGACCATGTGATTGATCACATGTGTGCTCATAAAAGCCAATCAGAGAAAAGCATTTCAGCTACAGTTCATTGTGTGAACTGCATGATTAAATGTACTAAAGTTAATGTTATGAGTGAAATCCTCTTAAAGCAGCAGAAGATCCCATTTGAGATAGAAGTCAGGGCATCTTTTAGCTTTCATCAGGAGTCCTTCAAAGGCTCAGATTTGATGCAGGTTAAGAGAAAGTAATGACAGAAATTGCATCCTGTATAAGCACCAGGGCATAAATTACACAGATGAACACAAAGCTCATCTAAACTCTAAAAATGTGGGAAGAAGTAGGCAACCTGCTCAGGTTAATGGGTTTGTAGTGACAACAGGCTCTATAGACCATTTTGGAATAGACGTCACATGCATTGTAGTAACAGAAAAACAGCAGAAACGAGTTGAACTGGATATTATCTTGGTAAATCCAAATGTCTTGTATGATGACAGAATAGGAATTCAAAAAACATTATCATAATTACTATAGAATACCATGGTCAAAAACGCATTTTAAAGAAAGGGTAGGGTTAGGTTAAGGAGTGGTGGCTCAGTCTCCAGGGAATCCATGCAAGTTCATGTAAGTGTGTGTGCATCTGTGTGTAACCAGCTGCTCCTTTACGGAAGCCAGGCCATACATTATAAGACTTGCAAACCGTGACTAATTGTAATCACAACAGGAGTCAAAAGCTGTATTTGATTTGGTCCTATTGACTCACACACATTTGTCCCGCTCTGTGGTTTACCTTGTTGGACAAGGTAGTTTTGACAACAGCCTTAGTTTAACGTTTAAAGTCAAATGACACTTTCATAATATTTGCTGGCACCAGTAGAAGGGAAACACGTCAGAAGTGCCTGAAAACAGATGAGATGTTTAAATCATGGAAGCAGTTCCAGATTCAGGTGGTCCACTGGTTGGACTGGACAGGGAGTCACAGATTGAGGCTGCTGGTTGGTGATTAAGGTAGTCGTTGCTATGGTGATTCCTCAAATAAAGAAAGCCTGAGAATGAAACATGGACATGTATTCCCATTTTTTTTCTCTCATGGGAGTCGTTCTACATTCAGTGCACCTTTTCAAAGTTGACCTCAAGCTCAAACATGTGAACAAAGCTCCCGGGACGCTCGCTGGCTCAAAGCCTTTCCTTCCTCCAATTGTTCTGCGTTGTGATATGGCTTAATTCAATCCCCATGATAGTGTTCACACCATTCAATCACATACCTAGCATGTAGCCTACTATCACTATTAATCAAAACATCCTCCTCTTCTAAAGCCTATTGTTTTAAAATGTTCTGTGCTACATTGTTTACGTTTCTGGAATTTTACCTTTATTTTAATAAACACTTAGCTGATATTGGACACTACTTTGATCACATGGAGCAAAAGCCAGAATGTAACACTTCAACAAACGTTATTAATGTTTTTATCACAAATATTTATACAGTACAACCTCATCCAACTAACAATTACTACTACTACTATCAAATCTTAAAGAGAAAAGAGACCTGTAATGAATGGTGTGCAGGAAAGTAAGTGTTGAGTTTACAGTTTGTCACAGAGCTGGTTTGAGCTAAATGCCAACATGTTAATGATGCTAACAGGCTGATGTTGCAGTAAGCAGGCGTTGTTAAGCATGTTCACCGTTAGGACTAAAATAGTAGGCCTTTAGGCCTTTAGTAGGTCTTTAGGCCTTCATTTTCTGATGTCAGAAGTAGTATTTTTTCACAAGACACACGTCGGCTGGTTTACTACGGTGGTATGAATCCAAAACAAACACATTTTCTGTGATTTAATTGCATTGCAACTTGCTAAAGTAACTACATAATGACAACTATTTATCAAAAATCTGTAGTCATGGTTTGTTAGGTCTGTCTGTGAGATTATGAGCATGCGATTTTTAAAATGCTTGTTTTCCGAATGCCGTTCAGATTGATCGGAGCTAGGCTATGCTAACACTGTAGCTGATCCAGCAACACTTAAAATAACTTCATATCGGCATAAATATGGCAGCAACCTTGTAGCTCATACCATGGAGAGTCTGGAGTTTATAAACATAAGACTTTAGGTTAAAAGTGTTGAAAAATATAAAATGTTAACCAGATGGTGGTGCTATAATGTCAGAAAATCCCCAAAGATATTACACATTCATTCTGGAGAGCATGTGAATTCATCTACCAAATTCCATGGCAATTCATTCAGTAGTTGTACAGAGATTTAAATAAAAAACACAAAATGTCAACCAGGTGATGGCGCTCACATCTTCACCAAAGTGGGATTCATCCTCTTGGGATCCATACAAACATATGTATTCTTAACAGCCAATGCTAAGCAATCAATTCTCCAAAGGGAACACATAAAACAAACATACAAAATGTTTTTACATTAACAACATAACATTAAGGAAAAATGAAAAAAATAAAAACATCCCTGATTAAAATGTAAAAGATGTGTGTGAAATTTGTGTGCAGTGTCTGTAACCCCCGCAAAAAAAACTCTAAACAATACAGTCCAGTTCAACCAGAAACAGCACACCACTACTGGCGCTGGTTAGACCTCGCTCAGATATTTTAGTGGATTTCACAGAAGTCAAGAGCGTGTATATCTCTTCTTTCTGTCATTAAGTGATCGACATTTATGACTCTCATGTACTGATCTTCAATCAGTTGCTCGGCAACATTCCTCAGAGGCAGACATGCTTGAATCAGCAAGGTGAGCACATGCAACGATGATGTTACGGTGAATTCAGCATGTTGTTGTAATCAGGCTGTCATGTTGATGAATCTAATGGGATTCTTCCTTGTCTTGATCTCTCTTGCTATTTGACACCAGGTGCAGGGCCCACAGCAGCAGGCGTACACGCAGTCATTGCAAATGGTACCCTGTTGAGAGAGAGACACGGTGAGAGGCGGATGGGCAAAGTGATAAGAGGGGTTAGATGTGCAACGGTTCACGGAAAAAAACAAATGTGTTTTGTGTGCATTATATAAAGAGTAGAAGTAAGATGGATATACATGATACTACAGCTACTAGTATGTGATTATAAACCAAGGAATCTGAAATATGTATGAGCGTGTGTGTGTGTGTGTGTGTGTGTGTGTGTGAGTCTGTCCCTCGCATATTATTTCTAAACTTTTACTAAAGAGCTTCAGCGGTCTGCCGTCTAAGTCAAGAATGTCCTCTACAACTGACTACAGTTCACTTTTGCTGCTGGATGCTGGATTTGCCAACTGTACAACCAAGCTCTTCTTCACTTCCCAGGCGTCCATGAGCGATAGCAGTAAAAGCGCAGTTAAAGTTGTGAATTCAACCAAAAACACTTGCTTAGTTTTAGGCAACGATACCACGTTGCTAGATTGATAGAAAACATTGTTGTTTGTGTTAAAATGACTATGTTAGTAAAGTGAATGTGAAACTTAATGCTGGGAGCACGTAGCCGGCCAGGGAATGACAACAGCCTCATAATATTGTACAGCTGATTTGTTTGTGCTGCAGACACTAATCATGGCAAAATCTTACGAAACAAATCAGCTGCAGCAAAGGAACACCGTGGCCCTTTGGTGACCATACTACACTAAACGCTGCCTCATGTCTAGGAACGTAAATGCACATTGTGACGAAAAGTCAAACTGGTTTATGACTGATCAGAGATCTGATATGCAGTGAAGGCAACAGTGACTTTTATGCTGGTATGGCTTTAGTTACACCATGTTAGGATAACATAGGGTCTGTACCTCAATGCCGTATTGTTGGCGCACTGACACCCTGAGGGCTGTGGTGATAGGGGGGATGAATCCATAACCGTCCAGCAGAGGTAAACATACACACTCCCCGGCCTCATATGATGTCTTACAGGCGAAGCAGGGAGGACACCAGAAGGCGAGGCAGCCTGAAATAAAATCACATTCATGGTCAACTAGGTTGTAGCCAAATATCCTTTCTTGGACTGGAAGGCCTCTTAAAAGAGTACACTATAGATTGTATAGAAGAAGTGGACGTAGTCATCGTGACATCAGACTACGGTTTTGAAGCCTCCAGTTCAGTATTTTGGACATCACCACCTTGGAATTTTTGCAACCAGTTAAGGAAGTGACCATATTTGGACTGTGGAGCAGCGACGGGTTTATGACGAATACAAGCAGCAACCTAACTGGATCTGGTGTGAAGTCATTAACAAAGTTAGCGTCATAATTCAAGGTCAACTTTACAGCTGAGTGTTGAGTCATCTTAGTAGCTCATTATATCCATAGCATGGTAGCGAGGCTATGGTAACAACGTGGACTAAATGAACATCATGCTGCTTGTAGAAGACTTCAAACTAGAAATTGAGACCATAAACTCATGTTTACAATGTTTACTGAGATAATAAATCAAGAGAGAGAGTCATTAGAGTAATTTTCTCATAGAACAACAGAGAGAATGCAAGTTTAAGGCGGATAAAGGTTTTAAGGTGGACTTAACCTTTCACAACTGGAGATTGCTGCCTTTTTAACAGACATTAGAATGTTTCAGAGCTTCCGTTTTGAGATTTCTCATATTGTCAGACAGAAACCCCATAAAAAGAAGTGCACTTACACTGCGGCAGGTCTTGGAAGCATTGACAAATGCCAGAGGTCCATTGGCCGTTTCCACTGGTGTTGCTGTAGGGCCTGGGTTGGGTCACCACCATCCTTTCAGCCATGACTTCTCCTGACAAAAAAAAACACAGATTACAGTAAATATCAAGACAAAACCACTGGCCTTCTTGCCCAAATAGTAATGTCATGGGCAATGTAATCCACCATTGTTGCATCTTCATTGTCTGGTAAAACCATCTTTGTAGACATCACATTCTCATTTTCAAAAGCAACTGGGTTATATGAAATGTGCATTGCTGAAAGGATAAAAGAAGGATATTTCTGGTGATTCCTGAAAAGCAGATGGGTTTTTATTTAACTGCAGCAACATTATATTTACACCTTTTTTAAGATCTCATATCTGTGTAGCAAGTGTGTGTTTGTGGTTCAGTTTCATCACTACTAACTTACTTTTTCACTAAAAATTAATACCAAAGTTGCATCAGAGTCTTTGAGACCTGAATAGATTTTCTCATCTGTTTTTGCCACAGAACCGTTCAGTAGTTTGTGAGGTTGAGATATTTAGGATAAACCATCAGAAGCTGAATAGTATACAATGATGTGGAATCTGTGGAGCCATAAATTGACTAAAATTAAGCTTCCATTCTAAATATGTGGTACCAGGTTTTGGTTCCAAGTGCTGTCACAAATGTAAAGCCGTTCAGATTGTACACCCTCGTGACCCGGGACACTGAACTGCCCACCAGTGTTACACATTTCCCTGAATCTTTGACTTGATAGAATGTGACAGGTTTGTAGGTTAGGGTTCAATTTGTCCGTTTGTAGAGATCCGAGTCAGGTTGCTCAATTTCCTGCTCACAAGGTCACGCAATCCTCCACTTAAAGTTAATTAATAAAAATCACAGCTCATAGGTTCAAATAGGTCAATTTGAATCAAGAGGAGCTTTCCATTTTGATAACAATACAATACGATATGATATAGATTTGAATTCAATGGCCGAAGTGTCTTACCTTGCTGTGAGCAGAGTTCAGTGAAGTGATGGATTTGCAGAACAGCGTAGCATCTTATAGGATCGTAGCAGAGCCTAACGTGACAGGACAGCCTAGGATGCACGTCAATGACCGGTCGGTCCAGTCCAACTATCTGACCATCACAGATCCTTTTAAATCTCAGACGTCATTGTGCCACAAAATGCGCATAACCTCATATTTAGTGCGCACCTCTGTTCCTAGACAGAGGTGTATGATAAGAACAGAAGAGAATGTACTGTGCTTATCCTGGCATGTGGTTCTATGTCTTTGTTTGAATGTTGCAACGCTAATGTGTTTGTAATTTTTGGATTTCCATTTTGTTAAGATGTTTCTGCCAACAATAAATAGGGGTGATTGTTGCTTTCTCCAAAAAAGATGAGCTTTTAAAAAAAGAAGTCACAAATGATGTAAAGGGAAAGAGGATGATTCATATTAGAAAACCTACATATTTTAAGCAGACTGTTTTAAAGCATTACAGTTCAATACAGTTTTATTTTTATGAAATACAAAATGTTCAATATCAGTTTAGTTGCACTTTTTAACTGATGGCATTGCTTTAATGAATTCATTTTTATTATTATTCTGCATGCTTTAAATTACATTTTCAAATACTCTGCTGTAACATTAGATGTACAACCTGTATATAATAATAATAATAATAATAATAATAATAATAATAATAATAATAATAATAATAATAATAATGATAATAAAGACGACTTTCAAAGCACTCAAGATCACTTTACAAGACATTAACATGTTTTCCTTTTCCATAAAATCCATGGCTTTATCCATCTGTCATAAGCTTTAAAACATTCCAGCTGTGAGTTAACCTTAAAATCTTCCAGATTAATAACATTTTAATGGATTAGCAAATGAGATTGCCTTTATATATTCAGGAAATCACATACACGTGGCAAGGTCCAACTTCGAGGCTTTGCAGACTTTTGTTTTGTAAGCATCAGGGTAATGTGGTACATTGTCTGAAATCTATCAAAGGATCCAGTGATGGAAGAAGTATAGGCATAATATACGTCATTAAAGTAAAAGTCATGCAACCAGACATCTTTCACTTCATCTGGGGACAAACTGAGCTTTCCTTCGTGATGACAGATTAGGTTCCAGCTGAATTGTCTGAGGTAACAGGGAGTGGCTGCAGATCAGAGGAAGTGTGATTAAATCTACTTCTGTACACTGGAGGACTGGAGGTGCTGCATGTGTCTAGACCAAGTGCGCCTCCTGCAGGGAGGTCAGAGGAGTGTATCTGGCTAAGGAGGAGGAGGAGGAGGAGGAGGAGGAGGAGGCGTGGGATGCTGCTCTTCTCTTCAGCTCCCTGGAGATCTGGAGCCAAGATAGCGGGTAGCAGCAGCATCCGTACAAGCAGTCGCTCCACACACTTCCCTGTAAGACACACAGAGAGGTCTGAACAGGTGGGAGGCTTGAACAAAAGGTGAACATTTACATTTAGGTGAAAAACAGACGTTTTTACTCATATACAATTTGCACTTCTGATTTTATTGACCTGTTGCATATAAAAACACCCTTTGTAAGTGAAAGTACTTGTTGAATTTAGGATAATGTGTACCAATATTCCAATGTATAAGGAGCAACAAGTGGTAATAAACAGTAATAATACATACATTACATAATAATACACAATAGTCATAATCGTGCTGTTCTGCTTCAGTAAATATCCTCCCTCGGACGACAGTGAGATTCCTGCAGCCAAGTCTTTGCTCTTAGCAACAGCAACCAGGATAAAGAGCTTGTCAGTAAAGTCAAGATGGAAATGTTGGTGGGTGAGATTTGATAAATCAATAAAGTCTGAGAAAAACACCAAGAAGACAGATCCTCTCGTTCCATGTGCAGCCTGAACACGTGAGTTCTCTGCAACGTAACTTAGAGGCAATGAGCAGTTTCTGTCACTTATTTTTGCTTACTATTACTTCTCACTTCATCGCTCTCAATTTCAAACATTATTCTTCCATTATTTCAAATTCTCAAAAGGAAATCTGCCTTGATTGTAGCTGCATTTGTGAACTTCATTGTCAGGATAATCATGGAGCACGGCAAATACAACCTTTAGCATCAAATGTTGCCTTACAAGCTGTGGATTTAATGTCAGACTTAAGCAATAAAATAATCTCTCCACCCCTCAAGCATCTTCAAGTGCTGGGAAGCAACAAAGTCTATCCGCGGGTTTACACACTTGTATTTCTTGAGCAACAGACCTGGGATCTGCTCGGTAGCACACTTTCTCTCTGCTATGCTGGCTCTCTCCTGGATTCAATGTGGGAGGGTGACATTAACAACTAAAATGATCACGTCGCCCCCGAACATCTGAATGCAACATGCAACTCTGGGATTTAAAGGACCACAATAAACAAAAACATGAAAAAAGATGTATCGTCTCAAGTAAAAGTTTGGATTGATATGATGGAATGATCGGCTGGTTTATTAAGCCTGATATATGCTCTGTTACATTGCACACAAGAACAATATATAGACGGAAAACTCTCAGAAAAGAGCAACCTGTCAATCACCAGGTAGCCCCGCCCTAAATCATCCCCTACTTTAATGTCTATTAATCTAAATGGACCATAATGTACTAAATGAACATCATGCTGGATTGAAGAAGACTTAAAACTAGAGATTGAGACCATAAAACTAAGATAATAAACCAAGAGAGAAGTAAGCTCATAGACTTCCAAACAATCCGACTTCTTTTTGTGACCACAGGAGTCGCCCCCTGATGGCCAGCAGAGAGAATGCAAGTTCAAGGCACTTCAGAGTGGCTTCCCTTTTCAGAACCGAGGTGGACGTCTGTACCAACCCCCAAAAAATATCATGCTAGCAGCTTTGAAATGCTAACTTCAACATTGTGAATCATTCATACATGGACATTTGTTATCGACGAAATGATCGGGGGTTTTGATATGATAGCGCATGTTATTTCATCTTAAATTACAGTTAAACAGTATCATGCTAAATCAAGGCTGCACGGTGGTGTAGTGGTGAGCACTGTCACCTCACAGCAAGAGGGGCCTGGGTTTCGAGTCCCGGTTCTTGTGTCTTCCGTGCAGAGTTTGCATGTTCTCCCTATATTAGCGTGTCCTCCCACAGTCCAGGGTGTACCCTTCCTTCGCCCAAAGTCAGCTGGGATCTGGTCCAGCCCCCCCAAACCTGAATAAGCGGTAGATGATGGATGGATGGATCCTGCTAAATCACAGTAATATATCCAGGCGTACTGTGTGGTCTCTGTATACAGCTGTTGTAATTGTCTTTCATGATATAGTAACTTACCGTGAAAGCAATGCAACAAGCCAGTAAAAGTGTGATTTTGAACTGTGAATCCACACGACAGAAGCAATCTGTCTGAATTGGCTGTTTTTATTCTCGTGATGCACACACTGTTACAGCATTGTCTCCGTCCACCCAGAGAGAGTTTGCTTTACTAACAGCCTACATGCTGGGACGTGTTTTCATAAGAACTTCTGGCACCTTCCTAGATCGGTGGTATTGACAGCGATCCTCGGCCCACTCCGCCTCCAGAGGAGCCAACATTACCAACCACCTCCTTCTCTCTGGTGGCAGCGCTCCAGCTCTTTGCCTGCCAGGCCTCCAACCACTCCCACCTCTCCTTGCCTTATCTCTTCTCTCTTCACTGTCCCAGAAAGGGCCGGCACCGCTTATCCAACATCAGACTCACGCAACTTGGCCTCGCATTGTTGCCGTTTGCATGTGGAGCATCTGTTTGGTAGCGGTTATGTGCACCGATTGGCTGACCTGAAGTCTGTTGAGATCTGCTGGTGGTGCACGCAGGTGTGTGTGAGTGTTTAGTGTGGACTTAACTGTGAGTGGGCAGCTGAAGCAGCTGGCTGTATCTTAACTGCACTAACAGCTAGTTGTTTATTCATTAACTTATTTATGGCTCTCATGCAGAGTTATTGATTTAATACACGTGTCCTGATTTCGCTGCATCCTCGGCATATGTGAGCTTCAGCCATCCTCAAAACATGGTTTGCATCGCTAAAGTGACAACCGGGCACAGACGTGGTGTTGCAGCTATTTCCCCCGCGTGCCGTTATTGTGTTTCATCACTCAAACGTCTCAATCTTCTCGATTCTAATCATCCAAAGCTCCAGCGGCTCTGTTTAATTGAGCCGGGGACACAGTGTGCACAGTCACGCCATTAGTCACACGTCTAACTCTCACATCCAGGTATGCAAACGTCCCACTGGCTTATTCAAAGTCACTAAATGTTAATTAGCTGCAAAACCACCTTAACTATTACTTTAACTATAGCATTGCAAAACCTAATCACATGCTTTCACATCAGCTCGGCGAATGGCAGGCACAGGAAGACGTGTGATTTTATTCATCTTATGTGTTGAGATACCTCACGGTATCATCATTTCTGATCCATCCAATGTGACATAAACGCGGAACCCTCGTCTTGTTTTGTTCAGTAGCGCTTCAATCACGTTTTTTTCAAAGGTGATGACAGTGTTCTCAAAAAGGTCAACTGAAAATAAAAAATCCTTTGCAGTTCTGCCTAAAACTTGGAGGGATCCTACTCCTGGGAGATTTCCCCACCATTTAGGGCAGCACTATTTTTTTTAGGTCACAACATACCTCGAAATCTGGGAAATGACAATTACCAACAAAACTGTATCTAATGTCTTTTCATTCTGAAACATAAGACAACATGTTGAGCATGGTCGACTTCCCTCCCGCCACCTAAAACCACCTAAATCTAAAGTTACTCATTTTAAGTGAAATATACATCATACATGCAAAGATCGGGAGAACCAGCATGAACATGCTCTGTTTTGCCTCTTGTTGTTCCACTATCCTCCTTGCCGCTCATATTGTAAAAACCATGGCACTAATAAAGGTTTTACTAATATTGAATTGTCACACTATTGTGTCTATTAAAGTTCTCGGAGGTGGAGTCAAAGTCATCTGTGCTGTTACCTTGATGCCATATCGTTCCCTGACAGACGCCCTCATGGCGAGAGAGGCCGGCGGGACGCAGCCGATGCAGTCCAGCAGAGGCAGGCAGGGACAGGCGCCCACTGCACTGGTCACCTTACAGGTGAACACTGGGAGGCAGCACAGGGCAAAGCAGCCTGTGGGCAAACACATACATACACACACACACATGCAAACACACACACACACACACACACACACACACACACACACACACACACACACACTTGATATATTTCATAATTTCAGGAAACAGAACAAATGAAAACATTTTTTTATTTGCATTGAGCAGAAATACGATAAATCTCATGGTAGTGGGTATCATACTGTATACTGCGTCATGATTGGACACTTACAGTCTCCCACATCTTTATAGCACTCACACAGGCCAGTACTCCATTGACCTGCCTCCTGAACCCTGCTCTCCGGCTGGACCTGTACCACCTGTCGAGACATAGCTGAGCCGGCCCTGAAGGAGAGGTGGGTATACATTATGATGTGCTTCATATTCAAATAATAACTCTATCCTAAGCATATAGCCTCAGTTATCGTTGGTATGCCCTCATATGTACTACTTAAAATATACACACTGATAGTTAGTTACACACTGTAGAATCTTTTAATCAACTTTTACAACTTTTATATTCTGACTCCGGATCAGACTTCCTCAAGATGCATTGCGTGACAGTGGCCATTGGATCTGAATCAACATGGCGTCTGTGAACGGCTCAGCAGCCGGAGATGCGGTAGAATACACTCTTGTGTGAAATGTATCATGATGCGTAATCTCCATCAAAATAATTGAATAAAAAGAATAAAATATGATCTTTGGCTCCATTTGAATAATTCAGATTATTGTTCTGCACGATTCATGTTTTTATGGTTATCTTTAGACAACTTAAATATCCATGGTTACGGCCAGGGAAACTGATGCAAGAGATATTCAGATCCTTTACTGAGCTATAATTGCAGCATTACTATCAATCAGTAAAATGTAGTTAAAGTAAGTAAAAGTATATTATGCTGGTGAATGGCACATGCCAGACTTAAGTTATTAGATATTATAATAATGGTTCACAGTGATGTTGTTAGGCCTATTTTAGGGGGCAAGAGTTACCCTAAATTGTTCCCAAGCCTCCCCAAACAATTTGGCTATTTATTTTTTTTTTATTTTTTTTTTTTTATTTTAGTCTTTATTTTCAGAATAATATCATACTGATGAAAGGGTACTGGTATACATAGAGTTTTAGGATTATAGCATCATAGTTTGTACAGGATACAGTATAAATACATACACCATATACGGTTATTTGGGTGAAGTTCATATTTATGTTGTCAGATTTCACTGTGACCTTTAAAACTAGTATTGGTTTATTTTACTGTATACTTTATGACAGAAACATATGCATCACTTTAAGACACATTTACATGATCAGGTTCTAAGCATGCAGGTTTAATGTGTCTAAAAGTTAACATGACAGTAACTCTTGTTCAACAGAGGAGAATGGAAGAAGACTTTCAGTTGCTTTTAACTTGTTACTAGCTGGACTTCTTCACTGGTTGTAGTTCTAATACAGAACTACAAAGATGCAAGTGCAAAGATTCTGTATGCTCCTCCTGGGGGCTAAGCCCCCTCTGTCTATAAATCCTAGTGACGTCCCTGGTGTTTCATATTACTGGCGTTTTAATTTGGCATATCATCGACACGGAGAAACTTTCAATATGTACTACCTTTCAAAGCTGATGATATGCTTTGTATGGGAAATGTTACTTTGTAAAGTAATGGAGTGATTTATGTTGTAAAAGTATAAAGTAGCAAAACATGTATATCTTTAAGTACAAATACCTCCTAATTGTACAAGTGTACAAACAGCATTAGAGTAAATGTACTACTTACAGTCCACTACTGTTTGACAACACTGATTTTTGAAGTTGCCAGGAAGAAGCAGTGATGGTTCCTCCAAGACTGGCAAAACATAAATACAATAACTATTAAATGCTACTAATATGAGGTTGAGTATGTGATCTGCTAGTTTCCATTTAAAGTAAACTTGGACTGAAGCTGCTGAAAAAGAAGATAAAAAGCAGCAAACTTTGTGTCTGACCCCTAATTTGGACCAAAGCCAACATCCACAGGAAGCCATTATCTCGGTGGGAAGATACGTTCAACAAAGCGATGCGGCGCTCTGAACAAACGTCCAGCCCCTCCCCCGCTGAGGGTCAAACACCGCTGTCTCCTGACCTGAGTTATTCTTTTAGCGAGTTATTCCTTTAACTAGGAGGAAGATTCCACCGGAGCGTTGCCGCCGTCTGGGACCCGCATGGCTCTCATCCAGACTGCTGGAATCCCGACAATGATTCACCTCGGTGGAACTGAACATGTGTAACCAGGCGTGTGTTGATAAAGAATAGATGACTTACCTGTAGTTAAGTTATCACGATTCCAGGAAAAACCAGGAAACCAAGTACAGCTTTGTAATCTATTGTGGGACCTTTTCTCTTCTCCTGTCTTCTCACTGTGACTTTCAAGGGTGTGTGTGTGTGTGTGTGTGTGTGTGTGTGTGTGTGTGTGTGCTCTTTGCTTGACTGCAGTGTTTTGGTGTAAATATGAAAAGGTGGGTAAACAAGGCACCGTTCTCCCACGACAGGAGACTCTGCTGACCTTTTGTAAAGTCAGACACCTCAGTGAGAGGCTGCCTGACGTCTGAGGCACCATTAGAATGTGTGTGTGTCCATTTCCGCTATGGGTTCTGGTTTGACTTACACCTCAACTGATGTGTTGAGTAAGAAACAAGAAGAAATCACAGGATGTCACCACAGATTCCTTTCATAAAACGGTGTATCACGTCATTTCAAATACTACAAAGTACTATGAAGTAAGCTGTGCTGATGTTCTTTGTCTCTTTTTTGGGTTGTCCTCAGTGAAAAATACGCCAGATGAAATGAGAATATTTACACAAGCAATGGAATTCCCCCCACATCAAATTGCACCATTGCACCACAGAAGAAGCTCAACATGACAAAAAACCCCTTTAACTGATTTCTCGCTTTCCTGAAACAGGAAAGGCCCGGTGGACTGAATCCGACCCCTATCAAACAAACCCTGTCTCCTGTTCCATCAGGGCTGCAGCTGACAGCGGCGATCCAAGCACGATTAACAAAGGTGACATTCGTGGGGGGTGAGAAAGTATCACGTCCGCCCAGAAATAAACAGCCAGATCATTCACCGTCAAAGCTGAATGACCATTTAATTTCTACAGCATACTGTATGTTAGGGCAGATTCAATTACAGGGATTTATCAATAAAAAAATAAATAACAAATTGATGCAAAAACAAACAAAAAAATAGAAAAAAAAAATGGCAAGAAAAATTAACTGCTGAGCTGGATTTAAACTTTAGTAACCTCAATGGACATCGGTTACTTATTGGATCTTCTTGGTCCTTTAACGTCTCACAATTTGACACCTTCAAATGTGATGAACACATTTCTTTACATTCATTGCTTTTACCATGAAGACCTCAACATTTTTATATTCTTTTATCACCTCTCAGTTGGACTACAGTCATTCTTAGTGGGATAGAACTGTTGTGTCTTTGTCGACTGCAATTAGTACAAAATACAGCTGCCCTTCTTATTACTTGGAAAAAAAACAGGATTCCAAGCAGCAGTAGGCCTGCTGGTCTCCCTCCACTGACTTCCTGTCAGTTTCAGGATTCATTTTAAGAGTTCAGTGTTTTCAGGGTTTTAAATGGACTGGCAGCACTGTATCTGGCAGAAGTATTGCATCTCCATACTGCAGTCAGGGCACTGAGGTCGACCAATCAGATGTTCCTGAGGTGACCAAGCCTCGATTCTCTGGAACATTCTACTGATTCATCACACTTCATCTTCTGTTGGGTTGCATGTATTTTACTCACATTATGAGCTTGTGATATTTAGTGTTTTCTTCTGTTATTATTGTGGTTTGCTTTGTATTTTTCAACGTTTGTTTTTGCTTATTCAGCACTTTGGTCAACCGCTGTTGTTTTAAAATGTGATATACAAATAAAGTTTGACTTGACTTGATAAAGATTTTATGTAATATCATCCGTATGCAAAAAAATAACTCATGTATGAGAATTTTATCAGACTTCTTATCTAATTTTTTTACTAGAAAGTGAAAAAGCATATTTCCCACATTGTTCTAATATTGCTAATCTCCGTTTAAATTCAAACATACACAAACATAGAAGCAAAACAAGTTGCTGTCATAGAAAATGTCTTTATTTACAACGCATGCAAGCTCACAGACTCTCTATTACAAGGATTATGTGATGCGTAATGTGATATATTTGTTATGTTACGTCGTGTTGCGGCTGATATGTGACACGACATAATAACATGTAATCATTTGCTCCTGTATGATGTGATATGATTCGTAATGAGACATTTCTCCTTCTCTCTCTGCACATGTCCACAGGTTCACACCAGGGAGATCGGGATCCCGGGACGCCACATAGCGCAGGCCGCCTTAAACTCTGGAAACTCTACAAATGAAAAAGGAAACAGGCGAGAAATTAAACATCCTGAATGTGAGCACAGAGAAGAGAAACAAACATCTCACACCCACATGAAACACCGCTTCACTCACTGTGGTTTGTTTTGTTGCAGAGGCATTTGATCAGATTGTGTCTCTCTACGTGGCTCCTGGGAAGCAGTGGGTAGCGACACTTCAATTTTCCTTTGGGAAAAACTGAAAAAAAGAGTTGGTCATTGAAATACAGAGACTCAGATAAGAAGGACTTTAATGCCTTTTTGTCTGCTTTACCCGACAACAACAGACTTCCCATCTTCCCCCGATGAAGGCCAATCTTTAACCAAACGTATGAGAGACCAATGGAAACTCACCTCTGCACCTGCACTTGCGGATGTGCACTTTGGACACCTGAAATACAGCTGTCCAAAGTGGAAAAAGAAGAAGAAATCATTTATGTGCATCAATAATACATTACCTATCAACCGGACGGTAACTCTTCCTGTCCTGTCGATGTCGGCCAAGTCATACGTTGTATTTCTGCAGGGACAAAATCCTCTTAATGTTTACCTGAGCTGACGTAGAAGGTGTCGACCAGAACGATGAGCAGCAGAGTAACAGCGATGATCCTGGACATGATGGCACTGCAGGTTGCTCTGCTCCCCACAAAGTGTTTGATTGTTGTACAGGAGACTATTAAATACCAACCCCGTTCACGTCTATGAGTTTGATCTACGGGTGGATCAGTCTGGGCAAGTCCCGGGGGGGGGGGGGGGGGGGGGGTGCATTCCCACAAACAGGTATGTGGATGAATAAACACACGAGTTAAACTTTTACTTTTAGAATTGCAGTTGATCTATTGAGGTTAATTATAAAAAGAATTCATAATTCACGTTATAGCCAAAAAATGTTAAACTTGAAAAAAAATGTCTTATTCATTCATTCATTAATAATTAAGTATATATTAGTTTAAAAAAATATCTTATTCCACATTATCTGACAGTATCATATTCAGGCCAATTCTCTATTAGCGTATTCTTCATTGAAGCTGTATGGGAACATGATTTTCAGGCGAAGGAAGGTACGAACTACGTTAAAATCCTTTTCCTTATCGGTCACAGGTGTTAGACAATGGAATGTGTTAGAAGAAGTCAAAAAAACAACAACACTAAGTGTCTTTAAGAAAAAGTATGTAAATTCAACCCTTGATCTGTACAGATTATTGCATGAGAGTTGAAAAGGCACAAATCAGCAGACATGGTGTTGTGATGGGATGGGAGCATAACTAATGAACCTACTGCTGTAACATGTTATGTCAAATGTCACAAGTAAAAGAAATGTATGGTACGATGTCAGTTGTACGTAGCAGGGAGTACAGCTCTCTGTACCACCTACTGCTGTAACATGTTATGTCAAATGTTACAAGTAAAAGAAAATGTTATGTCAAATGAAAAATGCTAAAGATAAGAAAATATTATGATGAAGATTTTATCCTGTGGGTAATGGGGGCGGGACTAGATACGCCTTGGCTTCTCCCGCTTCCCCTTTCGGCCATGTGTATTGTATTATTTGAACAAAGATGTGTGATGATGATGATTTAACTGACATTTCCCCCAAATTCAGTCTGAAATCTTTGGGTTCTCCATTAGAAACTAAAGTGATGTCGGTTTGAACAATGTTTTGGCTGAACAGCATACGTTTGTAGTGACTGAGTGTCTATTGGGTCGAAGGATTTCTTATCATTTTCTTTGACTTAGTAATTCTAGTGTTGACTAGTTTGGATCATTTTTACATTTTGCTTTAAATTAAAAGCAAAAGTCAGACTCAAATCACAAATTTGATGACTTGAAGACTACGACTTGGACAACAGTGGCTTGTGACTTCACTTGAGCCTTTTGACTTGAAATACTTGATTCCTTCCCCCAATAAAGGCACAATGTTTGTCGCAAATGATTTCCCTTTTATTTCCTAAATCAAGTAACGTGGTCACTTTTCCTTCCCAGCAAGGCGAGACCTCCTTCCCCAAATTCACTTTTTCCAAGTTGATCCAACTGCATCCATAGTTTGATTCATTTACAAAAACTATGCAATGGACAACAAAAAACTAATTGCAGAATACAGAAAGGTGCAAGTCAAAAATGACAGATTGGAGACACACTTTACATTTGGAGAAGAGCATAACGACTTGTTTAGGACACAGGACTTGGGACTCGTCAGTCATGATTTGATCCTACTAATGGTCTCATTGAGTCAAGGCAAGGTTCACAATAAGGTCTGGTGAAAATCCAATCAATGTGCAAACAGACACTAGTTAGAGATCAGTGGATATGAACGAGCTGCAGTTGTTGACAAAAAGTCACTTCAATATGTAGAAACATTTGCATGCAGCTGTTTTTTCTACACTCTATATTTGAGTGTTTGCAGTGCAGAGCTCCGGTTATGTGAGCCGAACTGCTGCGTCCGACAGAAACCAGTCCATGAGCTGTGTATGGAGACTACCGAGCGGCGCCTCGTCATTGGCTGGCGCCTGAGTCACTCTCTCTCGTTACCGAAGGTGCGTAATTACGCACGGCGCTCTCGAAACCTTGGCACACCTCCGCTGTATAATCCCAAGTGTCAGCAGTGTGTTATTAACAGGCTTCTGTCAGCGGCACCGTGACGTCCGCGTGTCGTTATGAGTCGACACACAATACGAGGAAATCCCCGAGGCAGAGCGAGCGACGAGAGGCCCCTTTAAATCGACGCTTCCCCGGTGTTGAGCCGAGAGAGAGAGAGGGGAGAGAGAGAGAGAGAGAGGAGAGAGAGAGAGAGAGAGAGAGAGAGAGAGAGAGAGAGAGAGAGAGAGAGGGGAGAGAGAGAGAGCTCAGATAAACAACAACACTGTTCTTCTCCTCAGAAGCCGCGTTTACCGGATCCGGCTCCTGACTGCGGCCTCGCGGAGGACGAGGTGAGCTCACGCCGCTGCCGTTTCACACCGCTCCCCGGCGGCGGGATCGCTGTCGATCACCGGGCGGAAACATTCAGCGATCAGCGCGTTATCGTGTTTGCTACACCTGTTTGTTGTGTTGTGTTGGGCACCACATTAGAGCCCGTCGCTCATTTCAGTGGAAACAGCACGGAAGTGTTCGTGCGCACGAGTCCAGCGCTCTGTGACGCACGAGGGGCTATTTTGACACACTTGTTTACTTTCTCCCGCAGGCTTCGAGGACTTTCCCTGCGTTATTTCCACCGTCGTGTCGTGGGTTCTCCATACATTCATTGTGTTGAATGCCATTGCGGAAGTGAGCAGCTTTTCCACACGACGCAAAGCTCGGACTGTGCTGACACCTAGCGGCCGATCGGGAGAAGGCGCCTTATCCAGAGATGTACGGAGCTTCAGGTATCCCAGAGCTCATCCCGCCCAGCGGGCCGCCCCGGCAGCCCGGTCCGGCTGGGCAGTACAACCCGGGACACCCGCAGGTGAACGGCGATGGCGGCGGAGCCAACCCGCAGAGACTGGGACAGAGGGCTCCCAAGCTGGGGCAGATTGGCCGAACCAAGAAAGGTGGGTGACTGGGAGGCTGCTGTTACAGTTTCTGTGAGGGTGACAACATGCAGCAGCTACACACACACACACACACACGCACACACACACACAAACATTATTGGAAGGACATTATATCAGACGTGAGTAGGGATGAGCTAGGATTTTAAAACAGGTTTAAAAACAACAGACATAAAGACTCACAAAATGTTCATATCATCCCAGTCCTAAAGACTAAATGAGACAAATCTGTACCGTCAGAATGACATTTAAAAGTCTCTTTAAAGAAGTTTAATTTTCAGCTCAGGACATCACAACACATTAACACGGCTTATTTACATATTTACAAACCGTTTTATAGAGAACACAACATAGAGATCAACTAATGAAGACACAAACAATATCAATTTAAATAAACATGTATCACCCTCCCTCCCACCCGTTTCTTATATAAGCTGAATTAGTGTTTTGCAGCTTATAAAGTTAGCTAATTAATTATGTGAAATAAGTGACATGGCTAAAGAAATAGAGTAGACGTACATGAAGTGATAGGAAATATAGGTGTTTGATAGGTGTTTCTAAGCACTGGAGGCTGCTGGTAACGTTACTGAGGGAGGCCGGGGACTCGACATTCATTTCTGCTCAGTAAACTCTGTGTTGTTAGTCAGTGAGAACAGAACAGAAGTTCCATGCTGGATGGTAGGAGGTAGAGGTGCGTCAATTACAGGCCTGACTCATGCCAAATGAATGGTCCTGCTAGTTTAACTCTGCTCACCTGCATCCTACGATTGAGATGGACACAAGAGGAGGAATAATAAACCTTTCACACCAGGGGCCTTGGAAGTGTTCAGTACGTTTTGTTCTAGTTCTAGTTTGGAGTCTTGTGGAGTTTTGATAATTATCTTGTAATTACAAGTCATGAACACTGTGGTTGGTGCTTGAGTACAAGCAGGGCTCTTCAGAGCAGAAGGCGAATCGGGCTTTTTATTTTGGAAATTATCCTCAGGGAGAAAATCACAATCTTCTTATTGTAATGGATGGACCCTTCAGGCAGACCTTTAAACTGGGAGTGAGGGTCTAAGATGTACAATACTGAGAAGCCTCTTTATACTTTGGTATATAGGACTGGAAAACACAATCATTGGACCAAACCCTGTTTGCTGTACTGGCTGTGAAAGCAGTGATGAGCAATAACACAGTCTATGATATTACAATAACACCATTTTTTAAATCTGAAATTATGAAGACACATTTGTAAATATTTGTTTTTGGTAAATTGAACAATTCTATTAAATACACAATATGTAATTTTCTGCAACTTGGGGTTTCTCAGTCAAGACAATAACGAATGACGTTTTAAAGTGGTGTGGAATCATGGGAGTTGTCTTCACCGCAGCTTCTCCTGCTCCGTCAGTGTTCATGGTCCAGGAGGATTTTACCACAGAGGTCTCCTCCACCCGCTGATTAAAACGGCCACTAACATGAGTCCGATGACTGGCATCCGCTTGGAATAAACGGTTAAAAACAAGCAAGATCTAAAAAGTGCAACATAAAAATGTGGCTTAAAACTGTTAGAAAAATCAATATATGTGACAGTTTCCAGCAGACGCTGACGCGTGCACAAAGAGGTTATGACACCATGAAATGCACCGTCACCTTGATTCAAATTGCAGATTCATCAGGTTTGAAAATAGTTGAAAACATTTAGGATACTGTAGGGACACAAGTACATATATCATGAGGAAACGTTGCATATCATACTTTTAGAACAACTGATCCAATTAATCTGTAATGGATGAAAACAATGTATCTTATCTCAATGCATTCTTCACTTTAGAGGCACACATTCCTGACCTTTGACCTTTCCTCCTCAGTGGACTTGGATGACGAAGACCTGGATGACATCATGAACAACAACGGCCAGTGTCCTGTATCCCTGTCGCCCATCTCCTAAACTTCACCAAGAAGTGCCAAAAAAAAAAAAAACCCTAAACCTCCCCGTCAGTGATCGTGGCCTCGATCCTGTCACGTGACTGAAGCTTCTGACGGCTCGGCGAGGCACGGAAGGATGCCTCATTTAGCGGCAGCTGAAGCCTATAGGCCCTGATTGTACATAGTGTTTATTTAACTTCCCTTTGGTCAGACTGTGAATGGATTGTGTCGCATCGCTCTCTACTCTATACCTCGGTAGGCAGTAGGTTTTCAGGACTTGAGAGGAGGAAGTGTCTATATTTTCCAGAGCTTCTTATCAAGGGCTACATTTCTAAAAAAAGTTGCACTGAGCGAATGGTTGGACGGGAGGCTCACCTGCCTGTTTTCTGGTGAGGCTCTCTGGTTTTCTGTGAAGCCGGTTGGTTGTGTGCCGGAACGCACGCCCGTTCCTGAAACGTGAAACGTGAAGCTTTGCTCGTGCAACGAGTGTCTTTCTCTACTCCCACACTGATGCCAGTGGTGCACTAATATCCACTGGATGAAAGCTCGCTATTTACAGAAGGAAAAAAAAAAGACAACTACTACTAATTATTTATTGTTTAAAAAAACACTTTTGGTCGTGTTGTTATGGCTTCTACGTGTTTTTTACTCGTTTCTGAATGGAAATTGCTTCAGTCTTCTATTGCTGAGATTTATTGTTTCCAAAATGGTGCACTTTGTGGGAATGCCTGTTATGTGCAGTGACATGTCGCAGAATTCTATGCATGGAGTCTGTTAAAGCATCAAAAGGCGTAACTGGTATCCTGTTATGAAGGGCTAATGTAGTAGGATTTCAAACCGCTGCGCCGCTATGCTCTTTAGATCATGCAGAGTCAGCGTTTGTCCCGGAGCTTATTGTTGGCTCGGGGCTGCAGACTCGGCAGTAAAATATCATAAACAACAACAGATTTATGGAGGTTTTGTTGGTTTCCCAGTTGGCCAGACAACTGTGACAAACAGTACAGTCCTAATTCTTTTTTCAACCAATTGCCAAACGATGTTGGACGCTGTATCGGATGATCATTAGAATGGATCGGCACTCAGATGTGTCATAATTAACAATGCTTACTTTGTATTAATATTTACAGCAGTAATCTGCTTATGGTACACCCAGACGGCATCCTAGTGTCTTTCAGGTTGAACTCTTTACAGGTAATGTCACCCTTTCCTTTACAATTACAGTATGACATCATAAAAACAAGCAGCTCTCTGTGATTAGCACTCACCGCTGAGACAATCTTAACACTGATGTTGTTTTTTCGGGGTCATGTGGGTTTTCTAAAGATTGCAGTGGATCTTGAGATGACATGCTATCGTCTGTGGAGGCTCACGCTGATGTCATGTTACATAGTTGGCTGTGAAATTGTTACTTTAAAAATAATGTTTTGCATCATGGAAGCACTGCATTTCACAGCCCTTTCTCTGAGTCAAACGTGTGGTTACCATTTGCATGGAAGTGGTCGACTTTTCATAATGCATCTCGGGAAATTAAAGATGAATCTTTGTGGAATGTTTGTGGGATCTATTGTTTTGTTTTGCACTTTGATGCCAGTTGTGTTCTAAAACTTCAAACACATCCACATCACTGTTAAAGGAACTTCAAAACCAGTGCACTCTATTTACAAAAACCAGGCAGCACCCTCCGGTTCCAAAAAGTGAAGCTAAAACTGAAGTGCCTTAAACTTACCTTCTCTTTGCTAGCCATCAGGGGGCGACTTCTCTGGTTGGAAAAAAGAAGTCTGATTGCATGGAAAAACATTGTAAATATGAGTTTATGGTCTCAATCTCTAGTTTCAAGTCTTCTTTAATCCAGCATGATGTTCATGCTTCGCTTCTCCGCAGTCCAAATATGGTCCCGATGACTACATCTATGACAAAAAGTTGCTGGTCGGCCACCGCCTCAATCAGTTGGTTTTATTTGTGCTATCGTGTGACTTTGGTGAATCTGAACTAACTATTTAAAACGCCAAAGTCACACATTTACATGCCTTTCATACTGTGATCAACATTACCAGTGACGGACACATCCTCCCTCTTTCATTCCTTTAACCGCCTTCTTGAAAATGCCAGTGTTGTGATATTTGTGTCGTTATCATTCACGATGCCTAAAAGAGTGTGGGCTTTTCTTGTGGGCGTTCTTCTGCAAACTGTTGGCTGGTTGATGTTTGTAAAACGTACAGAGCTGTAACAAGACAAGAGACAGGACACAAATTGCAGTAAAAAACCCGATTTAGAGGCATATATCCTAAAGGGAGGTTGTTTTTCGTTTTGCTGTCTCAGCGCGTAGAGCTGGGTTCGAACCCCAGGTTATTCTTTCCACATGTCAACGTGTCCTTGAAACACTGAACCCAACGTTGCTGTCTGCGGATGGTTAGAATTGCAAGTTTAAGGAAGTTTAAGTTTGAGTAAAAAGTAAACATAATTGAATTACATTTTAGTGTTTGTATGAGAATAACTTTTTAATCAGTTACTATGACCACCGCACAGTTGACAATGTTGTAATACCTTTATTATTTAAGTACTGTTGGACATGTTAAAAAAAGCATTCATTGTTCAATTATCTACTAGATGAGGCTGGTGTATAAAACTATGACATATGACAAGAACAAAAAAACAGTTGTTCAGAGCATAAACATCCCAATACAAATACAACATTATAATCTGATCTACAACAGTGTTCTACCTCTTATATAAACCTAGACAGGAGCCAAAACATCATCCTACATTTGTCAAAATAAATAGGCACTTTGATCTCATCGTTGCTGCTATGGGAGCTCTGAGTGTGATAACTCACGGTGACTACACAATAAAGTATTTCATATGTGAACAGGGTTTGTAACAGACAGGTATGAAGAGTGTGAGTGTTGTAGTAAATGGCCCGTGGGACACGGCCACCTTACACAGTGAGCCCTGTGTGTGAAGTCACACCCTGCTCAGCGTAATGTCTATTTCAGAACCACCAACGATTAAAATTAAAACATTTTTTTTGTCAGCCTGGGTCTCCGGTACGGACACCAAACTGGAATTGATTACTTTCAATTACATGGCAAATGCTAATGGATGCTGGTTCTAACGCCGAGGTGCAAGTGTTGGCTATAATCCACCATTTAGGCTACAAGTCAAGAGGTTCCACCCTGAGGGCTTGTCTATTAAGTCAGGGGATCTAATTATAATCTATTTGTGAAGGTCACAACAACAATTGGGGAATGTGTGGACGGGTTGAGAGACATCATTCATGAAACAATTGAGAGTGCAGCATGATAATCAAGGGGTTATCAAAGGTCTGCCTGAAGAAAAAGAAAAAGTCCCATTTCAGTAATTCTTTGCCTCTGTGACTCACATCTTCGGTTTGACACCCTTGCCAGTGCTGCAGGAAGGAGGGGGCTTCTTTGTGAGCTTCTGTTGGAGTCCCGAGCTGTAGGGGGTGCTCTCACACATACTCTTTAGTGCTGCTCGCCGGGCCGGAGCGGGAGCTGGCCATGGACGGGTACTTGGACACCTGTTTCTTCCGAGGACAGGAAGCGGCCAACATGGCTCCGCCCAGGACGTCGAGGAGGGAGCCGCCCCAGGCGATGAAGATGGCGGCGCCAAACTCAAATCTAGGGTTTTAAGCAATTATTTCAAAATGAAACATTTGGACTGCAAGTTGAAAATGTTTCCATCTTACAAAGAGAACATTTCTTTTTCATCAGTTCAGCTTATGTTCAGATGTACTTGGGTCTTTGGCTTGAAGTAAGCCTTTTGTTATATAGTGTGGACATAGTGTCATATATGGGACAATAGTAAATGCTAAAATGCAATGTAAGAGTAGAACAAATAGAGTCATAAAGTCAGCAAACTTGAAATGTCAACTACAGCAATAGCTTTTCAACGTGTGCTAACGTTAGGTAAGAGTAGCCTCCATGAGATATGTTCACGTCAGACTAGCAGCAGAACCCCAGAGTATATTACATTGATCAATAAGGGGTTTTATTATGTATTAATTGTTATATCACTTCTTTCATCAGAAGTTATACTGTCACTAATCAGCAATACAATTAGATCAAATGTATTAATTTCAATTTAAAGTTTTAGGGCCCTAGTTTCGTAGACCAGGCGCAGTCAGCTTTCAGCGCACCTGCGCCGCGCCGACGGGGTGTGTCCGCCTGGACTTTGCAAGTTTCGTGCACCGCGCAGGCTCGCGCAGGCACACCTCCCGTCTCGCCCACCGGCGCAAGTGGGAAAGAGGGAGGAGAAGAAGGCGTGAGTGGGAGACGAGGAGGAGGCGAGGCGTGGACTGGGATTAATACAGCCGATTCAGATCTTCACCAATCAAATGAGCTCCTCTCCTCACCTTTAATGCGTTAGGGGAGGTTCAGTGCAAGATCCGTCACTTGACAACCCGATGACAGAAGCAGCGCCGCCTCCCACCACGCGCATCACGTGCTGTGCGCGCGTATCATAATAATAACAACGCCGATATTATAAAAAACAGGAGAGAGAGAGGGAGATGTTTTGGTCCGAGAGGCTGAGTTTCCGTTACGCGTGCCATCCGCCTTTGATCTGACGTCAGATGTGACGGGACAATCTATATAGATATAAATTCACGTGTTGATTCAATTAGTTGCATTAAATAGTGTTTGTTGTGATTATTTATTGCATTTAAATGTGCCTGGAACTGTGGAAACCTGCCTGTGAGGTCTCGGTGACGTGTGCGCACTGCGCGCCGTCAGCCAAACTTCCACTCCGCCTGCTGTGATTCGCATTGAATGAATGGACTTTATTTACGCCTTGCGCCTTGCGCTGAAAGTAGACCAGGTCGGAGGTGGCGAGCTTTCAGCGCAGTCTCGGCGAGGCTTTTTGCCACGAAACTTCCGCTACGCCAAGCTGAATCTGTGACGCCTCCCCCTGCTGCGCCGCCACACCCATCTTGGCGCAGGCGATCCACCAAACTGCCAAACTGACCGTGCGCAAGGCTGCGCGGGTCGAAACTTGCACTGCGCCGGCTGCGCCACCCTGCGCCGGTCTACGAAACTAGGGCCCTTAGATTTAAATACATTTACAGTATTATAAACAAATGTGCTTAAGTATGAAAAGTTGTCATGTTCAAATATTCAGAATTAGTGTATAATATTACTACATTTAATATTACTACTACGTAAAACTATTTATTTATTTCAGGCATGTCAGTTAAATCATTATCATCACACTTTCTTCAAATAATAAAATACACATGGCCGAAAGGGAAAGCGGGAGAAGCCAAGGCTTATCTAGTCCCGCCCCCATTACCCACAGGATAAAATCGTCATCATAATATTATCTTATCTTTAGCATTTTCCATTTTACATAACATTTTTTTTTACTTGTGTCATTTGACATAACATGTTACAGCAGTAGGTGGTACAGAGAGCTGTACTCCCTGCTACGTACAACTGACATCGTACCATACAAGCTTCACAGGTTCAACTTATTGTTTGGGTCCAGAATGTTCATTAGTTATGCTCCCATCCCGACACAACACCATGTCTGCTGATCTATGCCTCAAGCCTCATTCTCAAGGCTCTTTTTTGGAGAATTAACAAGGGCTGTGTGGAGCCTTTATATGTGTGTCCCCACACCTGTGCACAGTATTGCAGGTGCGGAGAGACTAGTGCGCAGTATAACAGATCAAGTGCTTTTTGATTTAGTATTTTTTGTACTTTCCAAAGTATGGACACACTCCTGGCCAACTTCCTTTTTAATTGTGCTGTGTGGCTTCCAACTTAACATGTCATCGATAATCACTCCCAGAACCTTATTCACACGGACCCTCTCAATATTAACTCCGTTTACTTGAATGTTGGGACTGTTGTTTCAGCCTCACAAAGGGTTGTCATTACACCTGGGTTTGTGTACAAAACAAAGAAATATAAGTGAGTTTTAGAGGTGCAGGTAGGTGTCATTACTTTTACCTTTGGACAGAGCCAGTTTTCTCGTTTTCACTCTTTATGCTAAGCTAAGCTAACTGTCCCCTGGCTGTAGCTTCATATTGTAGCTGACTAACGTGACTCTACGAGTTCCTCTGCTACTGCTTTGACGACGGGCCTTGAACACACCGTGTGTGGTGTTACTTACTTGGTGTTGACCGGAGTGTAGGGGTTATAGAAAGCCCGGATCACATTATGAGCGAACCAGGAGCACGCTACGATGGCACACAGCCCTGAGGAGAGAGAAAGCCAACAGCAAGGATCAATCAGCACGTCGTCATGCTTGTACCCCCTTTGTAGTCACCAAGTGGCGTACTATTGACTCCAGCACAATTAGCTTTCAGAGCGTTCTGTCCTCTTCAGGCCAGTTAGACCTCTTGTGTTAGAACTGGTGCCAGGAGTACTGGACTCATTCAGTCTAATGACCTCGGGAGGGTTGCAGCAGAGGAGTGGGAGGAAAGCTTCTTGGACTAGGGATCAAACTTTATCCTACCTACTGAATGATGAACACAAGATCTAAGCAAAAATGTGATAAGGAGGAGAGTTTTGATTATCATAAATCGCAGAAAATCTTCTAGAATTAGCATTTGCAAGCAGTATGTGATAATGCAGTAGCCTATAGAATATAACCAGGCTCAGGGACTAACGAATACATGGAACATTGTTACCTAAAACAAAACAAAAAGGGGCCTGTATTCCCCTACAGTTACAGGAAAAAAAAGACGTAATCAGATTACAGATACATGAAATGTTTTGCTGTTCATTATCACAGCTCCAAGAACAAAGAATGCTTTCATTGGCTGGAAATATGGACAATATTTTGTGTTCAAAGCTTAAAAAGAAACCTCATTGTGCAGCGCAACTTAGGCTTTCTGGCCCTGAAAATGCCGTCACTGTCTGGACTCCACATAAAAATTAAGGAAACATTTACAGGTAAGCCTCAGAAATTAATAAGTGTATGGCAGTTTAAAGAGTGAAATGTGAATAACATGTACTTAAATTACATTTTAGTTAAATGTGCGTAATTACCGCTATTATCTTGCGTGAAAAAGGAAGGAATAGCTGGGAAACAATAAACCTAAACTCTGTATATGCATATTTGGTATTGAGGTAATGCAAAAGTAACAGAGAGTAATCAATTTACATTATTTTAATATTATGATACTTGGATTGGGTTACTGAATACAATTTTGAACAGGTAATCAGTAATTATACATTGTTAAATTCACCCTCCCTGTTTATAACAAACTGTTGGGAAACAGCAGTATTTCAGACAAATGAACAAATCAAAGGAGATGCTTCAGTGTTCTTTGAAGACTATGGTTTTGAAGCCTCAAATTCAGCACTTTAGCCGTCACCATCTTGGATTTTTTTGCAACCAGTTAACAGACCATATTTGGAGTGCAGAGGAGCGACGGGTGGATCTGACAAACACAATCGACAGAGCAGCAAATTTACTGGATCTGGATCCATCTGGATTCTGGTGTGAAGCTGCTTACACAGTTCAAGGTCAACTTTACAGCTAAGTATTAAAGTCATCTCAGGAGCTCATTGCACTGCTAGCATGGTAGCAATGTTAGCAAGGCTGTGGTAATGCCACCACGGTAGTGACCTGTCAATCACAAGGTAGCCCCGCCCTAAAGCATCCCCTCCTGTATGGTGTATTTGACTCTAAATGGACCATACTTTACTAAATGAACATCATGCTGGATTGAAAAAGACTTGAAACTCAAGATTGAGACCATAAACTCATGTTTAAGGTAATATCAAGAGAGAAGTAGGCTCGTTTCCGCAGAGACTTCCAATCAGACTTCTTTTAGCAACCAGAGTAGTCGCCCCCTGATGGCCAGCAAATAGAATGCAAGTTTAAGGCACATCAGTTTTGGCTTCACTTTTCTGAATCTGAGGTTGCTGCCTGGTCTCAACACATTATTAAACCCACACCAGTAGTGATCCTGCAGCTTGTGGTGGAACAACACCTTCATGTTGCTTTCCCCTTTAATTTCTCATCCCTCTGCATGTCATCAGATGATTGTCATCAACAATGTAAGGCATCCTCACCTCCCACCAGCAGGATGATGCCTCCTGTCATGGCAATGCGGGACTTGCGTAGCTTTTCGTTCCCTCCACAGGTGGTGCACTTCATCCCCATGCAGGCCACGCCCAGACCTGCGACGGACACGATGATGCCAACTATCATCAAGGCTCGAGTGGCCTGAAGCGAACCTGGGGGGATGGAGGACGGAGAGAAGGGACATGATCAGAAGTTGGTTCCGTGAAGGGAGGCGGTGAATATGGAACGTGGGAGTCTGACTAAAAGAAAAACCAACACGATCACATAAAGTCAAACGTGGAAGCACAAACTGGTAAATGATGAGGAAAGAGTAATAAAGCGGCCTCCACCTATCAGTGAGGCTTTATTGTGAGAGGTTGTGAATTACAGTCACATTAGGCTGTCAGGACATCTGAATGTGAGCTTTTCCTGGAAGAGAAACCATGGGATACAGATGAACACTCACCAGCACACACAAACAGACAGAACTAGGGGAGTCACCCTATAAACCTATCACTGGGAGAATCACTGCCCCCCTTCTCCTTTATCTCCCCCCTTGTCCACCTAGAACCAGTCTGTGCCAGCCTAGGCCATCCCTGCCCTGCCCAAACAAACAACCCTCCAGCAGGGATGGAGGGATGGTCCGAGAGGGACTGAGGGGAGGAGGGAGAGAGGAGGCGGGATAACTCTATAAAATACTGTGGGAAACAAAAGGTGGATTATATAGTAAATGCAGATAGAGAACAGGATGCACAGTATCCTGGCTCGGAGCGTTAACACACTGCTCCCATTCACTTTAGAGGAAGCACACAAGTAGGGATGTTAAGAGATTATGGCGATAAAAAAAAAAAAATGCTCACAATAAGTTGCTTGTGTTGATGTAAATATCACAAGTGTCTAGTTTTTTGTCTAGTTTTTTGTCTAGTTTGCTATCATGAGAGACAAGTGAAATAGAGCCTGGTTTAAAAAAAATATTGGATACAACAATACATATAAAATGTATCCTTTAGGCTTGCAGGGAGACTTAATGATTTATGATCATATTATTTAAGATTATTTGATTAAATGATGTTCACTACAAAAACAATGGGTGTCTTATCTTTGTCAAAACAAATATTAATATCCATATAAAATATTTGTTTCTTAAGTAAATGTAAAGGGACTCCAGTATGTTTAAGTGCATTTTTAAGAGTTTTGAACACAAGAAGGAAAATCTGTTGAATCATAATTATTTTGACCAGCATAATCATGACATGATATTTTTATGTCATCCCATGACTAGACAGAAAAGACACAGCTTTATTAATAATACTTCAGTAGAGGAGGCTTTAGATTTTGCTCCAAAAATTTCAAGTTTACATACTGTATGTAACACTACAGTTGTATACCTGTACTATCAAGAATAATTTTAGCCAATCATGATCCCACAGGTACTGCATTAGGGCTGAGCCCATTTAGGGGCCCTGAGATGTCCCTATTTAAAGTGTTTATGATCAATCGGTAAAAACACAAATGTATTGAACTATCTGTTAATATTTTTTTTAAATAGAGGCGTTTACATGCCAGATACCTTTAACATTTTTCTTTAGTGATATTTTTATAAGTCACAACTTTATGCATATAATCACATTATCACAGACTGATGGAAATAGCTGGTTAATAAGCGTAAAGCCTGCTGTCCAGTATGAAACTACATCTATAACTGAAATAAAATAAAATAGATCATGTCATATATATCAGCATTTTCAATCAAAAGACGTAATAAGCAATACAAGAGTGTGATGCCTTTGCCAGAGTTGGGCTTCAGAAGCTAAACCGTGTTTTTTCCAAAAATGTCATCAAATGAGTTGATGGATCCCAACCTGTTAAACCAGAGCTCCCAGTTTGTGCATTTCTGCATGAGAAACTTTCTTGTGTTCCCATCGTTCCCCCTTGAAGGTTTGAAACTGACTTTATGCAAAATCTTCACTAATAAGTAACAACTGTTGTTTTTGAGGCGAAAAGAGAGAACATTAGTGTGTCTATAGTCACCCAGATGTTGATATGGAGGGAGTGTGTGTGTGTGTGTGTGTGTGTGTGTGTGTGTGTGTGTGTGTGTGTGTGTGTGTGCGTGCATTGGGGGGAGGTGGGGTGGGAGACGTTCTCAGAATGCGGGTGATGATTGTTTTTAGAATAGAGATTCATCTTTCATATTCCCTGCTGCATCCGCAGGGTGATTAAGCCCCTCAGGTGAGTGCTGACAGCTGGACCACTGAGGTGTCCCCCCATGCAGGTAGACCAGGTGGTCCTGCGGAGCATTAAAGCCAGTGTGTCTGACGGGGACTTACTGTCGAGCTGCAGGATGGAGTCGTAGATCTTACACTGGAGCTGTCCGGTGCTCTGGAAGGCGCACGACATCCACAGTCCCTGGTACATGGCCACCGCCGTGATGATGTTGTCCCCGATGTACGCGGACATCTTCCACTGCGGCAGGATAGTCCCGATGATCAGCCCCACGATGCCAATCAGCGACAGGAAAAATCCCAACAGCTGGATCCCGGAGTTGGCCATCCTGGTCTAGAAAAGTTCTCTAAATGAACTCAGATGATCCCGGGTCCAGAAATCAAAGGCGCTGCTGCAGAGTCGCTCCCGAGTTGTTGCGCCGCGCGTCCTGAGTCGGGATGGGCGTCCGGGATGGGGGTGATGGTGTGAAGTGGGTGTGTAATTCTCCTGCCTGCTGATGCATGGACTTCTGCTGGTGTGTGTGGTCGCTGCTGGGAATGTTCCCTCTGCTCCCAACAACAGGTTGTCTGTGCGCTCAGCTCACTACTTCAATAAGTACTGATTCAACTTCTTTACTCAAGTCAACGTGTACAAAGTACAGCCTCTGAAATGTACTCAAAATAAAAAAAAGTATCCCTATGAAGGACATTCTACTGGCTGTTGTTGTTTTAGTCTAACTGAATCATATTCATAAGAAAATAATAATCGATAATTCCCCTCAAATGCATTAAAAACTAAAAAAAACGAGCCTGTTTTGAAAATGTGATGAGGAGAAAGTACATATATTTATGTTACAATGTAGGGAGTACAAGTAAAATGTTGTCAGAAAATAAATACTCAAATAAAGTACCAATACCTGGAAATTCTACTTGTACTTTGTTACCTCCCACCTTCCCACTCAACTCTGACCTACATCTGAAATTAAATATCTGCACATGTTCTATATTCCTTTTACATTTAACCATAAAGCCATAGACATGTGGAATCTAGAGCTTGGATATGAACATTAAACCTATTGATTTTTGGGGAAATAAAATACACAATTTAATATGGCAATCTATAACAAGTTATAAAGCTATTTAAGATGGGCTTTAAGGAGAAAATAATGGTTTTAGAGCTTTAAAGAGTTAGTTAGTTTTTTCCTCCTATAATTAAGAACGTATGTGACTCCAGATAAGAAGTGGATGTAGTCATGGTGATGTCACCCATTGGTTTGTGGACTATGGTGAAGCTTTGAGTTTGGAATTTGGACCATAATGTACTAGATGAACATCATGCATCATGTTTACAATGTTACTAAGATAATACATCAAGAGAGAAGTAGGACCATTTTCTCCTAGACTTCCATACAGTTAGACTTCTTTCTACCACCAGAGGAGTCGCCCCCTGATGGCAAGCAGAGAGAATGCAAGTTTAAGGCACTGGAGGTTACCACCTGCTTTAAATACTCTTGTGTGTGTGTAATTATGAGTCAATGCAGTGTACAGTATACTGACCCAGATTGATGCTATAACTCAGGTTCCTGACACTGCACAAAGTACTAAACTCCCAACCGTCCTTTTCCCACAGATCACCAATCACTGCTGTGAGCAGATTCATGACCTCTTTGTTCTTAACGTGGTAATGAGGTGAACTGGGTGAGGATGGAAAGATTCCAGTGAAAGTTATATGTTCAACAGTGGGATGTACAAACTTTCTTCCAACCCGCTGAAAACCTTTAATGGCATTAAGACAGCAGTAAGTGACCCGATGGACCCCGATGAGTGATGGAACATTGTAATCTGTTTACTGTTAAACATTGTTAGTTCACCATTACATTTGATAAAAACACAGAAAACAAGTCAAAGTCAATACAAGTGGACACCAACATCATTCAAAAATATAATGAACAATAACCCAAAGTGCTTCCAACTTTTTTCCACCAATGGGAAGTTGTCCATTTGACGCCTCTTGTCACCTATATTTTACAATAAATTTGTTCTATGAGGTCCATTGACACGCCAGTCGGGGCCCCGTTCTGCAGTGAATGGGCAAAAACAGAGACAATAGCAAGCATTGTCCACGTGAGAGGTCAGGCTTTTGGCGCTGCAGCGTGTGTGACTTCACACTGAGGCTAAACAATAGTGCTGCAGCTCGGAGGAGGAAGTAATAAGCCGTATCCCCACTGCCAGGTTAATGAGAGTCTGCTCACCTACTGGCAATTTAGAATAACGAGGCTTTACTCTCACAGGTCTGTTATTCCTCTTTTCCCCTTCCACCACTCACTTCTTTCATTTGCTCACGTCTGCCCCCCTCCTCACCTTCACCCACCTCTTCTCTCACAATAACTCTTTCCCCCTATACTGTATCCAGGCCTGGGTAATGGGCCTACATTCGTAGCTTGAACAAACGCCCCATTGTTGCTGGGGAGGAACGACCCCATAGCTGGAGGAATCTGCTTCACTTTGATACAGGGCTTGTGGAGGAAGAGGTGGTTCTTATAGGATCGAGGTAGGATGTGGAAAAATAAGGTAAAGGCAATAAGAAAAAAAAACATCTGAAGGTAAGAAAGGTGAGCACAAAGGGCTGGTTGAGGCGTGGAAGAGGAAGATGAGAAAGAAGAAGATCAAGGGGAAGTCCCAGGCCTACCAGTGCTGTTGCCACAGGTAACCTGATTTATATGACGTCCTCTTGGCTGCGTTTCCACCCAGGTCGTGCACTGTAAGAACACAAAAAGAACATTGCTCTTTCTCCTTCTCCTTTTTACTACTCTCTTTTTTTTAAAGCGTAAACACACATTTGTCTTGCTGGTTTAGCCGTTGCTCAACACTCAAAAGGAGCTGAAAGAGAAAACAGCTAAATCAGCCCCCCAAAAAAGGGCACTAACAACATTCTCTTGGGGGCTCCCCCTCCCATGTCTGAGGCCTCCTCTGGGTCTGAAGCGGGCGAGTGGAGTGCAAATTCAATGATTGAAGTCCTTTAAGTGCCCTTGGAAGTCACTGAGGCATTAGCAATAAAACTCGCTGGGCCCACGGCTTTTCCCTGAAAAGCTCAGAGTGCACAAATGAGGGAGATGGCGCCCCTCTCTACATGTCGCCTTTCACCTTCAGTCTTCTTATGCAACAACGACTTGGCTTTTGTCCTGCAGCAGCAGCAAGACGGGACCAACAGATTGTGTTCTTGGTCTTGTGGGCTCAGTCTTCTCCTAAGAGCTTGGCAAGTGCTATATGCAGGATAGAAATGATTTGAAACAGTGGAAACAATGAGGTGGAAACAATGAATACAATCACAGACTCTGTGGCTTCATGCTGCACCTCAGTAAGCATGACGATGTCTACAGTCTGCTGGTGGAGAGTTCTTATTTTGTAAAACCCCTGGAGATGCTTTACAAGTCACTATTGTGGGTCTGCTTCACATGAGCATTTTCCAATCACTCTAAACATGAGTTTATGGTCTCAATCTCTAGTTTCAAGTCTTCTTCAATCCAGCATGATGTTCATTTAGTACATTATGGTCCATTTAGAAGCATAAGCATCCCCGCCATAAAGCAGGGGATGCTTTAGGGCGGGGCTACCTGGTGACTACAAATGCAGTTAGCTACCAAGATGACTTTAACACTCATCTGTAAAGTTCGCAGTAAACATTAAATTATGAAGCTAACTTTGTTAACAGCTTCACACCACAATCCAGATGGATCCAGAACCAGTAAGGTTGCTGCTCTGCTGCTTGTGTTCATCAGATCCACCCGTCGTTCCCTCAAAGTCCAAACATGGTCACTTCCTTCACTTGTTACAAACATCCCAAGCTGGTGATGATCAAAATGCCAAAATCTAAGCTTCAAAACTGTAGTGCAATGGGTGATGTCATGATGACAACGTCTTCTTCTTAGTTGTGATTTTGACCCAAACTTTAGAAAAATACATGAGGACAGGTAAGTAAGGATCAAGGAATGAGGAGGAAAGTGGATATTTAGGGGATCAATTTGAGTATTTGTCTAGATGGAAATAATCTATATATTTAAAAAAAATATCTAAATCAAGATATATAAAAATAGATGAAAAGTTCAGAGTTGTATACAAATCCGGCATTTCCCAGAAGCAAAGGAAATTAATAAGAAAGCTGTTCCATAGTGGACAGAGACGTTTCGTAAAGCTTTTAAGGTATTAAAGGGAACACACTCCTTTCAAAAGCTAATGGAATATAAATGGGCACAGGCACAAGTAAGGAAAGTTAGCCGAGGAAAAAGGTTGTGATGAGAGGAAAGTGAAGTGATTTCCAAGAGAGTGGCAGTACTCAGCTATTAAAGGTTAGATTAAAAAAAAAGATGAAGAAAGAGGATGACTCATGAGTGTTCAGACAGAAACAGTCACATTAAAGATGTAATATGAAATCAGAGGAATAGGCTATGTTACACACCCGGTTTATTCATCCACCGTGTATTTTAATTTGGCTTATTGAAGCTGTTTGAACTAAAACAAGTAACTCGATTATTTGAATGTACTGTGATGACAGGAGTCTGGGAGACGTTCAAATGAGGCTGTTAACAATTTAAAATAGAAACCCATAGTTGGGGATTTTACATGTTTTTGTGTCATCAAAGTAACAGGACACATCAAGTGATGTCCCATTCTACCATTTGGACACAGTGTTCCTTTGAAGCATTTAGTCACCTAAACATGCTTTATAGTATTTCTATTTCGTTTTAATTATATTTTAGCTTCCGACTTTCTGTACAGCAGAGCTTTTCTAAGTGTTTTTAACAAGAAAAGTGATCAAAGGTTGACTTGTGAAACAGGAGGACCAGAAACCAAAGACTACAGTTATAAATCATTTACAGTCAAATTTATGTTCAGTACGTTATCTTACATATCTGATGTGATTTATGATTATAAGAGATCTCCAGAACGCAAAAACAGAACACAGTGCAACATTCCTTATATCCAGACTGACAACAAATATTTCTTCTTACATAAATAAAGAAATATGCACCTTTTGCAGCCCTTTGAACAGCATCCTTTGAATTTGAATTGTTACTGCCCTCTACTGGCCACAGACGAACATAACAACCACTGTACATGTAAGCACTGTTCCTGCAGAGGAACCAAATAGAAAACAAATTGATAGAAAGCACAAACACACACATGTATTTCAAGCATTTTAGACTGAAACAACAAACATCACAATTTTATTTGGACAAAAAGAATGCAACATTTTTTTTCCTGCTACCTGGCCTTACAAAATATTTCAGGCTTAAAACAGAAATATGGAATAGGTATTTTATGGAAAGTCAGATCCGATGATCTCAGAAATCCCCAAGAAGAAGAAGAAGCGACAAACAAACAACGTATCCAGCTCCCACTGTGTTTGGGTATTTTGGCCTCCTAAGGGAAGGGGTTGTCGGGCGTATAGTTGAAGCTGGCGTCCAAGAACATGGCCAGGGTGCCCAGGGTGGTGATGATGACAAACAACCACAGGAAGAGCCGGTCCACCACGAGGGCGATGAACTGCCAGTCTCCTGTCATCTGGAGGGAACACACAAAAGCACTGGCTGTAAGCGCCGAGTCAGCAGAGGTCATGCAACGACACATGAACGTCACGGCGGCATGTTGGGAACACTCCGTGCTCAGGGGCTGCAGACCGGCCGAGGGAACGAGCTGACAGCGTGTGTCGTGTTGTGCACATTTCTCACCGAGTCGTCCGTGTCTTGCTTCTTCAGCTGCTCGGCCATGTATGTCACGGCAGCGATGGCCGACTTCAGGTTGGGCGGGAGGATCAGACAGTAGCTGTCGGTGTCCGGGAGCCGCTGGAGCTGCACCGGGTTCTCACATCTCAAACACAGAAGGGGGGAAAGTAGAGAAAAAACACATTGGCAACAAGAAATGTTGTCTTGCTCTGAATGGAATAAATAAATAATACATTTTTAAGAGCATGTATTATCACGTGCTTTAAAGGAACAGTTCAGCATTTTGGTAAAATACACTTTGTGACGTATAAAAAAAAAATAATAATAATAAAAAAAACATGCATTTACTTTGTAATTAGCAGCTGAGATAATAATAATACTATGTTATCATATATAGCAGCTTTTATAGACAAGGTCACAAAGTGCTTCACATGAAAAAAATCTTTAAATTAAGACTCAAACAGTCAAATGAGCAAAAAAAAAAATACCACTGCAAACACAATTCCAAAAATTTAAATATGTAAAAATACAAATTACAAATTACAAACATGAGGCAAGAGCCAGTTTAAACAAGTGAGATCCATGCATTGCACCATCTCTCCACCCTTTATCTTATTTTTTATTTCTTATTCCTTTTTTATTTTAGCATTTCATGTTGTGCAAAATAAAAATACAAATAATGTTTCTTATAAATGATAAGAATAATGGAAAAAGAGACGTGCGTCTTTATTAAAACAGTACAGAAAAGTGCTTCTGATTTAATCCTATGATTTTAAATTACACATGGACACATTCTTGTTTGAGGATGTCATTGTTAGCATCTAGACGCACTTCCTCTGTAAGAAAAATGCATCAACACCCTCCACAAACGCTCAATGAGCTCAGATTGATGTGGCGTGCGTCACGAGTCACGGCGTTGTTCACCTCAGCTGAAACAAACCATCGCTGACATTCGCCGTCCAGCGTGGGACGCAGCGTACAGACGGAGGTGTCACCCTGTGCTCGTGTACCCTCTAGCCAATGACAAGTTCATGCAGCTCCTCTGAACGCTGAGTGACAGCAGCAGCACCGACACAACACTGGGTCAACATTCATGTGATGCCGTGACCTCTGACCCCTCCATTCTTCCACTCACACAGCTGTTCCATATACAAAAACATATGAGCAAAGAGAGAGAGAGGGAGTCGTATTGACAGCGTTCCTGTCATGCCTTCATTCCTATATGTGTAACTGCTCGACCATAAAAATGAAAATTAATCATTTTGATATTTTAGGCATTTCAACTAACTTTTCTGTTTTCTGTAAAATTAGGGAAAACTATAATCTTACAACTAACACTAACAATAATATGATACATTTCATAGTCTAAGCCAGTCTTTATTAACCAACCAGAAACTAAATTATATATGTGGACCTATAAGTAGATTGTGCAAACCCTCATTATTCATATTATTACTCATAGTCATTTATGTATTCACACCTGAAGCAACAAGACACTGTTTTTATACAGCAGGTCGGGTCACAGCCGCTCGTGTCTCACCACAGTTACACAGCTAGAAGTGAACACTTAAATAGGGTGATAACTGTTTTCTACAGGTCCCACTTCCTCCTGCTGGCCCGTGCCTCCCATCACCCCGTTCACCTCTACAGTACGGCTGTTTCATTTCTTCATCTGTATACTCCTAACAGTCGTTCATAGACTGTGTTTTTATACAGCCGTCAGAGTTAAAGGTTCATGTAATGCTAAAGGTGTTAAATTGGCATCGCTCTATGACAGAAACTTTTGAATTTTGAAATGACAGTATCATGACAGGATCAGTAAGAACAAGGCGGTAATCTCCGGTTCTGAAAGGGGAACCCAAGTCTAAAGTGCCCTAAACTTGCTCCTTAAGTCTGATAGTATAGAAGTCTATGAGAAAATGAGCCTACTTCTCTCTTGATTTATTACCTCGGCAAACATCGCAAACATGAGTTTATGGTCTCAATCTCTAGTTTAGGTACCTGCTTTAGGCCTAGACTTCCTCTGATATACTGAGTTCCTCTCTCCTCTTCATCTCAAGCTGGACCATGGTGGTATCTGCTGCCGTGGTCCTGCTCGACACCCACTGCTGCTATTATTACTTAGTCATAATTATTTTATTTACTATGCTACTATTTCTGATGTATTATTACTATTACAATTATACTATATAAACTGCTGCTGTTATCAATATTATTCACTCTTATTTCTGCCACTGCTACTGCTATTACTGCTCTCATTACGTGCATCATTTATGTCATATGGATTGACAATGTTGTAATCTTTTGTTTATTCTATACACACGACTCTATTGGACTTCTGTCCATCCTACAGGAGAGGGATCCTCCTCAGCGGCTCTGAGAGGGAGTTTTCTTTTATTGGATGGAGCGATGTCATACAGACTGCAAAGCCCTCTGAGGCAAATTTGTGATCTGTGGCTATATAAATAAATGGAATTGACTTGAATTAGAGATCGAGGAGTCTCTGTGTCTGGCTCGACACCACGGGGCAGCTGTCAGATTCAGTGCGTGTGTGCGGTACAGCCCATGCATGTCGTGTATGTAGGCTGTACAAGAGGTTGATAATGGGCAGAGCCTCCGCGAAGGAGCAGCAGGACAAGTTACCAGAGTCACAGGGAGACAACAGATGGACTACAGGACAATAAAAAGGAGCGACATGATGTTGTGTGTGTGTGTGTGTGTGTGTGTGTGTGTGTGGCCACAGCTCAGGGCTGAGCTATGTGGAGCTCTACATGCTGCATACCATCCAAATTCCACGGCTTGTATTCATTACCGCAGATAGCCCCTCTCACTTCACATACACAACCTTACACAAACACAAGTATAGTACTGCTGCTGCATTTATGTGTGGATAGTTACAAGTGGATATTAAGTAGATGGATTCACAATAAAAAAAAAACTGTGGACTCTCTCTCTCTCTCACACACACACACACACACAACACACACACACACACACACACACACACATACACACACACCTATGTACAGCAAAAACAAACAGGATATTACACACACACTGATACCAACTCAAGAAATTAAAATGGCGATGGACATGTAAGTGATTGTCATAAGCGCGTTGTCGTCTAACTAGCCCTCTGACAGAATGACGAGATAAAGACAGATTCATGAGGGAAAGGTCATGTGACACGGACTGGAGGATGATGCAGATCACCATCTCCTCCACATCTAAAATGACAAAATCCCTCCTCTGCCCCGATCACTCATCACCGGTCTTCCCTTCCACTCATCAGCCCCTATCTATTGCTCATGCTCCCTCCACCCCCCTTTCTGTGGGATTGCCCCCTAATGTCCAACCTAAACAGAGGCTTAGTGGCTGGCGACTGTGGACGCGGGTGTGGGGCTTAGCTGGGGCTGAATATGATGCCTTTGGAACGGGATGAGAGATGCCCAGCAAAGGGCCTGGTTCAGAGGACTGTGGAGCTGTTTATGATGCCAGGGCTGGGTGGCAAGGCTGAGGCCTACTGGCAGATTAGCCAGCATGAAGCCAGCATGGTTGGAGGGTCAATACACTAAACACTTTATTGCACTTAATTTTGCACTACTTGCACCATGTTCACCTCACTAGTTTTAACGTGTCTACCATACTTTAAATAATACATTGATATGAGGTGGCAACCTCTGTTTCTGAAAAGTGCATTCTCTCGAGTGACCATCAAGAAGAAGTCCAACTGCATGGAAGTCTGTGAGATAATGATGACCACAGCATCACTACCTCAGCCTCACTATACCACACTACCAATGCAGTTAGCTACTAAGAGGACTAATGGTCTTTTTGTCTCTAAATGGACCATGATTTATGAAATAAACATCATGCTGTTTCGAATAAGAACTGACAACTGAAGAGAAAACAGAAACATAGAAAAGACCCCAGAGTCCTGCATACACTGCCTGAGTAAAAGGGGATCTACAGAACAGAAAACAGAAGCAACAACTGAACCAAAAAAATGTCCAAATTTTCACATTGTTTACCTTAAATGATTATGATTCAGCTATCTAGCGGGCCTGCAAGGCCATACATGTGCACAGCTGCACGCTGAGCTAACTACCAGTAGGTTAGCATACTCACAATGACAATGCTATCATGCTGATGTTTCGCAGATAATGTGAGTTAAAGCACATTCGCATGCTAACATTAGCTAATTGGCCCTAAACATGCTGAACCAAATGTCATAACAATCCAATGGGTTGTTGATGCTCCAAACCACAAATGTCAGTTAGAGGAAAAGAATAAAAGGACAATTTTTAATGTATTATTATTATTATTTTTAAAGTTGTTAAGATATTTCAGTCTGGACCGAAATGTTGAACTGCCTGATGAGGGTCTGACATTGGGGTATAACAAAACCTAAAAATAATGAATGGTGTTTTACTCCGTGGTGTTATCCAGCTGAATCAATAACCCTGCCTTTCATGTGGCTGTATTAAATATGTGACACTGAAGGAAGAGCACACACTGTTCCTGTCTTTACAGATTCTTTGAGCTGCTGTGTTGACTGCTGTATTCCTGCCAAGTCCAGCACACTGTGTACTTTACTGTAATAGCTAGCCTGGCATCGGATACAACTCTCACACTTGGCACACTCTAAGAGGAAGATTCATGCCCGCGCTGGGTTTTATTAGCATTAATAGAAATGGCTTTCTGCTGGTGTAACGTCCGGATCAGCACATCGTAGCCTGGAAAGAGGCAGAATCAAGATGAATGACTCTGATGGATTTTTCTTCAGGTCTGTGGTGTTTAACGGTCTTGACAGGTAAGAATATAGGCACTATAACCTCTTTGGCAGTTTAAGGCTCTCAATAACTCAACCCAAGAGCTATTTGGAGTCTTTGCTCATTCTCGGTATTTTCTGGTTTATTTAACAGATTTTATGTTGCATGCACAAGGAATGGTAAAACAAAATATGACACATTTATTATAGTGCTCTCAAGAAGGCAGAACAAAATGCATTTTCAGCACATCTGCATATTATCGATGTGCATCCTGTAGTCTTTCTTCTACAAAATAAAAAGTCAGCAGTGTTATTACTTTACACTTATAAATTATACTACATACCCTTTAGATAAGGCATTTTTGTTGTTTTTAATAGCACCTATGTCGAGTTATTTTCATCTAGATCTGTGTCAGACTGCTCAGTAGGTCATACTATTAGATCATAATATTAGAGGAGGTACCTGTTACTACACAATACTAGGAATTCATATTAAATTCACATCTTGTTCCCTTGTATCTAAATGTACTGATCAGTACGTTCTGTGTTGGTGGACCAGTATTACACCGTCGTTAGTTGACTGTAATCTAAAGCACTACCGTTAAGTTGGTGAATTATTTCTTTAACACATTAACATTTATTTATTATTTTTTTCCACAAAGTTCTGAAATACTTTCATGAATCAAAATCAGTAAAGAAAATCATCATGCGCCCTCATGACAACTAGAGTTGATTGAATAGAATAATTATGTACAAAGGATTGATTCATCCAGCGGAGCCTTTTTGGACATTTCATGCTTTGCTTTATAAGCTACATTCTTTTTGGATGAGGATATTTCTTTCAAAATTACATTTTGTCTGTTTTTGGGTACTTTTCTCGGATGACCAGAACAACTTTTTTGTTGTTGATTTATTGGGAAACACCTTAAAGGGATACTTCACCGGTGGAAACATTGACCAAAAAAAAGGCAGACAGTGACTTTTTGGATGTGGATGGAAGTTAACAACTCCCAACTCGTACAGCTTTGTAGGCGCAACCTTCCAAGCAAGATGACGGTTGTTGCTTTTAGTTTTTGCAAGTGAGGTCCCTCCACTGACCTGTGATAGGTTTTTTTCACAATAGAAATAAGGAGATCTCCAGTCTCTGGCGAAAATGAGCAAATGATGCAGGACTATTCAAAAGTACTATCTCACCATACAAAGCTTAATGCAAATGGGTGAAGTATCCCTCTAATGACTTAACACATTGCCAGTTGACAGCTGTTTGTTTTTGCTCCTATGAGATGGTACGGATGGTTAAGCTGATGGACTTACCTGCCCCTCCAAGGTATGACAAGGTCGGGGTTGATCTTCCGAAAGAAGTACTCTCCTCCAGGTTGCCTGCCATTGAAGCTTTGGAGGGGCGAGTCATCCCCAGACTCCTTCAGCAGAGGCTCCTCTGGGTTGGGCCTCATCATGCCGATGTACTTGGGGAGGAAGTGGATGAACACCTGTACATTTGGAGCAAAGAAATCCGGTTTGTCTAAGGTGTTGATGAAGCCTAGATGAGTGCACAGTGAATGTGTCAAACCTCACCCTTCGAACCCAGTTGGGCATAATGTGGTGCTGGGCGTTCGGTGGTGCAGATTGAGGACGACAACGCTCAGAATGACAGAGAACGTGACCAGGATCATGGTGAACATGACGTAGTTGACGATGATTGGGATGCCGAGCGATGTCTCAGGGACCTTGTCGGCCAGCAGCAGCATGAAGACAGTGAGAGCGATGAGGACGGAAATGGAGAGAGTCATCTTCTCTCCTGCAGACAACAGGGAGAATGAGTTCTAACAGCGGAGCAGCAAATATCGCTCTGCTGGCTTCTGTTTCATGTTGACATTGGCAAACTTTATGACGTGATGGTACATGAACTTCGGTTGTGATGAACTGGCTTCATCTTTAAAAAAGTATTCGACAAATATATTTTCTTTTATGTCAGTAAAAAAAATGAAAACTGACCACACATTTACAAACTAGATTCCTTGCCAGGGTCACTTCCCTTCAATCTATAATATATTAATAAATTGCTTAAAAGCTGCTCTGCCTCATGAAGTACAGAAGTCTGTATAAGACACTTGTATGCTTCTGGTCATTAAGGAGATGTCTCCCTTCTAATTCAGGCCCAGTGTCAAAACATGTCAGATGAGCTGACCTGCTCCGGGAGGCAAGTAGAAGACGAATATAGCCAACACGCTGGTGAGGATGCAGGGCACGATGATGTTGATGATGTAGAAGAGAGGCTTCCTCTGTATGATGAGGTAGAAGGTGATGTCCTCGTACAGGTCCTCCTTCACGTTCTTTCTGGACTGTTTGTGACAAATAGCCCATTCTCCGTTTTCTGTGGAGAAAGAGTCGTACAAGGTGAAGACAAAATATACGACACGCATTAACGGGGTGAAAACAAATTGAAACTGTCTGATGTATATCCAGTAAATAACTTCCAAACCAACCGGTGAAAGCGTTCTCATCTATAACTATCTCATGAATCTCTTTGCCGTCCTCGTCCAGAAAGTACTGCAGTTCCACCTCGGAGGCGTCGTAGGTGTACGAGCGGAACACCATGCTGCAGTTCTGCCAGTCAAACGGGAAGTAGGACACCTGTGGGAGGGAAACGATGCATCGCTAATTTTTAAGAAAATATGAGATTAATTACAAATTCAGGGTATTATTGCAAATTTCGCTTTAGTACAATCAGGCTATAAGTAGTAATCCCTAGCTTGCCGTACAACTAGAGAAATTACCTCTATGGAGCAGGAGCTGCGGTAGATGGCCGGGGGAAGCCAGTTCACTGTCCCATCACTGTAAACCAAGACGTTGACGTAAAGAGCCACGTCGAACTGACCGTCATTACTGTAGGGAGAACATATATTTATAATTACGAGGCATTTCAGACGTGCTAGTATAACGCAACATTTCACAGATCATCTACATCCTGGTCCCTGTAAATACATGTACCTTCTGTACACTGCTGATAACATATATTCAGGACAAATCTTTTTTTATCATTGTTCATATTATGTCAGCAGAAAAAGACACAAGATGCGTCATCCCCGCAGAATTCATTACAAAAAATAAATAAAGCACACAAGATGCATGATAAGAATAGAGCTCTCCAAGAGCACAACCAAATTCAAGCTACCACTTCGACGTAAAACTGCAAAAGGCTCTCTCTAAAGTCAATGTTTGGTTCGTCCATTCTGGGCTACTGTAGAAATGTGAAGGTGATGACTCTTTACAAAGATATCAGTGATTGTATGTGAGACGTGAATGTAGTCATCGCAACGTCAGCCATTGGTTTGTGGCCTACAGGCGTCGCTATCTTGGAAGTTTTCCAACCAGTGAAGGAAGTGACTATATTTGGACTGTGAAGGAGCGACGGGTGGATCTGATGAACACAAGCAGCAGAGCGGCAAACTTACTGGATCTGGATCCATCTGGATTCTCATGTGAAGCTCCTAACAAAGTTAGCTTCATAATTCAAGGTCAACTTTGTGTCAAGTGTTAGATAATCTTAGTAGCTAGCTGCTTTGGTAGCGATGCTCATTCTAACAAAAACACACCGATTGTAAGTGTCAGCTGATTATACATTGATAAAAACCAAATAATGCTTATTATTGTATAATATTATATTGGTGTCATATAGTATGTACAATAATGGTGATATTTAGTAATGAAATATTAGCATCATGTTAACAATTTCACAATGTCTTAGAGATATCACAATAATATCATTATCATGAATGATTTGGCCATGATAATGGAGTAGTGAAAATCTGATGTTGTGACAGCTCTATTCTATTTCTGCCAGTAAATCCCCCTAAAGCCTACACACTGGTCCTTTAAATATTTCAGTCTTGACTGTGAACAAGTGGCGGAGCGACGCCCGTCAGACTGACGTCGCTGTCTCGTGGTGTTGCGTTTGCATTGTTGACAAATCCTCCGTTAGTTACCGCGTGATGGAGAGCCGCAGCTAGGACACCTACTTGTTTATGAGGTAGATGTCAGGACGCCACACCTTGTTGGGCGGGATCCTTAAAACTTTAATGTCGTCATATTCCTCTGGTTTCCATGACAACCTGTAGTCTGTCCATGCCTGGGAAAGGAAGGGAGGAAGGAAGGCCACGTGGACGAGGGAGAGAAAAAAAGGAGGGGGAAAAAAGTAAGAAAGTGAATAACAGGCATAGTAGGGCGGACATGAGGTGCAAGCATGTCTCTGTCATACATCCTCGTTGCTCCTGTCTCAAGTCACAAACAGCCAAGCCGTCGCAAAATCATAATTAGTGAGGGCGAGACTAAGAGAGATAAAGCAAGAAACAATTTGTGGTTATAAAAAGTGACAAGTCCATTTGAGGGCAGAGCTGCAGAGAGAGAGAGAGAGAGAGCAGCGGAGCGTGGCTCAGTGATGAAGATGAATGTTTTCATTCTCGTACCAGATTCATGAACACGTTGGTTGTCATCTGTTCGTTCTTCTCGTTCTGCAGCAGAGACACGGAGACGGAGAAAGAGAGATGAGGACAATCATTAGTGATGCCACCGTGTCTCGTTCTGTATGACAGCGCTGTTACTTTCAATCCCACGCTATGAAAACCAATCAGGGATGTATGTGCCCAGCAGTCAACTGGCCTCTGGTGTGTGTGTGTGTGTGGGGGGGTATTTTTGATAGCAAAAAATCACTTGCTATGTAGAGTAAATGTCAAGGACTCTAATAAGGATCTTTTTGTGTGCGTTTGTCTTTACCAAGCTGACGAGCTGAGAGAGGGTCATCCCGACTCGAACCATCACCTTCTCCTCCCAGTAAGGAGCTGGTCTCACTTTCATGTTGTAGTTCTCAAACAGCTTCTGATGGAGCTTCCGTTCTGTTTCCGAGGCGCCTGGCGTAAGAGATGGGTACAAAGTGATGCCCAATGAACCAACAGCCAACACCTCCTGAACAAAAATGGTGACTCAAAGGTAGAGTAGGTGTTTCATTCAGAAACACTTTCTGTTATATTACTTGAAATCCTCGTAAAATACCAATGGCAATGAATAAATGAAATGTTATGACATAAAATATAAAAAAAAAAATGTCATCTGCGGCCGTGGCAGGACTGTAAAAACCCCGTCCAATCAAAAAAGTCGGGCCAGAGAAAATAATTGGACGGCCTGCCTGTCTGTCAATGCTTACTTCCTGATTGCACGATCTCCAGCACTTTGGCGTTCTGGGGGAGGGGCTTTGAACTGAGGTCTGAACGAAGGGGCGGGACTTTTTCAGTTGGTTTTTCCAAATGACCTACTCTGCATTTAAGGGCAATAAATAAATAGGGGGGACATCGTATATAGAAAAATGTCATCTCACATGTGAAATGTGCAGAAACCACACGTAAAAGCACCAACACCCAGAGCACAGAATGTTTGTTCTCCGTGGATCAGTGAGCCAGGCCTACAGTGGTCAGGGGTTCAAGTCCCACTGGGATGATCCATGCTAAAATGATCGAGTATGCCCATGTATAATTAGTATGGATGGACTGATGAGTGTTTTCACATCTCATAATATATACTCTCTGATCTGGAAATAAATACTGGAAGTATGTGGAAGAGAGAAATCCATAGTGAAACAAATGTGTTGAATGCGATTCTTGTCAAACCTCGGCGGTGATGTATGAATTGCCCATCATACACTCCAAGGAAAGGTGTGCCATGAAATTTGAAGTATTTAGCACAATCTAAAAAATTCATTTCCGTACCGTCGGATGGCTTTTGATTCCAAATATGTGACAAAACAACATGTGGGAAAGACAGAGAAGGACAGACGAGACCTGAAAAAAGCAGCAGTCAGCAGGGCAGGGCAGGTGGCGTACGATGCGTAGCAAAGGTGACTGAGCTAATGTAATTGATATGCAGCAGGGGGATGGGATCAAAGGCATGTCTCTGATACCGGCTCCATCAGGGACAAAAATAGACTCTGATTAACAAACAATGATGTGATAATATGATTCATTATATGTTCCAGAACAAGACAAACTTTTTTGCTTGACTTATTTCCATTGGGATCCCCCCCCCCCCCCCCCCTCTCTCTTGTGTTCCTGTTGGCCCCGCTCTTCAGGAAAATACAGTTGTAAATTCATCCTACAATACACGAGTAGACCCTTGTGGAGGTCAACAGCTGGTGCAGGGCAGCATTTCCTTTTCCCCCTCAACTTAGGGGTCAAAAGGTCAAAGTCAAAGCTAATCGTTGCAAATTGATTTTAATTATGATTCTATCTAAAAAAAAATGAAGGGGAAAATCAATAACAATTTAGCAGAACTGACAGAGTGCAGTGAGATGTCAAATGTTATCTGATCTGATTACTGTTGCTCTCCTGAATGCTTGGAAATGGAGGTGGAAAGGATTCTCTTCTGGGCAGACCAAAAGGAAATAGGTATTGTTGTGAGGACAGACAGAGGAATGGGAAGACTGCACCACAGGTGGGCAACAAGCACAGGGCTGTTGTTTGTTTCCCGTAGCCCGATAGGGGGTCAAAAGTCAAAGTCAAAGTCAGTCAAACATATTTGTCTCCCTTTTCTCTCCAACTCTCCCCATCACTGTGCAGCTCGACATTTAAAACACACAGCAGCAGTATATTTCTGTTTTATTCTGTTCTATTTAATTCAATCTGTCTGATCAAATCTTCAAACCTATGATATCAACCTGAAGCAGAAACAAGTGAAATCATTGCGTCATCCACACAAATGCAACAAGGATTCCTTGAAACGTCCTTACCGGTAAAAGTGAGACAAAGGCAGCTGCACACCATGATGAACGCGGTCATGTTCCCATGAATGATCATCTTCATTCGTCCAGTCATGACTTGAACATGGCATGACATGAACTTCCTGCTGTATGGAGCCCTCCGCGTCCTCACCTGGGGTCTGGATGGAGCGTCCTGAAAAGACACGCCTTTCTAGCTCTTAGCTGCATGAACACCTTCGGCTGGTATTGCGGCTCGTTGGCACCTTCAGCGGGGCAGACACTGTTGGGCTCTCTGTCCCATCCCCTCGTCTCTTTGTGGCCATGGCTCCATGGGTGAAACCACGGCCTGATTGGGTGCGCACGCTGGGAGTGACGAGAGGGCGGAATGTGTTTGTACTGGGAAGCCTGTGGGGCAGGCACCTGTTGGTGCTCGCCAGTGTGTGGTTTGCACTGTCGGGCCGGTGGGCGGGAGGAAGAGGAAGTCGAGGGGGTGGACGGGGTAAAGGAATGGACTACGGGTTATGACAATGGAGATATTTTGGGGGGGAGAACAAGTGGGCGGGGTTAATTGTGAAGTTGACTTTGTCCGTGGACGAAGAATGATTGGCGGTAGTTTGAGGTGATTTATAGGTGCCATATCCTACACATTTCACTTTCATTGACCTTTTCCCCGGTTATTCTTACATGTTCAATTAAATCTCCTTTGGTGCAGTGGCAGTTATTCCCATTGTGCCGAGTTGTATATGGTAAAAATGGGGAATGTCAAGCTATGTATTACATGTCAAGGTGTCAAATTTACAATTTAATTCAGTATTCAATGACTACACTAAACTATTAATGACTAAAATATTAACTACATTATTGATATACTGCAGAGACAGGATGATGTCAGAATTCAGGATGATGTAATCAGTCTAGTTAGTCCGTTTGATGGCTGCTTTTTGCTTCAAAGGGCGTCTTCAACGAGGGTATTCTATAAAAATGAAGATCATCTTTTTTCATTCCTGATCTGACATCCTACGGCACACCAAGACATTTTGATTCAGAAGATTTGGTCTGTTTCAACTTGCTTTTGCTGTAAGAAGTTTTACAATGACCATATTCACCTTGTCACTAAAGAGGGGACTCTATAGTGACACAGCCATGTCCCATAATGTGATTTTTAGCCATAATAAAGGGTCATTATGTGCATGTTTCTTAAAATGAAAAGCAATAGTTTTACAAACAATAGTAAGGAGTCACATCCACAGCTCTGACATTTTTCTAGTGATTTGAGGCAGTTGTGACAAGTCAAATGAAGAGATTTAGAAATTGCAGACCAGTAGAGCAAAAAAGACATAATTCAGCAGAGCAAAGCCGACATGGTGTGAATATGTTTTAACGCTATTTAACATAATGGGGATTAAAATGAAGGATGCTGAGAGGAGAGTGAAAACCTCCAGGATGAAGTTGCCAAAGCAGAGACCAGAATGACCAAAGTTCTTGGCAGGAAGCGGCGAGGTGTTGTCAACGGTGATGGAGAGGGATCGTGAGTCTGAGCAGAGACAGAGCACCTCCGTCGGGCTGATATCGAGTTTCCAGGTGAGCTTCAGGCAAGAAAAGATAAACATGTCGAATCAAATATAAAAGTAGAGACGGATGTTGTTGCCATGGAAATGGTTCTGGAAGTTCGAAGACGTTAAGACTATAAGTGTTATGATCGATGAGGTGAAGGCCTCGCAGCGAGCTCTGAATCCTGCTGCTTCTTCACGTTCTTCATGTTGCATTTTATGAAAGGAATGTCTGTTTTTCAAGAGTTGTTAAGGTTATTTTGTCTCTTACGCAAGATAAGGAAATACTCACCTCTACTTTCTATTGACTCCTTCTATTGCATCATCATCTCTCTCTCTCTCTCTCTTTCCAGTTGCTAAATCACAAATGGGCCATAAATCAGAAAATGCCTCCGACGTGCCACCCTGCGTGCCACCGCTCTCAGTATAAATCTATTAGTCAGAATGACCAATGTGTGTGTTTGTGCGCAAGGTCAAAGTGTGAGATAACAAGCTGAGGATAGAAACGAGCGCCATTCAAACGTGCGTGCCGATAATATCAAAGCTCCATCAGCACTGTGGGCGCAACGAGCTGTCGAGAGTGACTGCAGACTTTCACCCGTCAAAATCCTTCAGCTCACACTGTCGTACACACACACACACACACACACACATAAATATCAGGGAAGCCCATGCAGCAGTGTCGGCTAACAAGTGCCAGTGTGTGTGTGTGTGTGTGTGTGTGGGGTTATTAATAGCAGAGTGGGCAGGTGACAAGCGACGGTTTGCATCTCTCACAGCAGCATTCTGACAACAGATGGAGCCTTTGATATATTCCCTTCAGATCTTTATTAAAAAAAAAAAAGAAAGATAAAAAGGAGTGTGTGTGTGTGTGTGTGTCAGAGAGAAAGCTAGACATCGAGAGGCACAGGTCTCCTATATAATGGGAATTCCACAGGCTATTGGTGCAGCTGGTGAATTGAGTCGGCATGCTGCTCCGCACGGCGACATAAGAATAGCCTCCATGCAAACATGCACACACACACACACACACACACACACACACACACACACACCGGTGCCGAAAATACAAAGGATTACTACGGTTGCAGAAATATCAACAAGCATGTGCCACACTCCGGCACATTGTGACACACAGGGAAATGAAAGGCATACGGCCCGCTCATTATAGCATCTGGTTTGTCTTGGTGTTTATGTGTGAACAGCAACATATGAATATCTAACTCTGGCTCCACACACCTGGATTAGCTAATACACTAAAAACCTGTGTATTTATACACATGCCAGCTATGTTAAATGGCTGGGTTGCTATATTTCATGCAATTATCAATGCCCTTGCACACTAATGCGTTTTTCTTTTAGTTTAGTAAATTGTTTATATCAAGCGATATGTCCAAATATGGCAGCAAGACAGAAATTCATCAACACTGAGAAGTTCCTAAATTTGCATTTACTAGCAGATCATAGACTATACATAAGTAGATGTACCACAATGACGTTGGGTTGATGACTGCCGAATTCTCGTAGTTTTGGCTTTTTGGAACCAGACAACAGGTCGGATCTAAGTAACCGAACACTGAACAAGACATTTTTAAACAAACAAAATGGCAAATGAACATCATGCTGGATTGAAGAAGACTTGAAACTAGAGATTGAGACCATAAACTCATGTTTACAATGTTTACTGAGATAATACATCAAGAGAGAAGTAGGACCATGTTCTCATAGACTTCTATATGATCGGACCAGAGGAGTAGCTATTGGAAAGAATGCAGGTTTAAAGGCACTTTTGCAGGTTGCTGCCTGTTGCAAATTGAGGTTGAATGCAGAAACAAAACCATTTTTGACAAACTTCAAACAACAAGCCATCCTTTAACTGGCAATACAGAAAGATACACGATTCTGTTCTGGCTTGGTCTTGAAGCAGTGATGCAGCTAAGAGTCAAGCACTGCTTTTACAGGCCAAGACTTAGTTTCGTTGAGGTTTTTGGCCAGGAATGAGAATATTGTATTACAATCTATAGTTTGTCAGCATATGGAATATTGTCAAGATGCATTTGACACTGTCTACTCTCAAGACGGATTAACATCTTGAGGGATATAGTAAGAAATTAGCAGTGCTTGATGAAAGATTGAACCAGGGTGTGTGCCTGGTGTACATGAGGTTCTAAATTGTCGTAGTGATGGTGAACTACACCCAGAGAATCATTGTGAAGTTCATCACAGAGTTCTTGTTTGTTGTGGTGATATATCAGGACAGGTATAGCTGGAGGAGGCCCGCTGCCTCAGGGAGCTTTGAAGGGGTCGGTGGGCGTGTGGTTGAAGCTGGCGTCAGCAAAGATGGCCAAGGTGCCCACAGTTGTGAAGATGACGAAGATCAAGAGGAACATGCGGTCCACCACCATGGCCACGTACTGCCAGTCCTCCCTCATCTGGTCCAGGATGGATGGATGGGAGGATGGGAGGAGGAAGAAGGAGAAGATGGGAAGGGGATGAGTGGATATGAGGATGGAGAGGAGTGTAGGGCGGGAAGATAGAAGGGATGAAAAGAAAACAGTTCAGGATGTGGTTCTTCAAATCCAAGGAACAGACAAAGAGTAGGAGGGTTCCAGCTCACTCAGACGGGCAAACTTACAGCTTCAAAGTCTTTCTCCGCTTGCAGAGCCTCAGCGATGTACGTGATGGAATCTATGGCGGACTTGAGCTCGTCAGGGAGCGTGAGGTAGCTACTGGGGCCGTCGATGAACTTCCTCAGATCCGTACACATTCCCTCCGGCTGAAACCTAAACCACAACACACACAAACATGAATGTCAAATAGCCAACATTTGATATTGCACATACATCTCATGGATTGATTCACATGGATTCATGCACAGAAGCACACAAGCTTGTGGACTGTGTGAGCAGATGTCGGCCCAGAATAATTAAAGGCTGGAAAATAAAAAAAGGCTTTCATGAGGCAAGCTGCAGGTCTCCTTCACTGTCATTCAGAGGAATCACAAGAAGGTCATAGGTGCCCCAGACTCACTCTGCATCTGCTGACAGGGTTGCTCGTGTACATGTTTCTGTGTTTACTCGTTGCCCTCGGTTACCGACCATCAGCGGTGGAAACTACATTGTGACTTGAAAAACGGTCTAGCTTGCCATCATGGTAGACAAGTGAAGACTAGAGCCTGGTTTAAAAATAATACAGAATTTATTTATCCTTTATTTATACAGGGGGACATTAGGATTCATGATCATATTTAAGATTATTTTATATATTAAGTGTTTCACTAAAAATGATGTTCACTCAATAAAAGGTGTGTTATCTGATGCAATACAAACATGTGTTTATTAAAACAATAATAGATTCCAGTATGTTTTGCTGCCGTTTTAAGAGCTCAAAGAATAATTTGATGATTATTTGGATAATATCATGGATCAAAATGATTGTGAAATATGCATATGTCCTATTTGTGGCTGTCTTCGTCACCCTTTCAACACTTAAAATCATACCAGCCATACCAGACCCAGTAAGGCTTGATCAGCAACCCCCCCGAGTCAAAATCTACGTAGAAACTGAAAGCATTACTCATGAACCTTTTTCTGCTCAGGATTGCTCTGCGTCGTCGTACAGAGTGTCCTTGAGCAGTGACACATGGATTTCCACCGGTGGCTTCCAGTAGAGAGTCAGACGCAGCTCCAACACTAAAGTCTAAGTAGTGATGCAGCACGACGTCACAGCTGAAACGCTCGGCTGACAAATGACATTGACTCTGAAATGAAAGGATAATTCTGGCCTAATTCTTGTATACAGTAGCTTTGGCAATCGTTTCTATCGATAAAAACGCTGAACACACCAAAGTAGCAGTAGGTCATGGTGAAAAGTTAAGCTAATCGTTTTATTTTTTAGTTTATAGTTTATATAGTGTGTGTGTTTTATAAAACTCTTAGTAAGAGAGTAAGAGTTTTATAAAATATTCAATACAGCAGGAGTAGTCATCAGCACGTGCCTGTATATACTTTGTTGTTTGTATCAAACAATATCAACCCAGTGATGAATTTTGAGCAGTATTTTAATAAAGTTCTTAAAAACTCATCAACTGTTGGTCCTTCAAACGATCTTCTCCAAACACATAACATCATGTACCTCGCAGAACAGCTGCCTTCTTCAAACATCTGTTTCCTTATGAAACACCTCAATGATTATAACACCTGACATTGTTTTATAGACTGAAAAAATAAAAGAAGCCACAGATACAATTATGCAAGCCAGGGGGTTCACCACCAGAGGGCAGTATGGCACTGTGTCTTTAAGTGGCAAACGTTGGAAAAGCAGCACAGAGCTGCTTGGTATTCGGTGCAGCGGTTGGGGTTTTTACGATGCAGCGCTGCCACCGCTGCTGCTCCGGGGAGTGAGGCAGGTGAACAGGCTGTGACCTCAGAGAGGTGGAGCCTCATCAGATGGAGGGGGAGAGAGAGAGATAAGAGAGGGAGGTGGAGCGAGCGAATAGACACACAATTTGGCCTTTTAACCCCTCCTCCCTTTTTCTCCTGCATGGCTCAGAGTAGCACTTCATCAGTGAGAAGTAAATGACTATTCAGGAGACTAATTCAACTAAAACTGGCTGTGTCTGGTGCCAAGGCATGCACTAAACCCAATTAAGAAGGTGTGTGTGAATGTGTGTGGCCTCGAGAGAGATACTGCTGTCTCATCAAATTGCTCTAATAGCCCCCCCCCCCTTCCGTCACCAGTTCTTTCGCCTAGACACGCAGCGCCCCGCTCTAATGTGTCAGCGTCGATTTGTGGGGGTCATTATTATTTTAGCAACGATTCTCTGCCGCCTCCAGTCTTTCCCTCTTGACATATTTCACTTCTCACAGGAGGTGAAGGATGGAGAAGGAGTGACAGCTTCAGACTGTGAGGAAGAATTTTTAGTATTAATAGAACAGCAGGGAGGCTGAACAGTTAAGGATGTCACATAGTTGCTGATTCCCAGGACTTACAGTTCCTCGTTCTGCCAAATTCACCTGAGCAAGGTCACCGGTACAAGGAGACAAGGGATTGACCTGTAGAGGGCTTGTTGTTTGTTTATTGGATTAAATCAGGTGTAGCGATGAGAAAGCAACACCTTCTCTTTGTTGTCGTCCCCGACAGACCTTCAGTTAACGGAGCTGCAGCAGCGTTAACCCCAGAGTAGAGGGCGTGACCCCGGGGGACTGTGACCCCTGGGGGACTGTCCCGACTCCCCTTTGGAAGAGCCAGCCTGCGCCCCTCCTACTGCTGAAGTAGTCTCTTGGTGGCACCATAGACTGTGGGTCGTTTACGGACTCCAATTTTGAAGCCTCGACATCAGCTTTTTAGCGATCGCCATCTTGGAATTTGTGCAACCAGTGAGTCTAACAAGCTGATATTATTGTTCATAAATGTGAAAATAACCCACATGCTTTCAATGACTCCCCTCAGTGTGTGTGAATACATCACCATGAAGAAGTTCCAGACTTGTGGGGCACGTTCACCCTAATGGTCTAAACAACTTGCTGCTGCTCCGCCTCTTCCGTATCAGTGACATTCCATCTGCATCCGTCATCCTCAGTGGCCTCCTTTCATGATGCAAAGTTATCAGTTTTGAATTTGTTTTCCACAGCCCGAGAAAATAAAGTATTTATTGTGACAAAATGTCTTTTCTTTGCAGGAATGTTTTTTTGGGGGGATTTTAAATTTGATTCATTCGGTTGAATAGATCTGATGTAGACAACAGCATGAAATATATTTTGAATTTATGAACACTTCTCGGCTGTTTGCTGACTGCTCTCTCTCTCTCTCTCTCTCTCTCTCTCTCTCTCTCTCTCTCTCTCTCTCGTTGAATGTTTCTGTAACCTTCTGTCTGTAGATTTCTACAATAAAGGGACATTTAATTAGCTGTTGTATTCATACAGATGAAATACATCTAGCTGCCTCTCAGCTGTTTCAGTACTACGGACAGCGCTGCACCCAAACACAACAAACAACATCAATAAATACGCAAAAAAAAAAAGATGATTTGATGATCGGCAACACATGACCAATCAGAGTGGACTATGTGAATCCGGTGTACTCGGCTAATGGCGTTAAATATCACAGTTTTAAAGTGTATTTTTGTAACATAAGTCTTGGTTAAGCAGGTTTCCTCTTACACCGTTAGTTACTATGGTTACACATGCACACTTTCTGACGCATTTTGAACCCAAGTTGTCATTCTAACACATCTTAACACACATTTATTCACATGCTGACCAAACTACATACCCAAGCACAATCACACACACACACACACACACACACACACACGCACACAAAAATATATAATAGAGTATGATGTTGGACCCCAGAGAGGTTGTGGTCTCACCTGTTGGGCTTAGGGAACAGGAAAGAGGAGTCGGGCTTGCGGATGAAGTACTCATCAGCCACCTTGCTGATGGTGATCACCTTTTTCTCTCGGCGGGGCATGGTCTCCAGGGACAGGGGGGTCTCTACTTTTGGCCGCAGCATGCCCAAGTATAGAGGCAGCATGTGGATGAAGATCTAGAAGGAAAGAGAGAAACAACTTACAGTTCAAATGGTTTCTTCTACTTTTCATTTGATGTGTGGAAATCACAAAAAACCTGGTCTTCCATCGTCTTTCCTGGTAATAAAAATCCATTTGTTGGATTTCTGTTTGGTGATTTATGGGAGAGCTGAAATGTTCTCTCCCTGAATTTGCCTAATAAGGCTGAGAAATGAGTCAAAACATTGAATTTAGCAACGTGATAACCTTTGAGAACAGTTGCTGCTGAATGATGTTGGAGGGGAAACCGAATACTTTCCAATTCCTCACCGTTGACTCTCAAGGTGTCCTGGAGCAAAGGAGCTAAACTCTGTGTACTCCAGTGGATATACTAGTATACTGTAATTGTACTGGGCATCTCCCAGATGTGTGTACTTCAAATAAAGTTCAATGTTAAAGTCTGAGTTCGTCTCGGCTCAGGAGGCAGTCAGCCTTTCAAAGGAATAAGATAAAACAGCAAACCATTGGGCCAAATCTTGGCCCTGATCAATATCATAAATGCTATTTGCTTCTGTCAATGGCTCTTTTATCTATACTTTGAAGTGCTTGGATATTCTTTAGAAACAACTCTTGGCTTGGCTGTATTGACAGGCGGATGTCAATAATTGCCCACTGGCAGGGATTGCATCCTGGAACTACAATGAGAATGTGACGTGGGGCGAAGCAGTTTCTCTTGTATTGTAGTTTCAGAGAAAAAAGGCCGAGTCATCGGAATCAAACCTGTCTTTGTACTTATGTGTCCTTTCCTTTTTTGTGTTCCCATTTCCCAGTATACCGCAACACCTGCCATGTTTCCCAGAGCCGTGAGTCACACATAGTGACATGATCACAGCAACAAAGAGCAGCCAAACAGACCGAGTTCCAAGAAGTATGTGTGTGTCTTATACATGGCTCCATTTAGTGGACATGTTTGGCTTATTCCAGAATATGATCATAATATAATATAATATGGAGACACTTAAAACTTGACTACTGACCATCAATGAATAAAAAGACAACAGCTGTGTTCCAATCCAGCAGCCGCATTCTTTAGAGGCTGCACCTGAAGGCATCACAGCATCTGCAACAAGGCCGTCTCATCTCAGAGACGCCTTCAAACGCAGCAAAAACGAACGGATGCAGCTGCCGATCATACACTGTATGATTAAATGATTAGTTTAATAATAATAATCAGTCAGGTGTGATTCTCCCCAAGTTCGAATGCCAGCCAGACCAGTTGATTTAATTAATGGTTGGCCAAAGTACTTTCCAGGAAACCCCATGTTTGGCTCTGATCCGGAATATTCCACTCGGTGACACCTGTTTAAATAGAAGTAGATCCAGGATATTGCTAAATAAAAACATAATTTCCTCAAGGCAAAGTGACCATGTGACAGACTGTGACACCTGTTAGATTGCCCACAGCTTGCCACATCATAAGCTGTGGCTAGAAAACAGCAGTCTGGAGAGCTTTACTTCATCTACAAAGACCTTATATCACATAAAAAATGAATGAAGCCATTCACAGCGATGGCTGCGGTAGCTCAGCTAGTGCTGCTGCTCTGTCTATGTTGGACAGGTGTGATCACAGTAGCGGAGAGCATCCAAAGCCACGTCGGGCTGAGCTGAAGGAGGTGAGAGACATGCTGATTGAGCTGAAAGAGGAACTGAAATACACCAAAGCCTAACCTCCCCAATGTGGTGTTCTCTGTTGCTTTAGACTGCTATGCTGGAGATATGTATGGACCATTTGACACAAGTCATTTTCAAATGGGTCTATACTAACATTGGCAATGCCTACAATGCCACTAAGGGGACTGTCACTGCACCCGGGAGAGGAGAATATCACTACCGAGTTCAGCGGTGTAGACGACCGTGCTAACAAGTGGATGGGTGTTTTCTTATATAAAAATGATCCATCTGTGAAGTACAAACAATTACAAAATAGGGACGGCCACTTGGATTTGTCCTTCACAGAGAACATGACAGAACATTACAGCAGTGGTCATCGCAGACACACCTTCCAGAGAAGAGATCTGCCCTCTACTGAGGGTCCTTTTTTCAGTTTGCATTCCAGGCATTCTATAAACTCTTGTGCTGCAAACAGTTTACATATAAGCGTACATGCTATCTATTACTTCACCTTTAAGGAAGCCTGGAGTCAAGAACAAGCTAAACGCATACCACATTTCATGACACTGATCATCAGCACATTCGGAGGGTGAAAAGAAGCAGAAACTATAATGTTCTTTCTTTTCTCCCATCACTCCAGCACTAAGTAGTTCAGTTCCATTAAACCATGCAAATCACCTGTATAAGCTTTTCTCAGGTGAACGTTGGCTGAAAGCAGGACAGAACTAGGAGCAAAGTAGAAAGCTGCTGCTCAGGCCTGTAATTAGCTTCACATAGTGTACAGTGAGGGCAACAGCCACTGATGGAGGTTAATGGAATAACATGACATTCAGGTTGCTGAGGACTGTCGACCCAGTACCGCCTGGACCCAAACTACTACTGCCTTCATCGCCAGATTATTGAAAAGAAATCAACATGAATGACCAGCATGGACTGAGGAGTTGCTCGCACACATAATGGATGTTATGCTTAAATGATTTGATTTAGTTTTGCATTACAGGGACCTCACCTTACGGACCCACATTGGCATCAGGTGGGTGCTGGGTGAGCGGTGGTGCAGGTTCAGGACGACCACGCTGAGGATGACGGAGCATGTGACCAGGATCATAGTGAACATGATGTAGTTGACGATGATGGGGACGCCCAGCGAAGTCTCGGGGATCTTATCGGCCAGCAGCAGCAGGAACACGGTGAGGGTGAGCAGCACGTTGATGGACAGACCCATCTTCTCTCCTGGCAGGGGAAACAATGAATGCAACGTGCTTAATGTGGAGACGATCTTACAGAGAGGTGAAATGCTATTGGAATGTAAACTCTTCCTCTTATCATTAAGACCAATCCCCTTTAGTTATAGGGGTTTTATATTTATATATGCCTCCATGAGCTTAAATCAATCATTCCCACATCGTGCAGTGTTTGAGTGAAGAGTAGAGCAAACTCGGATATACACTCCACTCCATCCCATATAATAAAATCAGTGGGGCTAAAGCAAAATATTAATAGATGGACTTAAAAGAGTTGACTCTTTGATTCCTCTTCTTCAAGAATGTCCCAGATCCACAGCCGGATCCTGTTCAATCAATGGCTATGATCCTCATGATTTATCAGGCCCAAAAGCCATGTGGGTTGCCCCGACTGATTGGTGACTTTAGATATCCTCAAGACGATCGCTGGAACTCATGGTGGCAACTTCTCAATCGCATGTCTGCACGATCAATTTTTAATGGTTATTTCTGGTTATTTCTGTGATTCCAGAGAGGGAACCTGAGTAACTGCTTCCACATCCAAGGAAGGCAAGCAGGCGTGCAAATGAGCCATACACTGGCATCAGTGTATGACTGGTGTGTGGGTGAGTGAATGTTCATGTAAATTGTATATGGACCTGCATTTATATGCACAGTAGTCTTTTCAACCACTTAAGGCACTTTAGACTACATGTCTACATTCAACCATTCGCAGCATCGGGATTCTCCTCCTGTCGTCACTGAATCAGGGATGTAGACAAAACATATAGTAGCAGTTTGTGGTCTCCCGGAGCTCTACGATAGAACATCACATCGGTAGTCAGATGAAGGAAACTGTGTATACAAACCATAGATGGTAAAAACAACAAGGTCGCTGCCATATTTATACCTTGATGATGTCATCTACCGACATTATATAACTCTGATCGAGCCGAACTCCATTCAGAAAACAAGCATTTGAAAAATGGTTTGCTTATCGTCTTGCTGACAGACCTAAAACACATTACTTTGGACTTTTTACAGATGATGTAGTTACTTCGAGATCTTTTTTATCATTTGTTTGTTTGGGTTGGTACCTCTGTAGTAAACCATCCGATGTGTAGCTTGCTATTCATAGTGAATGCAGCTCAGTGAAGTTCACCGAGCACCTCTGGATGATGTTAAGAACTCAGACAGGACGCCGTTTGATTACCCTGCTTATCTGGAATTATACAACATCTATAAAGCAACAATTGATCCTGCTGTCAGATTTAAACAGAATCCATGAAAACACGCCTTTTACAGAAATCATGTGAGTGTTAGTAAAGTCTAAAAACCAACTACCTTTTCATTTAAAAGGTTATTGATTCAGTAGTGCTCAATGGAAAACAACAATCTAATCTTAAATTGAATCCCGTTGTGACAGTAACTGGACAAATGTGTGATTGCTTAATTCAACCAGACCACACAAACACCATTAGGAAACGCTAATAGCAGTTAGAGAGCAATGATTATCGTACGGCAGTATTATCATAATCAAAGCTAGATCAAAGTAGAACCTGTGCATTGTGAGCTGGCATTATTCGGATTTGTTGGCGTACCTGCGTCAGGAGGCAGGTAGAAGTTGAAGATGGCGATGATGGTGATGAGGATGCAGGGGAGGATGATGTTAAAGACGTAGTACATGGGCTTCCTCTCAATGATGAGGTAGAAGGTCATGTCCTCGTAGTGATCATCGTTCATGTTCTTCCTGCACGGCTTGTGTCTGATGTGCCATTCGCCACCCTCTGGGGAACATTTAGGGGATTTAGGTGAGCTAAATGACGGCAACACAGCTGCTGACAACAAGGGGGTCCAAACTAAAGTGCAAACAAGGTAGAACCACACTCACTCCTGTGAGTATGGTTCAGACAATAAGCAGAAGCAAAAGGTGACTAATGGGGACAACTAAAGATGGGTGAAGTTATTCACTGTATTGCATACAAAGCCAATGATGGGAATGAGGCCAATACACGAAATTCGCCTCATTCATCTAATCGCACAATTTGAAATATTTCAACTCCAGTGAGAAATTTGCATGATGCTGTGTTGCAAAAGTCTATCAGATTTGAGATTCTCCTCCTGTCGTCCTGACGTTGCTGAATCACAAATGGAGGAAAAAATCAGTCGTAGCAGGCTCATTCAACTGGCGGCCTGCGGGCCAACTCCAACCGTGCAAATAAAACAAAAGCTTGGGTGCTGTAGAACGCAGGAAATGTGGTTTAAATTACAATATTTTTGTAAACCATCATATTTTAAACCATGTTTTTTAAGTATTTTTTTGCTAATTTAATTAGCAAAAAGACAAAAAGGTGTTAATTCACGAGGCCAGAAGGCGGTCGAGGGGGTAAATATACCCCCCGACAACAATAGTTTTGCTTTCTGACAATGTGCCCCCCTGAACAATATGTCATCTTGCAGACAGACCTAACAAAGCAAAACTTTGGACTTTCCACGAATCGTCATCATTATGTAATAATTTCAGCTTCCTTTTTATCCGTTTATAGCAAAATAGTTTATTGAGGATTCATAAATCAGCTGATGTGTGTTGCTAGATCCAGTGAATAAGCACACGGTCCTCCTCCTACACCCTTCACTGCTCCATCCATACATGGCTTTCCAAATCCTCACCACTGTAGGATTCGTCCAGTTGGATCTCCCTGATCTCTTTGCCTTTCGAGTCCAGTGCGTACTGCACATCGATCTCCGTCGAGTCGTACGTGTAGGAACGGAAGCTCATGGTGCAGTTCTGCCAGTCAAACGGGAAATAAGTTACCTGTAAACGGAAACAAAGAGGGAAATGGAATATGGAAGGAGAACATTGGACCTTGAGTATAAGTGTTGTTTGTTTGTGCAAAAAAACCCTGAGAAAATAAGAAAATCCTACGTGGGCTTCATGAAACGTGCTCTGACAGCCAAGTGTGTTCTCACCCACCTGAGTGTGTTGATGAATTGTGTTTGATCTTAAATTGGACGCCAGGCAATTTGCCTTGGTAATCGAAAACAGCTTATGATCCTCTCGTCGCTCTCAGCAAACAAGCCTGTTTTAAATACAGCTCCCTTCTCAAGGCTCTTCAACCAACACACCCAGCAAATACCACTTTGTGGATTCAGCTATTTCATATATTTATATACTTCAGAAATTCCTATTTAATCATAAGTGGTGCCTTAATTAATGATTAGACAGGTTCAATACATTTGCCTAAATAAGTGTTAACATTTAAAATAATTAAGAAAATAATTGTAGAACAGTTTTCTTCTGTCTGTATTATTTGATTTATTTAGTTTGGTTTAGTTTAAACATGTCAAATAAAACAAGAAAAAATAGACAGTACACAATAGCAAACTGAATTAATTACCACAAACTTATAAATCACAAAATATATAAATATCACATGCCTGAAAAGGAGTTGTTTTCACTTTTCTAGTCCTACCCCATCTCCATAACCCAAACAAATAAATCATATTCATCAAATGAACACAAACAACTATCCTCCTCAACCCAAATATTCACCTTGTGTTTGTCATATATCATATCATATCATAGCTTAAACAATTAACCTCATTTCATCCTGCTTACCCTTCCTGGTTCATATACCTCTCAAGAATTATGTATTTGTACATCTCCATTTGATTTATATTTGCTGTAGTTCTACATTCACCCCATTCCAAAAACTCACTCAACAAGTACAAATACACACTCACCCACAAAAAATGCACTCTCTTCATCGTAGTACTCAATGTTTTGTATAAATGATAACCCTTCTCTGTCTGAGAATGTATTTTGTATGTTAACAGACCAGATCCATGTGACTTTAAAAACAGATTGTTCCAGATATCCATCATTGTTGACTCTCCTTATGGCTCTTTGTAGAAATTATTGCAGGGTGCTTCGTCATCATTAATATTTCACATGACAAAACGCAAGTTGGCTCTGGTGCTTAAGGCACGCAATTTAGATCTTACCTGAGAACTCCAGACCGTGATGCAATGGGATCAGCTGCAATGTCATGTCGAGCCAGCGACGTAACACACACACACACACACACACACACACACACACACACTTGCTCTCAAAGCTGGTAAAAAGTGTGAAAGATTGATGAAGGCCACGAAAGTTCCTAAATTGTTTGTACGCACAATTTAAGACCAAATCTGCACGCGTCACGCCCAATGTCTTCAAGTTGAAGTGTGTGTTTGTGTGCGTGTTGATGTTCACCTTAACACCACAGGAGCTGCAGTAGAGCGCAGGGGGAGTCCAGGTTACTCTGCCATTATTATAAGCCTGGACGTGGACATGCAGGGCAACGTCAAACACCCCATCATTACTGCAAACAGAGATACAACGGGAATTACAAAAATACGTACCCAAATAACTGTATTTTGTATGAATATATTCTGTATTTATTCCAGCAAAATGAGGATACAGTGTCTGTAAAAAACAAAAACAAAACAAAAAGACAAATAAGCTTTACAGAAATGCTTTTTCTAAACTATATAACTATGATGCTGTAATCCTAAAACTCTATGTTTACCCTTTAATCAATATGAGATTATTCTGAAAATAAAGACTAAAACAATTAACAATTAAGGCTAGCTCCAACCTCATATATCTGGTGAATTTGATCGTTGCAGTGGCATTGCTCCTCCCATCACAGCTATGGAGTACATCAACATTTGGCTGCCGGCCCGTACTTCACGACCCCACTAAAACATTTTAATTGGCATGGATGAAATTGAGGACCTCGGCACATTACACAGGACACTCGGTGCTGCACTAATGCCGGACGTACACAGAGCTGTTTGGGCCGTTAATATCATAACTCTATGCAGAACAAAGACATCAAGTCAATTAGAGACAGATTTAGCCGTCTGTCATGGGTGCCGTGCTTGGCTTTTATGGCTCTGGTGATTTAACAAGGAGAAGCTCGTGTCCTGATAGCGGGACCTCCTAAAACCCCGTCCCTGTGAAGGTGCCACGGCTGACCATACACACTCAGAGGAGGCCGGACACGCTCCTGCATCTGTGTGTACGTATTTGTGTGCACGCTTCCAAGTGGCTGAGTGGGGCCATCGGCTGGGTTTTTAGGGAACCATGCTGCTTAATTGCCTATAAAGTGTTGATGAATGGAGCAGTGAGGATATTTACAGCCGTGTTAATGGGAGTGTGTGTGGGGGGGCATTAGTTCGAGGTATCTGAAGTTTCTAATTTAAAGCTGTCACATAAGAGTTTTTCCACTCTATAGGTAGTGTACTGCACTGTCCCTGGGTCTTTAACCTAATGTCCACTGAGTGCAGCTGTGTGCTGCTCCAGCTCCACCACACCACAACCCATCTGCTGCTCATACACAATCAATATGGTAACAGATACTCTGTGGCTGTGCTTTACTTCTTGTAATGACATTCTTTGCTAAGCTGATGGTTTGTTACAGGGATGCACAATGCAGACACCGGTATCGAGTAACGGGTCTGATGCCGTTCTTGTGTACTCTCATCAGTTGAGACTAATAAGCTGCCCACGTGTTAAATCCATCATTTATCAGCAGCTGCAGCGTGTGAGTAAACAGACCGCATCAGTTCATTTAGATGTTTCACCGATGTACTACAGCCCGATGTAATGTTAGCAGTGCATTGTGGGTACAGTTTACTTTTCGGTGAATAAATGCTACAACTAGACACAAGCTAACTTCCTGTCTTGTTTTCAGCCAGCTGATAACTGAAGTGAAGGAAGTTAGCCCCGAAGTTATCAATACTCTGGCTGCTCAGGAACACTTGTTCGTTTCTCCCCCCTTACTTTAGTGTTCCCGGTCAAATTTGACCGGCCTGTTTTAAAGGCGCCATATGTAAGAATGTGGCCAAAAACGGTACTACACTCAAATTCAAAACACTGCAGCAAGTCGTATCCGCCTCCCTCTCCACCCCCTCCCCTCCAGACTTGGAGGGGAGGGGGTGCCAGAGCTGTTATCGTATCCTCCGTCTAGGAGAAGAGTAGCCAATCCTGCATCCGATTTCAAATTCCTCTCAGCTTTCAACTCCACCGTTCAAATGCATCCCCTATATAAACCCTCGCTTTGCCTCCGTTTTTATCTTGGCGTTTTTATGAATCACAAGCTCTTTTGGGTTTTGTTGCCTCCTCCATTGTAGCTCAGTCGAAACTGGCAACCCGTGGTTGCTCGGCAGCTGAGACTCAACTGACTGCAATGATTTGTAGATGCCAGTGGGTGGCGCCACGTGCCAAAACATGTTTTCAAAACATAAACATGATTTGCGGTCCGCAAAAGATTTTTTTAAATGCAAATATTTTGGCTGTACTGTTGTTGTTGGTGAGTTCAGTATGTTATATGATCATTATTCCTGAGTCTCTATGACATATTAGGATGATTCAACAGCCAGTTGCTTTAGATTTCTTACATATTGTACCTTTAACTGCTTTTACATTAACACAAAAACACTGATCATCACCAAATTTGATTTTACTCCCCTTTAAGCTGGTTTACAAGAATAACTGCAGTGAATATTGAAATTTTATACTTTATTCCAAAATTAGCGTGTATTGTAAAAAAAAAAAAAAAAAATCAAAACGCTGCGCGGGTCGAAACTTGCATTACACCGCTCCGCCACCCTACGCCACCCTGTGCTGCACCACGAAACTAGGGCCCTCTGTGTCACATCACACAAACCTAAACCATGCCTGCAGCTGCCAGTAGCTCCTCACCAGACACACAACCAATACTCAAAGTATTGGTAATACTTTTTTGTGCAATGTTATCCAACGATTCTTAAGTGATCTCGTTACATACCGTGTGTCACGATTATCCTGCCAAAATAATTCGCAATATTATCACGATAATCATCAAAAAAAAATAATGAAACAAACTAAAATAAGCCAATAATAAATCATGAGGTCTCCCTATGACGGCATAGCCGAGAGAGTTGGGCAATATTCAGAGAAAAAAAGTTGCAAATTTGCTATGACGACAAGTGAAAGCTACCGCTAGCATTTACCCCAACTGCCCGATCAATAAACACCCATAAGATGACAATTTGGCCTCATATAAAATGAACCAACAATAACCATCAACAGCCATCACCCTAAGGCCCTTACGCGTTGTCACACGTGTTGTATTAATTTGAAAAATAAATGCAACATTCATGGGACGTTAGCTAGCATATGCCGGTTGTTCGCATCGTAAGAAGTAGCATATCTGCGACTTTATGAATATTGCCCACCTTTTTTTTCTCCTATGTGGCCCTAATCAGCTGTCGTATCTCCCTGCATACATGAACAACAAATGAATAAAAAATGGCAACGTTGTTTGAGTCCGTTTTTTCTCTCATTAAATGTTACTTCCTGTAGTTTCTAAACACTACCACAACAAACAAACATATCTTTCACGTCTCTAAAATGTATATTGACTGAATAAACAGACAAGCATGACTGTATGTCTGCATCAGTGGAACTTCTTCTGCCATGAAGTTTGTCCTCATAAGACATTGTACTGTATAGTTGTACTGTATTCCACACAGTGAGCAGATAGGCACATCAATATGTAACTGATGGTAAACACTAAAGGCCCCTAAGGTCCGACACAGAAACCCTGCCGGACAAAACAAGTCAAGGAAAGTGACCAAATGGTTTCTCCCCCTTTAACTCTTTGGTGCTGATTAATTCATGCCAATGTGACTGCAGTGCTTGTGCTTACTTATTGATGAGGACGATGTCAGGCAGCCAAACCTTCGCAGAGGGGATACGCATCACCTCAATCCCGTCATGCTCCTTGGGTTTCCATGACAACCGATGATCTGTCCATTCCTGTTAGGAAAAAAAAAGTTTTTATGTGCATACATAAAACGGCAGGGACAAGAGGGAAACGGAAAATGACAGCAGGGGGAACATTACATCGACATATGTAGCCAATTTGTCATTTCATCAGTTTATTTTTCATTTTTCCAGGGCTGTAATTAAATTCCACAGGGATGATTCTCTTGTGCATTCGTCCTTGCATAACAAAACAGCATTTGCATATTTTTTCATTTTGCACATACTCTGTATTATTTGGACTACTCCAAGTATTCTCCCTTGGTTATTTGTGTCGTGCACCGAAAAAGGAGGCCTTTCATTAATACGCTGATTTGCAGTGGAGCTGGAGTCACAGTTGAGTTGGTCAAAATAATGTGAGGAAGTTATTCACTTTCAGCACTAACTGTGTTAATGAATGCAACTTTCTGTTCAAGGTTTTTCCTGCTCCTGATCATGACACTGTGGCAGCGTGCCTTCAACTGGCTCAAACGAAATAACCTGTTAAAGGTTGTTTTCTTTCCATTATTGGGCTGTATCAATAAAATGTAATTGAATGTGAATTTCTGGATATTAAATGGTCATTTCCATTTAATAGTGGGAAAATGTGTTTGTCGCATGTCATAAAACATGGTTAAGTTACGTTGAGACCTCAAATACTCATATACGAAGCAGATTGTAAAACAAATGCATTCTACTGGCACAAATCGTTATTCTCTAAGCAGGAAAAACCCTGTTTTAGTAAAACAACAAACTGCTGACAGACCAAGGCTTGATATCTACCAGCAAAACATAGAAGTCAACATCAATTTGCAGCCTCAGGGCAACAACACTTGGTGAAACCTAGTATCTGAATGGACGGCGTGTGGTCAATGTTCTTGATTGCAGATCACATGACATGGTTAAGCTAATTCAAGGTAAATGTTACAAATACACTTAAGATGTTTGATTTGAAAAGATCTTATAATGAAGCAAATGACACTCATTATATTGAAGTTCATTCATTAGTCAGTATTTTATATAGTTTACTTAAAGTGAATGATGCGCCCATAAAGTTGAAAGCATTCGTCTGGTTTTCTGGCACCTTTACTCTGTCTGAAAAAACAAAACTTTCTCTAAACTTCACAACTTCAACGTTGTTTGTTTATGTCAATTATTTTTAACACCACACAAAATAAATCCATCTCTCGCTCGACTCAATCCGTAATGGTTTCATACTAAGGTGTCGGACAAACAAATAAATGTCACACATTGTTGTGGTGACTATATATCATGTTGGTGAGGATTTCAGGCCCAGCCAGTGGATGAGTGCTGGCTTAAAATAGTAAAAATGCTAAATCAACCAAGATAACTAAGTTATCACAGTTAACAGTTCAGTTATCCCCAACAACAACGTATCCAACGTATACAACGAGCCAACGAATCACCTAAAGGTGTTGATGAAGTTCTCGATGCTTCACTTAGGGTTTCGATGTCTATTAGTGGTGAAGTTAGATTGTTAAGACGCTGGCAGCTGCTGAAGGTACGGCTTCTGGGGGGGATTAAACTTTCAGGCTCTGATAAACGGTGCACTCTTTTAGATTCACTGCATTGGCGACGTGTTGACTTCTCCAGCTTTGCCCTCTACGGTCCAGCCAACAAGCACACAGTAAGAAAGGCTACAAGGTGTGTTGAGAGACGCCCACACAAACACACTTACCAGATTCATGACAACAATTGTGGTCATTTCTTCATTTTTCATATTCTGGAACAAAATGGTCAAAAAGTATGTTATTGTACACACTTATAATAATTGGTGCTTAAGCCATTGACTGCACATAAATATTTGTATACACAACAAGACATTGAGACCATAAACTCATGTTTACAATGTTTACTGAGATAATACATCAAGAGAGAAGTAGGACCATTTTCTCATAGACTTCTATACAATCAGATTTCTATTTGTATCCATCGCCCCCTGATGGCCAGTAGAGAGAATGCATGTTTAAGGCACTAGAGCGTGGGCTTCATTTTTCAGATTTTTTGCCACCTACATCTAACTAGACCATCCAACGTGACCTTTTGGGTATTATTTCCAAGCTTATTTCTAAGGATTTCTTCAACATTTGTTTCGGGAACAAAAACATAAAAAAACTGCTTTGAATGATTTTGTCCTTGTTGATCCCAGTTGTACATATATAATATATACATATATATATATATATATATATATATATATATATATATATATATATATATATATTAGACTAGTTAAGGATACTAGATCATGACTGTCATTGACATACAGCTATATGACAGTAGCTTGACACTAAGGACACTGATGTCATTGAATGGCTGGTTTGACACACACTAGCTACTTCCAGGACATGGCTCATGATGTGGTGGAGGTGTTTGCTACACTACAGGCTAGTGTGTGATGACTAGTGTCCGTGTGCATGTGATTGTCTATCCAGCAGGAAGGAGGAGCTTCCCGGAGACCAGGCCTTCTATTTAAAAACGTTGGCAGGAATGTCAGAGAGACAGCTGGGACAGAAACAGGTGGGGTGAGGTGACTTCAACCAACTCGTTCACTCACTCTCACACAAACACACACACACAACTATTTCATCACTGACCTATCAGACCTATTACCAATCATGATGTCTGTAACTCTGGAGACCATTAATAATAACACTACCATTATCCAAACTAGTTCCAGAGCATCAAAGTGGGTCAGCTTTCAAGACTCCACAACTTTAGGGTCCCATGTGACTTCCTCTCCAGAGTGAGATTGACCTTGAGTGGCGTAAAGAGCATGCTCACTGTAGACGTGTATGTAAATGTGACACTGTATGGATATGCGTCGGTGAATGCGACAGAGTATGGTGCCAAGGGGAAATTAAGGAACGGGTAAAGTGACCTGGTGTGTGTGTGTGTGTGTGTGTGTGTTTGGCTGCATTCACGATTGCTGTGCAGTCACAGAGACAACAGCCCAGTTAGTGCATGCTGCTAAAACACTATCTACCAGCATGGGTGGATATGATTCCAGTACTTCGCCCCGGTATCAAAACTCTGTGTGCTATTCGACTCAGCAGGTCAGCAAGCGCTGAATTCAGAACCATATGGCTCTCACATATATTCACTGTTTTGAATTTAAAACTGTATCTTTACATTTACAGGGCTTTTCTTGTCCTGTCATGTGCAACTACTGCAGTAGACGGGACTATATGAAAATTTCATGTCATGATTGAAATCATCAAATCATTAAAATCTGTTTAAAAAGTCTTAAAAAGGCATTTAAACATACTGTCATAAATTTACATTTTATTGAGAAACAAATAATTTTATTGAGTCACAGATACAGATTATCATCATATGTAAAGTATAAGTAAACAATAAATAAAGTAGTGTTTTTTTTTGTATCTGTATTTTTTACATCAGGCTCTATTTTTTACTTCTCTACCATGATAACAAGCTAGACGGCTTTTTCCAAGTCACTCGAATGATAATGAAACGATATTTATGATTATTGATTAATTGAAATTCACCATGATCAACATATTGTAAGCGTCTTTTATCCTGATCCATGTTAAAAATCCCATATCCTCCCATCCCTACACTGGAGTACAGCGGTCGACTGCATGGGCGTCAACCACCATGCTTAAAACCTTTACAGAGACATCTGTCTGCAGAAATCAGATTCCATTTTTAAATCCGTTGTTGCCCCTGTTTAAGTTACAGTATTGAAGCCCATAAATGGGAAGATTTTTACGTCACGTGAACCCCCTGAAAAATCCAACCCTGTAGGTAATATAAATGTTGGCATTGTAGGTTTTCTATAACGGGACATGTTAACATGAATATGTTACATATAAGCTTTGTTTACCAAAACAGAAACACAACGAGAGCTGGTTATGTGTTGTCGTGCCTCACCAGTCCACCGAGGGAGGAGAGGATCATACCCACACGGACCACCACCCTCTCTTCAGGACTGCTTGCTGGCCGCACCTTCAGGTTGTAGCCGCTAAAGAGCTGCTTCATCAGAGCCTTCTCCTCTTCAGATGCACCTGTGTGACAGATAGATAGTCAGTGAAATCAATGGAATTAGGAGTTAGGACGAGAGTCCCACCTTCGCTCATATCCACTGCAGGTACAAAGCAAGGACACAATTCAACAGAGAGAGAGAGAGAGAGAGAGAGAGAGAGAGAGAGAGAGAGAGAGAGAGAGAGAGAGAGAGAGAGAGGAGCGGGACCTTGTATAGAGAATTCAAGGACTTGGTTCCAGAGTAGAATTGGGCTTTTAGGACCATATGGGATTTTAATATATTCAGTTTATTTATTTATTCTATATATTCTTGTTGTTGCATTTCCTCTTTGCTGCTGTAATCCTGTAAATGTCCTCACTTTGGGACTAATAAAGGATAATCTTATCCTTTCTCTTATCTTATTATCGGGATAATCGTAAATAGTGACTTGAAAAATCTGTCTTGCTCACTATCACACTAGGACTGTGAAAAATAGAGCCTGTTTTAAACAATACAGGATACTAAAGATGAATTGATTGTTTTTTACTAAAAATTATGTTTACTAAAAAAAAGGTTTGACACTGCAGTGACACATACCCTACCACATGACATGATACAGTATACCATAATCCTTGTGTTATAGAATTAGCAGTTCTAGAAGTGTCTCACAACGGGCTTGTAACACTGTTAATGTACCAAAGCCCAAACGATTACCCTCCACAACAGTTTCATACATAAGTACTGCTTCATTTCCACCCATTTCCTCCTCAGGATTGGAAGGTTAGGCACATTTATAATCAGCAGCTCTGGTGATGCAGCATTCATCACGTTTGGCATAGCTGAGGCCCCAGCAGGATCTGACCTGACGGGAATAAATGACAACGATCACCCAGCAAGGCACCCCATTAGCTAGGCACAGAAAAGCATGGCTGCTGATGGGCAAGGCTGGGAGGTGGTTGTAGAAGGCTACGATTTAGCATTTTCTCCTCTCTGTCCATTTCAGATGACTTGGTAAATAACCCAGACTCCACAGTACAATGAAATCAGAATGACATGGGACAATGCTGAAGGCTAACATTTGAAGGATGCTTGCCATGAATATAACCGATGGCAATAAATACAGATCAAATTGAATGGTCATTTTAAGTCACTTTGATAAAGGACAGAAGAAGAATTTATGAGCCCTCCTACTTGAAAAAGGCACTCAAAATGTGCTTTGAGCCATTATCCTCCACCATAACTTCACGAAACAGCAAAGTGAGTAACTAAGTGAGTGCACTTGCTGAATAGTGATTAATATGATTCAAAAATGGAAGCTTAAAGCCATAAAGCTCAATAGGAACTACACTGTTCCTGTCCAGGAACCGATGTTCAGTTATCAAATCAATTACCCTGAAGACAAGAAAGCCATTCATCCTCTGAAAATTGAAGGCCATCCAAATGACAATGAGTGTCTGTGGCTGTCGCTGTTGATAATTTTTTTTTTTTACAGTTATTTCTTATATCACAAACTAGTTCACAGAATGGTGAAATAAATCCTTGAAGATCCCTTTTAACGCCACCATTAGCTCAACATTACTGATTTTGAGCGTAATATCATGGAAAGAATTGGATCCATTGCCGTGGAGTTTGGTAGCCTACAATCAATTTAAATAAGACAAGTGATATTTTTGAGCATATGTGTAAGTAATGAAGCATGTGGCCTTAGCTAAGTACAGTTTCACAGAGAACACGACTAAATGCTTGTTGTTATTTGTGCAATATTCCCATTTATAATATATTATATTTTTTGTGTGGCTTTCCTGGCTACATGTTGTGTCGCGTCCATGTATGAAGTATTACAAGACGACATGACATCTGGCTCCATTACTTGGGTATATTGTGTCAGCTGGTGCCTTACCTCCCAATGTGCTCAGGCTGCATAAGCAACATGCCAGCAGTAGCAGATCCAGGGTTTTCATGGTGATTTCCCTGAACCAAAAAGGTCTCCCCTCCTCAAATTAGATCCTCAGTCGGTTTCTCCAGACTTCTTTTTCTTTTCCAGTGCAGTACACTGGAACTCTTCACAGTGAGTTTTGGTTTGGTCGGTATGGACTGTTGTTGTCTGTCAGTCAGCTGCTGTCTGCTCCAATTACATCCATGGGGAGGGGAGGGGAGCTTGTGTGTCTCACCCCCTCAGGAGTGAGGCTTCATTGAGACTTCAAACCTTAAAAAAGAGAAGCCTTTAAACTTGCATTCTCTCTACTGGCCATAAGGGGGTGACTCCTCTTGTTGCACAAAGAAGTCAGGTTGGAAGTCTATGAGAAAATGGTCCTACTCCTCTCTTGATTTATTATCTCAGTAAACATTGTAAACACAAGTTTATGGTCTCAATCTCTAGTTTCAAGTCGTCTTCAATCCAGCATGATGTTCATTTAGTTATGGTCCATTTAGAGCAGGGCTTCAGCAGCATTTGATATGTCGGGGGTCCTGTTTAAGAGGGGGGTCTTGGGGTAATTTTGAATTAAGTAGATGCAATTTCTCGCATGCTGGTGTCTTCTAACATGTTTTTAGAATATGTCTCTTCCCTATCTAATGTCTCTTGTTCCTAGAAATGAAAATGAGAATTAAAAGGCCTATCATTGTTATACTGACATTTTTATAATGCCTTTGCAATAGTAGTTATACCTCTGACTACAGAATCAAAACAAGCTTTTGCACAGTGTATATCGCATAGATACAGTCATGATATCCTAAATATTGATCTGAGAGTGCATTGTTAAGTTGCACAAGTTTTTTTTTCAGCTACTTAAATTACCCATGCCACCCATTTCTTTGTCATATCCACCACCTTTTTTTAGTTTCAACATTTTTCATGTTCTCTGTGTTGGGACCTCACTAGTAGGACTACACAATGCGGCCTACAAAAGCCTACACATGCGGTCAGAACAAAGGGGATTAAAAACTACACCGCCATTTTAGTTTCACTTCTCACCTAGGTGCGAAGTGCAATGTCACACAACTGGTGCCCTATTGGCTGACAACCGCAGGTACCCTGGGGGGTCCCCGGCAGCAGCCGGGAGCTTTATAAACCGAAGCCGCCTTAAGAACGTCCCTCTTCTCTTCCTGCTTCCAACGCGCTTCCATCGCAACACCACGTTGCAACGGGAGGCGACCCCTCCCACAGCACACCGCTGCAACAAGAGGAACCAAGCCGGTTCCTGCCTTCCAGCTACCAGACGCTGTCTGAAGTAAGCTGACTAAATTGCCAAGCCGCAAACTGTTTTCTTTATTCGAGTTTGATAAACGAGAGGAAACACGCTCCACTCTCGTGTGGACTAAGCCGACTCATCACGTCCCCCGCTGACACCGGGGCCCACGAACTACCGCCACGCTAAGGAACGCCGTCATCCCAGGATGGACTCGCAACCTACACAACGGCACCAGTAAGTCAGTCTGGGCAGAGACATAAGTTTGATAGTGTAGGATATGCTTGTAATTCTTGTTAACGTGTCTTAAGTTTTGATCACGGACCGCCGAGTCCGTTGCTTTCCGTGTTGTATTTGAATTGTGTACCCACACTGCTGGGTTGATTTCTGTAACGGTGTTTTTGACTAAACCTCATCCATATTCGCGAGCCCAGTAAGCGTCTACTATCAGTTAAGACCGGTCCCGCTGAATGGACGCCAGTTCATTCACGAGCCCCGTGTAATAGTAACACGCCTCCTGAGCCTCAGAATATTGCGCGTGCATTCTCCCCCTCTCTTTGTTTGTGTCCTGCTAACACGCACACATACGCCGCCCCACACGTGTCCTACGCCAGCTGTTTCCGGCGGACGCTAAGGACATAGCTGTACCCGGCCATCTCTCGCTCGCTCTCTCTCTCTCGCGATCCTATCGGACATCAGTGGCTCCGCCCCTGAACGCTGTGAGGAATAGCTCCATCTGGTGGCTGTACCCGGCCATCTCTCCCTCTCTCTCCCTCTCTCGCTACTCCATCTGGCGTCAGTGGCTCCGCCCCTGAAAGCTGTGAGGAATAGCTCCATCTGGTGGTCGCGCCCGGCCATATCTCTCTCTCTCGCTCTCTCTCTCTACACACACGCACACACGCACACACACACACACACACACACACACACACACACTCCACGTGTGTCTCTCCCTCTGTTTAGCTTAGTTTTGTGTGTTAGGTAGTTAGGTAATAAGGCTTTGTTAATTGCAGTGTTATTGATTGTGATCATTATTACTGATTTTAATAAATCTTATTATATTATAACTAGCGGTCTCTTGTGCTTGTTGTGTATATGTCACTGGGTAACAGCAGGTTGTGAAGGCTAGTGCTCGAATTTCACGCCTTTTTATTTGTTAGATTGTTTTTATGCTTCTATGCCAATGCTCACGATCCTTGGCATGTGAGTATAAAACCTTTATATTGAGACTGAATACAGTTTTAGGTTATCTTTTCCCTGATCCCAGGGTGGTGCCCCATTTATTCATGATTATATCATGATAATATATTAAATATAATTATTAATACTGATAATCATATTGACATTAATAATTAACTGTTGATAACCAAATCTGCTCCTGCTACATCCCCAACACTGTGTAACCTCAGAGGGAAATAAGTGACCTGGCTGAGGGTCAGGCTGAGCCAATCAGATTGAACAAAGGTGGAGCAGCCCAAGTTGGGAGGGGCCATTAGTATCCCCCCCCCCAAATTGACCGTATTAAACTGGCCCAGTCTGAATGCCAGGCCAGAGCTCCGGCATTTAACGCTGTCGGTAGTGTTGCGGCTGAGGGCCGTCACCTGCTTTAATACGTCCATGATTGAATCTGACATCTGAAATTTAAATTGTTGCTGGCGTTGACCAAGTAGCTGCAAGAAACAAACTTCTTTGGTGGTCGTGCATGGTGGTGTGTGTGAGTAGGAAACCAGGAAAAGACAAGTGGATTAATATCAGTGTGGGTATTCTCTTACTGATAAAGTGGAATGGATTTAATTGTGAATCAATGAAAAGAGAGCTGGACAAATTAGACTTGTCATGCACTAATATTTTTAAGGGTAATGTGGGGGGTCCAAAAACTTTTTTTAAAAGGTGGGGGGTCCTGACCCCCCTCAATATATGGTGATGAGGCCCATGCCTGTATCTTCCTCTTTGGTATTTTGCTACACACCTATTAGTCACTCTATCTATTTCTTCTCGTCTTACCGGCCTGTCATCCCATCAGTGTTGTGCAAGTTGAAGGCACTTCAGCGTTGGCTTCACTCTTCAGACCTGGGAGTTGCTGCTGCCTGCAAACACATCATGAACCTTCCTGTTAAGGATCTCAGCATCAGCGCTTCTTGCAGCTGTGCTAGCTGGTGAACACAGACTGAGAAGAGCGAGTTAACCTTGTTGTAAAAACCAACAACTACACACTCTGACGGGGTTACTGGACCTTTACTCCAGGCTAATGGGCAGAAGCGGTTTCTGAAATGTCTGCTCATTTATCTTCTGGACATGCTCTGTAAATATCTAACACCTCACAACTAAAAGGTAATCCAGTGCAACAGAATGACAAACTACTGATAACAGCAGGATGTGATAATTGTTGTGCTTAACACCTTGTATGTTGTACATTTTCAGAGGTTGGTTGAAGCTCTATTCGGTGGCCAGAGAGAAGAGCAAACTGCTGAAACTCATCTCCAAAATGAGAACAGGTGCTCTGACCCTCTGGAAAGCTGCTTTATCAGCTTGAAATCAACTCAACTGTGAATCCAAACAAACAGTTACGAAAAATGTTTTCTCAGCACAAACGTGAAGACAATAACCTTCAGTCACTGAACCAAGAAACATGACTGGACTTTCTCACAGTCATGACAACAACACATCTCCAGTGCTGGGAAAACCTCAGAGAAAAAGTCAGAAGAGCTGGAGACTGAGCGTTTCCACTCTGAGATGGAGAAAGAAGAGAAGTAGAAAACTCAGAGATGGAACGCCTCCAGATGGAGGAGGAGAGATCATCCCTCGCTGCAACGCAGAAAGAAGTCTAGGAAAAGCACCATGCCCAGCTGAAGATCGTAGCCTCTCTTCAAACACAACAGGTGGAGGGTACAAAGATCCAGATCAAGCCCAGATGGAGCAACAGAAAGCAGAGACCAGCAGGATCGCAAGAGATTTGAAAGAAACCAAAGATCTGCTTGAAACTCAGGGCCCTAGTTTCGTATACCAGGCGCAGTCGGGGTTCAGCGCACTTGTCCGGCGCAGGCACTCCTCCCATCACTCCTATCCCCGCAAGTGGGAAAGAGGTAGGAGAGAAGGCATGACTGGTAGACGAGGAGGAGAGAAGGCATGGAGAGGGATTAACACAGCCGATTCAGATCTTCACAAATCAAACTAGCTCCTCTCCTCACTTTTAATGTGCCGAGGCGAGGTGCAGTGCCTGTTTTGTCACTTGACAACCCAATGACAGAAGACAGCAGCAGAAGTGCCAGATGGCTGAGAGAGATGTGACGTTAGTTTGCATCACAGTTTCAGCTGTGTTAATTCAGTCAGGCTGAGTTTCCGTTACGCGTGCCATTTGCCTTTGATCTGACGTCAGATGTGACAATCTATATAGATATAAATCCACGTGTTGATTCAATTAGTTGCATTAAATAGTGTTTGTTGTGATTATTTATTGCATTTAAATGTGTCTGGAACTGTGGAAACCTGCCTGTGAGGTCTTGGTGACGTGTGCGCACTGCGCGCCGGTGAGCCAAACTGCCACTCTGCCAGCTGTAATTCACCTTGCGCTGAGAGTAGACCAGGTTGGTGCTGGCGGGCATTCGGCGAAGTCTCGGCGCGGCTTTTTGGCACGAAACTTACGCTGCGCCAAGCTGAATCTGTGACGCCTCCCCCTGCTGCGCCGCCACACCCATCTCGGCGCAGGTGATCTACCAAACTGCCAAACTTACTGTGTGCAAGGCTGCACTGGTCGAAACTTGCATTGCGCCACCCTGCGCCACCCTGCACTGCGCCACAAAACTAGGGCCCTCAGAGTCTCCACTTTCAGGAGAAGTCATTGCTCATCCAACAGCTGGAACAACCGCAGAACAACCATCTGGCCCAGCTTGTGATGCAGGACGAAGATCACCACAACATCATGGCTGCTCTTCAGAAAAAGTTTGAAGAACTGTTGGCGAGTGACCATCTGGTATGGTTGCAGGAGAGAGCCTCCCTGGTGAAGCAGAACCTGAAAAACAAGCTTCCTATCAGGCTCAGCTGGACAAGCAGGAGCAGAGGAAGAGCCTCATTATGGCTGCTATAGCAAAGGCCGAGCAGAAGTACAAGAGTGATCAGGAGGAGAAGTAATCTCTCCTTCAGGCCAATGAGATCCAGCCAGCAAAAACACTGGGGGAATAGAGGAGGTGATCTAGTCCGCAACAGCGTGCGGCAGGTTCATCCGAGCAGTGAGCCCCCTGGTAAGAGATCTAGCATCCTTTTATTGGAGGATCTGCTCAACTGGCAATCAGATGCTGATTGAAGCGGGATTCAACAGGTGTGTCAATTAGTGGAATGATGTCCGTGTTCATGCAGTTTATGGGAGAGGTAAACAATATATAAAGTCAAAAACAATAGTCCACAGCAAACAATTTATTCAAATGCAGAAAATATGGTTAACCAATCAGCCACACTGCTCACACTAATTGTTGTCATTATATGACACTCCTCCCCCCTTTGACAGTTGTCGTCCTGACACAGTCTGTCCATACCTGTCTAGAGCCCTTCCCCTATTTTCTCTCTGAGACCTACGCAGGGGTGATCCTTCTCTTGGCCCCTGTCTCACAGTGGGTGCTACTGGGTCATCTTGCACAGAACCTGCAGGAGGGGCAGATACTGTGGGCACAAAGGTCAGAGGGAACAAGAAGGGTCTAGGATGTACGCCATGTGGAATAATGGGGTTGACCATTTCAGTCTCTGGGGTGCATGTTGGTTCTTCAGGGGAGTTGAAAAGGCAGGGTCGTAGGTGGTTCCGATGGATTGTCCAGATGGGACCTTCTTTTCCTTCAAGCCTAAGAGCACTCACTCTCCGGGTAACAAGGGAAGGTGTTTTGCTTTCCGATCATACCTTTCCTTGTCCTGCATTCTGTCTTCTCTGGTTTTTGCTGCCACCTGTCTGTAAATTCTCTGTAGGGTCTGGTTGTGTTGGTGGGCCCAGCCCTCCAAGTCTTTTCTTTGGGTCATTGCTGGCACTCCCACAGCTGTGTCGACTGGCAGTGGGCATGTCGACCAAACATGATGAAATGTGAGGTCAGTCCAGTTGGCTCATGGGGGTGTTGTTATACATCTGGTTGGCAAGTGGTCTGGCCAGTGCACTTGAACCTCTAGACTCAGTGTTCCTAAAAGAGACAGAAGAGTCCTGTTAAATCTTTCACAGGCCCCATTTCCTTGTGGCCTGTAGGGTGTGGTTCGGACTTTGACACATCCATAGAGGCTGCACAACTGTGCTACCATAGTCGACTCGATAGCTGCCCCTTGGTCAGAGCGGATTCTTTCTGAGCATCCCCACGGCTGGATAAGGTGGCGCCAGAAGGCACGTACTGTAGTGTCTGCTGTCTGGTCTTCATCCATACTTTGAGAAAAGGTCAGTTATTACCAACAGATAAGGATACCATGTGTCACCATGCCTCTCAATAGACAGATAGTCAACAGTTTCCAAGGGATCTGATGTTAAAATATGAACCAAAGGTGCCCTTACCTCTGGTCCTCTTTTGTGTTGAGTACAGGCTGCAAATTTAGATGCCCATTCCTGTAAGTCAACACCCATCCCTGGCCAGTAGAAGGTTTTTCTCAGCAAGGCTTCAATCTTAGCTATGCCCATGTGACCTGAGGCATTGTGATACTTTACCCAAAGCTTGTGGGTCTTGTTTGCAGGAACCACAATTTGAGAAAGGCTCAGCTCAGTGTGACACTCTTAGACCTTCCGCTTTAACACATCTTCCTGGATGTGTAGTCGGCTCCACTCTTGTAAGAGGTGCTTTGCTGCAGGTTGGCATGCTCTTCTTTCCTCTGCTCCTGGGAAGCAATTTCCTTTCACCCACTCAGTTGGGCCACTGTCTGGTCTCCCTCCTGCCAATCCTTCCAACAGTCTGTTTCAGTGCTGTCCTCTGACTCCACTGCTGCCTTCTCCACTAGAGCCTGCTGGTCAGGCCTTGTCTCCTGTGGTAACTTGGACAAAACATCAGCATTATGGTTGGAAGCACCAGGGCGATACTTGAGTTCAAAGTCAAAATTTACCAGCTGTGCTGCCCAGCACTGTTCTGTGGCTCCCAAGTGTGCTGTGTATAAGTGGCCAAGTGGGTTATTGTCTGTAAAGGCCAGGAACTTATTGCCCCACAAATAATCCCTAAACTTTTTGGTCACGGCCCGCTTTAGGACCAAAAACTCCAGTTTGAAGGAGATGTAGTTTTGGTTGTTCCTCTCGGTGGGGTTTAGGCTCCTGCTTGAATAGGCCACAAATCTCTCTCTACCATACTGTACCTGTGCCAACACAACCTCATAGGCTAGCATCAGTGTAAAGGTTAAATGGTTTTGAGAAATCTGCATAAGCCAAGATAGGGGCACTCACCAGAGTCACTTCCAGGATTGGCCTACAAACATTTTTTCCTCGACATTTGCCACAATCTAAAAGAATCAAACAACAAACTTATAGTTCACACCAACTACATTTACAGCATATAAATTGAAATATGGTCATTCATTCACATTGTAAAGCTGTTCATATCAAGCTTATCTCTGAACATCAAGTATAAGTGGAGGGAACACAAGTTTTTCATTGAGTGATACGTTGCCTGTAGCTTTCTAGCAATGGTTTATGAAAAGTGTAGCCACGAAACTGATCCTTTAGTGGCTGCTGATGCCATATATGCATGCACAAACAGAAAAAATACATTGTTTGTCACACACTGTTTGTTGTGATGTAACATTTGGTTACCTTGTACAGCAACCTACTGTAATCCGTGAACATACAGAGGTGATACAGTCGCCTTCATTCTCACAATGCAGTACAACACATCCTCCCTAAACCCTTTACTCCTCTCTTCATGCTCCCTCACACTCATTGGCAATCCACGCCAACGTCATTCGCGATCTACTGTCACTGCCACTTGGCCTGCCGCCAATTTAATTACCATAGAAGCTAACTATTAACAGCTAGCAGCAAGTGTCAAGTCCCACATCAAATCAGTGGTCATGAGGGAGTGTATATAAAGACCCCGTTGGCTGGGACTCAAACTCAGGGATCTCTCTGAGGGCAACCCTCGTAGATCACTGTTTAATTCACAAGGAGTTAAGTTAAATTAGATTGATCGCTTGCCCACAAGTGTTTTTCTCATGGGAACAAATAACATGTTACAGTATTATATTAATTAGATTACACTAAAATGTCAATGTCACTGTGGAAACAATTTAATAAGATTAGATAGCTCGTTGTGAAGATTCCATCACCATCTTTCTTCTCCCTTTAATTATATTGAAATCAATGAAATCACTTTCTTTTTTAGCCACGCCAGATTGTCTATTGATTTTTTTGTTTGTGTAATCAAAGTTTGTGGACAACAAAACCTTTTGCACATATTTTTGCCAAACTTTAGCCCCCTGATGGCCAGTAGAGAGAATGCAAGTTAAATGCATTTCAGCATGGGCTTCACGTTTCAGAACTGGAGGTTGTCTGGTCGGTAGTAGCAGCAGTGGCACTCAGCTCGGTAACTTTTAAACCCTTAGCACCAGATTGCCTTAGTTTGCATCAAAATTGCTCTTCTTGGAGTAGAATCTGAAATCACAGACATAATACAAATATTTATAGATTCAGGGAGACTTACGCTTTCTGGGATATTATATATACAAATAAATATTCATAAATCTGCTCCGAAATCAAAGAAATAATCATTCACCTTTCAGAGCCAGAGAATCTTCAAGTGTTCATATGATCAAAATGAATCAGATTATGTTAACTTGCTTCAGTATTACTATTATTGCTACATGAAATGAAGGCTATTTAATGAAGGAAAAAAAACTCAGCAGACCAGCATTACAATCATACAAATATATTAGTTGTTTTATTCAATTATATCCAATAATACGTCTCCCTTGACTTTGTGTAAGTTATTATAGAAATAAATACAGATCATATTGCAAATGCAGAGACAAGAGATTGGGATAATAGTGTTGAGGATGGGGGCTTAAGGGGTTAAAGAGTAAATATTGGGTAAAGACTGTTTGTTTGAAGGTGTCCAGTAAATGATTGGCGCATGCATGCTTGTAGTCCCGCCTGCCTGTGATCCTCTACCTCAACCCAGGAAGTCCTTTCAAGCTCTTTTCTCCCAAGTGATCCATAGGTTTGGATGTTACAGTAGTTGTGTCATTCCACATTGCCAGCAACAGGGGGAGTTACTGCACCCCAACCACATTTGCATGGATATATTTATATATAGAGATATATAGATATATTTTTTTTGCCCAGTTTGTATACAAAAATAGTGTCATTGTGGCTTTGATAGCTGGAAGACTGAAGCACTCTTTTTGCATTTGGAAGACAAGAAGTAAAGTAAGATTATGAGGATTTCCTTAACATCTTTTCTGGAAGACATAGTCACAATAACTTGGATCGTCCATGCAGTACAAAGAAGAGCAAAAACCAAAAAGTCAAAGAATCCCTCAAAGATCAAAGATCAATCGCACACAAGTAGACGATGTGTTTGAGGGCGAGACAGACGGTGAATGAGCAGTCCAAGCGCTGCCGGTGAGCCAATTAAAATCCAGTTAAGAGGTCAAAAGTCAGAGGTCAGTCAGTCAGCCTTTGATTGACAGGTGAGTGCTGGGGGGTTGTGGCTGATCAGGAGGTTTGAGACCCGACAGTCTTGGTGTACTTGACTTTTCCTCTCTTGAGCTCTATTTTTCAACCTTCCACATTATGTGACAGGAGAGTAGACAAACCAACACACACACATGGACAGACCAACAATTCATACCAATACTTAGAATTCCTCATATTATTTCATTACAAGTCACTGTATCCCACTGAAATACCGACAATACAATCCAAATGGTTTTGTTCTTTTTTTTTAAACAGAAAAAAAAATACACTCAGAATAAAAAGAGTAAATAAAACATTTGTATAGTGTACAGTGTAAAGCCACCACTAAAGCTTGTTAGAGGTGAAGTCCTTCCATGATCTGCTTGTAAAGGTCACCCCATTTAGTCACATCTGCACTGGCTTGGTGCAGACCGGTGTGTGTGTGTGCGTGTGTGTGTGCGTGTGTGTGTGCAATGCAGATGTGTCCAGGGGATTGTGGGTGTGCTTTAAAAACGTATGAAGTTAATGCGTTGGTTAATATAATACAGGATGTGACATTAGGGGCTCTGGATTTCAGTATAAAAGCACATTTAATAAAGCAGCCGAAAAAAATAAAAAGCGAGAGAGAGGAAAATCTGTCCGAGGACAGCGTCACTCTTTTGTCACGTGAGCCCCTCTCTCTCTCTCTCTCTCTTCCTCCCTCTCTTTTTTGTGTTTTCTGCTGCATTGCAGATGTGGTGAAGGGACTCCACCTCAAAAGTAACACATACACACTTTAACAGCAACCCAGCTCACAAAAAAAAGGGAAAAGCGTTAGAAAAATAAAAACTCTAATAAAACACGCAGTTGGTTTCTACGTCAATATTAATCTCCCGCCCTCATCCCCCCAGATAATGTGGCTGCACCTTGTTAATGGAGTTTATTGCTTTCTGCCCAAGGACTCGTACTCATTGATTTGGCCTCTGATTTATCCTCTATTTTGCTCCCTCCCTTTCTCTATTTTATTCCCTCACACATATTGGACATACAGAGATATTCAATCACGGTTACAAAACGATTACACACAAAGACCGAAGCTGATGAGCGGGATCCAGAGAACGCACGTACTCACTGCCTCCAGGTTAAAGGGAAGTCGTGGTTGAAAAAAAAGGGGGATCAGAGAGAGGAAGTGCAACTTCAAAGGGAGGCTGCGAGGGGACGAGTTAGCTCCGCCACAATGTGTGACACATGCCTCTCTCTCCCAGAGTCCTTCACAACCCTGGATGACCCTCGCTGCAGTTGTAATTCGCTTGGTAAGCAGGGACGGGCCCTGAGTCTGGAAACATGGGAGGGAGGGGAGTCCCCAGGGAGGGAAGTGTGTGATCAAGTATACATCATTTAACCCCCTTTGAAACACACACATGCACACCTTCCCTGTATTTTCTTTTCATATATGCCAAGCCCAAATGCCAATATTAACAGTTAGAGCCGAACCCAACATTTATCAGTGAGTTAAAAGCAAATGGGGGGGGGGTAATCAAACATTCAAACATGCGCTACGTTCGAGGGCGCTAGGGAGATAAATGGCCATCTTTACATCTTGTAATTCACACAGACTTGTTTGAAGTGGAGACTGAAGCCCGGCGGCTGGAACAGAGAAGCTGATTTCAGGCTTCACAAAGAACGTACGGCATGGACAAATGGCACACACACACACACACACACACAAGTTTATGACACACACTCATGCAAACTTTCCCCACGCAAAACGACTTTGTTATCTACCTTTATGCAAAGTGAAATCACTGCAAACAGATCGGGATACACATTTTCTACCCCCCAATATATTATTAATACTCCATTAACGGGTAACATCTAACAGGATTACAAAAGATAATATCTGTTACAGTTCCTGCAAAAATAATTAGAGATGGGAATGAAAAAATGGGAGGCTATTTGTCCGATTACTCATACAATTCCCTGTTACAAATAGATCTCGCTGAATAACATGAGGATGAGTTTTAATAGATAAATAAAAAGGCTAACCTAGCTAAATAGACAGATACTCACGACTGATGATACTATGAGTCATCTGTAAAGGATTGCATTCAATCAGCGAGTCCACACAAATCAGTAAACTGAGATATGAATCCGTCCCTCACTGGATGTCAGTCAGCTGATGTCTGTTTGTCTTTTGAGGGTTAACGGGGCTCTCAGTCAATATTGCACTTTCATACCAGTTGGTGGAATCACCAGAGGCAGATTAAAACAACAACGGTCACAATTGAAGCCACGGAGGCCGAGGTAGCCTGACTTTAAATGTCATGCATGAGTCAAGCTCCAAAAAGTCCTACATTTCCCACAATGCAACCTCCATGCCTTTTAAACACTCACATTTCAAACCCCTCACCACCATTGACACATTGTCCATACCCTCCAATCTAAACTAAATCACATCTCTTATCATCATTTTCATAATCCATATTTTATGGCTTCAACTTAAAAATGTAGCCCTTAACTCTCCTTCGCAACACTATTTTTCTTTTGATTCAAAGTCTGAAAACAGTAAACATGACAAATACATAAGAAAATATTGCAACACAGATTACCCAGCCCTTAAAACATACAGTAGTTGTCAACAAAGTCATGGCTATGTCCTCCTCTCCATCTATCTACTCCCACAGAGTCTTCATCTATTCTAGTGGGCAGCAGCCTCATTTAATTAAACATCTGTGTAATTACTTTACGAATAATACTTAAACATTGTGTTCTGGATTTAGTGATCCACGGGGGGTGGGGGGGGGGGGGGGGGCTGGTCTGACCTGAGGGTCTATTTAACAGTTTAATTAAGGTCTTTAGTGTGTAAGTGAGATTTTAACAGTAATGGTAGTAACTCACATTTGATTTGCTCCTCAGAAATCCTTCTTTAGGTTTATTCGTTGAGTAATCTTTCTGTCTCCGTCACCCGTCCTTCCTTCCCCCCTATCTTCCCCTCTTTCCATTCTCCGTCCGTAAACTCATCCCTCCTCATGTTCTCCTCAGCAACACAGAGGTAAACTTTGCTTCACCTCTCAGGTAGCAGATTAATTTTCTCAGCAGCTCGCCTCTTCTCCACGGGTTATCAGCTATTATTATTTACAACAACGGGTTACAGGGATTAGGTGTGAATTGAGAAGTGTGTGTAAACATGTGTGTGTGTGTGTGTGTGTGTGTGTGTGTGTGTGTTTGTTCAGGGAAGGCCGTCCACATTACCATAATTCCCTCTTAAAACTCTGTTTTCTCCTGCTCTTCGCCACAATTTATTTCCCCTGAAAATCTCTCCCCCACTTGGTTTTCTTTTTCCACGGTTGGTCCCTTTCTCTGATCCCAGATCATCAATCTAACCTCGCCTCTGCCTCTTGACAACGTAGGACTTCCTCACTTCCCACAATACATAAACATTAGGCAGAAACAATTACCCTGCTGGGCATATTGTAGCAGGAAAGAAGAGAGGGAGAATTGATGATTGCTTTTTGTGTTGAATGGAAACAAAGGAATGGAAACACACATGAGCATCTTGAAATATTTCAAACAGAGAATCAGATAATCACTGAAAATGATCACCATCCTTCTTATGTACAACAGCTATCAGTTTCATTATTCATGTATTACTTTGGTTTCTTAATTTTCCTCCAAACACAAAAGTACTAGTAATCATAACCTATGAACTTTCAATCATAATAGTATGAGACTTGAGAAAAGTAAAGAAGACTTGAATTCCTTTGCATCATCACCAAAGTCTCCAAAGGAGATTAATGGAAAATCATTTAGAAAAAGATGAACACAAATCTGAGCCAGAAAGTGATTGGTGTGGTAAATCAGCATGGAGTTTTTTCATGTCATGTCTGAGGTGCACCACTGACTCATCCATTCCAGACTTAAAGGAGACACTGGTTTGTTGGTCTTCCACATCCCCCAACATTCAGAAATATGGGGGACTTGAAAGAGATGGACTAAATAAATAATGGTCAGAACTGAAGCAGCAGAGGCTGAGATAGTTCTCAGTTTTGATCCTACGGTGGGGTCAAGCTCCTAAAATCAATGGATCCTACATCACCCACAATGCAGTGTGTTGGATTCTTTCATTAAACCTTCCTTGTTTGGTAAACAGCCAGGTAGTGTACCAAATCACTCACTCATTCACTACTCCCTACTCACTATTTAGGAAGTTCTATAGAGAGGACTAGATAGAGTTTTATGTAGATAGAGGAATGTTTACCCTTCCACAAGTGTTACCCATACTTTTGATTATGTGTTGAATTGTGGAGCAAGAACCTCTAGCAAGTGAGAAAGTTGCCGAGTCAACAGACATTACTCACACAAACTTTCATTTGACCTTCCTCACACTTACGTGGTAAAAATAATAATAATTAAAAAAACAATGCTAAATCTAAAATTATTGTTAACCTGTTGTACTGGGACTGGGAAAGTATTAGTATTACAGTAATTTCTTTTTTCTACCAGGACACTGTCTCTTTTTTCATTCCCAGTAAACATTTGGACAGCAGTACAACAATTAGGGGACTGTATAGTGAGTAGTGAGTGATTTCAGACACAGCGCCACATGTTTAGCCGTTCTGACTCCCTACGCCGGAAAATTTGCAGCACTAAGCTTTGGGCTTGTTTTTAAACTTCATCCATTTTACACATGAAAATATGTTTACTAATCTTGGGAAGTACTAGTGCATATTAAAAAAAAAAAAAAAAAAACACTCATGTCACATGAGTGGGTGTTGGTAGTTGGGCCTGAAAATGGATAGAAAGGCTTGAGAGTAGGAACTCAAGTGTTTATTAGCTGCTCCTAGCATAACGTGCCAAAATCTCCAACTGAAATGTCTGTGATAAGTTTAAGCAAATTTAAGTATCGCCATTCTCCGAGCTGGCCGTCCCTAAATTGCACCACAAAACAGGAAATCACATCATTCAAATTCAGAATTTTCTGAGGGAGGACCCCCCTCCCCCTTTTGCACCTACTTTTGCACAAATAGGGTGGAGTTTTTATGCACCAGTTCCCAGGAGGACAGTAGTTCAGTAGTTCATAATCTGTCACTGTATTAATACAATTTATAATGTGACATTAAAGTGTGACATTTCTGTCAATAATCATGAAGCACAGGTGACCTCCATGTTGGTGGGAGGGGGGCCCCAAATCAAATTCTGCTTAGGGCCCCCAAAAGGCTTGGGCCGGCCCTGCTAATACTTTTCCTGTACTGTGATGTCACTAATGTCATGTTCTCAGTACTCCCAATGACTCGTGTAAAATGGGTGAAGTGCCCCTTAAAAAAGTAGTCGTACATTCAGTACACGAACGACTTCTTGCACTGGGACAGCAATGGAACCTGCGCATCATATGCATAATAACCTTTTTTTTTTCATTCATCATAAGGTGATACTACAATTTGGATGTAATAATTAACCAAAAATAAATGTTTTTATCCATTTTTAGAATAAAGAATAGCACGTTGAGTGATAGCGGGTCCACAGATAACGTGTGGCCCTCAGGGTTTGTGCGATGCATGGCCAGCCACAGTGAAACAAAGCTATTGCAGTGCAATCACAAGCTGCAGAGTCGGGCTCCATCAGAACCCCATCTCACTGATGACATCCTCATCATCTCCCAGCACCTGCACACGCACACACACACACACACACACACACACACACACACACCACTACACGAGCTGGTGTGGTGGTAGGGAGTGTGCATGTTATGCATGTGTTAAGTCATGAGATCATTTTGTGGGGTCGTTTCTCATGGATGTCAGGACGCTAAAGTGTGTGTGCACACAGTATACACACACTGCTGTGCATGTGTAAATGTCAGTGTAATAATGAGTATGTGTGTGTGTGTGTGTGTGTGTGGTACTGCAGTGTGTCGAGGGAGCTCTTGGCCCCTCGTTTAAGGGTCGAAAGATTCTGATCAGCCCCAGACTCCATTAACAGAGCTCGAGAGGAGCGGGGGGGTTTTCTTGTGCCGCCGAGTGGAAAATTGAGTCCGTGTCACAAACTAATCAAATCGCGCCAAAGGTGAATGGAAGAAGAAGGGAACAAACACACAAACGCACACACACACGCACACACACACACACACACACAAACAGGGGCTGACAAGTATCCAGGCCATCTCACGAAGTCGCTGACACACACAGAAGATGTGGACTGAGCAGATGGCTGCAGAACAAAAGTCTGCGAGGGTCTGTGACAGCCTCGCGTTAGCATGGCTCTGTGTCAGGCTAACATTAGCGTGGAGCCCTGCGGGGGAAATGAAAACATTTTGTGAAGCATGTGTGCTGCAGCGGGACCAACGGGAACCAGGAAGAATTCTGCATCAGATATTTGGTTGAGTGGACGGATGTCACTGACGGTGGCTGGAGGTCGTGTGTGGGATTCCCCTTTAAACCCGCTGTGGTGACATGCTATACGATGCTAGGCGACTGTTCACCTCTTCATGGAGTTATTGCTTTTAAATCCCAGGCTTTGATCATCACAATCCAATAAGAAGGGGGAGGGCTGGTGTGGATGGGGGTTCCTTTAAGGTAGAAGGAGCTTCCCATTGGCCAGCTCCCCTATGCCCGGTCCTGCTCCTTTTTCTCCAACTTTACACCAGTGCATTGTGGTCTGCAGAGTTGTCGTGGGGTCAGTGTTGTAGGCGGGGGTGGTGGGGGGGGGGGATAGCCCTAACAACACCGTTTCCTGTGTCCTCCACCCCTCCGCTCCCACCCATGTCTCTCAGCGCTAGGAAGAGGAGGTTTTGGTTTTGGATTGAGGGTCCTTCTTGCCGTTCTGCAGCACGGGCGAGTCACTGGAGGTCTTGGGCGTTTTTCTGGGCGGACTCTGCTCAGCAACGTCGTGTAGAGAGGGCTCCCGGTACATGGCCACTGGGGAGGGAGATAGTTGCAGGTGTTAAAGATGATAGATAGATGCAGTACTTAACATTTTATCCAGGAAAACTACTTCCTTTAGTTTGCTCATTGGAAAATGACTCATCATAAATACAAAGTGACATTTAAAACCATGATTGAATTCGGTTTTTGGACAAGAAAGATGAGACAATGCCATTGCAGTCTATGTGTTGCTATCAGCACTTTGTTGTTGTCTTCGGATCAGACTAAATACAGTGATGACCTACGTTTCTATCGGCCGTTGTGGATGTTTTTTTGATTCTAGTCAGACACACAGTGGCTTTAACAAAGTGAACATTATCCCATTTAAAAAAAAAATCTGCTTCAAATAGATATGGAAACGGGAGAAAGGGGCCATCGCCAACCGATTCACCTCGTCTTCACTAAGAAGCAGCTTCATTGTTAGCTTCCTTTGTCGGTATAAGTGTCATGTTAACAGCCCTTTTCCAGGTCATTTGTGATGATATTTACGATTATCCTGGTAATGTAAATTCACCACAATCAAATTATTGTCTTTTTAAAATCTTTTATCACGCCTAACGTACAGGATCTAACTTTCAGAAGGAAGAAAGTAAATGTGAAAGTCACTGTCTCATTGTTAAGTACAGTCTACGTTTGCCCACAGGCATTCAATCTAATATTAAAGTAATATCCTTTTGACGTAACAATCACAGCTCAGAGTTCACTTTTCCCTCGTGTACCGGGACTCTTCATCCAGCCTATAATATTTCCAATGGCTATTCTCAAGGTTAAGATTCAACTTTGAAGCCTAAATCAAAGTTGTTGTTGGCATTTCATTAAGGTAATGATGACTGAAAACTTGATACTGAATATTTGATGCTGATCTTTACGTTCTTGGCAGATGGTGACAAAAAGAAATGACTGAGCATCTTCCAGGATAGCACTCGCTGCTCCCCGCCTCAGGAACAGCTTGTACAGCAGGCTGTATATCAACGTGTTGTACCTTCAATGAGTTTGGGCAGGAAGTGGGCAGCTCCCTTTGTCTTCTTGACGCGGTTCCCTTTCATGACATGTCCGTCGCGGTTGATGCCGATGTACCACGCCCGACCCGACTGGGTCTGTCTGTACAGGATGGACGAGTAGGTGACGTAGTAGTTCTCAAACACACACTCCTTAAACTTGCACTCTGGCGTGAAGTGTTCCTGGAAGACACAGGGAGACAGAAGCACACACACACACACACACACACACGTCAGGTCAGAGGACAGGAATAACACATTTGGTGCGTCTGCCATTCTTTATCTCTCCTTCTATTATTTATATATTTACTCTCCAATTCCCCAGGACTCAGCTGGGAACGAGATGAAAATGGGCCCCACATTTCATCGTGACAGGGGTTACGGTACAAGAGCATCTGCGCCTGCCTCAACACAACACACACACACACACACTCATCCCAACACGTGTACATGCTTATTTGCCACATGACCAAAGTGGTTCGTGAGCTGCGAAGCCATAACTCAGCAGATTCGGTTTACCTGTAACAAACAGCAATCACCTGGATCCTTCACCTCCTCTATGGTTAAAGTGTCGGCCTTCAGCCCACACACACACACACACACACACACACACACATAGCTCTGCATGAGACAATTCGTCAACAGCGGGACATTCACCACCCTCCACCCTCTGGTTACAGCTCTCACACGTTCCCTCTCTATCTATATTCTGCCTCTCCGTCTCCCCTCCGTCCCCCCATCCCTCCGTCATTTGGTAACCTTGTTGAGGAACAAACCAATTTGCAGGATTGATTCGGAGCCTTGATGTGACGGGTGAGCAGAAAAGGCCTGAATAAGGAGTTTGCTCTCTCTCTCTCTCTCTGTCATTCCTTCCTCACTCACCCTTCTCACCCTCTCCTCCCGCTCTCCGTCTCCCCTCACTGCTTGTCTGCAGGCCCCTAACGTCTGCCTCCATCCATCGTACCGCACATAAACACAAGCTAATTACATTGACTGTATCGCCCATTTCATAATTACACATCCATTCACTTAGGCAGCCATTCACTCCTCACCTGCTCATTAACTCAGCTCTAATAGCACAGAGCCACATCCAAAGGGCTGGAGTCTCCTGGATGCTGTAATCAGATTGCTATCATTAAGCGTGTTTGCACTACAACGGCTCATCTTCTGTGTGTGTGTGTGTGTGTGTGTGTGTGTGTGTGTTTGGGGCACAATCAAGTTAGCAACTTCGGGAGGTCATTTGCACCGGTCAAGTTTAAGTGTCCTTCACTGGCAGGATCAATGGTGCAGCTCTGGAAAATACCATTCCATCAAGTTCTTACTTAAGGACAATTTAAAGGTACTTCACACCATGACTCCACTCATTTTTAAAGGTAGGTGAGATGATCCAAATCTTGGACAGGGTACAGTGTTAAATTAAATGACCACATGCTGTGCTACTGTACATTTTACTTTACTTTACTTACTTTACATTAACCTGCATGACCATATGTATCTGTGAGAATTAATATTTCCCCACAAGGGAGTTTCAATCAAAAGAAAATGACAATATTACCTGGATGACAATACCTTACTGCATCACTTTACAAATTCATGAAAAATATGACTTCCAGACAGTAAACATGATAAGTCAAGCAACAAACATGAACACAAATCTGTTCTGTTCTGAATCATTCATTTATGATCTCCCCTTTAATATTTCATGACTTTCAACTGTGTCATTCTTAGCATGGTGCTACACCAAACTGTTGCATGGTTGCATGAGCATGCTCTCCTCTGTACAACATACCCTCGTTATAATCCTCTTTCATCGGCCACTTGTAAATATATGAAAAAACAGCCACATATCAAACTGTATTTTAATTAAATCAAGTCCTTCTACATTTGAGTCCATGGCCAGAAGCCAACCACATACTCAGTCCCAAACACACAGTCAGGGTGCCATCAGTGGATAACGCAATAATAAGATTATTCCCACAGCAGACAGTCGGGAGACAGATGCCCGTCTGTCTGCATTTCATCTGACTGGACGACGCTGCTTCCACACTGATCCTCTCCATCACAACCTGGGACTTCCTTACAGCTCTTCATCTCACCAGATACCACCAGGTAATCACTGAGAGTCCACCGTCACCGATGACTCTCACTCTCTTGTCCTCTGGCTGCTGAAGTTACTGCTGTTTCCAGCAGGGGCTGCTCCAAACACACTGGCAGCCCGAGGCTCCCGTCACTGTCCTGCCGATGCTCCAAAATTAACTTGTGTGTACTTGCCACTCCATAATGCTCAGCTCTCCCCAAAGGGCCTCTCTTAGCACGCTAACAACCACTCGAGTGGCGGCGCAGCCACAAATTCACACGAGGATCTCCTTCTGCACTGCTATTTATGTACCGAACACCATGTTGTTTTGGGGGTTTTTTTATGCCAAATTTGCTGAAATGTCCCATCATGTTGCAGTATACCATTTAGGACAGACGGATATAAACAATAATGCAATATGACATGATTGCCTTGTACAACTCCAGGGCATAAAAAGCTGTTTTTAACTGACGTCATGAAAGAAATGGAGAAAAAAAACAACAACTTTCATTTGGCCTTCAAACTACAGCTTTTCAGTGTAAGATCAAACATTTACAAAAATAGATCAGGAACATGAAACAATAATTTGAACATAGCAATACATTTTTTTTTTAAAGGTACATGGGTTGTGTCCTCATTCACTCATACTCACTATCCAGTGAGTTAGAGGACTATTAGAGGACATTGTGAGCTAATTGGCACAAAGAAAAAACACTTTGGGACACTACTTAGGTCATTCGTTTCTGTGCCGTTAATTACACTGCTGTTGGACACTTAAAATGTGTCGGATCAACAGCAGCTTGTGGACCTTCCATTATAATACCAGCATATTTTTGTAATAAATAGATAATAAGCACATTTTTTGTGATTTAAGTTCCCCTGGTGCCATGTATATGTCTAGGGCTTTTATTGTGAAAGGTAAGAATGAAAGGAGCAGTATACGTCACAATAAGAGCATTTTACCAAATTAATAAATAAATACAAAGTAATTAGTGACAGTCTGTGTTGCGATGCTCTACTCACATTAAATATTTAACATTGTTTACAGATCTCAGGGAGTACTACTGCATATGGTAAAACAAAAAGAATGAAGTATTTAGAGAGAGCTGAGTTAAATCTGATGAAGTGATGTCGTATATAAATGGTGTAATAATTCACACTTAACATTCAGACAGCACTTTGACAAACTCACTAGTAGTGAGAGATTTTGGACACGGCCATCCTCACTTTTCAGATCAAGTCAGTGACTAAATTTACTAAACCCTCCATTACTCACAGATCATTTTAAAGGAGACAAGAGGATTGTGTGTGTGTGTGTGTGTGTGTGTGTGTGTACATCCACTCATGCATGTCCGCTGTTGTGACAGAGAGACATGACGGATCCCTCTTACATCAGTAGGAGGCCACCCGGCGCCAGATGACATGCACACACACACACTCACACACACACACGCTCGCAGCATCAACGTTGACGGATAGACCGGTTGCCTCTCTCATCGCTCACCCGCACAGACAGAAGAGAGGCATGGAGGGAAAAGGAGGGGCCAAGATATAACAAGAGAAAGAGGGAGGGGGGGGGACAACATGAGAGGTGAGGAGAGGGAGACAGGATTATTCTCCAGTAATGACACACACCATCATCTCATTTCCATCCGCTGACACCTAAAGACATTATTCAGCCCCGTTTGTAGGCTGCACTCACCCGCTGAGCCTCCCGTGCGCTCGGCGAGGGAATTGATTCAAGGTAGGACCTCTGTGAAAAGTCAATAGGCTTTCGTCCAGAAAAAGAAACAAACCTGGATTAGGCTTTGATTGGACGCACGGCGCAGCGACACAAACGGAGCGTGAAGAACTGAAAACGACTTACAAGCGACCGCAGGTTAATCCGGGGGCTTTAAGTGGCGTCCCAGAGGGCCGGCGCTCTACGTGAGTGGGCCGCTGTGTCGACTCATGTGTGTTTGTACTGTACATGACGAGGGGGGATAAATGATACAGGTTACACTTTTACAGCCTTCAGTAAATGATGTTTGTGGCTACATGTGTCAGCAGACACAGCTGATCAATACTGGCTCTCCCGTCGCCGTTGCCTCGGCAGCCAACGCAAACAGGGAGGATGGATGGCCGCCGTCAAGCACAATGGGCCTTTGTAGGCCGGTGCCAATATTTATGATGGATCGGACAGATGGATGTTTAGGCTGATAACCGTCAAATTCTGCAGAGGTTGGACAATGTTTAATTACAAGTCCTGAGTCAAGTCCCAATCTAGGAGCCCACAGTCCAGACAGGCAGTGGTCCTCACACCTTGATACGGTCCCTTATCGTAGTCTTATGATTCAACAGTTTTACGACACACAGTTTTTCACTTGCAAAATGGTCTTTTAAAACATCTAGGTATGGGAGGATATAGGATTTTATTGACGATCAATGTGGTGAATTTCCATCATCAGTATAATCCTAAATATCGTCAAGAGCTACTTGAAAAAACTGTCTAGCTCAGTTTCATGGTAGAGAGGTGAAAAATACAGTATGATTTAAACAATAAAGGGAAGAAAATACATTTTAAGCAAAATGTATCCTTTATGTATGCAGGGAGACCTTATGATTTATGACTACCGTATTCAAGATTTCTTTTCCACTAAAAAGAATGTTCACAAAAAAAATTGTGAAACAGTCAAATATGTGTTTATTGACGAAATGCAAAGTGATTCCAGGATGTGCCATTTTAAGAGATTTAAGCATATTTGAATATGCATCTGTGTATCTATAACACAATCAAAAATATTTGTCTCTTAACACAATATAAAGTGATATCACTCTGATTAAGTGGCATTTTAAAAGATGCATAAGTATTATTGTGCATGTATATGTATTATCGGGATAATATCGTAAATAGCAATTATCTTGGCCAGGATAATGCAAATGTTCATATTGCACCATGTGAGCTATGACGTTCATGAGAAGGGTGTAAAGGTCACAGTGACCTTGACATTGGAACACCAAAATCGAATCAGTCCGTCCTCGAGTCCAGGTGGAGGTTTGTGTCAAACTCTAAGAATTTCCCTCTAGTTTTTCCTGAGCAATCACTGAAAACAGACTGCCTGCGGCCACGGTGGTGCGGAGGCATGAAAACGTTCATGAGTTCATGAAACATGGTTGAAATGGTTAACGAGGTCCAGGTCGACCAACTGCAGCTGTAAACTTGGGCGAACCCGATGGCCGAGCGGCCTTTGGAGGCTGATCATGACATCGTCGCATTCAGCACTTTTGTTGCAAAAGTGCAACACAACATTACATTTGTCTCCAATATGGTCAACATGATTAATAGTTATTAGTTATTTCATAAAGTCACATCTTTAAGACACTTTTAAATGCAAGTTCTGAGTTCTCAAATTTGAATCCTGAGTGTTTATGCTTCAGATATGTCAAATACATGTCTTTGTGTCTTATGTCAGATTCCCACTCATGTCATATGTACACATCTGTACAAGCAGTTGTATGTATCTGTTGCGTGGGGATGAAAGTCGTGTCATGATCAGGTTTGCTCCACGTCTCCAAGTCAGCCTAGCGTCTGACGAGTCTGTCAGATCACATCTTCAGCCTCCCCGTCTCTGTCGCCTCCCTCCTGTCTCTTCATTTCACAATCCAATAAAAGAGAAACTGTCATTTAAATATCCTGCGGGGAAAGTTTCTTTGTGAGGGATGGCTGCGGTTGTAAAGATATATTGGATTCATCGTTAATTGAGAGCTGTTTTCTGTCATCCACTTGATTCGGTTTATGTTTTTATGGTCTGAAGGCAGAAGTAGTTTGCGAAACGACGCCAGAAAAACGAAGAGAGTTTAAAGAAGAGAGAAATTTAATTTGTTTTCTTGCACGGCTCACATTTTTACACAGAAATAGAGATTTCTCCAAGGATTTGCATCCCCAGACCATCACTGACCAGCACCAAACCGGTCTACTGGGTGATGTCACAGGCAGCATCTCGTTCTCTCTCCAGACTCTTTTCACACCTGTCACGTGTGCCGGAGTGTGAAGAGACCTGCCATGCCTGCTGTTCTCAGGCAAATGCCAATGGAGCTCCACGGTGCCTGGCTGTAAGACCAGGTCTCACCCTCATGGAGTCTGTTTCTGACACTTTGGTCAGATAATGAACACCAGTAGCCTGCTGGAGGTCATGTTGTGGGACTCTGGCGGTGCTCCTCCTGGTCCTCCTCCACAAAGGAGCAGGTACCGGTCCTGGTGCTGGGTTGATGCCCAGCTCTCCTGGTGTAATGGCCGGTCTCCTGGTATCTCCTCCTTGAGACAGTGCTGAGGGACACAGCAAAACTTTCTTGAGACCGCAGATACAGATGTGCCCTCTTTGAGGATCTGGACTACCTGTGAACCTGATGGGGCTGCAGGTACCGCCTCATGCTACGAGTAGTGAGAAGGACGCGAGCAGAACCCAGAACTAGAGAAGAACGAGTCAGGAGGGAGAAGGAAAGAACAGCGACCTCCATATCAGAACCTGCTGTCACTTTCATTTGCACCGAAGCAGCTGAAACTCATTCACAATGACTTGTGTTTCCTAGTTGACACATTGATCTCCCTGAAGTTTAACTGGCTTGTTGTTTTAGTGATGATTAAGTGTTCCCTTCATTTTCTTGATTAGTGTATACATAAAAAGCACCGAGGACCAAAAAACGAAACACAAAGTCTATATACAAGTCAAGTGGTGTGTAAGTTGTAAACAATAGTGCAAATACATGAATACTGAATGGTTTGTTTATGATGCAATTGTATGAAAGCTTTTTCTGAAACAATGCTACATAGATGTGAGAGTGGGTGTGAGTGTTTCTGTGTGTTTAATCGTTGTTTAATGAAAAAAGTAAAGGAAGCAAGAGGAAATGGGACGTTTTGGTCCCAGTAGATGTAATGATGAAATATTTACCTACAGATGCAACTCTTGCTAGAAGGATAAGAATCAGCACTTAAATCACACAGAGCAAGGTTAGCCTCACAAAAAGCTTGTTTACCAGCTAGCTGATTATTATCTGAACAAATGAGCAGGAAAAAAACTTTCAATGAGGACAAACAACTGAGGAAGAATCACAGGAGCATGCAAAAATAATTGTCTAAAGATAGGAGTAATTATCATTTATTAATGTATGCACAACATGTAGCTAGGCTGGTGTTATCAGTATCATCACTCAGCATTAAGGGGAGAAAACTCAAAAGCGTTCCAAAATCAAGACTTCCATTTGTGAGCCAGCGTAGTATTCTCGGGTGGATAACGGAGCCGGCGCAAGTGTTAAAAAAAACACTGACATCTACAACCATTAAGTGAAAAGTGGAAAACAACCTCTGTCATTCAGAGCAACTCTGTCAAGTCCAAAAGGAGCAGCAAACAGCCTGTTTGCCGGAGTTTGAAAAGCAACATTTTTCTGGTTGACTTGCAGCACAACTTGAAAGCGGCGCCTTCAGGAAGCTTTCACAGACAAAGGATGCTTCACCCTGAAGAAGGGGGGGTCTGTCAGCTGTGTGTAGCTGTGCGTGAGTCTGCTACATGCAACAAAAGTGACAAGAAGGCCCGACTATTGTCGATCCTATCAAGCTAATCTGAAAGCTTTGCTGACTCAGCATATATCAGGTTTATCTATCAGGTGTATTTATTAGGTATATCATCATGATGCTTGAGTCACGATATAATGTCTTTAGAGATTTTGCTCTTTTGATGGATTTGAGCTCGTTGGTCTCCGAACCTCCCAAATTTGCAAACAAAATGCTGTCAAAACATTCATCCATACTTTCCCACGCAGCCTCCATCATTTTAACAACCATAAAACAGGCAGGAAAAGGGCGAAAAGGAAAAACAAACGACCCAGAATTACCGAGATCCCGATCAGCACAGGATTACCAGATGACTGCTGTGTTTCCCGAAATATAGTATGTAATTTGCATTATCATTTTTACTTTACAAATGACAGACATGACCGATTCACACCGGATTAACATCAGACGTCCAACGCAATTACTGCAATATAGGGCGAATAGGGCTTAAGTGTGTGACGACATGACTGCATCCACTTCTTGTGTCTATGAGTGAAACTCAAGCTTAATAAGACACAATATTCTTTTCACTTTTAAACCCAGGATAGCATGTACACTATTTCTTGCTTGAAAAGTAAGACAAGCTTTGTTCCAAATTCGACTCATAAAAATGGCACATTCCTCCTCGGGGAGCGGTGCTTTTTGAACGGGCTGACAGTTCTCCCAGCGCACCGTGAATCAAACGGACCTCACAACAACCCAAACTGCTGGCTTTCAAGGTCTTTGCTACGTCTTAGTTCCACCTCTTGGCCTCCCACTGCTCTCGTGAACCCTCTCAAGTGTCTATGAGTCGCTGACCGACAGAGGAGAGAACAGCGTTTTAGCAGCTCGGACGGAGAGGGGTCCTCGTCTGTGCCAACATTCTGGCATTTACAGGGACGCCCTGAGGAGTCCTGGAGCAAGACCAGACCCGATGTTCTCAGAGCATCCAGAAATCATACACACACATGCACTTAATGGCATCTCACATACACACACAAGAAAGGCAAAAAACACAATCCATAACCATGTATGTAAATACACACACCTGACTGCACAAAAGGGCGAATAAACGAGACATGTTTGCATGAAACAACCCTTTGACATGAACACACGCAGACAAATGAGTGCAGGCGTGCAGGTGCAGTACACACACACACACACACACACACACGTGGTAATGTGAACAGCTGGAGAGGGTGCAGGCGGGTGCACAAGAGGGAAGAAGCAGAGCGGGAGGGAGGGATGTCCTCTGCTTCTCACCTTGACTGCCAGACCCTCGCTGTGCGTTTGGGGATTTTCCAAAGGGAACCAGAGATAACCTCCTTTACCTGTACACTGCATTTTTCATCTCTCCTTCTCTACTCTTTCCCCGTCTTCCCTTCCTCTCTCTATATCTCTCTTTCCCTCCGCCCCCTCTTTCTGTCAGCGTCCTCTATGTCTTCCTTCTATCCTTCACATTTCTTCCCATCTCCTTCCCCAAGGCCACGTGTGTCTGCATGCTTGTGCTGCCACATCAGGGGAGGACGGTATGTCTGAGTGTGTGTGTGTGTGTGTGTGTCTGTGTGTGTGTGTGTGGGAGGATGGTCAAACAGAGTGCAAAAGAGGGAGAGAAAAAGAAAGGAAAGAAAGCAGAGGAAAGGAAACAAAAGTGCTGACTCAAAGAAAAAGAGACAAGCGGTTTCTGATTCGATGGGCGGGTGAGGAAGGTCAGAGGAGATGAGTTGGAGGCAGGAGGCGGTGTGAATGTGTGTGTTGTGTGTGTGTGTGTAGGCAGCTCAGTGTGTTCACACCCAATGTGAAGCCAATTTTTGTCTTGCGTTACTCGTACGAGGATCATTTGGGTTTATTGCCGTTGCAGGCGCTAGACGTGCCAAAGAGGAGGTGACGCTTACCTTGATGTTGACAATGACACCAATAAGGTTTCATCCATCATGGCCGACATAACCGCTATTACTGCTTTGTAAATGTTGTGAAGTCCCTGATACAACGGGAAACCAAACGGCATCCTGTTCATGAGTTCATGACATCATCCATGTTATGGAAATATGTGTGAGTCGAAGCAAGGAGACCTCTGGAGATAGTAGATGTCATGATGCAGAAATATTTATTTGATGCCCGATGGCCATCGTGAGAATCAAGGTTTGAGCAGTACAACAGCTACGAACTCAACAGTGCATTGCCTCCAGTCTGCTGGTTTACTACAGCGGTGTGAACCCAGAGTAAACACATTTTCTATGATTTGATTGCAATAAGCAGATAAAAAGGCTGCTTAGAGGATATTGATTTGTAGAAATCCAGACGTCATGCTTTGTTAGGTCTGTCTGTAAGACGACAAGCAACTAACTTATAAATGTTTGTTTTCTGAGTGAAGTCTGGATTGATGGGTGCTAGGCTATGCTAACATGGTAGCTGCTAAACCAACACTTAAAATAATGTAATCCAGACTTGAATACAGGAGCGACCTTGTTGTCTTAACCACAGACAGTCTCTGGTTTACACAGACATTCATACACAGATGTGTTGAGTGCAGTCCTAGCGTAGAGCTCTTGGTGACTGCTGCAGCATGTTTCCCTTCATTTGTGATTCAGCAATGTCATGAAGACAGGAGGAGATTCTCAAAGCTGACACTTTGTCAGTTTTCACAACAAAGGGAAACTGAAGTTCACCAAGCTAGTTGCTTTCATCCAAAATGGTCACACACACCATAAGGGACAATTTAAGACATTCTATTTTTTTGGGCAGGTGGTGGAGACCAAAAAAGAGTTAAAAGGAGTAACAATTGGACACAGGTGGGATGACCACGACTACAAAGAGCGTAGTTTTGGGAGTGTCTGTTTTCATAAGTTACAGAGAAGTTAACTTCTCCAAGTATATGACCTACTCTTCACAAGAGCTCTGCAGGAAAACCAGTGAACTGAATATATTGAAGCGACAATACCCCCCCACAGCCTCTCTGCCAGTCTCCACAGCGAAAGTAACCGCTGTTAGAGAACAGTGGGATGATGGATGTGGTAACACTCTGTATCACCAAAGACCATCTCTTCCCAATAACTGGCTTTGTAAGACAGGGCAGCGAAACGGCACAGCATGAATTACATAAAGGAAATAATTAACAGTAAAACCTGGATCTTTTCTACACATTCCATGTTTGATACACTCGGAGTGACCATATAAAAGCTTTCCCTGTCTCTGTCCTGTGTGTGTGTTTATGGATTGTTAGTCCTGATCAGAATGCAGAACGGGGCTCGAGCATCTCAGCCCACCAGGAAAGTCATAACTCTTGTCAAACTGCAGCAGGGCCACTGTGTTGGCTCTGGACTTAGCTGCGGCATTTTAACGTGGATATGAAATCCTATCTCACGTCAACTCCTGCTCCACTTCTTCATCCACCGCGATGCCCCACATCTTCCTCTACCCACTCCCCCCTTCCTTTCTTTCTCATCTCTTCCTCATAACTCCCTTCCCACATCCCCATGGCCCTACCCTCGCTCCCCCCATTTCCCATCTCTGAAGTTGCTCGTGTGAGCAGAGGTGTTCCCTATTTAGCGGCCGGTGCCTCTCTAAAGGAGTCCTCAGTGAAGAGCTGGGAAGAAGTCACAAACAATGTAGGAGGGAGTCAGACAGGCAAAATTAGACGTAAGTGAGAATTAATAGATCAATAAATGGAAGAAGAAGGTGCTGTGGGAAATATTTGGTCTGAGAAGCTAGCAAGTACTCGTAGCCTAGATGCTACAGCCAGCTGGGACATGCAAGCACTATTCAGTCACAGCTTTCTGGGCTTCCTCATGTTTTTTCCGCACTTACTTTGAACATGCTGTTTTTGGCACTGTACATCAATTCATCCAATAAGAGAAGAGGTTATTAAAGAGGACAGAAACAGGCTTGTTAACAGTTTGCATATTAACTGCTGGTAAAGGGAAAATAAGTTCACACAGTTTATTCAAAAGGCATATTTGTCCCATCAACTCCTGTCTCATAACTATCTGCATAAACCATTCCTCCTTAATAGAGGAAGCTTCAATAGCAATGGGGAGTGCAACACAGATAATAACCAACAACATCAGCATTACTATCCTCAATTTTGAGCTCTCCGTTTCCACAAAGGTCAGCAGCATCAAGAAGGCTTGCTATTGGTCAACTGAACACATTTGTGGCTTAAAAAAGTTGTAATCATGGTGAAAGATGCTGACAGTCCTCCCAAAAACTACAGCATCAGTAGTTTCAATAAGTGCCCAAAACAACATCCATACTCTAAAGTGATAAAGCTCCTTATCAGCCATAATATTCATGATACGGCTAAAAAAGGAAATAAGTAGTAAGTATGTTGCGGTATGGATGAGTCATCTAAGCATCTCAAGTTTGTTTTAAAGTATGACCATCTTCGTTCCCAAACATTAACTAAGGGTTTAATCCATACCCTGTTCATAGTGACGTCACCTATTGGTTGATGGACTACTGTTTTGAAGTCTCAAGTTTGGCACTTTGGCCTTCGCCATAATGGATTTTGTCCGTCACCATCCTTAAATTTTTGCAACCAGGGAAAGGAAGTGACCATATTCGGACTGTGGAGGAGCGACGGGTGGATCTGAGTAACACAATTTGTACGCTGGCACCCTGAGCACCAATGTTACTATTATATTGTGAATCAAGATTATTTTGGCCAGGATAATCATGACATTACATTTTCCTTCCTTACCATGCTGACTGTGGATGCATTCGCTGTAGCTGCATTTGTCTCTTCCCTGAATTGACCCGAGGAAAAGAGGCAGAAAATGGGTTGATTTTATTTTTGCCTCCCCTCCAGCTCACCAATGATTCTCAGTAAGTGGAGATTTGTTTGTTTATCCTCTGAGAGCAGAACCACAATGTCATCCGGCAGAGTAAAGTTTTACTTTGCCCAACTTTCCCCTGTTAACTGCATAGAGTGTGGCCAGACTTGGTCCCGGGTATCGGAGTCCGGCCCAATTATGTCTGCCTGCCTCTGTCAGATTGTTTATACCTGGCCACACATGTGTTTGTGGGGATGTGGCGGATGGCTGAATTGCACAAGGGAGCGTATGTGTGTGTGTTCAGGTTCATTTATTTTGTGTGTGCCTTTGGCCAAATCTCAAAAACAACCGTGGTGACCCCCCACCGCCCACCCCCACCATCCACACATCCTTCCCCCCTCCCTAGCACTGCCATCTCCACCCTCTACCCAGGAGGCTTTTCCAGAGCACACTGCTAGATAAGTGGGCCAGGTCCGTTGCTGAGCACTATTTTTAACAGAAAGCAATTTTCAGGAGGTGCCCACAGGTAAGCAGGTCCCAGCGCCTCAGACAATGGAGCTATGACAAGGAGTTTCCCCCCGCCATTAACCTCAGCTGAGCTATACTCCCAAGTGCCACGGGGCTTCAGCATTGCACAGCTACTGCATAGACCTGGTCCTTGTCCCCGCGTGAATATCAATATCTATCTTTGCCGGACTCCCTGGAGATAAAAATGGATACATGACGGGTGACCACAAATGATTGTTATTTGCTCTTGGCAAGAGAAGGAGAGGGAGGGGAGTGAGACGGATGTAGGGTGACCAGATGATTAAAGGTACTGCAGAGGTGAATGATGAAGTGGAGAGTACTGTTGGGGATGTGTAAAGACAGATGAATACACACAGCCCATCTGGCGTCTTACAGCTGGACTATCCAGCTGCACTAAACCACTTTCTGTTTGTGCATGTTATTGCCATAGAGTCAGGTTACAGTTATTACTGATTATTATTATGATCACTGAACTTGTGGATGCATGCAGGTCACTCAGGAGGACTGTATGGGAGAAATGACTGTCCTCTCTCATAGCTGTCCCAAGTCAGGTCACCTTTAAAGGGACAGTTTGGATTTTTGTAGGGTCACAACAGGTACTTATTCATAGTCAGCATATCACCTGCAGTCTATGGTGATTGGCAGCACAGAAGGTTAACAAAGTTAGCTTCATAAATCTAGGTCAACCTTACAGCTAAGTGTTTAAGTCATCTCAGATTAAAGAAGACTTGAAACTAGAGATTGAGACCAAAAACTCATGTCTACAATGTTTATTGGGATAAAAAATCAAGTTTTTCTTCTTTTTGCAACCAGATGAGTCTCCCCTTATGATCAGTAGAGAGAAAGTTCAAGGCACTTCAGAATTGGCTTTACTAATTCCCAGTTTGGAGAGACAGGAGTGGAAGCATGGGAGCAAAGCAATGCACTGCTGTGTATGGAGGCAGCAAAAATATATTAACAACAATCAAATTGTACATGGCACTTATCTAAACAAAGTACAAAGTACTTCACAGAGAGAATGTTAAATAAGGTGAATGAATAAGCAAGGAATTGAAAACAATACAACAGGCTAAACTCATTTAGTGTTGAGAAGAGACTTCAAAGAAGACACTGACTCAGACAGCTTTATTTCCTTGGACAGGTCGTTCCAAGCTCTTAGATTTCATCCTCGGCTCTGGAACAGCTAGTAGTCCACTGCTCAGAGTCTCAGATAACGCACCGCTCATAAGGGACTAAGAGGTCTAAAATGTCTTCTGTAAAGAAACTGGTGTGATGTGTTGGAACTTCTTGGAGCAGCTAGTCAACACAATGACTATAAATACACCCTACTTAAAAAAAACATAACCATGATGAAAAAGCTCCGTAAAAGTCACTCTCCAGGAGCTCCAGGGGAGAGCAGGAACGTCAGCACCGCCTATAGCCCGAATGAATGATCCTGTGTTTTGCTGACGATTTGACTATGAGATTGGCTGTTGAATCACGCTCCTTTGATTAAATCGTCCACTATTCAGGGTCACCCCCAATAATTCTTACCATGCACCATGGTCATGGAATGACCTCCAAAAAGCTCTAAAACTAAAAACATTCATATCTATTAACGGTTTTAAGTGTATCATACGGAATGCAGTGAGGGAAGAATGCCATTGTTTTACTTGAGAGGCCATTGTGCTTGAATAGCTTTCGCTCTGTTTTATTGTTCATTTGTATATCATGTAGGTTTATAGAGCTTATTTTGTACGGTTGCTACCTTGGCCAGGTCTCCCTTGAGAGAACTGGCACCAGTTTGGCCCCGCCCACAAAATACACCATCGCCGTTTACACAAATAAGGTCGTAGAGACTAAAGGAAAGTGAGAAGAAGGAATGCTGAAATAAAGAATGGGAAGGATACAAATGTGAGAGGGGAGAGCTGACAGAGAGAAAGGCAGGTTTCAGGACGAGGAGGTGGAGGACGAAGGGAGACGGGGGAAGGAGAACAGAGAGCTGGAGGACAGAGCTCGGACAAGGACAGCAAATAAAGGACACTTCAACACAGGGATGTTCTGAATGAAAGTGGTTTGTGGGGTGACAAAAAGCAAGGGGGGAGGAAAGTGGTGCTGGTGGAGAGGAGAGGAGAAAACAAACCACAAGAGAGGCAAATGGACACAAATGACCAGACAGGGAGCAAGACGGACTGACAGACGAGCTGGACAAGTGAAAGAAATGGGACGAGCATGGCAGCGTGTTGCTCCCAGCGGAGACGTTTTGCTCGCTATGAGTCAGGCCACCCTTCTATTCCCCTACCCATCCCAGCATGCATTGCTCCTTTTTTCTCCTTGTCTCTTTTCCATTGTCCTCCTCTTGAGACAGCGACTACCATCAGCCCTGTTTCTTATTACTAGTGGTGAGATCCAGCTTGACCTGTCAATCACAGTGTCCTCCTAACCCCTAACCCTCACACATGCCACATTTACATGACGTGTATGAATAGATAAAAGAGTGTCTCATCAGGTGTCTCATTTCAAACCGTGCAAATGCTAAAACATTCTCCATTTCGTCTTTTTCTCCCGAAACAAGACGTAAAGACGAAAGGCATTTAGCTCTCACTCCCTGTTTTATTTACCAACTCACAAATGCACAAAAAGAGTATGCCATTAAAAACTTGTTATTTTTCTTCGCTGTAGATGACTTTGTTGTTTTCTTTCTGCATCTCTCCTGAGTGCTAAAAGAAAGCGCCTCGTGTTGCTCGGGCGATCCCCAAATGTCTCTCAGGGGTAAACGAGGATGTTTGGCTGCCGGCTTTATCACTGACGTTTGTGAATCAACACTAAACAGAGAGAAAAGTTCGTCCCTCTTCAGTAAAGTAACTCCTGTTTATTTCCTCCCTTGTCCTGGCTGGAGCTGCTCTCACTGACACTGTGTTCAGGTTTAAGTGTGTTGTCTGGTCAAAGGAAGCCCAACAGGGGAGTTGGGGATTTACGAGCTTGCATGTGATCAATAATGCATGCTGTGTGTTTACAGGGGAAACACCACTGTGCAAACTAAAGTATGTAGATATTTACGTGCAAGTCTCCTAATTTTAGCGTGAGATTTTTTGGGAATATCTGTGGAACAGCCTGTAAGCTTCAAACCTCTGCGTGCTAGAAGACATGCCTTAAACTTCCTCATGTTCCTCATGTCTTAGCTTCATGTGTTAGCTAACGGTAGCACTGATTCCCACTAGACATCACTCTTCTAAAAACGACATTTCTACTAATGGACCCTGGTTGATAAACTTGCTGTGTCATTGCACAAGAAACTAAATGTCTACAAGATCCAGCACTGTTGTTCTGTAGCTCCTCTGAACTTTGACCTCCAGACATGGCGCATCAGTGACCTTGAATAAGAATTGCTTATGTGACTAATTTTTGGGACTAAATAATTTCTTCTCTAAGCCATGTTTATTGACTAATTTGTCATAAATCACACCAGATTGAACAACAAAAGAAAAGCATGATCAGGCACATTTCATATAAAATACTGTATGAGCAGCGTTTCAAGCTGTTTAGTGAGCTTGCCAGATAAACTGAGATCACCACAAATATTTGAAATCTTCATAAAAGGTGACATCATTCAATACGATTATGTGATTAGATGGACTTTCAGTGATCTTCTTGGGGAAAATGAATATAAATAAGAGCAGTTCATCGGGAAATGATTAGAGATAACACAAAAAGAAAAGAACAACAAGGAGCTTTACATGAGAATGATGCAGAGAACTGATGAATAGAGTTGAATAATGGGGCTTAAGAAGCCCAAGCTGTAAAACTACTTCCCTCTTTTTTTCGGAGCCGTTACTGGCTGGGTACTTCATTTTCAAATCCTTAAAATAAGTGTTGTAATTATCTGTCTGTGTGTGTGTGTGTGTGTGTGTGTGTGTGTGGATGCAGAAGGGAACGCGTCTGCCACAGAAGCCCATGAAAGATTAATGCTGAGTAGCCACTGGAACGCTGCCGCAGCCAAGGTGAGCCTTTGTTATTGCTACAGAAAGGTAGAGGAAACACCTTGGTTACATGTTCTTCTCTCCTGCAGGAGAATACTCCTTGATTTGAGCCTGAGAAAGCAAATGAGGTTGTAACGATCAGACTTCTCTACTAGAACTCACTTTCATACTGCTTTGCAATAAAACACCACCGTATTATGTTTTTTTTAAATCAACACCATCAGAAAAGCATCACAAATGAACAAATTTGACATTATTTGCCCTTATAATGTAGTTTATTTTACATTTTCAACATTTAGCAGCGAAAGCCTGATTAAACTTTAATATAGGTTTTAGGTTATCACTAATGTATATTGCTTCAGATGGGAAAAACCACACCTTCCACACAGAAATACGTGAAATGACAACAGCCTCTTCACAGCAGTTTGTGATGGTGGCGTATGTTATATTTCTGTATGGTCTACAGTCAATAGTGGTGCACATACCGAGATAAACACTTTAGTATTAGTTACTTGCTCCTTCTGAATCTGCAGTGGGAGGAGCCTGAATGCTGTGGGGAGAAGGACTCGCCCTCCAGTCTGTTTTTGTTTGGTTCCACTCATCAACACTTTTGGGTGATGCCGTCGTTAATTAAGTGTTTGAAGCAGGCGACAACCTCCGGTTCTGACAAGAGAAGCCCCTAGTTGAAGTACCTTAAACTTGCATTCTCTCTACTGGCCATCGGGGGGCGACTCCTCTGGTTGCAGAAAGAAGTCTGACTGCACAGAAAATGGTCCTACTTCTCTCTTGATGTATTATCTCAGTAAACATTGTAAACATGAGTTTATGGTCTCAATCTCTAGCTTCAACTGTCCCATCATGATGTTCCCACTACACAAAGCAAAAGGAGATGACCTAAAATGACACCAAAATGTTTTCAGAGATCGCTACATGTTCAGGTGAAGATATTACATTGCCGTTATTTCTTAGACTGTTAGTGGAATTCCCCTTTGGGGGGATGATGCGGGGCCCTGCTGCACATGCTAACGGTTGCATAACTCTGCACAGCCTCTCTCTGGACCCGGAGGGCAACGAGCACAAAACATGCCTTCCTCCTCTATTTCTGTTCTCTCTCTCTCTCTCTGGTGTGGCACAGAACAATAGCAGATGAGGTAGTTTCAGGTAGGTGTGCCCCCCCCCCCCCCCCCCCTCATCTCAGAGGGATTTTCTCTCGTACATGTTCTCCTTCCCCCCTCTCCCCCTCGTTCCCCGTGGTTATTTCCCTTAGTGTAAATGGGTCACCTTTCTCTATCAGGAGAATGCCGGGGTAAGTATAACCTCTATATTCAGTGTGTGTGTGTGTGTGTGTGTGTGTGTGTGTGTGCATGCAAGGTTTTTACTGTCTAGGGGGGTTCTGAGCCCTGGAAAAGTCATGTGCAAGGACCATTTTCTGGGGCTCATTAGGGGGAACGTTTTGTTCTGGGTTGGGGTTACACTGGGGTTACAGTTCGGTTGGATCCTCTGACTACACTTCACTACTTTCCATGGTGGAAAAACAAGGGGAATTCTAGAACCTGGAAATGAAAGGTGACTTCAATGTATATTGGGGCAAGCAAGCTTCCATAGAGCCTTTCAAAATAAAACACAATTTTACACGAATCGTTTCACTTGTCTTTATTTGATTAAACATTAAAAATGAATTAAATTCAATATTTCAACTGGAGTGAGAAATTCATCTGACGCTGTCTACCCAATGTTGTTGAATCACAATAGTATCTCATATTTGTATTTGAGACCAGACGAAACTCTACGTGCATAACTTAATGTGTATAAACTATAAACTGAAAAGTTGTTGTCGTCTTGCAGACAGACCTGTCAGAGCATGAATTCCCTGCACAGTCACGTTTGGTTTGGTGTCAATTAGGTATAATAGCTGATGATGAAATGTTTTTTTTATGTTAATCGTAACAAAACTGAAGTCACTGAGGGATATCAACTCAGCTTTATACAGATCTCTTTGTATTAACTTTACATTAATCATAATTCATCCCTATTTCATTTTTGGTAAACATTGTTTGAACAGACCCATCTTCATTTTATTTGCATTGGATTGTTTTCTACTGGTTTGTGTGCTTGAGGTAATCATTTATTTTTTGTTGTATTTTTCTATTTCGTTAACTTAATTTTTCTTCTTGTTTTGCTCTTTTAGTCGAGGTGATGTCCCTTTAATCCCGAGTAAGGATTTAAAACTGGGGCTCATGGATAAACCTCCAGAACAAGAACTCCACTTGCCAACTACTGAAAGTCATGTTATGTGATTTCTGGACCAAGAAGGGCTTTGACGTCAAGACGTCTGTTACATCTCGCTGCGCTCTGTGCTCGGCCGAGTGAGAAGCTGCTGGAATGAAGGCCGAACCATGAACTAGTGTGTAGAATGATGCTCACATACTGTGTAGATGTGTGTTCCAGGCTAATTTCCAGTTGTTCCACCTGATAGAAACCCCGTATCTCCCCGTGTCTCCTCGTCTCCGGCAGCATGCATGCAGGCAGCGTTAGGTGGACTTTGAAGTGAGAGCAGCGATGCACTTCAAACAAGATCTCACACACTTTGCCTGTGTGCCGAGAGGAGACAGGCTGGGAAAAAAGAGCTTTTCTCTGCATCCTGATACCGTGCACTCTGATCCACCCCCCGTCTCTCCACTTCGTCTTCCACCACCTCTCCATTGTGCTCCTCATCTCTCTGCACATCAATGCCAAACAACTCTCTGGAAGCGCCGTGTGAGCTGTTTCACAAGTTCACTGTCACTCCCCATGCGATGCTGTATATTAATTGACTGAATTGCTAATTAAACTACAGACAGGCTAAGTCCTGCCCCTTCTAGTGGACTTGCTGTTAAAATACAATTTGGCATTTTTTTTTGCAGTGCACAAACTAAACTATCTGTTAAGTTCCTCTGTGAATTATTACAACACACTGCACATTAGCTGTGAATAAAGCCTGGGGACGATACACTATTTATAAATGGTGGTCTAGATTGTATTGTGTGTGCTTGACATGTCTATAAACTATATGCAAAATGGAGCTTGGGGGAAAACAGGTGAAAGCCAGCAGTATCACACATTGCAAGATGGAGCACCTTAATCATCATTTTTGGGTGGATTATTGCACCTTTTTGTCACTGCAGAGATCCACAGTGTCGTGAGTTACAGCTCGAATACGAGAATGAATAATACCTGTGACTTACAAAGACAACATAAAGTTGCGTGAGGCTATCACACACATTCATCTCCTGTAAGTGCTCACACAGACCGACTTAAGCGGCTTTCCCGTAACTCCAGACACATTTCTGTATTACTTCTGTATTTGCTCCCCCTGCTAGCACATAACACACCAGTAGCGGCGTGACAATTTCTCAATCAGGACTGAGTGTGCTAAAAATTCAAATCTTTCAAGGCTAACGGCGTTACTGTACTGTATGTGCTGACCGTACCGAAGTGTAGAGGTAGCCCTCGCTGTTCATGGCAACGTAGAGCCCTGTCTTGGTGCTCTGGATGGCCACTATCCTGAGCCCCACAGGAATCAAGTTGAACTGCACTGCAAAAAAAACGACAAAAAAAAGCAGAAAGAGGAGGAGTGAGTGTTAGGGCAATCATTCTCTCTCCTAAATGCTCACAGTGCTTCCTCATGGCATAAAAAGACAATTGCTTTCCAGCTGTCTCCTATTTCATCCTCCCTGTTGTACAGTATATCTGTCAGAGGGAATGGGAAGTGTGTGAAAGGAGAGAGGGAGAGGCAGGGAAGGATTAGGACAGGGAGATTTAGGAGGAATACAGTCTGGCAGAGGTCAGACAGAGCTGGGAGTGACTGTACAGAGAGAGAGAGAGATGGAGCATAGTTGAGAAGAGAGCTTTAAGAATTCAGTACATTAGAAAGTGACATCGCCCGAGTCTGCTTTGAATTCATTCGTGTCCCGACACAGTGAAAAACACTTTGTGATGCAGTTTGCTATGGAACCTTGAATTTCTTATGTGCATAGCTCTCCATATAAACTCACTTCAACCCGCCCGCTGAAGAAGAAGAAGAAACACACACTGTGTTTGAATCTGTCGCGTGAAGTGTTTGGTGTTTCTCCTTCCAACACGTTTCCGTTCTCGCCCGTGTGTTCATCCCTCTGAGACCTTTTGAGTGCGTGCCATCGAAAATAAGATGTGAGTGACGCTGACAAAACGCCAGCTGCTCTGTGGTCACATTGTCATGGTGACCAAATGCTACCAGGGGTCCCTGAAGTGTTGGATCGGTGATGAAAAAACAGAAGACTGCTTCAGAATACTGAAGAACACATAAAAAGCTATAATTGCATTAATTAAAGGAATATTTCAATATTTTGGGAAATATCCTATATTCTTTGCCAAGAATTAGTGTGGGACCAATGTGCTGCAACTATTTAACTCCCTGTAATGCAATAACTTGTTCTTATTAAACTTCTGCTTGTTTGGGGATGAACCCTGTTTAATGTAGATGTCTTGTTATTAAAGATGATGTTCAAATAAACTTGTTGTACCTACTTTAATTGTTTATGGTTTAGACAGGAGACAACCTCCTGTTCTAAAAAGTGAAACCAAAATGGAAGTGCCTTAAACTGGCGACTCCTCTCTGGCTGTATAGAAGTCTATGAAGAAATGGTCCTACTTCTCTCTTGATGTATTTTCTCAGCACATTGTAAACATGGGTTTATGGTCTCAACCTCAAGTCTTCTTCAATCCAGTATGATGTTCATTTAGTACATAATGGTCCATTTAGAGTCCAACAGACCAGGGGATTCTTAAGGGCGGGGCTACCTTGTGATTGACAGGTCACAACGACAATGCAGTTAGCTACTAAGATGACTTCAACACTTAGCTGTAAAGGTTACCTTGAATTATGAAGCTAACCTTGTAAACAGCCAAACACTAGCAATCCAGATGGATCCAGATCCAGTAAGGTTGATCCTTCACATTCCAAATATGGTCCATTCCTTCCAAAAATTCCAAGATGGTGGTGGCCAAAATGCTGAACTCTACAAAGTCTACAAACCTATGGGTTATGTCACAATGACTACATCCACTTAAATACAAAGTATGTGGTATCTAAGCTTATTGACAGCTAGCTTAGCTTGCTGGCTTTGCTGAAGAAATCTATCTTTGCCTCAAACGCTGGGCAAGAAAGCAACCATATTTCCTAAAATGTTCAAACTATTCCTTGAATTCCGTGAAAGGGATCTTCAACAATTATGTTAATGTTGGGTCAAGTGTCAAATAATAACTGATTCTTGACATTCTTGACTTGGAAATAATAGTTTCAGAAAAAAACCTTAACTCAAGGTCCCCTCACAAGCTTCTTCTGGAGCTTTCAACAACATTTCATGATTTTCTCTGAACTATTATATTTTAAGTTGAGAATGATGAAAATCTGCCAATGAAGCCCATGAATGCTCCAGAGAGCAGGTAAAGCTGTCTCGGCATCAGTTTTTGATTACATTCTGGTCAGAAATACCCAAACCAGCCTCACTGTGCAGTCTGCAGCTTTGTTCTTTTCTTTGACAAATTACAAGACTGCCTCCCACGGTGACGTGGCGTGGTTGTCAAAATGACGGATCTCAGTCTCAGTAACATGTTCGAGATTCATGGAGCCATTACCTGCTATTAAACTAATCAATTTCAAATCAAAAGTTCTGCCAACATAATGGATGGAAGTGAAGTTATCAGATGGAGATAGAAAGTCAATGTTGGGCGTGATGACAAAACTGAACCAAAACCTTGGCAGAACCATTGAGTTTTGTGTTAACTTTCAAGCAACGTTATTCAAGCAAAGCTTTCATTCTATGAAGGCAATGTGCGGGCTTAAATAGCATAAAGTTGTACATATTACTGTTGACATTATGTCATCGTAGTCATAATTTCCTGTAATCAACACATGAAATAGAAAATGTTGTCCACTGCAACTTCAACTTTAACCACTTCAATGTAAATGACCCAAAACACAGAACAAATAGTGTTGTGTGTCCAGTTTGAAGGTGCACATGTATGTAAGTAATCAAAATAGCAAGACCCCACCCCACATCTTCAGAGCCCTGCTGCTATTTGCTCGATCGATCACTGCATCTCAAACAGTCGCTTTCGCAAATGAACAAGGTGTCACCAAAGACCCCGGCGAGGATGACAAATAGAGCAGGGCACGAACACATCGACCCCCTCCTTCTTGCCCTCCTCTCTCCCTTCACGAACACATCGACTCCCTCCTTCTTGCCCTCCTCTCTCCCTTCACCCTCGTTTCTCTATTCTCCCACACGGCACCCATGGCGTCGACGACCCCACATGACCTGCCGCAGTCAGGGGCACGTACGGGGTTCTTGTCTTAACACGAGTCGGCTGGAAACCTTCCAAAGTCAGCTGGAGAAAATGCTTTCACTCAAGCCATGAAAGTAATGTTAGCTTAATTAGCAACAGATATTTCAGAGGTAGTCCGCCCCCAGTGATTGTAAACAATATATTGTGTACGAATAGATAGCGTAGCAACAGTAACAGGGCTTTGTGACGGTCAATTACTTCCTAATACCCTCCCTCTCTCCATTGTCATTTGTTTCCTTCTCTCTCTCTCTCTCCTCTCTGCCTCTCTGTCTCTCTCTCTCTCTCTCTCTCTCTCTGCATCCCTCCCAAGAGAGAGTTTGCTTCTTTTATCAAATGGATCACACAGCGTTCTGCCTGGATAATAGAGGCATCCCATCCCTCCATTGTAGGGCTGCAGCTTGGCCTGGGACGATAGGAAAATTCCCAGATGATCATCGAAATATGCTCAAAATGACACTAAAACTGGTGTCACCTGTTTAGCAATGTATTTCTATTGTGTCACAGATGAGACATATGTATTAGAGTACATCCTTTTTTAGTGAAAAGCAATCAAATCAGCTTAAATAAGTTGATCATGAATCACAAGGTCTCCCAGCATAAATAAAGGATGAATGAATTAAAAATGAATTTGCATCCTGCATTTCTTTTTAATCAGGCCCCATTTTTCACTTGCCTACCATGATAGCGAGTACAGTAGCGTGTACAGCTCATTCTCACTCCCAGGTCAAACACCGCCGCTTTGTCGCACTCCTTCACATACCAAGGCTTAGAGACCACAGAGAGAGCAGACAGGCCGCAGCAGGATGAATCATGCCTTGGGCTGCTTTGATTCAAAATCCAGCGCCTTCCCGCAAGTTTGTGAGGAGGTGTGGATGTGTTTATTTGTGATTCTTTAGAATGTTACCGTCGTGAAACATTCAAGTTTTATTCTTCTGATTCATGGCTTTGTTCTTACAAACACCAGCCGCCCTATTTATTTACTCTAGTGCGCTTGACCAACTCTGCTCTCTCTCTCTCTCTCTCCCTCTCGCTGAGTCGGAAGAAAAGGAGGGTGAATTCAAAATGCTGTGTTTACAAGCAGCACCTAACAATGTGAATCCACATGATCCCGTTAGCCTTTTATAGGGATACACTGACTTGAAGAAAAGAAAAAGTCTGCTAGCTGCTAGGCTAATTCATGCTGTAAATGCTATCAGGTTCAGTGCTCTGTCTTAGAGCTGCAATAGGAAAACCATATCTTCATAGATTACAACGCACTGTGGAAGGATATGTTTTAATTATGTACTCCGGTGGCTCATACAGAGATGTATGACTGTTTGTATTCAGTCTTCAGATAGCAGCCATATACAGTGTTATAGAAAACTTAGGATGCCATACATGAAATGCATGCATTCCTATTGTTGACGGGTGAATTGTAATTGTCTGTTAGGACAATGAAGAATTATCGAAAATATTCCATTTGTTTTTTTTTGTTTTTTTTAATGCAATTTGACTTTGGGACTACAAAGCTTTGGAGTTATTGAAAATGTTTGGCACACACAATTTGGAAACAATCTTACTTAGTCACCAATGGAATACATATCGTGCAATATTAATAATATCAGTGTAGCCTAATGTCTATCTGCACTGTTCGGTACAGCGTCACTCTTTTTCTCATTTCCTTCAGCCTTCTCTCTGTCCTTCCATTTGAATCGCTTTCTTCTCGGCAAGTCACAGAGGAGGTCGCTGGATTAATCAGAAGTCTTCTGAGGGAGAGACCGGGGAGGGGGGAGGAAGGTGTTGCCAAATCAATCCCATGAGTCAATTTTAGGCTTGAGATCATCAACACAATAAATAAACAAGGAGAGAGTGGCGCTGGGAAGAAAGTGAGGAGGTGGGGAGGACACAAAGTCAAGCTGTGCAGAGGGCATCTGCAGGCCGGCACACTGGGCCCTTGGTGCTGCTGCTCTGCAGCGCTGCATTGTGTAGCCTAGTTGGTCCCTACTGGAATGAGAGCAGGATTATAGTCATCTGTGAGGAGTCAAACAGAGTTGAACTTCTGAACAGGCAGCGTCCTTCTTTCATTCTAATTCCTGTTGGAATGAAGCTGACTGAATGAAAGCAGTGTGGTGCCATAAAGACTTGGAAAGTGGAATTTTCTTTGCCGAATAAGCAAAACAATATTTAACAATATATAATATTTAAGGTTTTATTGGACTCAGTGAGACCACATGGTCTTTTCCTTAAAGTTTCCTCAGGACTCGGTGGTCAATGCATCAACCAACAGAGTCCTCAAGCTGAACTGAGTGAATAATCATCCACGATAGAAGATGTTTAGCATTTGAGGTCACCTTTACTGCACTGATGTCAGCAGTTCAAAACAGAGACGCTCACAAGTCACTTGTTGCAAGTCCAAGTCAAGTCTCCAGTCTTTGAGCTAGAATCCGGGTTTCAAGCCTTTGACCTCGAGCACAAGTCAAGTTTCAAGTCCTTGAACTAGAGTACAGGTCAGGTTTCAAGCCTCTGAACTCGAGCCCAAGTCAAGTCTCTGAAGTAGATAGCAAGTCAAGTATCAAGTCTTTGAGCTGGAGCCTAAGTCAAGTCTCAGGTCTTTGACCTTGAATACAAGTCCAGTTTCAAGTCCTTGAACTAGAGTTCAAGTCAAGACTCTGAATTGGAGTCCAAGTCAAGTCTAAAGTCTTTGAGCTAGAATCGGGTTTTCAAGCCTTTGACCTAGAGCACAAGTCAAGTTTCAAGTCCTTGAACTAATGTACAGGTCAAGCCTCAGGTCTTTGAGCTTGAATACAAGTCCGGTTTCAAGCCTTTTACTTAGAGCACAAGTCAAGTTTCATGGCTCTGAACTAGAGCCCAAGTCAAGTCTCTGAATTATAGTACAAGTCAAGTATCAAGTCTTTGAGCTGGAGCCTAAGTCAAGTCTCAGGTCTTTGACCTTGAATACAAGTCCAGTTTCAAGTCCTTGAACTAGAGTTCAAGTCAAGACTCTGAATTGGAGTCCAAGTCAAGTCTAAAGTCTTTGAGCTAGAATCGGGTTTTCAAGCCTTTGACCTAGAGCACAAGTCAAGTTTCAAGTCCTTGAACTAATGTACAGGTCAAGCCTCAGGTCTTTGAGCTTGAATACAAGTCCGGTTTCAAGCCTTTTACTTAGAGCACAAGTCAAGTTTCATGGCTCTGAACTAGAGCCCAAGTCAAGTCTCTGAATTATAGTACAAGTCAAGTATCAAGTCTTTGAGCTGGAGTCTAAGTCAAGTCTCAGGTCTTTGACCTTGAATACAAGTCCAGTTTCAAGTCCTTGACCATAGTTCAAGTCAAGACTCTGAATTAGAGTCCAAGTTGAGCCTAAGTCTTTGAACTCGTGTCCAAGTCAAGCATGTATTGTAGTATCGTCACTCCTTGATCTTTTACTGAAGAGTGTCAGTATGAGTGTTGTCACGATAGTAGAATTTCTACCTTTGATACAGTACCTTGAAAAATACCAACATCTGTATCAAATATAATATACTATCAAGATAATGTAGAAAGCAAACATTGAAGGCATTAAATCTTTTTTAAAAGTTAAATATAATAAGGGCAAGTTAATCTGGTTCACTGTGAGATCATTTCATTTGCATTTGAAATCATTGAATTGATGGAATAGATATGAACAGTGAAATCAAATCCCAACCACAAGCAACGAGACAGGCAAAGTCAGAGTCATCCGGGTGCACTGTCACAGCAGTTCATTATGAGTCTATAATATGGCAATGACGACCCACACATTCTTATTAGTGAGAGGAGGCGGGGCTACGGGCGCTGCAGCTGTGTGTGCAGGTGTTTGTATTGGCTGGCTGTCAGGGAAAAGAGACAGCGAGCTGCTGGTGCTGCTGGATTGTCTCCTACATAACATGAACTGATCTGACTTCCCTGCACTTTGGAAAATTACATGTATTTTACCAAATATTGCAATATGCCAGCTAATGAAAATCAAACAGTGACTTTTGACATTTACTTCAATTTAAAACAATTCAAAGCTCACCCAGGTGAAACATTTCAATATTTTCATTTTTAATACTATATTGCATACTATCAAAGAAATGTACTATATGGAAATATATTTAAAGAAAAACATCATATCGTAGGTATGTTTTCATAATAACACTTTAAAATAATTGTACTATAATACACTTCTATAAATATATTATAGGAAAATATACTACGTGAAAGTTATGCGTAAGTTACAAAATAGAATTTTGGCATATTTTTTAAATATCTGCTCAAAATTATTATTGCAACATTGCACTGAAAGATGAATTATGGGAGTACCCCAGAAGTAACATTTTGCATACTATCACCACAACAAGTACATAGTAATGCTATAATCCTTAAATATTAGCAAGATTCATTTTTAATAAACTTGAAACACAGAAAAAGCAAACTTTAATTTAATTAATAATTCATGTATATTAGTATAAACACTTGAAGTTCCATTTTGGCAGATACAAGTTCACTAAATACACTTCAAATTGTGATTTTCTACTATTTCAATTAAACAAACATTTCACAATTACAAAACAGCAAATGTCAAGTTACCTCATCATTTACACACAAAGAGATTTAATTACTTAAATCATCCTGAAACCTCCACAGTCCCCTAACATCTGCAGACCACTGCTCTGGGATCAGTAAAACAATACTTGAACTGATAAAAAACAAGTTGATTTGCATTGGCAACACATGAAACAGCTTCTCTACATTCACACACTGTCGTTTGTGTTGTAATAAATGAGCGTGAGACTCAATAGTAGATTAAATGACTTGTAGAGGAGCTTCACGCCTGATTTCCTCGTGGTCGATGACTCCGATGACAAGACAACTACCTTCACTCTGCTGTTATTTAACTTCCACCTCCTCCCCAAGGCTTCCCTCTCCATAACGGATTCCTCTATAACCCAGCCTTTATCTGTCTTCTTTTCACTCCATCTGTCTCCTCTTCTCCTCTTCCCCTGGTGCTCTCTCTCTATTCACCCTGCCTTGTCATGAATTAACAACCTTTTTCTTATCTCACTCGGTTTTTTGTCGTCCGTCTCTACATTTTTCTCCCTTATTTGTTCCCTTTCAATTCCCCCGTCCCCTGCTGTCGTTCTCCCCGTCCTGTGAAACCGATACTTTCCCATCGCCATTCATTCATCTTTGTCCTATTTTACCCAGCAGCCTGTCTTTTCACCAGGCGGCGACCTCCACTTCTGAAAAGCGAAGCCTTAAACTTGCACTTTCGAAAAAGTGTGATTGCATGGAAGTCTATGAGAAAACCCTACTTCTCACTTGACTTTTTATGTCAGGAAACAATGTAAACATGACTTTATGGTTTCTTCAATGCAGCATGAAGTTCATTTAGTCAGTTATGGTCCATTTAGTGTCAAACAGACCAGAAAGCAGAGGGTGTTTTAGGGGCGGGGCTACTTTCTGTTGACATGTCGATACTGTGGCCTCTCTACCAATATAATTAGCCACCAAGGTGAACTATGAAGCCCACTTTGTGAACGGCTTCACACCAGAATCCAGTTGCATCCAGATCCAGTAAGGTTGCTGCTTGTGTTCACCAGATCCACCCGTCACTCCTCCGCAGTCCAAATATGGTCGCTTCCTTCACTGTTAAGTGAAATAAAGGCGTAGTCCACAAACCAGTAGATGACATCACGATGACTAGGTCCACTTCTTCTTTAGAGCAGATGTTCTCTCACAGACTCTCTTCAGGTCTCTGCCTCCTCCACCCTCACTTCTCCTTGTTTGGTATTAGACACGCTCTCCTTCTTAACCTCATAACCATTTCCTTCCAATTTCATGTTTCCTATCCGTTGTTTGCGGCGGGTCTGCCACAGAGCGGTTTCCCTCATCTCGCCTTTCTAGAAGTTGTTCCTTTCTGCCCTCTGTGAAGAAGCATTATCGAGCACTGGGGAAAGTTAGACAGCGAGGAAGAGCAGTGTTGCTTCCAGAGCAGAGAAAGAGATAAGTACAATTTCCCCCTGACAGCGGGAGATGGTAATTACAGTGGATAAATCAAGCTTTTCTTTATGGCTCTCTGATGTACACACTCAGAGTCAATAGCTTTCATCTCTCTCTGTAACCTCGGTCCTCCCTTTTCCTCTTCTTCCCTCGTCTGTCTCAGTCTCATTCTCTCCCTCTCTCCAAATAACAGGATTCGGAAAGAGACCAAATCACACCAGCAGCTCCATCCCTCATCGCTTCTTCTGTGCCTTTATTCTCTCGGCGCTTTCTTTAGTGTATTTTTTAATCTTGCTTCAGCTCTTTTGATATCCGTTTCCTTTTCAGTGTGTTTCTGTTTCTGTGTGTTTGGTGACAGAACCCTCCAAACCCCTGTTTGTTGTCACTCTGTGTGAAGTCTGTTTGATTCCCCCCATATTGTATCATACACACGCACACACACACACACACACACACACATCTCACGTTGACATCGACATGTGAGCTTCCCATTCAACAGCCATGGGTTGTTGGTTTATGTGTGTCTCAAGCACTAACACTCAAAACTCTTCCTTCCTCAATAATAAGTAAAGCTATTTCCTCCAAACAATCAACTTTCATTATTCTTTATCCAGTCATGAATATTTAATGTTTGAAACCAAGTTTCCATGTTGTAATTCTAAGGGTTTGACATAATGAAAAAAATGACGGGTCATAAGCTGTTGTTAAGCTTTTTCAGATGTTCCCCGAGCCAATCTTCCATTCTTCATGGTAGTATGAAATAACATTTTAAATAATCATTGTACATGGAAATGCTTGTATGAAGCATATTGCTTTATTCGTACTGGCTGGCCCTTGTCGGGCGTATTTCCTACGCACCATGACTTAACTTTAAAATCCACAAAACTTTTTTGACTAAATGCATGATGTTCCCCATCGTCAATAAATAATCATGTTAATTAACTCGGATCTCAATATTTAACCTACTGAGGATGCAGCGTTGTGGCCACCTACTACTAATTTATTGTTTTAAACTACATCATTGATTTTGCCGTTGATAGGAAATGAGAATTCCGTCCATTCGGAGTGCGTAATGACTTGCAACCATAAATATTATTCTATAAAAATGAAGATCATCCTTTTTTGCATTCCTTTTCTGCCAACAACACATTCGGACCTCTGAGGATATCCTCTGTTTTTCTGCCACCACAATGTCCAACTGTGATGTTAACGTCTACTCTATATTCTATACAGCCCGAAACTTACTGTGGAGAGGTGTCGAGGGTGGGTTTGCTTCAGTCGCTTTGCTTCTACACTGATATATCCCCATATACAGTATGTTAGCTCTTTGAAAGCTACATCTAACAAAGGACTGGGATGAATGGAAACCTATGGCTGCTTAGAAGTTAGGAAACCTCATTAAAGATCTACGCATAACTGAGTCTCACATTCTTTGCCGATAACATGTTTCTGCTCCCTCAACGTGCTCGTCTGTCCGGCCTTCATTCGTCTATTACATAACCGCTGGGAAGAGCCAAGAACATAAAAGGAGAGATGAGCAGGGCGGGAGGAGGGGGGGGGTGGCAGCTCCTCTGACCTCCCACCAGAGGGGGGAGACACAGTGATTGAGGAGCCATCAGCAGTGTGCCAGCTGCTCCTACTGCCCCCCCCCCCCCCCTTTCCCTTTTCTCCCCGTCATCCTCACGTTTCTCCCCTCCTCTCTATTCCTCTGCCAGCCCGTCTTGTCTTGCTGGCTCAGTTTTCTCTGGCGTATTCCACCGTGTCCTCCTTCTGTTCCTCTGATCCTCCGATTCTCTGTTTCCTTCCTTTTGTCGCTTTTTGCTTTAATATACAATCCAGCTCTGTGACAACTTCCTCTATTGCCTAGTTATGGAAGCCCTGAGGGATCTAGGCAAGCAAAGAAAAAATGATAAAAGTATTGCAAGACCATACATGAATCACTCTTTTTGTTCTACTACATCCCCTCAAGGCTTCCTTGGAACTTCTGTCCATACATAAACCTTCCCCTTTAAAGTGTGGCCTTCCCAACAGGCTCCAGGAGAACCAGGAGGTGAAGGCAGCTGCTGTAAAGCTCGGCAGCCCAGGAAGAGAGGTGACAGAAGGGGTCAAAGAGGTGTCCTGTCCCCGTGTCTCTCTGCTGCTCCCTGCAGGTCATCAGTTTGGTGTCGTGACAGCGGGGTCGGAGGGTGATGGAGAAGGAGGAGGAGTCCAGGGGGGCGAATCTGGGTGAGATTGTCCTTTGGACAATTTTTATGTTTGCTAGTTGAGTCACAAAAGGACTGCCTATGTATGAAAACGTGTGTTTTCATTAGAGTCTCAATTCTCAGATATGACAGTTAATTATTTATCCCATTTGCTGCTGATTTGGCTTTTCTTTCGTCTTGTCGGCAGACACCGCAGCGGGGTGCACACCGGTAATTACTGCACAAACGTGCATGCACACATTTTGAGGAGATGAAGGGGAGAGGAAGGTTACATGTTGCACACCTCGGGATTTGATTTGGTTTTACATGTTGTAGATCAAAGCAGAAAAAGACTTCCACTGTCCGTCCCAGTGTCAGGGCAGGGCTCGGGAGCTGCACGATGGCCGTGTTATTCAAGGTAAAATTCTGAATAGTTTATGTGCAAAATGTAGACAAATACAAGCAGCTGTCTAGTCTTATTACATCCATATTCCATCTAAACCAACCACCAATGTTCACTGATATACAGTACAATTAGCTTGGTGCTACGATGTTATGATATGCTAAACGTTTTAGTCTTATATAATAGAAATAATGGCTGGAACTACTAAAACAATACCCAGAGGTATGATTTTCAATACCCCCATGAATGCAGACGCTCCGCTTTATATGATGCTGCCTCACTACGGTGTGTGTGCTATGGGGTGTATAAGCCACCGGCCTGGAGCCATGGCGCTCGCCGTAAGGCACCCAACACCAACCTGTCAAAATGCCCAATCCTAAACTATTCATGTCACATGATGAGACAAAAGATTGCTAGACTCTCGAGAATTGACATCTGCCACCCGAGACCTGCAGGGCCTAAAAGCCCCAAGTTCACTGTGTGGAGTTATTGAATTATAACGTTATATGGGTACACCATAAAGCAGGATATTAACTGTTATGACATAAGGGCCCGTTTTATTGCGTCCCGTGTCACAGTCTAGTTTCCGCACCTACATTTAAGCTGATATTTTGCTTACAAGGTGCATATTCCTTAGAACAGCAACTACAGTGTAGAACATGTAAATCACAAAATTAGTCTTGAGTGGCGGTGAAGCCCCCCCCCCCCCCCCCTCCACTCCTTTGCGGGGCATGCTTCAGATGTTCTGAAGCATGGCTCCTTATTTTGTCCTCTGTGGCCTGACTGTCGAACTGCATGACTCCATCTGCAAGTAGATAAAGACAAATGATAAGAAATATGTAAAGGCAAACGGCGGTCATACACCAAGTCTGCATATCTGTAAGCAAAAATATGTTCCAAAATTCCTTCAAATGGAGGACCAAACACCACCTGACAAAAGGATAAGAAAAAAGGATTTAGAAACATCTTACTAAAACTTTACAATACAGTACTCCACTGCACTAAATTGTTTGGCTGCAAACCCCCACGTGGCTGTGTCTGAAGCGCCCCCTCCCCCCGCCTGTATATTGGTCTGTGCTGCTAGCCCCATTAGCTGTCCCGGGTGTTAGCAAGTGCTAATCTCTCTCCATCTCAGCAGCAGCACGTCAAAGAAAAAGAAATAAGCGCTGGAGCCGCGGACCCATAACCGGCTGTCACCGACAAATAAAGCCTCGACCGGTAACAAGAAAGATGGCTGTGTTGTGAGGTAGCTCGATGCCAACTTCGACTAGCGTTAGCGGTTAGCATCCGCTGCTAACACCCGGCCGCTCCCCAGCTCAACACAATGGCCCTCCTGCTCGTTAACACTGGAGGCCTGTTGCCGATAACGGTCGTGTAATGGCCCACGGCTCCAGCGCTTCACTCCATGTATTTATTTTTCGCCGGTTTCGTTGTACGTTAAACTAAATTGGTCGTGTTCAAAAGCTAACGTTAGCAGATGTAATGCTAATTGTAGCAACAACAGGTTTGAGGCATAAAGCTAAAACGGCAAACGCTATAAATGCATAAATGAACATAAAATTAACTTATGGGTCTATGTGCTGACCGAACTTACCTGCAATTTAGTGGACGACGCTTCGGATTGCTGTTGTAGTGGTCGAGAACAGAGCCGAGAGGCCATTCGCTTTCACCGTAGAGAAACACCTGGCCCAATGGGCGTGGCTCTTATGATGTACGTCGATGACGCAATGCCTCAGCCAATCACAATGGCGTTGACTGTAACACCCCCCCCCTTCCCCAAAGGCTACACCTTTATTGTTGTAATAAACAGAATAATACTATTTTAAAAGAGAAAAACAAAAATGTAAACAAACAAAAATATGACTTATATTCAAAAATAATGTTTAATCACAAAATATGTCATCATGCCCATACTACTACTACTACTACTACTACTACTACTACTACTACTACTATGATAATAATAATAATAATAATAATAATAATAATAATAATAATAATAATAATAATAATAATATAAATAAATAAATAAATAAATTACATCATGTCAATTACCTGCACCTGTCTTAGACGTCGAAATAAGTGACCTAGCCCGACGTTCAAATGTTCAACTGCATATTGACGTCCAAGTGGGGTCATGATTAGACGTCCAAATAGCAGACCTAGTTTGCACGTCGTGTAGTGGTCCAGAATTGGTCTTGGACCGACGGACGCAATATAGACATGATCTGGACGTCTATCAGACGTCTAATGTTTGGTGGGTGCAGGGCCTAAAAGCCCCAAGTTCACTGTGTGGAGTTATTGAATTATAACGTTATATGGGTACACCATAAAGCAGGATATTAACTGTTATGACATAAGGGCCCGTTTTATTGCGTCCCGTGTCACAGTCTAGTTTCCGCACCTACATTTAAGCTGATATTTTGCTTACAAGGTGCATATTCCTTAATGCCTTTAATCAAATTTGCACCCAGCGGCGGACGCAAGCGTCGAACAGATGAGTGAAGCTCACACTTTGTTCATCCAGTTTGGACACGACGCGATTTCTCTCGGCTGTTAATCAAAAAAGAGAGAGCGGGAGAAAGGAAATTGAAATGGAGTGAAATGTAAAGCCGTCCGGTTCCAGGCCAGCTTGCATTATAGTGAGAAGTGTGTGCTCCCGGGGAGAGTCCTGCAGATAAGCCTGGCAGCGTGTTACAAGACATGCTCACACAGCTCTTTCTGCGCTTTCAATATTCTACGCAGTCAGGTAGATGATTGTGCTGCTGATTGATACTCAGTTACAATCATGTCAATCACGGAACCGTTCCTGCATGAATGAATAAATAACTGGACTTGGATATGAAAAATAAAAAAAAAAGGTGCGATAAAGAGTTTTATGGGAGTTGCTTGCCAACAACTCTGACACCTTGATAATGTGAAGAGCCCAGGGAGGCATGAACCCACATCCTGGGATTGATGGATTTATAGTTGTTAGAAGCAGAAGTGAAACCCACGCAAACACTGTGCAGGGTGACCCGCTGCTACTCAACCTGCGATATTATGGGATGAATATTTCAGATCGGAAGATGTTTAATGTCACAGTGCAGGATTGTTTGCCTCTGTGTTCGGTGTGCCGTTACATAAGAGGAAGAGGTGAGAGCAAATCTAATCAGTTATCGCGGAGCCGTCTGGAGGTGTCGACGGCCTAATTAAACCATACAGCTGTTTGAGGACTCGCTCGTTTCCCCGATACTTTATCCCAAGGGATGATTAGTCCAAAATCCTGCCTTTCACAGAGCCGTCTCTATCTTACACGCCCCAAATATAAATGAACACTGCACAAACACGACTGAAAGTTTCCAATCAGCAAACGCCATCCTGGCAGCGTGTAAGTCACATAAAAATAGTTACAGTTTCTGTCCGGGACAAACGCCAAAGGGAAAACCTCACCATGGATGTCCCAAAGTTAAATTCGGGTTACTCACACTTGGTAACAGCGAGGTATTCTGACATCTCGTTGAAATGCTGAAATGTCAATTTTACAGAGGAAACTACGACTTATTTTTTTTTCTTCTCTCTGAAGACTGTAAATCCGAAATAGTGCAAGCTTCATGTTTTCTATCCAAACTGGTGTTTTGACAGAAAAAAATAGACGTTTTTTGCCACATCAGGGATATCCTCTAATACAATATTGATCTCTGTGGGAGGGTTGGAGGGAGGCCAGGGGAGGTTATGTGATTGGTCAGTAATCACCGCGGTGACGAGCCGAGTGAGCTGTGTGTCTCCATGGAAGTTGTGTTGGTTTACATCTGGAGACTAGTGTGGGCAGAACTTCAAGTCTTGATTCTTAAGAGGATTCTGGTTCTTTATGGGTGCAGTATGGAAACCATGACAACAGATTAGAGTATGGCATCCAGGTGTTGAGATAAAGGCATGGAAGAAGAGCGATGAAAGACACTCCAGGGTTTTTCCTGCATGGAGACTCCGCCTCCAAAACTCTGACGGAGGTGTTTTCGTGGAAAACTATTTGCATTCAGTGGATTTTTGTTATTTGTAACGACGGTGGCGTTCTGTGGCAGGCGGTGGACGGTGATCAGTACAGTGCCGTGGGAAAGGCGCTGCTAAAACTGGCGAAGAGAAAGAAAAGATTGTTCTGATTTTGGTTGGACCAGCTGGAGCCAGAACCAAACTCCTCTGTTTCCCCTGCAGTTCCATGTTTTAATATAGTTTTATATATCCAGCTGGCGACAATAGATGCTGTAGGAAATGTCAGTCTGCGTTAGTGAAAGTGGCTGTTCACTGGTGGAATGGAAAGAAATAAAGTATGTTTTTTTTAGCTATTCTTTCGTCAGTTTCTCAAATACAAAAACTAAAATATATCTGTTGATTGCAGTAGCCTCCCTTTGAGAAGGTGACTGCCACATATACTACTGAGAGAATCAAATCATAAAATGGGTGAAATGAATGTGTATATTACTTATTATCTTCAAATCGTTTGTAAAAGCTTCACAAACAAGAGAGCTGCCTTTGTGCAAATCAGATTTTCCCAGCAGATTCAATTTGTTTTAAGCTACAATACGTTTTAGTATTCTCAGTCATGTTCTCAGTCTCAACAGGAGCTTAATCATGTTGCTACACAGAACAAATGTTACCGCAACATGGAACACAACCAAATAAGTGGAAATGAACCTTTGATATCCTGAAATTCAATTTAATTTAATTATAGAGCCAAATGTCACAAATCTGCCTCAGAGGGCTTTAAAATCCGACACCCCGTGTCCCTGGATCCTCGCCATCGGATAAAGAAAAGCTCCACAAAACCTTTAAGGGGGAAAGAAATAAAGACACGACCGACTATCCGTGTAATTCATTTCGTACGTCATTTTCAATTATGTAATCATGTGCCACGACACACATGATCGAGATGGAACCACCTCCGCCTCGTTTTCAGCAGGAAAAACCCTCATCGAACACAGCCGTCTGCTTATTGACTTACAGAAGGAGCTGCTTTCGTCCTTTGTGCCTTCCATGGTGCCATCCGGCAGCATCTGGAGGTAGAAGCCGTGTCTGCAGTAGAGCCGCGTGACGATGCCCTTCAGCTGGGGCTCTGCAGAGCAAACACAGGGTTAAACACACATTAGCATCCAGGTAACACACGCGCTTGTCACTGCACGTATATATTAATGCGCGGCCCGACCCGGGAGCATGCACGTTGACTAGACAAGTGGCAGGTCCTGATATTTACACTGGGAAATAGTCAAACAGTGAATGTGTGTCCGTGTGTGTGTGTGTGTGCTTGCAGGTGTGTGTCCGTGGCCTTCAGCAGGATTGATGGGAGCCGCCGAAAAAGAAGCAAGTGAAACGAGCGGGACATTTTTGCATTATGTGGAGACATTATGTGCGTGTGTGTGTGTGTGTGTGTGTGTGTGTGAGTGGGCGCCTGAAGCAGCTGCTCAACACTTTATAATGGGGTGAGCACTTTAAAGACGCAAGCCTTTGTTTTGTCAGCAGGATTACGGGAAACTGCTGCTTTCTGAAACTGGCTGGAAGGTTGTGGAACAAGGAGGAAGGCGGATCCTGATTTAGTGTGGATAGGGAGGGATAGTGGGGTGTGTGATTTAAAAAGCTACAGTTGAGAGTGAACAGGTTGTTTCAGTCAGAAGGCCCACATGCCCCCGTAGAACAGGACGTTGGGCTGCTGAGCAGAAGCATTATTATCTGCATGTTAACCAAGTAACAAACAAGAACAACTGCAGGTAAGTTGGCATCTTCCTCAAACCTGGTGTTTGCATGTGTGTGTGTGTGTGTGTTTCTGTTCTCAGACCACACACACGATGATCGGGCCTCTTTCACCCACACAAGTGCTGAGGGAGACTAAATAGTGGATCAGAAGGAATGTCAGAATGCTGAAGGGTTTTCACAATCAAGTTTTAATGAGATGCATGAAATATGGATGAGGACAGAGAAGTACGGGGGTGGCTGGCAGTTGGCCCTCGGTTGACAGCAGGGGTGTGAGACAGAAAGAGAGACAGACAGAAGGAAGCCCTGCAAAAGGGGTCTATCCCAATATTTACACGATACAAATAGATGCATTTCCTCTGAAAAACGTGGAATACTGATATTTGCGATTAAGTTTGCTTTCATTTAAAGGCCCTTGAAAGGTTCCTCAAATATGCTTCCACAGAAAAAGATTGCTCAACAGTGTCAGGTAGAGGGGGAACATACAAAAGTTCAAACTGAAAGAAAAAAAAAAGTAAAATAGAGGGAAACCAAATCCGTTTAATTAAATATATTAGTGAAAGAATTCACTAAAATATTGTATTTTTGGGAGGGGGTATTTAAATACTAGTATTGATGCTAATTACAGTTGATAAAATCAATTATTATAGGTGGATTGAGGTGAATTTCCATTAACAGGATAATTGTAAATTTCATCATGAGTGAATCCGTCTAGCTCACAAGAAGAATAGAGCCTGATTCATCCTTCATTTAAGCAGGGAGCCATATGATTCATTATAATATGAAATGTTCATATTCTTCCATGCCTAGTCCTAATAACCATCCGTTTTCTGAACACATCGCGTGCCAATGGAGGGTTGGAAGGCATGCTGGGACAGTGTGGTGAGATGCTCTGAATTGGATGCTTTTTAACAGTCATACTGTCTCCGCCGCAGAGACCCAGCCGGCCGCCGTGTGAAGTCTGCTTGTCAGAGTTGAAACAGTCTGACAAACAATTGTAAAATGTGAAAGGTGTGGGGAGAGGGGATTTCACAAGTTGGGAGACATTTCAACAAAGGCTCAGTTTGAAGCATCCTGACACCTTAAGTAGACCCTGTCTGTCTGCTAAATGCCCACCATCCTCCCTACTCACTATACAGGGGGATCTCTATAGAGGACTATATGAATTAAAAACATCTGTAGATAATCCTAGGTTAGTGACCATGGTTCTACACGACCTTCCAAGGTGCATTTTGGGATGCTTTGAGTCCACTATATAGGGTGTAAGAATTTGGACAGCAGTACAACATGGAGAAGCCCTTCTATAGTGAGTGCTGGGTAATTTCAGACACAACCCAGGCTGAGTTCAAGCTGATGCTCAGAAGTTCCTCCAGCGGACATCATACCTTCACAGGCTAATTTCCATGAAGGGTAAATTGACCTTGACGTGTAAAACCCCTTTAGAAGATATATTTCACTAAATCAATCTTCCAATATTTTTCTTAAATTCTTTGTTTGCTTTGCGATTAATAAGAATCGATCGTACTAAATCCCCTTCTCACAACAATCATTACAGTTCAAAATGTTAAATCTATTTTTCATCGTACAAAGCTAACAGCTCTTTCTGCGAGAATCAAGTTGAGTTGTGGAGTTAATCCTCGATGTCTGTGAATTAGTCAAAGAAAATGATGGAGTGTAATCCTCCCCTTCGTTCTGATGCAACATGTTTGGAGGCTTCTCATTGGTCCTGGCGTCGGCAGCGAGATTGAGGCACTGTAACCACTGGAAAGATAAGCGCTCTAACGTTCACCGCTAGTTGACCAGACAGAAGGTCAAACGCGGAGTGTAGTAATCTGTAATATCCTGAGTGTTAATCTGAAATTAAGCCTCACATGAGGCCGTGTGCTGCTGAACACATCTGCCGCCGCTCAGAGCCGAGCAGCGAACGCAGCACAGAGGAGGCTGATGGTGACCTTTAGCATGACTCCGCCTCCCTGTTTGGTAACGATGCTGTGATCCAAGACACGCTGCTCGGACATGCAGGACCACTGGTGCATGTAGAGAGCCTTCACCGGGCTAACACACACACACACACACACACACACACACAGCTTCATCAGCCCATGCAGAAGCAGAGGCTAAAAGAGGGAGAAACTGCCTTGAGTCATACCTGAGGCAGTATGTTAGTTAAACCAATGGTTTAAATGTGCATAAACTCACACACACACACACTGACACACACACACACACACACACACACACACACACAACCACACAGTGCCTTAGTTAATGTGTGTGGAATAAGGCTGAAACCTATAATATGAATCATTTTATTATCAGTGTTTTTCCTGCATACAGAATTCCGAGCGCCCGCCTCTGACTAAACATCTCGCCAGCACAGCAAAGGAAAACAAATCACTATAGAAAAGAAAAGCCCTTTCAAATTAAAACGTCTCTTACTATTATTTTACATATTATTTATATATCCCAAACAGGAGATTTATCATAGTTTAAATAATATTTTGCCAGCAGAAACAAATTGGTTTTAAAATCTGTTCAGTAGAACAAATATTAACACTACATGGAACATAAACACACATGAAATGGAATGAATATTTAATATCCAGGATTCAGATGTCAGTACAGTTATTCATGTAGCACGATACCACTAATTTGCCTCGAAGGGCTTTTAAATCTGTCCAATTTATGACACTTTGCACTGGATAAGGAAAAGATCCCCCAAAACACCTTTCATGGTTAAAAACTGACTTTTACACCACTGACAATCCTGGTCATTTTCATTTGACTGAATCAAATGATTATTTTACTTTAGCCAGTTGAAGGCACTCCACCATAGTACATGTGTGCACAGGATCAGGATCTCATTCTGAGCCAGGAAAAACCCTGAGGATAAAAGTCTTAAAACACTTTCTGACAGTGAATACATCTTTATGTCTTTGGGTTGGAGCCTTACAATAGTTCACCTTATTCCCAGACAGTTTATCAAACGAGACTTTGAACGTGACATGCTTTGTCCTCAACACGCAGCTCACATTTAGTCCTCACAAATTCAACACCAAACCTATTCTCATGTCCCTACTGCAACATGTAGGCTCATCAAATAACCTGGAATCGATCCACTGGGGACCATGATTATGTAAAAAATGATGTATTTTGAAATACAGTTGACCAAAGTGTTGATCAAGGAAGAATTTAGTTTGACTGTGATGCCAAATAAAAGGTTCACGGCTCATTAGAATAATCGGGAATCATCCTCTGGGGATTAGGAGTTCATGTTAAAGTCCATCTAGCCAGCAGATGTTGGGATATGCCGAGCTTTCCCCCAGTGACAAGCAGCGGCTCCAGCAGTCTCTGTGGCTATTGGTTCAACCTTAGTTGGTGCATCTGCTACGTGATGCTTTATACGTATTTGGTGAAAATATACAGTAGAGAATATCGGCTCCAGCCCCCCCGTGACCCTAGATACAGGATAAGCGGTAGAAAATGGATTGATGGATACAGTAGAGAATATTAGAAACTAAAACAATCCTGCAACTCCAATGTCAATGCAAACATGTGAATGTAACGTATGAATAGTATTCCTCATGGAAGGTGATGTGTGAAATCAGTGGATTGCTTCTTTAAACAGCAGCTCTGACACACCGAATAGCTTTAATCCCTGACAGGTTTGGGCTCTATGCAGCTGTGAATCATACATACATCATTCAGAGGGAAAGGCATTGATCCAGAGTTAAGGCGAAGCCAGAACCCAGAATGGGGCACCAAAGGCTTATATTGACATTTTGGGATTGGAGCTACAATTAATATTTTTACATTCACAAGATTTCATCCAAAATTACAACAATGCAGAGTTTCCCCTACAGTTGGATTGTTGGCAGCGTGGAACAACCTCTGAAATGGAATGAAACCACGGGACTGAAACTAATTTGTGCATCCTGTGGTTGTGATCACACTGTGACATCAGAAGGCATCCAGGGAACATCGGAGCGTTAGTCAAACGACAAAAGATTTGGTATCAGAGTACACCCTATCCTATAACAAGAGCATGTGTGTTTATGCATGAGGAGGATTTGTCCGTATAATCCCACAGACATTCAATGCCAATTAAAGAGTGACCTTAATGAAGAGAAGATTAATTTGATTTATTAAGAATTTCAACCATTAAAGTCATCCTGAACCCTCCGGCTGCACGATTCTTCATGGCTGACGACAACTGGACAGGAGCTGGTGTTATTTTCATCCCCGTGACACACTTCAATTTTGTGTGTGTGTGTGTGTGTGTGTGTGACACCTCCAACAGAATTGGCTCGGCTGAAGAAGCGGAGACGGTCTGCCAAGGACTATGTCTGTCTGTCATCACACATTATTGGACACATTTGTGTCTCCTTCCCTCTGTTCATCCATCTCTCTACTTCCCTCTCAACTGTACTCTGAGTATTTTCAGACGCAGTATCACAAGGACTTACTTCCGTACTGGATGAGCACGATTTGTGTGCCAACACTCAGCACCAGTGAAGGAGGTAGCAAAGAAAGGGTGTCGAGGTTGGGGTGGTGGATGGCTCCATACAGTATTTTACAGTAAGTTGATTGATTATTCGCATATTTATTAAGGCGTTTGGTCAATAAAACACAATATCTACTAAAGCGAGGCCATCATTATAAGGTAATGTTATGTCTTTTTATTGCAGAGGGTCCTGAGGACAAAGTTACTAATTAACATATTGCATAATTCACCCAATGCCACATGATGATTGGCAGTGGGTATCGCCAGCAAAAAACAACAACCTGATTTTGAGGGGAGAGCCAGGAGGAGACCAACAACAAATACGTCCCTGAAGTGTCCCGAGCAGATTTATCTGGCTGTGCAGAACCTCTTATTTCTTCCCATATCACCCTCGTTCTCTCCCTCACGTCTTCCCCATCCCAAAGATGCACATCTAATCAGCACAGCAGGAAGATTGGGAGTAAATCTCTACATGCTTCTTACAGGTCGTCGCATCACGTCAGTGGCACCGGGACACGCTGACGATTACTTCTTGATGTTTCATTTAGTGAACCCGGTGATTCCCGTGCACTGTCAGCCCACTTGACGCTGATGGCGCTGCAACAATAGCTGATTATTATACTTCCATCTGTTTGTTGAGACGTCACTTGAAAAGCTCTCCGTTAGGTCTGTGTCAGCGCCGACGCAGTCAGACTCCGGCGAGAACAGATGTGCTACATTCACTGACGCAGCGCTGATGAATTATGGCCATTGTAGTTCACTAACTGTTTCAGCGTTTGGCAGCGTTGAAGCTTGAAAACTTCATTGGGGACAATTGGCAGCATGGTGCATCAGGGCTCCTCAAATGAATCTCAACAAACAGAGCTGCTGGTTTAGTTGAGGAGGTAACGATGGTTCAGAGTTAGCCGTCTATGAGGACTTTATAAAGAATAAAGAAAGAAACTATGTTAGAAACTATCCATTAGCCGCATGTCCCAATTCCATACTTCAGGTATTGGTATAACTTCAGTTTATCAGTTCGAGATGGGAGGATACAGGATTGGATCACGGATTAGAAAGCTGTCTCGTTCACGATCATGGTAGAGAAGTGAAAAAATAGAGCCTGATTTAAAAAGACAGGACATTAAAAAACTTGCACAATGTTGCATTTTTTAAAATGTATTCATCCTTACTAAAAAAGGATGTTCACTAAAAACAAGATATGTCCTATCTGTGATGAAATCAAAATATTTGTTTTGTGCTAATACATGTTAAGTGGTTGAGTTTTAAGCATATATTGATAATGGTGACATGAAATATATTATATATATATTCTGTATATATATATATATATATATATATGACATATTTTCCATGTCTAGTATCGGTATAACCTATTTATTGTATTGGAGCTTCTATCAGTGTAACACACTCTTTCAAACATGCTAACATTAGCATGTGGGCTTACTACTTCTGACTGCTCGCGCACTCCAGTGTCCTTGATTCACCATTTCTCCATGAACAATAAAAGGAGGCTTATATTCAACGACCAGCATGCATCTGTGTAACCACACCCAGTAGCTCCTAAAACACCCAAAATATCCCGATGCCATCCCTACTGTACAGCTAAAGTTCTATCTCTGCCAGTTAAATCCTGGTGTTAGCGGTTCATGGAAGAAACAGATTTGTAGACTTAATTCATCCGCTGGGATTCCGACAAAGAGAGGCAATACTAGGACAAACTACAAAACATCCAGGAAGCACACAGGAATTCACAGCACAAGGTACAAGCTGGTGAGCTGGTGAAGTTAACGTTGCTTTCAGTCGGCAGTCATTCGTGTTCATTTTGAGGTCAAAATGGTCAAACAGAGTTACTGAAAATGTTAAATGCAGGACAAAACAAGTGTTTCCCCGATGAAAAACTAACAATGAGAGAAATCAAAAGACAACATTTTGACTAAAACTATGCACATCAGAAGACTTAAACAACCTCAGGTGCCGACGTGAACACTGCGGAGGCTGTTTCCTTCCATTCTCAAGCCATCAAGGAAAAATGAATAGACATGTTAGAACACAAAACTCGCAATCAAGCGGCTGACAGATTGTGCTTTGTGCTGCCTGACAGGTGGAAACAAAGCACAGCTTTCTTTGTTTTTTTTCAGAATCTTTCAAGTAATTACTCCTCGAGGCCAAGCATCGGAGCGGCAGCACAGTTGCATGCTGTTTGTGCAGTGAATAGTGAACTCTTCCTGCTCGGTTGTAACACAAGGGCCTACATGCAACTTGCAGTGTATTGCATTCTCACATTCTGTGCCTAAAATCGACTTCAAGCTTGCATCTTTCTTGTTGCTTCCTCAGCCGGTGCTCAAAGGTCACCTCAGTATAATTCTCTTATCGAATGCAGCACTGTGGCCACATTCCTGCTCGGTCGCTGCTACTTAACATGCCATGCTTCTGCACACTGGCCCCAGCAACTCTTCTCGGCTTTCTCCGGAGTTAATAAGCTTGTTACTCCCCACTGACTCTAATATTGTCTTTCTCACCACTAGCATGAGAGCCCGAAGCTATTAATCCGTGGACATATGGGTTTTACAACTGCTAGTATTTCATCTCCCAGCATTTATTACATCCAAATGCTCGACGGCAGCCACAAAAGCAATAACATGTCCTGTGTTGAAATGAGAAAAAGTATGTAGATTGTTATCGCAGTGACGTGATTTTTTTTTGGATTCACACTCTCTAAAGCTCAAATACCATGTGGACTTACACTGCGTGTGCTCTCATATTTTCATATTTCACCATGCACATTAAGTGCACAGCTAAATTGCATAAAATTAGGGGCTCACGGTGGCCCCAGTTGACAATGAATAATGGGCGTAAAGGCGAGGAGAGCCTATATGGTAATGGCCATATTTACAAGGGCCATCAATCATCTCCAAACTGCCAGCAGCCTCATTTCTCATAGGATGGAGAGAGAGAAGGGGCGGGACGCCTTCAAAACAACCTGCTTCTCTCTCTTTCACGTTTGATCAGGTCATTCTCTCTCTCTCTCTCTCTCTCTCTCTCTCTCTCTCTCTCTCTCTCTCTCTCTCTCTCTCTCTCTCTCTGAGGTTCAACTTCAGCGTATAAATCAAAAGTCATTCATGATGAAAGTTTACCAGCCTTCGACATGTTGTTGGTTGAAATGAAATCAATAAGAATTAAACAAAATTACATTTACTATGCAAAGTGTTGCCAACCATGTGATGGACGAGGGGAAGTAAGCTACATATCCTGCTATTGGAATTGGCTGAAGACAACTTCCTGTCTACAGCCCGGGACAATGTCATAAACCGTATATAAGAAGCGGATGTAGTCATGGTGATGTCACACACTGGTTTGTGAACTCCAGTTTTGGACCCTCAAGTTTGGTATTTTGGCCGTCGCCATCTTCGAATTTGGCCGTCAAAATCTTGAGTTATTTTGCAGCTAGTGAAGGAAGCGACCATATTTGGACCGCGGAGGAGCGACAGGTGGATCTGATGAACACAAGCAGCAGAGCAGCAACCTTACTGGATCTGGATCCATCTGGATTCTGGTGTTAAGTTTTTAACAATGTTAGCTTCATAATTCAAGGTCAACTTTACAGCCAAGTTGGTGTCTAACGTGTTAAAATGTCATCCAGGGGCTGCAATGGTCCCCAAATTTGCTCAGTAAAATTAACCTCAGTAACGGAGTGAGCAGCTATGAAACTCACAGTGACTCCGTCATGAATGTTAAAGCTTGAATATCACAAAGACATGAACTTTCCGAAAAGCAATGCCCAGCCTCCTAATGTTGACATTGCCATTGGGAAAGAGAAGGTCGATATAGTCACTGAATTTAAATATCTTGGTGTAATATTGGATCCAAATCTTAAATTTAAGAAACTGTTAAAACATGTGATAAAAAACATGGTTTATTCAAATTTTGCAAATTTGGGAAAAGATAGAAACTTTTTCTCTGTTGATGCTGCCAAGATAGTTATGCATGCCATTATCCTTATGTTTCATTGTGTTGAATGTTGGTGTCAGACTGCAGAAACAGTCATTAGACCACTTGAGTCCTTGTACAAAGAAACGTAAAGATTCTAGATAAAAGCTGACCCATTACCACAACTGTAGAATATTGGAGAAACATCTTCTTTAAGAGCCATTTCAAAAGTTTTAAGCACATTTTGATGGTTATTGGTATAATATTGTAAAGCGTATTGTAACATGAAATGTTCATATCATCCCATGGCTGCACACATGTAAATGTCAGGGAGAGTGAGACGTTGTGGATCAATCACAAGAGCAATGGTCGAACGTTCAGTGTCTGTGTTCTAAAGCTGCTGTCTCAGAAGTGGAAGAGAGTTTATACTGAGAGGAAGATAAGGAACAGGGATAAAGAACAAGATTGAGAATGGGATGAGAAGGGGGAGACAAAGAGTGTCGGCATGAATCAAGAAAGGAGACGACACTTTAGAAAAAGTCAAAGAAAGATGTGCTTGGGGCTGGTTGGGTTTGTAAAAAGCAAACAGAGATGTGGAGACCAAGAGGGAGAAGAAGGAAAAGGAATGTCAGGAAGAGGAGGAGTGAGACAAGCAAACCTGGATCGGAGAGGGAACAAAGAGAACAAACTGCACAAAAAAAATCTGCTTTAAATCAGAGACAGAGACAGAAAACAAGGACGACAGAGAGCGTATGTGTCAATAAGAGAATCTAAGAGACACAAAGAGGACACCAAAGTGATAGGATTCAGCGCTACAACACACGGTAACCGTGCCAACAAGACATGCAAACTAAACACTAAACACGTTGTTAGTCGCCGTGTTCCAACATCCCAACGGCAAGACGGCATCAGTGCCTCCCAGAAACCGCCACCTCAGTGGTTTACACACAAAACCTACTTGGTCAAGGTTAAGAAGCCTTCGTGGTCATAGTTGAAAGCCTGTGGTCTGTGATTAAAGACACTGAGCATGTGACCCTGGATTTTTGTCCGACATCTTATTTTTCCTATTGCCTTATTCCCTGTCTGGTTTATAGATGTTTTATTTTCACCAAAAAAAATCTTTATTGATTCATATTTTTGTCAATCCACAGGATTTAAAATGGTTTGTAGTAGATACTCATGCATGTTAGAATGTGAAGAGTAAACACGGGGAAGGATGGATTACCAAAGCAGTCAACTACACACGGGATCTGGGCCTGTACATACAGGCTTACTATTAGTTATAAGATATAATAGTTATAATAGTTAACATTTGACAGTTTACTTCACTAAAGCCTTCTATCAGCTGACATTCACATGTTCAAAATACCACATGGGATGAAGCGAGGTAGGATTTTAGCCAGCAGCTGGATGTCCCGTTCACTGGTAGTGTTGTATACTTCCAGAAGCTGGTGGCTGGTGCTGCTGGATCACAGCTGCTACAGTTTTCTAGCCATTAAGGTAAACGAGTAGTGCTCCAGTGTTATATCTGTACTTTAACAAGCTAGTGTTGTGACAGACCACTGCAGAGATGGAGAGCTGAGTGAGTCGGAGGTTTTCATTATCCCAGGACCCTTCTTCACTGATGTTAATTACACTAACGATCAGCTGGGAGACCCCACCCACCCAGTGTGGATCCAGGCCAGGACCCAATATCACCTGAGGGGGAGGGCGGAAGGACAAAGAGACAGCGAGGGAGAGAGTAAAGTTCTGGATGAACAAGGGTGGAACTAGAGAGAGAGAAAGGCAGAGGTAAGAAATCAAGGTGGAAACGAGGGAAGAGAAGGGACTGAAAGCCCCCAATATGAGTTTGTAGACACCAACCCATCATGGCTGAAATCTCTACTATTGCTGCTTTGTGTTGAAGTCTCAGATACACCAGGAAACCAAACACTGTCCTGTCTGGGTTCATGACATCATCCAGACGTGCTCGGTGAATTCCACAAAGCTGGATTCACTGGATCTAGAAAGACCCACGTGGGCTGGTTTACTACAGCTGGTGTAGTAAATCAGGTGGTGTAGTGGGTACAGGTGGATAAAATGATGCTGAAATATTTGTAAAAATTCAGTCATGCTTTGTTAGGTATGTCTTAAAGACGACAAGCAAACAACCTTTATGTTGCTTGTTTTCTGAATGGGGTCTGGATTGATGGGTGCTAGGTGATGCTAACATTGTAGCTGCTCCATCAACACTTCAAATAAGGTCATCCAGATATAAATACAGCAGAGACCTTGTTGTTTGGACCACAGACAGTCTCTGGTTTCTCCACATAGTCTGGTCTGGTCTCTGGACTAATGTGAGCTACTATCTAGACCTCTGGGGGACCACAGACTGCTACAATATTGTTTCATCCCTTTCTGATTCACTGACATCAGGACGCCACGAGGAGACTCTTAACGCTGATGAAATGAGATGGAATGGAATCAGGAAAGCAGAATGAAGAGGAGGAGGAAGAGGATGGATGGAGGAAGAGAGGATGAAAGAATAAAACATTCAGGACGGTAGGAGGATGGAGGGAGGAAGGATCAGGAAGAAAAGAGGTGAAGATGGAAGGAGACAAGAGAAGTAACCCCCGGGATTGAAACGAGAAAGGAAGTATAACAAAGGAGGAGGAGTGTGGGAAAAGAAGAAGGGAGGGAGGAAGAAGTATAGAGATAAATTGTGTGAAAGCGTTTGCAGAGGGAGGCGATGAAAGTGAGCGAGTGAATCGGCAAGAGACGAAGGAGTGGAGGGCAGTCGCCGAGGGAGAGAGAAGGGTGGGAGGCTAGTGAAGAGATCAATCACCGATGGCCCTGGTGTTGTAATGTTGGAAAGAGTCAATGGCCAGGAACCAAACTTTCCACCCACACACTTCTTCTCTCTTCATCGCCACCATCTCTCTCTTTCTCCCTTTCCCCCTCCTCGACACTCATTCCCCTCTCTTTCAACGACAGCTTACATTCGGCTTTTTAACTGCGTACTATATTTCTCCTCTCACTGGTAAGTGCTGACCTATAGCGGGATAAATAGCGATATTCCCTGAAGAGCCATTAGAGGCAAATACAAGCCAATTTCCTGCCTATAGATGCTCTCTAGATGACAGTTAGAGCAAATTATGCCATAAGTCACGGCCACACACAACTGGAAGAAAATAAATATCAAACATGAAAATGCTGAAGAAATTCCCCTAAAGACGCAAATTGGCTAAATTCAACTTTACAACTGTTATTAATTGGGTAAAAGTGTAGGATTTGCAGGAATGTTGCGTTTGTAGTGCTGAAACTTTAGTAACTTGCTGCAATGATCAGCAGATCGCGTGCGTGTGAGGAGTGTAGCGGTCCAGTTCAGTTCAGTTAGTGAGCAAACGCACTATAGGCTATGACAAAGCAGCTTGTCTATGATATTGAAAATACAAATGCACCACTGGTTCAAGTACATTGTTCTGATGGACCACTATTCTGTGTCCCATTTGTCCGACAGCCCAACAAATGCCCTGTCCTGAAAGCCTTTTATTACACACACACACACACACACAAACACACACACACACACAAAGGCCATGACACTCACTGCTGTCATTCTCTTTCAATCGTCTCCCATGAGAGCGCAAACAAAATTCATGTGAAAGTGACACCAGATGCATCGCGGTTACTCCATCTGTGTGTGTGTGTGTGTGTGTGTGTGTGTGTGTGTGCGCGTGTAAAATAGGCTATGCATGTCTATGAGTGTATGTTTGTGTGCACCTGAGGACACCTACACATGCGTCTCTATGCATTTATGTTTGTGTGTGTGTGTGTGTGTTTTTGGCTGAGACTCTGACAGAGATGGATGAGGCAGAGTCGGCCCTGCAAGGGACTTGTGTGCTTTTGCGTCAGTGACCTCTGACCTCGGCCAAGCCGGCAGCGGCGGACACGCTCTCCCACTGTGCATTAGTTAATGACCAATTGGTGTCTCCTTGCAACGCACGTACGCACACAGGTGAGTTTCTCATTCTCAGACAATGTGTGTGTGTGTGTGTGTGTGTGTGAGTGTGTGTTGGAGCAGATGGGTAATGGGCTAGAGGGAAGGGTGAATCGACAATGACTTGACGGATTTAAACAATCCAGAAGGACTCTTTGCTCAATCCTTCCCTTGGATCACGTCCAGAGTCGCTGATAGGAAGAGGACGAATCAATTTGCTTCCACGTTATTATCAGAAACACTTCACAGCTCTACGTGTGGTGCTTTCAAAGACCACGGTATCATCGGGACATGTTTCAGGTTGAAACCATGTATTTAATAATAATGTCAAGTTTTTTTTAACATTCCAATAGAATATGAAGTTTTATAATGAATATTTTTTCACTGATGTCAGATCATTTTCATTTCTTCCACTAAAGAGTCTACTGCACATAGACTTTACTTCGGTGGGCTGAGGTATATTAATGGTATATTCATTATTCTTAAGTATGTTTTTATGTATTTCATTTACATTTTTAGAGAGATTGCTGCCATCCGTGGATGATAGAGGGCAACCTCTCCTCACTCTGTTCTCAACACAACACTGTCAAACACACACACACACACACACACACACACACACACACACACACACACAGAGAGAGGTATAGACTGTGTATGTTAGAAGACTAAAATTGAAAATAAAAGTGAGATTGGGGCTAAGATGTAAGTATGTGTGTGCGTGTGTGTGTGTGTGTGTCTGTGTGTGTGATGTTAAGAGAGACATAAGTAACAGGTGACTTCCATGAGGATCTAGTGTCTTTGGTAACGTGAACCTTTGGGGGACTGAAGCCATTTTCTCAAGGCTTTGGTGTTGCATGAAGGCCCTTCTAATGTTCTGTTAAAATAGTTTGACATGTGGTCTATGAGCGACCTGTCAATAACAGGGAAGCCCCGCCCTAAAGCATCCCCTAAATGGACTAGAGATTATTATTATTATAAAATCATGCTTATAATGTTCACTCAGATAATACATCTAATGGCTCATTTTCTCATAGACTTCTATACAATCAGAGAGGAGTCGTACCCTGATGGCCAGAAGAGAGAATGCAAGTTTAAGGCACTTCAGCTTTGGCTTCACTTTTCCAGAGATTGCCGGCTGGTACAATCTGCTCGGATTCATTGTGAGGCTTCTTTCTACTTTGGCGTTATGGTTGGTGGATCTTGGACCTGGATCCTTTTAGACTGACAACCAAATAGTTCACCACTTTCACCTGCACTGGTGTAACATTACGGTCGTGTTCAGGAACCTGTAGACAATCAGAGAAAGAGAGAGACAGGACACTTCCCTTCTAATTGCTGCTCTTTCCCCACATTGTTCTCTCCCGTCATTCATGTCTAAACATATGGAGGGAACACCTCTCACCTCCATCCTCCTCTCTTCTTCTCCTTCTTACTTTGGCACAGCGCTGAGACAGCACTTTCTGCTTCCTGCCTCGTTCATCCCTCTCTCTCTGAGGCGCAGCAGTGAAACATGGAGCACAATGCTAATCAGGCTCCCACGCTGTATGTACGCCTCTCTCTCTCATTCACTCTCTCACACACACGAGGTAAAGAAACCTCGTCTAACGAGTGTCAGGAGTCGTAAAAAGAAACAAAGACCGCCTCGTCTTTTATCTGCGTTAAGTATTCCTCCTCTCGCTCGGCCCCTTCATCTCCCTCTTCCTTTATGTCAGCCTCCGCTCGCAAACGAGGAAATCCACAGCTGCTATAGTAGCAGGTCAGACCCTTAATACTGTCATGTAGACGGAAGATCTTTCAGTGTTAGCGGTCGTCTCTCTGATGTTGTTACACTACCCCGAAACCCAAAATGTCCTTTCAGATCTAAACTAAACGGATTCCACAGCCAAGTTTCACAACATCAGTTGAGATTTGGGACTGTACACCAATCAGGGTGTGACTTTTAAAAGTTACCTTCGCTGTTTTTCAGATCCAGTGATGCAGTTACAAAACTAGAACGTCTTCCGCCAACAAGATTGTAGATTTGTTTTTGGAAGTATTTCACACATTTACAGTTTTGCAAATTCATGAAAGAATTGTTTGATATCGTGGGAGTAAGATGGGATGATCCACATCACTCTCATGTCTGCACGATCGATATGAACAACAGTCAGGCAGTAATCTGAGATTAGCATGAAGACTGAATGAACCATGGATTGCAGGGATTAACCAGACTACATGTAAAATGTTCCTTAGTGTAGGTTTGCTGACTCATGGGAGGCGTGAGCCGCAATTTGTGTCCAAATTCATGCTCCTTCTTGACAACTCAAATGTGAAGACAGACACCTGAGAGACATTCTGGGACAATAAAGGAGTTTATATATTTTCTTTATCGGGATAATTCTATATTGAATATTCTTGAATTCATGTGACAAAGTTAAACATTTAAGTATCACTTTTACAATGATCATTCCCAGTGTTGAACCTCGACGCTGTGGTGGTAGCGACGCTGGTAGCGACCTGTCAATCACAAGGTAGCCCCGCCTTAAAGCCAAGGACTCACCCCCTGATGGCCAGTGAGGAGAATGTTTCAGCATTGGCTTCACTTTTCAGAGTTTGCTCCCTGAACTGAATACATCTCATTGCAGCTTCCTTGACACAGATCCACGTGCCACTCAGTTCCCAATGAGGTGAAAGTAAACCGGCCATGCAGCAAATGCTTTTTATTGCATGACATTAAAGGAGACGCCTGGGGTCTGAGAATATTTGTCCTCAGATAGTGCAACATGGGATTCAATACCCTCACGAAGGACATACAATAGAGTGTGTGTGTGTGTGTGTGTGCGTGTGTCCTGCAGCAGTTGTGTTGCATCTTGTTACCAGATTCCGTACGCCACTACTAATTAGGCTCTCAGCGACAGACAGGGATGTTTCAATGCGCCCAAACAAACGCCTGACTCAGGGGGAACCACATCGACAGGAAACACCCTGGGTGCCGTGGCAACATAAGAAGCATCATGGGACCGGCACTCCGTGCGTCGCCGCGGGCACCATCCACTTCAGGAGTCTGAAACTAGCGGTCGCCTCCCAAATCTCTCGTCACCCTTCACTCTCTCTCCCTACACCCAATCTGTGTCTCTCTCTCACTGTGCAATCATATCCTTTACACCATAGGCTCCTGATCTAATCTCACGCATCGGCACTCTTTAATTAAACTGATTTGCGGAGGCTCTTTCTTCCAGTCTGTCCTCGATTCATTCATGCCCTCGCACCAAAGAACACATCCTCGTCCCGCCACGTTCTCATCGGCGGCCTCGGCAATCAGCTCAAATGCCACGCGGTTCGCAAAGTGTTATTTCTAATGATTTCCAGATCTCGTTGAAGCAGCTGTTCCCCATCCAGTACAATCGCTCTTTGATTGGCGCCACAAACAGCCAACCAGAAGTCCCAAAGTCAGAAAGAGTGGCGAAGTCCCGCCTTTCTATTTCCGGTACATGGGACCTCAATAGGAATTTTTGATGCACGTATTCCTATGGCGAGATCTAACATTTTTTCTGGTCCAGTTTAAATTGTGCCATGAATTTCACATATGTTGTTTGTGGTTTTTAAGATCATTTTTCATGCAAAAAAACTTTATTGCAAAGAAGTTTGATAATGGTAGGTTTTGTGTGAGGCCACACATATGCAATGTGTAGCCTTTCTCATTGTGTTTTCTCTACAGCCTTAAACTGAACAATTGCACAATAAACGGTCAAACTTTTGACATGAAAAAATATCATTTAAATCCACAAACAACATATTTCTAATTTGGCTAGGACCAGCAAATAATTGTATTATCTGCATTGAGACCCATAGGTTTTTTACAATCTCAGAGGTCCCACGGGAGTCTAGTGGAAGAGGCGGGACTTCGATCTATTGTTACCGGCTGCTGTTCTCAGCGTCCATTCATCAGCTGAAAGTGAGTTAAGGGAGACGGGGTTACCCTTGCAGAGCGGCGGGGCTCACTTATATTTGTTTCGTTTTTTAAAACCCGCTGCAGCTAATCACAGCAAACAAGAGGAAACACACTCACACGGGGTTTGTACAGTTAGCTCCTGTGCCTGGGAGTCTAATTCGCTGCACAGAGATAATAGAAAAAGTGGAGCTACAGTACGCTCTCTTTCCTGCTCTTCCGCTCTTTATAATTTCCTCTTTGTTCACCCGCTTATCTCCCCCTTCTTTCTCTCTCACCGTTCTCACCTCGGTTCTGAGGGATTCAATTCCCCTCCAGCTAGTAAACTGCACTGTAATTATACGAGCTGCTTTATTGAACAGGACGGGCATAATTCCCTTTATGTGTACGGAGACGGGCCTGCCGGTAAACCCATCCGGAGAAGCCCTGTCATCTCCTGCCGGCCCGGTGATCTCCTCCCACATCTGTCCATCTGTTTCTCCAAGTCCTCCCTTTTGTACCACTTGTCTTTCTTCTTTTCTGTCTGCAGGTCAGCCTGTCTGACTCGCTGGTCGTGGTCCTTTGTATTTGTGTGAGTGATTTGCAGAACGAGACCCGGCCACGCATCGCCGCTCTGTATGTGGATGTCCGACACATACATGAAAACAAGTTCCACAAGCTTCTCTGATGAAGTGAAATCTGACAATCAATCTACATAATGTCTGAGTCATGATGTCAGCTAGACTCAAATGTAAAAGACAATATTATTGTTGTGACATTTCACTGTACAACTTTCTCATTAAATGTAAAAATATGATAATAATTTCCATATAACACATATAAGTGATTAAAGTGATATTAGATGTAACACCGGCTCCTACAGAATGCATCATTCTGGTTTGTTTGCAGCCTTAATGTTGTTCTGCTGGCAAGTTTCTTCTTCCAGCAAGTCTTTTGAAGTTAGTCAGCCCTAAAAGTGCTTAACCTACGTTCCTGACAGCTGGTATAATGTGTGTTGCTGCCGCAGAGGAAATAATCATCTGTCAAGAAGAGAACAATTACTGGTGTCACCTGCTGTTACGATGAGGAGCTTGAAAAGAAAATGGCTTCAACTGTGGTGACAGGTGAGTCTGTGACTGATACGTGGGAACGAGGGATTCACGGAAGTGTTTCATGTTCACTTTGGCAAGAGGGCAAGGACTATCTTATGAACTTGACTTCAAAAATGTTCCATAAAACAAAAATTGGGGGAAAATTGTCTTGCCTCACAATCACGGTCACCCTCTCAAATCAACCTAATGGATATACAAACAACTACAAACTATTTTAACAATAATTCTAAAAAATATATTGTAATTATGTATTCTTTCAAATAAAGTACTACTTCATTGGGCACACTGGGACTCTCCTTCCTCTCAGCTCTTCCAACAGTCAGAGGTTAGGGTCATAACAGAGAGCATCATGGGAGTGGCAGCTTGTTTCTGCTGTTCTGAAGGACACTCAAGGATACTAGAGAAGAGCAGCTGCTTCCTAACAGAGTGGCTTAACTGGACCTCACTTAAGATCATCTTCCAAAATCCTCAGAGCCAGAGATCCTTTAGTGGCCGACTTAACGGCTGTTTAAGGGGGAGTATGCAAAGGATCTGGCAACCAGCACCAACATGTAAAGCAATAATGACTATCGTCAGGCCGATCATTACAGTCATGCAGCAGGGAGGCAAAACAGGACTAATTGCTTCCTTCTAAAGTCCTTGGAGATTTACTGTGTACATCGATGATGGCTGGTGAGGGGTCAGAAGGGGGGGGGGGGTTCAATAAGGTGATCAGCTTTCCCATGTTACTCAGCCCACTCTCATTTACTCTCTCTTTGGTTTAATAGGAGGGAAGGTGGTGGAGGGGAATCCTCAGCCATTCCATGTAATTGCTGCAGGTTTGGGAGAAAGGTCTTTGTAATTACTGTTGAGTCGAAGCCCTTTAGGCTGCAGGAGGATTGAGAGCAGAGGCTGGGAAATGTAGAAATGGAGGAAAGGATATAAATGAGGAGAATGGAAGCTACAAATAAACCGAGCAAACATGGGGTTTGTCATAGAGGTAGAGTGGCCCTGATACACAAAATGGCTTATAATTACAAACGGTGTAATAATACTGTTGCTGAGGTAGATGCCATGATTAGTCCACAGTTTTTACTCCAAACACTGTTGTAGCTTGAGCAGAAACAGGTACATGCATTTGAATATAGCTTCAATCTGAAAATATGCTGCTATATATAGAAGAGATATCTTAATTTCCATTAATGGACCAATATGAACTCAAATTGTATCAAAGTGAAGGGAAGGCCTTTCTCCAAGCACCCATATTGTATGTTATCATCCTATTAAATGGAAATGAGTCAGCATTTTTTATTTTTTTACTTTTTAACTTGTCTCAAAGGCTGTGAGTTGTTTCAATGTGTTTTTGGTTTGATGCCTGAAATGAGGTTTGTGGATGATACAAGTTTAAGATATCATATTAAATATCAGTAATCCAGAATGATACATTTAATTATCAAAAAATGCGGTAGCTAACAAGTAGCTGAATGAAACGACGAAACATCATCACGCTAAACATTGTCTGCCCTGAGCTCTGGGCAACATATACTCTCAGTTTGCAGTTTGGGTTAAAGCTATGGTCTACATTCTGAAAATCAGTTGAGCCTCTGAGACAGATTTGAAAAACCAACCAAACCCCTCCCCTCAGTGTTCCACTATTCGACGAGGCGGGACTGGATGGAGGGTACGAGCCAATGGGAGCCTTCCGGAGCAATGGTTCCCATTCGTCAATTTCTATGCAGGCCTACGGCTGATGGATTTTTATTCCAAATCGTAGACCATAGTTTTAATCTAACATAAGTTGAAGGGAGTCAATGGTATAGAATCCACTGAAGAAATGCATTCCCAAATACATGTTATATTTACCCAGAAACCATGCCAGCTACATGTACCAGGATGCATTGCATTACATGCATGCAGCTTTTCGCTACATTTTACAAAAAATTATAAACTATATTATCAAAAAATGATTTCACCGAAACCGAAAAATACAACTGTACGTATTGTGATTTCAGAGTTGTTGTTAAGGCTTATTTGCCTCGTTAATTTTTTTCTTAAAACGTTTTTTTCTTAAAACGTTGGCATCGGAAGGCAAATAGAGCAAGTATACCACCAGTTGGTGTTTGCTCTCAGCAGCTCAGATTCTGGAGGGTTCCTCCTGCATCCTCCCCGCCGCTCTCTCTGGCTGAATACGGCTCAATATCCAAGGTAGCCAAAACACTGGAATCTACACTAGAAATTTTCGCTATTTGAACTTGAACCTCTCAAACCTGTATTCATATATGTGATCAACAAGGAGGCTCGGAAAAGTGAATCCAAAATTGAAGTGCCTGAAACTTGCATTCTCTCTGCTGGCCATCAGGGGGTGACTCCTCTGGTTTCAAAAAGAAGTCTGATTGCATGGAAGTCTATGAGAAAATGACCCTACTTCTCCCTTGATTTATTCTTCTCACTTCCTTCACTGGGTGCAAAAAAGATGTCGACAGCCAAGACTCGAGGCTTCAAAACGTAGTCCACAAACCAAGCGGTGACGTCATTACGACTTCATCCACGTCTTCTTAGTTTATGTGTTTTTGTGGCCTTGGAATACTAGAGGGTGCAGCAGGCCCCGTCTAACCCACATCTATGAGAGTGAACTAAAAACCACAACAGAAATAAATAAAAGAATACAACAGTTAAAGGACTGATAAGATTCAAAGCGGTTTGCCTTTGATAAGAGCCTTGGCGGCTTATGCTTCCAACCTTGGTGGATTATATGTCTGAACAGTTGGATAAGTCACACAACACCAGCATACACATTAACTCACTATTACATGTTTTAAAGACTATTCTGACAAATAAACAGGTGCACATATGTTTTGTACATAAGGGACTCTCAGGGTCGGTTGTCAGGATCCATTCAGCATTATCAATGTATTTATTCATCCCACTGTGTCTGGCAGCGGGCAGGAGGACTCTGGCAGTGTTCTCCAAAAAGTACTTCTGCTTTTGGACCGATTACAATACCGCGGCAGAAAGCCTGTCTGGATGTATAAATTCAGACAAACATTGTGTGAGTCCACAAAGTCATTGTCAGTGGACACCCTCCAGGCTGTACATCATGTTGACATTACATATTACAGCACGGGCGCTGTAGCTTCAGGCTTCCAGAGAGCAGCTCCTTGACTGTCCAAGGCTGTAAGTTAAACCTGGGAGTATTCTTAAATCGGATGCCGATCCCCTTTAAATGAATTCCACTGAACAGAACGGGTCAGTGTGAAAATCAATTTCCACGGCAAGTTTTTAGTCTTATGTGTTCGCTTCTGAACAAGCTCTCAAGCGATGAAAAAGTGAAGGTTATTTTCAGTTTGAAAACCCAGCGATTCTGCTGTGTGAGTAGCCGAGTACGAAGCAGCCCGGGCCGGATCAATCTCTCCCTCCGTGGAGGGAGAATATATTCACAGAGGTAAACGCTCCTCTTCTTCACCGCCCCGTCAGTGTTTCCCCGAGTGACTCGCTGCACGCAACCAGCGGTCCCAGGGCTTCACTGAACTTCACACATGCTCAAATGTAAACTGTGATACACACACACACACACACGCTTCAACTCCATCTCACATCCTTCTCCGACATAAGTACTTCCCAGCTGCCTGACTGACATTAATCTAACATTTATACTTCCACTGAAAGCTGTTTATATCACAACATGGCCCTCAGGGTGTGTGTGTGTGTGCGTGTGTGTGTGTGGGAGCCGGTTAATATTTGAAACTGCTGTGTCTAACACTTTGAGTGTTCACTTTACCTTGACATGTAGTAGGCGGAGGAGTGCTCTACATGTACAAGTGACGCCCGGCTTATACTGCTGTGTAAAACCACTACTTTCATTTTATGTCACACAGCTTATTAAGCTCCAGGCTCTGGTCTTCACTTATGGTAAGAAGAGCAATCTGTAAGATATAAACACTTTTTTACTTCAACTACATGGAAATGAAGAGTCTGATTTTGAACTTACTTGTGTGGACGGTTTACATTTTCAGAAATGACTTATAAGTGGTGACGATGTAGGAGTAAAGCGCTGCTCGGGATAAAACACACTCGATAAGTTGACTGCGGTGAATTTCCTTTTCCTGATATTTCATCATGATCATCATTTGCCTGAATTCACTGAATTCCATTTTCTTAGTCCGTATATGTTTTGCATGGACTTTACTAAATAACCCACTTAAGGAGGCGTGCTGAGCGGTGGTTGGCGTCTGAAACTATAGACAACAGAGAAAACACAACACTCTCCCGCCGAGCTGGAAGGAAATGAGTGCACGTGAACACGGCGAGCAACGTGAATAAACAAACGTGTTCATACTGCGTTTTGCTGTCGTTTATGGTGCTGAGCCATTTCTCACACACGAAGCCCGGACAGAGAGACAGAGAGACAGACAGCGGCGTGGAAGACAGACAGCGGCGTGGAAGAGAGACAGACAGACAGCGTGGAGGAGAGACAGACAGACAGGGGCGTGGAGGAGAGACAGACAGACAGCGTGGAGGAGAGACAGACAGACAGGGGCGTGGAGGAGAGACAGACAGACAGCGTGGAGGAGAGACAGACAGACAGGGGCGTGGAGGAGAGACAGACAGACAGCGGCGTGGAAGAGAGACAGACAGACAGCGTGGAGGAGAGACAGACAGCGGCGTGGAAGACAGACAGACAGCGGCGTGGAGGAGAGACAGACAACGGCTTGGAGGAGAGACCGACAGACAGCGTGGAGGAGAGACAGACAGAGAGCGGTGTGGAAGAGAGACAGACAGACAGCGTGGAGGAGAGACAGACAGACAGCGGCGTGGAGGAGAGACAGACAGACAGCGGCGTGGAGGAGAGACAGACAGACAGCGGCGTGGAGGAGAGACAGACAGACAACGGCGTGGAGGAGAGACCGACAGACAGCGGCGTGGAGGAGAGACAGACAGACAACGGCGTGGAGGAGAGACAGACAGACAGCGGCGTGGAGGAGAGACAGACAGACAGCGGCGTGGAGGAGAGACAGACAGACAGCGGCGTGGAGGAGAGACAGACAGACAACGGCGTGGAGGAGAGACCGACAGACAGCGGCGTGGAGGAGAGACAGACAGACAACGGCGTGGAGGAGAGACCGACAGACAGCGTGGAGGAGAGACAGACAGAGAGCGGTGTGGAAGAGAGACAGACAGACAGCGTGGAGGAGAGACATACAGACAGCGGCGTGGAGGAGAGACAGACAGACAGCAGAGAGTTGACGACGGTAAGAGTAGTAAGAACACCCGTGTCTTTTGATAGACTCGACTCTGATATTAACCTAATTTATGACTAAATATGTTTCCGACAAATGGAAAATACAACTGCAGGCTAACGCGATGCAAAACTTCATGTGTTTGGGTTTTACATTGTATTTCTATGGAAACAGAACTGATCGGCGTGCTGGTTTAACCTCACCAGCGTTGACTTGGCCTGATGAAGGAACTCTTCATCATATGTGTCCACTTATTATCAGGCGACCAAAGTTTGGACACGTGACTGATTTCCATATGAGGAAGACGTTTTGGTCGAAAGCTCCGGAAGAAACTTGAGTCTTGAGTTCAGACTATTTTATCACTCATGTGCAGACATTTATATTGCTATATATTTAGGCTTATGAGGTTAATCCTTTCATTAAAATATAACTACTGTACTGTATATGTTAAGCTATTAATACATAATGCATGCATATGTGTGTGTGTGTGTGTGTGTGTGTGTGTGCATTGACTAATGCAGAGATACTGTCATTGAGGGTACAAGGGCATTGCTAAAAGCCCTCTTTATGCAAATGAGGTGGAGATGACAGTGAGTATGTGTCACAGGCAGGACATATCTCATAATGATAACTTATCTCAGCCAGCAGATACGCCTGATATGGAATATGAGACACACACACACACACACACACGGTGGATGTGCCCTCTCACACACATGCATGCACACAACTACACATGATCTCCTTCCGCCTCTGCCCCTCTCTGTTACATGGAGTGCTCATTAACAAATTTATTAATGGCCTCTTAATTATGTCTGCTTATCTTCTTCTAAAGCGCCGGCACTGCCCCCCAGACTCCAATCCCATCCACCCTCACACACAGCATGTACATATTTACATAAAGCCCTCCTCACACACTCCACTACTACAAACTGAAGTCTTCATCACACACACACACACACACACACACACACATATTGAATTGCTGCCGTTTTTCAGACTAAATTATCTGATGAAGACCCCTGTGAGAGTCATGAATTGACTCCTTTCTTTCTCCTGCCTCATCCCCCCTTTGTTGAGAGAATTGAGCACTGCTGCTACTGTAGCTTCATCTTTCCCCCGCCTATCTCTTCCCTCCTTCTGCCCTCCATAACTCTTTTCCTGGTATTTGTTTTTTTTTCAATTATCTTTCTCCCTCCATCTTTCCTTTCCTTCCTTCTCCCCTCTATCAGTCCATCTCCCTCCACTTACCTCCCTCCTTGCTGCCACCCGCCTATACCTCCTCTCCTCTTTATCCCTCCATCTCTCTATCACACCATCTCTCCCTCGCCATTTTAGAGCTGCTTTTAGTTCTTGCTTCCTCTTCCCTATCTCTCCATCTCTCTCTGGCTCTCCAGGATATATCTGTCGCTCCCTCCTCCCTTACCTCCCTTTCTTCTCTATCCACCTGACTCATCAGCTCCTGTATTATCTCTACTAGCCTTGTTTTAATCAAAATGCGTTAAATAGTTAAAGGCATTTCCTCTTACCTTTTTTTCAGCCTAACCCTCCCATGAATATCCATTTTAAAAGTATTCAGTTCATTGCTCAGCCAAAAACTTTAACCAACTATACCTTTGTTGGTGCTGCATTAAAGTGTACACATAGACATGTTAAAAAGTTTACATTTTGCTTTACCGGCATGCGGACGATACACAAATGTTATGTCACGATTATCCTGGCCAAAATAACTGAAAAATAAGCTTCTCTATAGTGATAACAAGCTTTTTCAAGTCATATGTCATGATCCACCATAAAATCATTTTAAGGGAAATAATGCAAATAGCAGACCATCACTTTGCACAGCATGCAAGTGTGTATATGAATGTTGGGGACCACACTTTGACTTATCTTTTGTGGACTGTTTAACAGGGTATGCTTTTAGGTCTAAAATCCAAATAGAGTCCTGATATCAGTGCTATTTAAAGTGGAAACCCTCCCAAACCCTCTGGTTGAACAAGGCTGACAAAAAGTCAATACCCTCCTCTCTCCACACTCTGAATAACAGACACCTGCAAAATACAGACACAGCAAGCTGGAACCAAAATAGACTTCCATCTGACCACTGAAATACCGTCCAATTCATCCTTTAAAGTGTAAACACGTGACATCATTAAAAACACTCCCGAACACGAGATGATTACATTTACAGATACTCATGTCTTTCTCTTCCCTGGACCTCCTGACTTCTATCTCTCTTCATCTCCGTCCTCTTGGTTACCTAGCGGTCAGACCTCAGTGTGTCCTTGTCTGCTCTAATCACACCATCTCCCAATTCACTGTTCATCCCACAGAGAGATGGGGGGGAAGCTTCACTTCACTACACGCATTTACACACACTAAACACACCACTTTTATAAGAACCTGTGCTTCAGTTTTCACACTTACTTTTCTGGTGATAACTAAGAAAAATAGCAAATATTTGTATAAATTCTGAAGGTGAATCTCTTTCTCTTTTTTACAAAAAATATGCCAATTTAAAGAAGTACTTCTGGGATCAATCCAGACAGCTGCATCAGTCTCATCCACACCAGGAGGAAACCTGCGGTTCTGAAAAGTGAAGCTAATGCTGAAGTACATCATTGTAAACACGAGTTTATTGTCTCAATCGCTCAAGTTTTCTTCAATACAGCTTGATGTTTATTCAGTGAATGACAGGTCACTACCATGACATTTACTACTGTGACCAAATGTAATCTCTGCTGTTCACTGCTTGCAAAAATTCCAAGATGGCAACGCCCAAAATGCATCTTCGGTACAACAGGGAAAACAAATTGTAATGCCGAAATTGAAGCAATGGTTCAGAGTAAAATACACCCTAGGTGATTTCCACCATGACATCCAGCCAAACACCCCCTCAGAACCTTATTTTGCGATGGTCAGCATTGGTCAAGATAGGGCTAGCAGCCGAATGGCTTAGTACTAGCGCTATGGTACATAGTGTATATCTCGTAAATTACCCTACTAATAATGCATGGAATGTTACCAAACTTCTGCAGTAGTACACATAGGGTCTGTACTCACAAAACTAGGCATTTGAAAGTTTGTACATACACCAGGAGTTTATTTAAAAGAACACTTGCCTGATAGCTTCTATCCTCGGCTGCTAACGCTAGCGCTGCGTAGATGCTACTTCCGTGTTTACCCAGCCGATGCCGTCACGCGAGTTTCACAAGGGAGTATGAAAAAGTGTCGCTGATTTTTTATAAATGCTTGTATTATCAGGTCAACACATTTTTTATAAATGCTTGTATTATTAGGTCAACAAGTGTTGACAAGTGTTGACCTGATAGGGTGAAGATCATATTAGATGCAGGGGCAAATAATGAAAGCAATCGAAATGGATGGACACGAGCGATAGCTGAAATGGATCTCCTTCCCTTCTCTGCCAGTGCCGGGGTGCTAAGATGGCGTCTTGCCACAAAGTCTGTGTTGTCTGGAGTGAACGGCGGAGGCATTGGCAGAGTTCATCCCAAGTTTAGTCCCCGGGGCCGGCAGCTCACAGCAGGCTCCGGAGCCGAGAACGTACAAGAGTCACACAAATCAAACACTTTACAGTATGAATCACTGATGGACCTGTCTAATTGCGATTCAGCTCTCTGAAGCCAGCTTGTTCTCTGTCACATCCAATTTCAGCTATAGCTCTACATCACTGTCTTCATTATCGGCCCCCTTCCATCTTCAAGCAGTGTCTGTGATCTGCCTATAGGATGCTACTTCATTCAATATCAATAAAGAAATATGGCTACGAATGAAATCCTCCAATAATAAATGAGGCAATGTATAGCCTATAACTAAATAAATACAATATATAAAGGAGCTAATATAAGAAGAAAGAATAAATAGGTTCTTTTTTTTTAAGACTTTTAGTTACTTATTCCACATTCATTCGTTTGTTTGTTTATTTCAGAATACTTTTATTTCGAAAATGTTTAATACAAGGGACTTTTTTGACACCCATGTATTTATTTAATTCCACAGCTCTTCTCATTTCTATCTGTTGCATTCAAATGAATGGGGTGAGTATTTCAAGCTCCTGTAATAAGACAAGCTGAATAATGAGCCTTGATTTAAGAGTGTGACATGAATTTGTGATGAAAGAGGAGAAGTCATATCATCTGGTTAATAAGGATTTAAATCTTCTGCTCTCCATCCATACATGTCCTGATATGGATGACAGGAAACATGGTTACATGGGTTAATACATCCATTTATATTTTATATATGTATGACTCATATCTGTAGATATGAGTCATCATGGTAGACAGCTTGGGTTTGTGACCTTTGTGAATGTCAGCACCCGACCACTGCTCTATCCCGTCACTTACCACGTCAAAACGCCTAATAAGCAGCAATGGTTGGAAAATAATTATGATAAATATCTGTGAATGGCTGTCCTTTATGACCTAATGGCCTTTGGGGGTTTTCAGCATCGAAACTTGCAAAGATTTCAAGCAGTGCTCCAATACTTCTCTCTTGTGCACATCAGCTGCCTCCTGCTGCTACCTTTCACATACCCAGCACGGACCCGTCAGCTGTGAATTTCACATCAATGAATGAAAATGATTTGAACTGATACCACAGATTCCTTATGGTAAAGTAGATATAAACTTCAGATCCTCAAAGTTACGATGAAGATGATCCTCAAGGTTACTACAAGGGACTTTTAACGGGTTATGAAACCTTTACTGAAACCTCTATGTGACCTACATGAGCAGAAAAGTCCATCAGTGAGAAGATCGGCCATTTCTATATCGTCGTTCTTAGTCATTATCAAAAGAAGGATTTGAGGACACAATGTTGGAATTAATGTTAGTTAATTGTATCTGGTCATCCTTTTGTGTTTGTGGTCAATGTTAACCTTGTTTTGCTGTAGAGTTTTTTTTTTTTTTTTAAACCAAGACCCCAGAGTTGGAGTTAATGGATGGCTAAGAGAGTTTTCTATCTCTGTCTGTCTTTATCGTTCCCTCCCTCCCCCCCTCTCTGCAAAGTCTAATTGCATGATGGATAATTTAATGGCGGGGGTAATGCCCCAGTCTGAGAGCAACTTCTCTCATCTGCACGCAAACTCTCTTAAGGAGATCACGGCAAACACTTCCAGAGTACACGCACTGCAAAAATGTGTGTGTCGCTGTGTGTGCAGGGGGGGGGGGGGGGGCTCTGCTCGTCTCCAGCTCCACAGATTGATGGCACATTAAAGTGAAGGACGCGTCATGCACCTGTGCTTGTGTTCCCACAGGGGAACGACACGCAGGTAGACAGGGTGCTGCAATCAGCAAGGTGCCCCACACACACACACACACACACACACTTGGGAATTCACAGTGCATCTGACTTGTATATTGTATATTTTGAAAGGGAGCAAACATATCCCAAATCCTTACACAAAGAACACATGTATCTGCTGTAGGTCCAGAGTCAACATCTGCACACGTGCTTTTGAAAGCACACACCACGCCTGGAGGGGTTGATGCGTTATAGATCCATGTGCACCATGTCCTCTTTTATCATCTGGGTTTGTGAGCGTGTACAGTCAGCGGCAACAACTGCGTATGAGTAGTGCACGTATGTTTAGTGCCCGTATGTTTAGATGCACGTATGTTTAATGCATGCCTGTCTGTGCGATTTGCCACGTTTCGCTTCAAAACGAAAACGGCAGCATTTGCATTTGTACAAAGCGGCCGTGTGCGTGTACATGTCTGTACAGTAACGCCATGAATTATCTCTATAGGGTGGAAACATTCGCCTCTGCTGTCTGTATATAGACGCGGGCGAGTTCTATTATTCAGTGTGATGTTATTCATGTAGTGACACGCTGACAGCACTTTAAGTATACAGTAAATGCAGAATGCATGTTAAAGTGCTCCGTGTACATATAGGAGGGAGGAGAGGTCAAGCAGAGGGAAGACAGGAAGCGGAGGAATGGTGGAGACGTGACGACAAAGACGAGAAGAAGAAGAAGAACTGAAAAAGTAAAAAAAATAGGAAATCAATATGCATCAGGAAAAAGTCAAGTTAGAAATTCCACCAAATCCAAGGAAACTTGATCATGGGATATAAAGTACTTCAATACACTGATGATGGTTCCTGTTTGGGAGGAAGTTTATACACTGATGATGGTTCCTGTTTGGGAGGAAGTTTATACACTGATGATGGTTCCTGTTTGGGAGGAAGTTTAGCCATTTAGCACATAAAGTAGTGCATATAAAAGAAAAACAAGATGGAGATTTTAAAGGGCAATTTCACCAAAATAATAATAACAATAACAAAAACTATAATTATCTTGTGTATGTTGCCATGAAGTTTGGGTTTTATTTGGTTTTCAAATATTTTGACAATTAGTATTTCGGCTAAGGTGTTTCTTAGTAATTGGAAAACAACCTTTTAGAGTATTAGTCAAGTTATTACTCTGACAGTTGTAGGTTTTGAATTTTTGCTGAGATTCTACAACTAACTAGTCATGCTCATTTCCTCTGTAAATCAAATGCATCAAGTTTATTTCAGTGATGCCTTAACACATGTGGCAGGTGTAGACTCATTAGATCTAAAAAAAAAAACATCCACTTTTACATCTACTACTACTTTACAAACTGTTACTGGAGACTCTGAAATTCATCAAATAACTGCTTCACGTCATCTTCTCCATCACCTCTACTTTGGAAGTAAAGACATAATATTAATTTAATGAGGATTCAGAGTTCGGCTGTATGTTGATCTGTTAGTCCACAGCACCTATCTGTGAATCCTACACCACCCTTGGGTGACACGGTCTCTGTGATCAAAGTCAATCCGATCGCATTCAGATACAGCATGCACACGCTGTTTAGTCTGTCTAAGTGTTTTATACGTGGCCATGAGAGGGAAACACATACGCAGAGAAAGAGAGACGTAGATTGAAATGACAATGGATTTATTGAGCTTTGTTTTAGACAATGTCACTTCAGTCAGGGACACTGTGCTCGATCTGAGAGAGAGATAACACTCTCCCCACATGACCACAACATGTGTGTGGGTGAGTTCAAGTCACCCTCTACATTGCCAAAATAATTGCTATTCACAATATTATCCCAATCAATGTTTTGTTGTGAAACACATTTTTCTATTGCATCTCATATAAACCATATTTTTGAGTCATCATTTTTGGTGAAAAACAATGAAATATTCTTCCAATGAGATGATTATAAATCATAAGGTCCCAACTCCACGAATAATACATAAATACATAAAAATACTTTTTTTTTTTTATACCAGGCTCTATTTTTCACTTGTCTACCATGATAAAAAGTTTTATCAGCTTTTTCAAGTCACTCAGAATGATATTTAAGATGTTCCTGATAATGGAAATGTAGTCAATCTGTGATAAAATCCTATATTGTCCCATCTCTATGTGTTTGTGCCACCGTGGATCACTCTGGGCCTTTGCATACCTCTGTATCTTGTTTGGGATCTGGACTGAAGGCTTCCATGCTGTTTACCTATAGCTGTGTGTGTGTGTGTGTGTGTGTGTGTGTGTGTGTGTGTGTGTGTGTGTGTGTGTGTGTCGTGTCTAAACTGCCATCTCCATGTGACACACGTCAGCCCTTCACACAAACCATGCAGCAAATTGATTGCATACAAAAATGCTAATGCTGGCTTTACTGTCCTCAGCATGTTAATATTGCGATTTAACTACAGGCATTGATTAGAGGGACAGTGCACTGTTTCTATGGGCTTTTTTTGACATTGAGGAATGCAAGGTTGGGTCGGTGAGAGCTGTGGGGGGGTTAGTTGGCGATATGCTGACTCGACGCTTACCGGTCATTTGTTACCTGGGCTCTTAAGACGGCGAATCCCAGCGGAGTGTAGATTGTCTGATGCGAAATAAGATGTTGAGCGCTGCTGTAGATAAATGCCAGCATATTTGCATGCATGCAGACATGCATCACTGTGAGCGTGTGTGCATCACAGCTGGAGGTCATTTGAAGAGCAAAAGTATCTGGATCTTAAACCCGTCTGTAGCGCTGCGCTGCTTTCGTGACACCTTCGCCGTCCTCGGTGTATACACGTGAGAATGTCCAAGCTCGGGCACTCTGCAGCCATTTATTCACCCAGCATGTCCTCACCAGCACTCACACACACACACACGCAGGCACATGCACTGGAAATATTCTATTTTGTCTGATAATGATGATTGATGCCCATCGAAGAAAAAAAAACGCTCCATGTCAAAACAAATGGTGGTCCCCTCCATAAATCAATTGGTTGGGCGGGGTGGCAATGAAAGCCACATTGATCATCGCACGGGGCCAAATGTTAGCATCTCCAAATCATTTATTCCGGGCACCATTTCCCAACATCTGGCCCGCTGGCAGAGACAGAGGGTGGAACCTGTTACAAAACAAAGGAGGCCCACTGCTGCACACTTTAAAGCACATGGCGGTGCGTCTCTTCGGTGATAGATGGAGGCCGGTTGGTTGTCTGTGGCTAATGAGCAAAAGTTGGTTGTAAAGGTGCGTTCACAACAAAAGCCGAGCAAATGTTTGCCTCGCCTTAATCACGCAAGTTTGACCACAAGGATTTATTTGCATCGCCCGGGCTCAACGCACCAGAGAGGAGACGGCTTACCGCTATAGAGACACCAACAATGTTTCATTAATCATGGATGAAATAACCACTATTGCTGCTTTGTACTTGTTGTGAAGTCCCAGATACGTAATAACAGCGTCCTGTCTGAGCTCATGACATCACCCAGAGTTGCTCGGTGAACTGAATTAAGCTGTATTCACTGTGAATACATTCACATTTAGGTCATTTAGCAGACGCTTTTGTCCAAAGCGACTTACAATAAGTACATAGCTACACATCGTCTACTACATTGGTATGAACTCAAAACAAACTACTTAGTTGTCATTTAATTGCATGTAACAAGGTTGTAAAAAGTTTGCCAAATTATCGACATAATGACTACAATCTCAAGTCATGGTTTGTTAGGTTGTCAGCAAGACGCAAATTACCTTTAAAATGCATATTTTCGGAATGGAGTTCGGATTGATTAAAGGTAGGCTATGCTAACATTGTAGCTGCTTCGTAACACTTAAATAACATAGTTTAGACAAAAATCCAGCAGCGACCTTGTTGTTTATACACAAAGCTTCCTTCTCTGAGGGACCACAAACCACTACAACATGGTTCATCTCCATTTCTGATTCAGTGACTGGAGGAGAATCTCTCCAGGAAAAATCTCCTTCACTTTTGGCGCAAACATACTTTAGGAGCCTGCAAAATTCAAATATCAACGTATTTCTTGGGACGAAAATGATTTCCATTGCGACATTGACTAAAACTGTCTCCAGTCATGTGATTAAATCTGTACCGATGCTACAGAACGCCTGGCACTGTGCAGGGTTCATCATCGTCATGTTAGTAAGAACACAGTAAGAATATTGTAAAAGTGCTTTCATGAGCATCCTTTCAGAAACAGCGATGCAACGAAGCAATTTTAAATGCCCACTGGCTTGTAACAGGTTCCTTTACTGTGTTTTACTGCACGGCTGTTCATTTCTGCATCTTCACTGTACTGAAGTGAGCTGATTCTGCTTGGATTTCACTCCTTTTGTCAGGAGGCTTAATGTACAGTTACTGAAAGATTCCTTCGCTAGCAAAAGTAAGCGGTGCTACATGTTCATGGACAGTTGGTGTCTGAATTGATGGAGGAGAGTGTGAGTGTTTGGGCGACATGAAAGCCACAACCAAGAGCTATACTATAATATATGCCAGTGATGGGGGGGCACCTTCAAAGGCAGCCCACCATAACACTCATAGTTATAGCGTTACTGATAGTTGATTATTCCCTCCCTTTCTTTCTCGCTCCCAACCACTCAGACACATCAGTGGGCTGGACAGAGCAGATGGTGGTGCCAGACTGGCAGTTGAATGAAATCATGTGACTATAAACCAGGGATGCCAATGGTTAACAAGGACGCTTTTGACCGGTTAGGCAAGTCGCCCTACAGGTTAATTTATGTCTGTATAATCTGTCAAGCTGTTCAGATGGGACACATGGCGGCCTAGACAGCAGATACAGCAGACATATCAGAGAGAGGGCGTTCCTATTCCTTCTACAAATGCAGATCTGCATGTGCATCACTTTTGATGGTGAAAGTGTGATTCAATGGCAGAAATACCTGCAGAAAAAGTGACCATACCAGCAACTGACCACTGCAGAGTAACCCAAATGTAAGACGGAGCTGTCAAAAGGTGTAGGATGACAGATGGACTCAAGAAATCTAAACTATTGGCAACATTTTCTCTCAATCACTGAAATACCTTGACGATATTCTAGCTAGTTAGAGCCTTGAATCATGTGTCATCATCATGTCATTATGTCATCTCAAAGTGTACAAAGTAATTCTCATAGAACTGCTGAGGTACTGTACAACAGCATCACGATGACTTTGATATTCTCAAATTCTGGGTAATTTTTTTACTTCTCCGGAAAGCTGCCTTCCTCAAGTATCAATGTAAATTACTTCAGTTAACTAGGTTCACTGGAGATTAGATTGGATATTTGGACAGCAGCCATGTGGGAAGACATAACTGCCCAAACTGCTAGATGGCTGACCATATAGTTGGACATGCTGGCAATTCTTCCGATCAGCAGATCATTGACCGTTCAGCAGCCCTTCTAACGATAATCAATCTGGCAGAAATTCAGCCTGAATCAGACCCCTCAGGTTCAATCTGAACAGTTTCCACACATGTGTTCGAATAATAGAGTTCGTCAGGCTATGAAGGAGAATATGAACTTCATCATAACATGTTATTTATACGATTAATACGTTGTGTTTTCCTAAACAAACCTGCAGCCTTGATAAAGCAACACAAAGCTGTATCCACCAAGTGGGAAGGAGAACAAGGGCAAACAAACAAACTCCAAATATATATGATTAAAGTTCCATTAGACGTGCTTGCTGCTGATGCATTAACAATAGAACCAGGGTTACGTAACACGGCAGCACCATCCCTCCAGTCTCTCTGCCATTGGAGCATCCGGTGTCTAACCCACCGGTCAAGACAACATGCTTCAACACAACGGGAAAGAGAGTCAGGCATGCACTGAGGGAGAGACAGCTGTAAGAAAGCGGGATGTCCTTGAGAAGATAAGTGAGTGGTGTGGAGGGGGGGAGGGAGGGGGACGGGGGCTTTCGAGGCTGTGGGAGAAAGGTAGGAGAAGAAAGCCGGTCAGAGGATGAATTGAGAGGAAGGAGGAGAAAAGCTGATAAAGAAGGAGGCGCAGACAGACGGACGCAGAGAGAGAGAGAAATATAGTCCTCAGCGGTGTAGCCTGTCTGTCTGACTGTCTGCCTGTCCGGCTGCGAGGCAGTAAATCGTCCCAGTTCAGTGTGTGCTCTCCAAACGCTGCCGCACATTATTGATAAATCAGTGTGTGTTAATGAGAGGAGCTGATGTGGCCTGATGAATCACGGCACAGCAATGAGCCTCACAATGAGCCTCTCACACACACACACACACACACACACACACTCTGGCCGAGGTGTGTGTGCCGAACGCTGTCATTTGTAATTTGTCTCAAACCCAAACGTGCACATATTTTTCTGTACACACACACACACACACACACACACACAAACCAATTTGCAGTGGCTGGATGAACACTTGGCCCTGTGCTGCAGTAACAACTGCGAGTGTTATTCTATGCTGTTAACAGAAGAGAGGAGGGCTTCCACACTCGGAGGACAACACCAGCTATTTTGGATTTTTCCCTTTGATATCCAATCGGCGGCTTAACATCCTCATTAGATCATATCGGCCCCGGAACACACACACAAACACATGGACATGCAAATCCATAAATTATCTCTCTCCCACACACACACACACACACACACACACACGTAAACACACTACTCAAACTATCATCAAGCCTCATCATTTGTTTGTGTTTGTGTTGATTTAGCTGTTTGTCTGACCGTGTGTAGGCGTTTATGTTTATACAAGTGTGGGTAATTATAGATATTTGTGTATATTTGCACTTGGAATTGTGTGTATCTAGCTTGCTTGTGTGTGTGTGTGTGTGTGTGTGTGTGTGTGTGTGTGTGCAGGGCAAGCTGACCTTGTTATAAGCTGAGTGGGCTGTAGTTCTGGGGCATCATTAGTATGGGTTAGGTGAGGGTTAGAAGGTGCTGTGTGTAAGTGTGTGTGTGCATGTGTGTGTGTGTGTGTGTGTGTGTGTGGAGGTGAGGGGGTGAGAGAGTGGGGAGAGATGGGGGATGGCAGTGTCAGAGACGAGGTAAGGAGTGTGTGGGTACGTGGGTCAGACCAGGACACAAACACACGTCACTCCACACAACTTAGAAGCAGGTAGCACACACACACACACACACACACACACACACACAGTATTGGATCTTTAGTACAACTCCTCCTCTCCTCCAATAGCCTCAAATGGCCTTCAGTTCTGAGCTCTGTTGGATGCGTATTTCAAGGTCATCCAAACACACCAAAACACTGTTTGCTGTTGTTGTTGTTTTGAGGTGTCCATTAGTGTATCTGTGAAGAGTAGAGGTGACAGGATTTCAATTGTGTATTTTGAAAATTGATCAAAATGAGATTTCGATTGCATGAGTAAAAAGCAGGATTGGTGATCCTCCCTGTATGTTTTCTTTTCTCTGCACGTGTCCAAAGTAAAAGACAACCCTTATCTGACCTGTAGCCAGCAGCTGCTCGTTTCTGAGTTATGTTAATAGAGAAACATGTCAGAAAAACTACAGTTTGGAGGCTGCAGAGACTGCAGCAACCGCTACATCCATCCCCAGCAAAGTAAACAGCGCTCAGCCTTTGGCCATTCTTCTTTCTGTTTAACAATTTGTTCCCGATTGACTGGTGGAATAAAGATTGGGGGGTTATAATTTTATATTGTTACTTAAATACGTTAATATTATATTGAATAAATGGTTTAAATTTGACCATAAAGTGTGGTACATGAAACCATGTCTCTATTAATCTGATCATCTGTCAATGGCATTGTATAAGGTGACCAAATAAGGACTAAAATGAGGTGAAACATGGATAATTCAGTCAATTATTTCATCTTACAGTTAGTTACAATGTTTGCATTAAAATGTCAAGTTTTAAGCATAATTCTAAAATGCAAGGATATTTCAACGTGAATCAGCATGTTTTCTTTTCCCATCAAGTACCGTTAAGCAAATATTTGACATAAATAAGTGATGTAAACTCCTGACACCCTCACTGTTTTACACCATTCATTATTCACTGGGCTTTCTGGAGGAGTGGAGGGTTTAAACAGTGACTTCTAGGATAATGTCAGGTTTTTTATACACTAGAAGCAAAAGCAGGATGCCAAGGTCAAGGTGGATTAGCATTAAAGCTTCTCCATTTTCAATGTGTCAACTTTTGCACCTTAAAATTGTACAAATGTATTCCTGTATCCCCCCACCCTTCTTTTTCTGAAAACGCACAGCTGGGTGAAAAACCCCTCATCGTTAGTTCTAATGAGGCTTGCAGATGAAGTCAGAACATGCAAATCTCACAGTATTCAGTGGAAATAAGTAGAAGCTACTGCTGACATTTAAAACATATACAAGTAGAGTTACTCCAAACAAGGACAGTGGCATTAGCAGCATTGGATGCATCATTATCATACTGAGTAACTGAGGGATCAAGTATTTATAAAGCTATTCATTAGTAAAACTGTAGAATAAGTGAACGACGCAATGGAAAAACCAAAGCCTTGAAAATAACTACTCCGATAATGAACCTGTAGTGGATATTGTAAGGGAACCACCACAATGGAAAAACAATAAAGCCACAGGACAGGATGTATTACAGCGTGTCTGATGTTACACCAGTGACCCACTAAGTTGCCCATTCACCACTGGTTTTCTGGTGACACCATGCTGCAACTTGAGACTGATCATATTGCTTTGGAGCTGCCTGGCAATTTGAGTGTTCCTCTGGCCGCCTGGGAACTCTGGCAAACAACGACCGACTTTGGCTGCACGTGTTGCCGTTGATGCCGCTTGACATTCAAGTGAGATGCGAACATAATAACGATCGTTAATGGCTGGTGTTTCACCACACACACAGAGAGCGGAGCAGAAGACAGACAGGTGACGATGACGTTATCGTAACAGTAACGTATTGTAACGAGTATTGAAATGTTTCAAACGATACTCACCAGTAGTGAAATGAGGAACGGAAATGGAGATTCTGTGTTTGATAAGAGTCAAGAGTAGCCAAGTAGGTAACCACAGTGAAAGGATGCCAATGTGACAATGGAAGCCACCAGAAAACAATGGGAACCAACCAAAATACAAGACAATGCAAGACAAGAGAAAGCTAAATGATGCCAATAGAAACAATAGAAGCCAGTTGCAGGCACAGTGAATGCAAGCTGTAAGCAGGATGCTGTGAAGGGCTGCCAGGCTGGGAAGAGGAGGAGGAGGAAGAGGTGGAGGCTACTGCTTAGGAATATTCTAATCGTTTATTCCTGGCCAGAGGTCAACGGTTGCCTCATGCTGAAGCTCAGAGAGGGAACTCACATATGATGGGAGTTCACACACGCATGACAAGGGGTTAGGGCTATTGCATGATGGCAATATTGCTATACTAATATATATATATATTTTTGGTATTTATTTGGTGTTGCTTTTATTGTTGAAATGTTCAACTTTGAGTAGAACCAGGTGGCAACCTTGGGTTCTGAAAAGTGAAGCCAAATATAAAGTGCCTTAAAGGTGCATTCGCTCTACTGGCCATCAGGGGGCGACGCTTCTGGTTGCAAAAAGAGGTCTGATTGTATAGAAGTCTATGAGAAACGATGAGGAAAATACACCCGTTGCTCCTCCACAGTCCAAATATGATCACTTCTGTTCACTGGCTGCAAAAATTCCAAGAATGCGATGACCACAATGTCGTCAAGTGTGTGTGTGTAGTGCACAAATCAACAGCTGACATCATGATGACTATGTCCACCTTTTATATAAAGAATATGGGTAAATGCTTGTTTTACCCATCTGGCCAATCACAATGAAAGGGGCGGGACAAGTACCACAAAGTTTACAAAGTAAATGTAGGAGAATTGAACACATGTAGATCGGTGGGTCCGTCCTCTCTCCCTACATACTTCAGCCTTCCCCTTGATCCAGATCCAGTACTCCACCTTGTGCCGACATTTTTACTTTTACTTAATGCAACAATATACCTGATGATAGCCTAATAATGAAGCTTATTCATACATCACTACAATTATGATAAATAACATAAAAAAAACAAAAGATAATTATAGCACATCTCGTGCTGAGCCCATCATTATGACCGCATGGGAAAATCCTTCAGTCTGATAATGCCCTCCCTATTCTAAACACACACACACACACATATGATAAGGGTAAACACTGTCACGCGTGGTACGTAGCATGTAAATGGTGAAGCTGGTAATGCTTCTCTAACTGTATACCTGGTCAACACAATTCCCATAATAAATCCATCAGTGAGAAACACTGTGGCCATTTGGAAAAGAACTGGTCTCAGACAATGGGCATGGCACACAGCTGGCCTTTTCCCAAAGACCTGGCACTGCCACGACCTGTCCAACATACTTTACTACTGTAATTACAATATAGAGAGCAGCCGCCTCCATGGCAGATGCTGCTTCCCACGTTAGAGGTTTCCCACGTAATTACCATGATGAACTTGGCACACCAAGGTAATAAATATCTCCAAACGCACTAACACACTTGCACGGGGCGGAAAAGGAAACACACACACACACTCACTGTGTGTGGAAATGCAGGGAGGTAGACGTGGAAAAAAGGAACATGCACACGCATGCAGACTGCAGAGGTTCAGGGAACAGTTATCCAGAACCCATCATCTAATATAGTACAGCGTTTAACCAGTAGAAGACGGATAGTTTTTAAAAAAACATGTACAAAAGAAAAGAAAAGAAGAATGTAAACTTTGAAAAATAAGCAAAAGCAAAAAAAAAAAAAAAAAAATTGACATCACTAAAAAGAAAATATGACATTATTCTCCAAAATAATGTATCCAAAAAAGAACAGAAGCCAAATATGACTTATTTGCTATTCTATCATTGCTATTCTTGAGAGCTTTTTATAAATGGAAAATGCTGAAAGTATATTATACTAATACTTCTAATATAAAATCAAACATTGGCACCAAAGTGGTCTGACCTACAAAAGTACATTTTGTTCATGGACAAACGGTCCACGGGTGTGAGCCCTGCTCAGTCCTGCCTCTCCTTATCTAAATTTAGATCTGTATTTCCAAATAGATCTAAAAGAGCAAAGAACCTCTGAAAAACCATAAGACATCAACATTTAACCATTGGTACTCTTCAATTTATCTTCAGCTCGTAATGTCAAAAACCATCACCATATGTAGCACAGACGCTCTCACCCCACAGATAAAGTGTCAATGTCTCATTTAGCTTCATTGAATAATTTTGCAATTACATTTAACATGCAAACAACACAAGAGGAATTAGGCCGCACTGTGTTTCACTTGCCCTGAGGGAAGCGCCGGCAGAGTAATGGCCCCCAGAATTGCAAATGAGGCGACTCTTGACATTTTTATATCGCAGTAAATCACCGTTTGTATGAGCCAAGTTCATCGTGTGTTTGCAGATTACCAGTGTGTGATGGGATGTGTTGACATGCGCCTAAACAGAGTCATCACAGAGCCACAACACGGGTCGAGGTTATGCCTCTGGTCGCCGGTGCAAATCTGTGTGTATTAAGGCGGATTTGACTGTGTGCATTTCCTTTACAACCATAAATACAGGACATGTTGTGTACAGCTACCAGGAAGACGTGCTGGGATGTTTCCCAGATTTTGATTAAGTCCGGCACTAGAAATTACAGGCTGGGGATGTTCTCTATTGAGGCTTTACAGTTGAGGATTAATCTGTAGTCTGGCAAGTCAACCATCAAAATCCAGTTATCCAGTATACGCAGAAAACGGAGCAGAGAAAGTGAGCAAGGAGTAGGAAAACAGGAGAGTTTGAAAGAAAGACCTGTGGGAACTCACCTGGTCTTTTTTCCATTTTTCTCCCTCGACTGCCACATAGTCGAACCTTCGATATTAATATGAGGATTTGCTTCTGGCACAGCGACTTGTTGCTCTTTGGGCACGGCTTGCGCTTGCTGGCGATCTGCCGGTTTGCCTGGGGATCCTTGACCTCCCTGCGCTGGCGAATGAGGGAGCTGGCGAGAGCAGCCATTTTCCCAGCACTGACCCTGCCGCCGGCTCACCAGCGTCTGACGGCTCGGTGGCTCCCAGGTGTCGGGGGGTACCGTGGGCCACCCCCCTGCCCGCTCACCCAGGGCGACGGAGCACTGCTAATGGAGGGGTGCAGAGCGGAGGAGGGAGCTTGTGAGGGTGGAACGAAGCAGCTGGGGAAAAGGTGGAGGTAATAAGGGTGGATCCGTCAAAGGCCCACCCAAAATTAAAACCTCGCTGAGGTTTGGATTAATTAGGGTTTGCCTTTAAATGTCCTTTGAGTTGTTTATTTCTTGCAAGTGAGGTTTAGGTGAAGCCTTTATACGTCACCGTTCCTCTGTTGGGACAAGTCATGTTATCCACCCCAAAAATGTGCACCGTAACCATACGATGTGCCCTGGTCCCTCTGTCCCAGTCAGAGTTTCCCCTTATCCTCCTCCTGGAGCTCCAGTGAAGTTCGATTCAGCCGCGTCCCAAAGGATTCCTCCACAGAACCATTCGCTGCATAATGCTTCCAAATAAAAATCACATTTAGTCCTCTTAACCCGCTGAATCCTGCAGATCAAACCATTTCAGTGGGACAAAAAAAAAATGTCAACTCTCTCCGAAAATAACTGGAGTGACACTGCTCCTTTTTTTCTGCCCTCACCTGTAAAATGTCTCCAACTGAAACAATGTCAGAGCGAGGGAAGTAGACGAAGAAGTGGAGGCTGTCCGACCTGAGGCATCAGCCCTGCCAGCTGGGACGAGGATGAAGGGGTGCGGAGGGACGCTGCTGGACGGAGTGCGGCTTGTTTCCTCTACAGTCTTTCAAGCTCTCCTGGCATCACCCTGGCGTTCACCCGCACCCTGAGAGAGGAAGGGGGGGGAAACAGAGGGGCTTGATAAATCCAGCAGAGACAGAGGTGACATTCATGAACGAGAGAGCGCAGGGATGGAGAGACGGACAGGCACACAGAAAGAACGAGGGGAGAGGGAGGGAGTCTATCTGTCCCCCCTATCGGATCGGGCTCTCCAACTCTCTCGGCAGCGCGCTCCTCCACAGCAGAGCGCAGCGCTGTGTCCTTCAGCCACGCACGCCGCCTCGCAGCTGGGAGAACAAGGGATGAATGGATGGAGGGAGACAGAGAGGCGAGGAGGGAGATGAGGTGAAAGGGGAAGGGGGGGGGGGGGGGGGCAGGTAGGCTTACGGTAGATGCTGCTTTGCCGCTGGCCATGTGAAAGTCTCCTCCGGTGGGTGACAGTAGTCCGGTCTGGTTCTGTTGAGTCCAGCTGCACAGTGTGTCCATGAGTGTGTGTGTGTGTGTGTGTGAGAGAGAGAGAGAGAGAGAGGGAAAAGTGTGTGTCTCCCGAACAAGGCAGCTCTCTGCTTCAGCAAACACGTGTGAGGGAGTGTGTGTGTGTGTATGAAGGAGTGTGAAGGTGTATGGGTGTGAGGGTGTGTGACAGAGGAGGCATGTACGTGTGTGTGTGACTCGCTCTCTTGCTTGTCCCTGTTCACAGTGCATTACCGAGTGAGTGCTGGCAGCGTGCTTCAAATGCTCTGTGTCTCTCTCTCCCCCTCTCTCTCTCACACACACACACAGTTTCTCACTCTCTCTCTCTCAAATCTATTTCCCTAAACCCTCCCCTTTGCTCTTCTGTCTCCCTCCCCTCTCTCCTCCCCTCTCTGTCACTCTGATCCCTCGTTCGATGTCTGCGATGCAGTCGCTTTCTCCCCCGTCTCCTCTATCCTCCTCATCACTTCATACCGTAACAGGCCAGGCTGAGCTGGGACGGGTCAGAGCTGGGGCGCCCCCAATCCCCCCCCACCCCCCCAAATTCCACCCTCCCATTTTTCCGCCCCACCTTCTGTGATGTGATGTTGGCTTAAAGAGACAAACTGAGCCCGGTTGTCAGTGCTGTCCTTTCTGCTACGACAAAGACGTATAGATGCCGTGACACTGTCTGAGTCAGTCAGGACCTTACGTCACTGCAGTCACATCATCCATACATCTGTTAAACACACACACACACGCACACATCACATACACTTCACGCACAGTGTACAATCAAGTCCAACAGAGCAAGGAACTATCGGACCAGACAGGTTGTAAACAGCAGTTTGCTCAGATATCTTTATATAGAGGTTATACCAAATGTGTTTTACCAGGAGGCAACCTCCAGTTCTGAATATTGAAGCTGAATATTAAACTTGCATTCTCTCTACTGGCCATCAGGAGGCGACTCCTCTGGTTTGGAAACATAAGCCCAATTACATGGAAGTCTATGAGAAAGTTATCTCTGTAAACATTGTAAACATGAGTTTATGGTCTGAATCTCTAGTTTCAAGTCTTCTTTAATCCAGCATGGTGTTCATTTAGTACATTATGGTCCATAATCAGGTTGTTTTGTATCAGGTTCTCTAGGTGATTCATATGGCACAGCAAAATTGATTTGGATTCATCCAGCTGTGGTAAACCAGCAGACGTGTCTTGCTAGATACACTGAATACAGCACCTCTGGATGAACTCAGACATGACGGCGTTTGGTCCCACAACAAAGTCGTTGTGGGTGTCTACATGGAGGTAAGTTGTCCCTCCCTCATTTTCAGTGCATCTTACGTGAGCGATGGGAGTAAACACGAAATGATCCCATGGTCAAACTTCCACAAGTTACACAAGGTAAAACATTTGCTTTGGATTTGGGGTGAACACTTGAGACTCTCTTCCATGAGTAGATGCAAGCTTCCTCCTGTGTGGTGATACAGGTGCATTATTTTGGTGAGGGGGGGTGCTTTGAACACAACAAGACAAGAGCCATCTAGCTCTAATACTGGACATAAACCCCACCATCCTCCAACCATGACACATTTAGTCGAACAGAGTCGAATAAGGAGTCTCGGCAAAGCATCTGCATGCACCAGCGGCGCTGCATTGAGACAGAGCTGACCAAAAACCAGCAAAGCCTCACCCCAAGCGTCCCTTGGTGAGGAAATAGCAGAAGATTTAGCAGTGAGCCAGTAAATAGCCATGTTGTCCATTTCATTACGTTACACAATTACAGTCTGCTTGAGAAATAAAGATGAACAACAACCAAAAAAAAAACCTGTTGTAATCCTCTGCTTATAGTGATCAATTTGACCCTGACAGACGTTATCACTGTTTGCGGTTTCCACTGTACGAGGTTTGAATTAAACTGTGATGACAGCAGAGCAACAATACCTCAGCAACCGGAGCCGTCACTGTTCCCCTGAGGAGGCAAACGTTAAATGATAGTGGGATTTTGTGATTGTAGGCAGACCTGCTGCTGGTCTCTCCCTCCCCGGTTCTGCTGGCCTAGCAGAGAACGAGAGGAGAAAACCCTGCAGGATTTCCCCTACGTACACACACACACACACACACACACATACACACACAACACATACACTCAATCACCTATCACTACCGTATTGCAGTTTCCTGAGCTGTTAAATAACGTAATTATCTCTCTCACTCTCCTTGTCCTGTCCTCTTACTGCACCATGGCTATCTTTCCCAACTGCCCACCCAAGGTCATCCCTCACCCTCACCCTCTACGAAACCAAGCCACATAGTCTGGAAGCTGAAACACTTGTGTGCTTGCTATATGGGCCCAAGGATGCGGGTGATTGCCATAAATTCTGGAAATTTTCTTTCGAATATTATACGAGGGCATCAAATCTGTTTTGCTTCATGGGCCACTGAGAAACTTTCATAGGAATAAACAGGCCACCGCCTCCAACACTCTATCCAGTTCTCTTTATACATCAATAGTGCGTATCGCAACCAGAGTCTTTGAGCATGCAACCATAACTGGGCATGCAAAATATACGTTTCCTGCAGCTGAATAAAAGATTAGCCGTGGACTTCATCCCTGGAAAAGTAATGTAAAAATGACGTTATGTTCTGGGCATAAACCACGCACCTACATATGACATCACCCATTGGTTTGTGACAACGGAAGCCTTCGGCATTTTGTCGAGCTGCACCCCGAGCGGTAACCTTACTGGATCTGGATCCATCTGGTCTCTTCAAAGTTAGCTTCATATTTCAAGGTCAACTTTACAGCTAAATGTTGAAGTAATCTTAGTAGCTATTTGCATTGGCAGCATGGTAGCAACGCTCGGGTAGCAACCTGCCAATCATAAGGTCACACCCTATAGCATACCCTGCTCCATGGTTTATTATACCATAAATAGGACCATCATTTCTTCAATGAACACCATGCTGTATTTAAGAAGGCTTGAAACTAATTAATTACACCATGCATTTCCATGAAATTAGACTACTTTTTACAGAGGAGTCGCCCCCTGGTGGGCAGCAGACAGAATGCAACTGTAAGGCTCTTCAGAATTGGCTTCACTCACAGGACTGGAGGTCGCCGTCTGGTCAGCACACACAAGCAGCCTGAAAAGAATATAGAATCTGTCTCAGCTTAATAGAATGAGTTGCTTTAAAAACTTGCTTAATAAATTCCATTTCCTTATACAACAAACATGTAAAACATTGTTTCTTTAGGGCTGTTCTCAGTAAACAGATATCTTTCCTCTTGTACCTAAAGCAACTATATTGTCACATGAAATCATACAAGGTACAACTCCAGTGAAATGCATTGGGCAGGTAGGGTTATTAAAATGTGCATTCTGATAAATGAGGGTCATAAATTCTGATTACATTATTAAAGATGAGAATATGTATTATTGTGTAGTCTTTAAAAAGTGAACATACAAGAGAGCAAAGCAGGGACCAGGGGGACCAGCAGCATCTTTTTATTGACTATTGCAGAAGCTGAAAGTTTAGTTCTGTTTCCTCTGTCAAGTTGATGCATTATTCATCATAAGCACATGCTTCCTCATCCTTTTCCACCATCTAAACTCCACCAGATCCCCACACAGAAAAGGAGTCACCTGGTTGAACGGTGCTGTCCTCTGGAACTCCAGGATCTAACTAACCTCAATGTTCTTTTGCCTTTATCATTATAAAAAAAACATCAAATATCGGAACCCATTTGTGACCACTTCTTGGTGGAGGTACAACAAGCAAGCAGAGGATGGAAACTGGTAGCAGAAAATATTTGGTTTAGGGGGGTTAGAGAAACTGACGTTGGTCAATTGCAATGAATATATCACTCAGCACAGGCGAGCCAAGACATGGCACGGAGATGCCAGGAGGGAAAACAGCCGCCATTGAGACGGACAAGAGCACTGGCCAAGATGGAGAGACAAAGAGACAGAAAGAGAGACAATGAAAGAAACGGAGAAGAAAACTCATGTACCAGCTTGTGTGCTTGTTTGAGCCTTCCTGATGCCGTCCATGGGTGACCAGACAAGAATCTGTTTTCTGAGTGAGTCAGTTTCCATCAGCAAATGCCTCTGAGGGTGACACCATGACCAGGCCTTGTTTTCCACCCTGCCCTCCCCTTCCTCCACTCCATCCCTCCATCCATCCACCCTCACCCAGACACACTGGCCCAGATCTGTCTGCACGTGTCTCTGAATTCAATTCAATTCTCAAACGTCTATACTGGTATAGTACGGAGAACTACTATAGTACAGAGATCTTTAACACCGCACCTATCGTAAATACACATGCAGCTTTATGAAGAAAGATTCTGCATTATATGCATTATATGCACTTATATTTAACATGAGTTAATGATATACTGTGCCAATTTAGAAACTATTAACCTTAATTTACATTTGTTTTTATTGATATTGTTTACAGACAATTATGAGACAAGATTCAGCAATAACACATACATCTTTTGATTGAGCTTATTGTCAAATAAGTGACCGGTGTTTAGCAGTTAACAATTAGCATAATTAGCCTTGAGCATGCTCACATTGGCTTTATCGCAATTAGCCTTTAAGATGTTGACATTTTAAGATGCTACACACTTAATATGGGACTTTTTGCATGTTAGCGTAATGGGCATCCATTAAGGTTATAATTTCTCATTTTAGTCGGCTACAGTTAGTAAATTATTAGCATTGTTAGCAACAGTAAAGCTTGGATATACAGAATGCTGCCAAAGCAAAGTAAACTATATGGAGATGGTTACTCACAGTATTTGCTTTGAAATGTAAACTTTACCAAATATTTCAAAATAATTCAAAAATATACACCAATCTTCATCTTCGTTACATCGTAATCTTCCTCCCTTCTACATGTAAACCAGTCTAACCTTCCCCCTCCTCTTCATACTCATCCCATCGTCTTTACCCCTCCCATCGTCCATCAACCATTTGTCTCTCTGACAATGTAGAGGTGACTGGTCCTGTTTTGTCTCTCAGTCTAATCTTGGACTCATTATGTAAAGGCGTGTTGGCTCATTTGTTATTTCTGGCTTCAATAACTCTGATTAAAGCTGCTTTCCCCGTTCTCTCTCCTCCTTCCTCCACCCTGTTATCAGTTGATGTTAAAGAGTTGTGTCAGATGTTCTGAACAAATATAATCATAAACAACATTTAATGAGCATTTTTATGTGTCGCATTACAAATGCAGTGTGGAAATGATAAACCTTGACAAAACTTCCTTAATTGCTTAAAAAGTTGTATGCCTTTGTCAAAAAAAACAGTTGATGGGCTGAAAGGGATGTGGAAACAACTTTGTTACAAAGTGAACATTTGACTCCCATTGTTGGCATCTTCTCAGATATCCCCATGCTTTAGCATCATTCCATTCATTTGTCTCTGTCTCTGGAAAACGTGAAACATGGCCAATACTAGCTGATATGAAAATAAAACATAAGCAATTGAAACAAATTCCTGAAGACCACTCTCCATGTTTGTCTTAGATGGTTCACTTCTCCCAGTTTACTGGCAGGTAGCAGCGATGTGTACAGATCCTTCAAATGCAGCCCAGAAATCCTGCCTTCTTTTCCCAGATTTGAGGATCTGACTGATAGATCCTTCACGGGAAAACATAACCAAAGAATTGTTGGGAGCCGGTGACAATTGGATTTTAATCAATACGGCAATGAGCAATGCTTAAGCTGAAGATGCAGTAGAAATACACTCACACCTGAGATTCATCATTCGCCGACAGCGAAGCATAGCAAAATATAAAATAAAAGACTAAAATAGGATCGTGCAGGTGTTGGTAGCGGCCAGAATGTCTCATTTTAGAGACCACTCAGTTTGGTCTATGTGGTCTTCAAAGAACCCGGCCACGCTGACTGCAAAGACTGCATCCACACTTAATTGGGACACAGCTAGAGAGACACAGAGAGCAAGAATCCCAAGGCTAATTCATAAAGAAAAAACTGATGTTGGGGAAGAAATCAAAAGAAGGAATTTGGGGATGATGCATGATAGAAATGCACAAAAATCACACATTAACATACCAAAAAACAGAAACAAATGTGTCAACTCAACATCAGCACTGGCATGGAGGGAGCCATCCACTTGTCCTATACTCAAGGTCACAGGGGGGCTAGAGCCGATCTCAGCTGACATTGGGCAAAGGCGGGGTTCACCCTGGACAGTCACCAATGAACCTATCCCCATTCTGCATGTCTTTGGACTGTGGGAGGAAGCCAGAGAACCCGGAGAGAACCCACGCTTACACAGGGAGAACATGTAAACTTCACACAGAAGGAGCCTGACCTGGGAATCAAACCCGGGACCCTCTGGCTGTGAGTGCTACTGCCACTGTGAGGAAACAGTGCTACCCACTACACCACCGTGCAGCCGCATGGAGGATCTCACAGATAAATATACCCAATAAAGATAGAAAACACACAAAACATCTGTAAAACATCAAATGGAGCCATGTCAAAGCTGATACATACGGGTTGAAAAGTGCACATTTGTCATATGCATGTTTTATGAACTGTGTGTGTGTGTGTGTGTGTGTGTGTGTGTGTGTGTGTGTATGTGTGTGTGTGTATTACCACCCACACCTCTAAATCCCCTGACGTAGCTGTGGATTAGATGACTGTAAACTATGCCTCAGCTGCGTTGTGCTGCCTCAAATAATGCAATAATGCCCCATCCCTCTGTGCCACTCAGTGCCTGTTAACTGGCACCAGTCGGAGACAAATGGCTCCAAAATTGGGATTGATATGGAGGGATGTTCTGTGGGGAACTCAGATCAAAATGCAGGTATCCACAGCTTTGGTCTTTCGAGATGCTAGAAATAAATCCTCAGCTGAGACCAGACCTGGATCCTTATGTGCAGTCAGTATGTTTCGCATTTTAAATAGATATCCAAAGGCTACTACTTTTTTTTTTTAATTCCTGATGAAGCTGTGAGTATTTGCAGCCAAATCAAATGCACAGACACACACACCGCCGTGTCACTGGCTGCGGGCACACACGCCATTTATTCCCTTCATATCCATACCCTCCTTCCCGTGTTTTCTTCATAAACTCCGTAATAATTCATCTCTTTCCCCGCATCAATATCAGTAGCGCAATCGTGTGTGCACACATGGTTTGACATACACGCACATACACACACATTCTAACTCACTACGCGCTCAACCGGCTGCTCATTCCGGAGTGCGACGGGCCAAACAGGGGCGCAACAGACATGTCCGCTAAATGTGGCATACGCCCTGAGGGAGGGGGCTAACCCTTTAAAAGGGGGGACCACCTGGCCATAGAGAGGATATACTGGTATAATGAAAAAAATATAAGTGGTCCTTTATCATTATTATTATTATTATTATTATTATTATTATTAATAATAACAATATTACTATTATTATTATTATTATTTTATTAATACAAGCCTAGATTCTATGACATTCAAGGTATTACACACTACAGTTGCTGGTGGTATACTATGAAAAAGTAATCTGCCAAGAAACCTTGGGAGGCCGGCTCAAATAAATATACCATCAATTGATTCCAGACTACGCCATTTTATTTTTCCAAGTTTGAGGAGTTTGAGAAGAACCCCGCCACACCTTTCACTGAACTTCAGCTACACCACTGGAATCAATGTATGTGATCTTTTTGGGGAGGTTTATTGACATGCGACGGAGGCATCTTCAATCTCAATGATCTTATTCTTCTTATGGTCCTCTGAATGCAGAGACTAGTGGCAAGAACCTCTGTAGGATTAACTCCAACAGCACATCCAACATGCAGCTACACACACAGTGAAACCGCCTGCCATCCAAAAGCCCAGCAGTCAGCCAGGTGGAGCCAGATGCAGCAGGGTTTGTGGAGCCGAGTACTTGCCAGCTTCACTGTGCCACGAGCACAATAAGGCAACATTACTCCAAGGAGAGTACAGTCACATAAGTGTTGGAGAGGCTTCTCGGTTGGGGTATATTGCTTATTGTAGAAAGGAAAAATCAAGTTAACTGTACTTTGCTGACAGTTTAGTATCATTCATCAAGTCCCATCAAATTGTCATTATAATGTGTGGTGCAATGACAAGACACCCTGTTTTCTGCACACAACATGATTATGTGAACGCAGTCAAAGCATTCCTCCCCCCATTATGTCTGCAATACAAGACAAGTAACAAGCTAGAGGCCCAAAGAAACACATTAAAGATTCAATGAACAAACTCACACTGTGCTGTACACAGCTCAGGGCTGCAGACTGGAACCAAAATGACAATTAATATGAGTACAGGCACTATTAGCTTCAGTTAAAGGGAAAAGGTGCAAGACGTGACTTGCTATTTTTGCCATCAGTCTTTCCAACGAAACAAAGTGGTGTTGTTTTTGTTTATTCACTGTAAAAATGCAAGCTGTTATGAATAATCAAGTTGTTAATTTGTATATGAAATTGCCCAGCTGTGGCTCAGAGGTAGAGCGAGCATCCAACTGGACGATCGGCTTTTCGATCCCTGACTCCTCCAGTCCACATGTCGAAGTGTGGCTGTGCCATCAGTGAATCCAGTGAGTTGGATTAGATTAGATCCTGGTGGACATGTGGCACCTTCCATGGCAGCCATCAGTGTATAAATGTGTGTGTGAATGTTGACCATGGGTCCATGAGTGGTCAGACTATACTAGACTAGACTGAGACTAGAAAAGCACATGAATCCAGGGCCATTTACCATTTACCTATATCATTCAAACCACAAACTGTGGATGTAGTCATTGTGTTTTTGAAGCCTTGTTTTCAGCATTTTGGCCACAACCATCTTGGATTTTGACCGTCGCCATCTTGGATTTGAATTTGATAAACATAAGCGGCGGAGGGGAATCCTGATTAGTAACCAACGTTAGCTTCATAATTCAAAGTTCACAGGTAAAGTGTTAAAGTATTGTAGCTGATGACATAGTGACGGTAGCGAGGCCCAAGTGGCGAGGCTGCGGTAACAAAGCCGTGGTAGCAACCGGTCAATCACAGAGAGCTCCCCCCCTAAAGCATCCCCTTCTTTCTGGTCTGTTGGACTCTAAATGGACCATAATGTACTAAATGAACATCATGCTGGATTGAAGAAGACTTGAAACTAGAGATTGAGACCATAAACTCATGTTTACAACATTTACTGAGATAATACATCAAGAGAGAAGTAGACCCATTTTCTCACAGACTTCTGTACAATCAGACTTCTTTTTACAACCAGAGGTCTCGCCCCCTGATGGCCAGTGGAGAGAATGCAAGTATATGGCACTTCGGCTTGGCTTCACTTTTTAGAAATCGAAGTTGCTGCCTGATTCAAACCTGGATTGAGTAACCTTCTTGAAATTGAATGCTATTCCATAGCCTGATATATATTTCTGATTATTAATGCCATCTAAAAAAAGTTTCAACCACAACACATTTATTTTTCATGCAGACCAATGCCGCACAACTCTTTTGCCTCAGTTGCTATCAAGAGAGTCTTTAGGTTTGAGGCAGGACTTATTTTCTTGTCATAAATATTGTACAACCCTCTGTCACCATTAATTCCAGCAACACCAGACCTTGGACTTTTTCTGTGTCATTACATATTTACTGCGAGGTGGAGGTGTAATGACACCTGGTCAAGGTTGTTTTTCCTGCTTAGACAGCCAATCAGCTTTCAGGACTGTGAAAAAGAAGATGAGAGGATGAAAGATCGAGTGTTTTCCTAAGTACCAAATGCCAGAATGTTTACCATTATGATTTGGCCATTCAGACAGCAGAGAGATAAATGAATTGGAAAGGACAAAAGGACACAGGACAGACAAATTACAAAAGGACAAGACACTCAATTATAGAGGAAAGGAGTCAAAAAGAGTTGCCTCTCACGAATAAGTTGCAATCAAATCAAAAAGAAAAAAGCTATCAGCCTCCATCTGTCACTGCAACTACTGTGTGCTACTTTGACTGTGTCCCAGACGGTCTCAGGTGATGGCAGGCATGTCAAGGTCTCAGCTTTAATAAGGCCAACTCATCCTTGATTTGTTACTTTCAGTTTAAGAAATGAAAAATCTCATATTTCAGAGTGTCCTTCCTATGTCTGTAGCTTTGTTAGATTTTCACAAATCACGTAAGGACATAGCAGTTACAGTTACACTCACCCGCTTCAGCTGACAGGTTGTTGGCCCTCTTTGAGAACTCCAGAACATCTATTACGTTGTTAAAAGCCGTGTTGTGGATGAGAGCTTCATCCTGTCACATTAAGGGAAATCCCTTGAAATGAGATATCATGCAGTATGGAAGGCTACTGCTACCACTACAACTACATTTCAGTGGTTACTGCTATTACCTTTGTATGGTAGCATGTAGAAATACTTTTACACTTTGTATCCTTGCTCCCTCTGTAGATGTGCTCTCATGTAAGAACACACGCTTGGGAACACAGAGGGTTGACTTACCTAATGAATAAAGCAAATTAAGGCTGGATCCTACAAGCAGCTACTCCCCTGAAAACCTCTCTTTGGAGCAAAATGAATGTGAGTCTCTGGCAAACTCTGAAACAATACATGGATCAAGAAACAGCCCTTTTCTCTGATCTGCAGTTCTGTGTGTGTGTGTGTGTGTGTGTGTGTGCTAATACTACTGAGTCTACTGTATTTCCAATAGTGTTGATATGAGTAGCAGATGCTCCATCTGTGAAGCAGTCACAGTGTCACACATGCAGTCCATCAGCCTCACTGTGTGTTTCAGACACAACCATGAATATTCATTTGTGGGCCCAAAAACACAGGCAACAAGTCTTTACTCATAAGCAGAGGTTGAAAACAGGAGACAGACGTGGGCGGATTATGAGACGATGTGCCCCTGGAGACAGACCCACCACCTACATGTTAGCAGCTAACCTACAGCATCTGAGAACAGCAGCAAACTGGGGAAACAAGCTATTTACCCTCCAAGCAGAGGATAACAACACTCAGTTAAACTGCCATTATAGTTTAGGATGCTAGTCAGTGCCTGACGCTTATGTTATTCATCACACTGGATACCAACGCTGCTGAAATTACTCACTGGGGATGCATTGTTTGCTTCATTGTGAAAAAAACAAGGACAATAGTCAGGAGTCATTTTGTGTCTCTTTGTATTCTTTTTGTCTCATTGTAATTACTTTCTCTCTCTCTCTCTCTCTTTGTAGTAAGTTATAGTGTCATCACAACAAAAGTTATCTTAGGACACTTTTCATACAGAGCAGGACTAGAACACACATGATTGTGTTGCTTAGCAATCTTTTTTTGTAGCTGCTTTGTGTCTCTTTGTAGTCTTCTGAGTCCCTGTGTAATTACTTTGAGTCTGTTTGTAGTCATTTTGAGTCTTCCAAATTTGTGCCTAGTTTTTTTTTTTGAGTGTCATCTTCTTTGGTCACTTTGTTTTGCCCCTTTTCAGACTGACAGCTGACATTATGTCCGGACACCAAAATACACTGATGAAGGGAAGAAGACATGAGAGGAAATGAAAGGAAGGATGAAGTGGAGAAGCTGACAAGAGACGGAGCTTTAGACCCACTCAACCCAACAGAAGAGAGGAGAGGAAGAAACAGAGAGCGGCTCTAAATATTGAAGAGCCACAGTGGACTGAAGAAGACATGGAGAGGAGGAGAGAACTGACCCTTTGTCTTGTGGAGATACAACACCCAGTCGAGCAAAGCGGACAACCTCTCTACAGCACAGGACTCGGCTGTGTGGCCTCCACCAGCTCCACCACCTTCAGTCTGTTCATTAGACGTTTCCTTGCTTCCTCTGAGAGTTATGGAAGTAGTGGGGCGAACACCACACAGCCAGTAAAACTTTGTTTTCAGTGCACGTAGCATGCCCTCACCCTCGCAAATGAGCTTTATTCCTTCCTCTTTTTTTTTTCTTTTTTATTAAAGCGTTTGATGATGAGTTGTTACATAATGGCATTAGCAGCATGTTTATCTGTCTGTCTATGCGTGGTGTGGTTTCTCCTGGGTGATTAGCAGGGTGATGCACAGTGCAATGATGATATCAATATCCAGAGAGATATGTGGTGTTTTCATAAACAGACAGCATGGGAAGATGGATGCAGTACAGATTACATTCAGGGGCAAATTAGGACAATGTCTTGGCCAAAGGCCAACTTTCTATGAGAATATGTTCCCCAGTAGTGATTCCCAGAGTTACAATAGTCTTCAGCTGTTGGTAAAGCTTCAGTTGTTTGACACAGTCTGATCCACTGCTCGTGTTTCTTGATCCATCTGATACTGTATGAAAATAAGCTTACATTATGAATGTATTACTATTCTGCTTCTAACTATTATTAAAAAATACTCCAGCAATTAAAAATGGCTGATCCAAGAGTTTGGCCCACTCATGAGAGACAGTTTATTTCCACTGTATGGTACAATCATAAATTGTATCAGAAGTGGACAATAAGTTAAGTTATTCCCCGAACTTTCACTTGTAAACATCGATCATAGATCGACTTTTTTGTTCAACTTTGTGCAATTTGGAATTATTGTCCACATCTTTGATGCAAACTATAAACTGTATAGAAGAAGTTAACGTAGTCATGGTGACATCACCCATTGGTTTTCCTCTAGTTTGCCATTTTGGCCATCACCATCTTGGAAATTTTGCAACAAGTGAAGGAAATTACCATATTTGGACTGCGGAGGAGCAACGGGTGGATCTGATGAATACCAGCAGCAGAGCAGCAACCTTACTGGATCTGGATCCATCTGGATTCTGGTGTGAAGCTGTTAACGTTAGGGTCAAAATTCAAGGTAAACAGCTAAGTGTTAAAGTCATCTTAGTAGCTATCTGTATTGATAGCGTGGTTGTGAGGTCCTGGAATCAATCTGTCAATCACAAGGTAGCCCCGCCCTAAAGCATCCCCCTGCTTTCTGGTTTGACTCCAGTGTTTTTTTGGCATTGACAAAAGGTGTGGATTGTACCTGGTACCTGGTACCTGTGGTACATTGGTGGAGGTTCCAAGTGATCTGAGCCGATATGAGAAGGTGGGTGCAGGCAATAATTGATTAATCAGTGAGAACTGCACCTATAGAAAGCACTTCTTATGTACTCTGTACTCTTTCAGCAGGTTGCGTTAAGCCAAAGAACTTCTAATTAGTGTACGCCAACTTTCTTAAGGGCAGCATTGTGTCTTGTTCTTTCCTCCAATCTGGTGGTATAACACTGGGATATTACATTTTCTATTGTTTTCCTGACACTAAGTCCAGAGCAATATCTACTTTACGAGACACCCAAGACAACAAATGGACAAAACGCAATACAACAACGATTTCTGATACAGTCTTTGTTGTCTTCGATTAGTAGTTCTCATCAGGTGGAACTTAAATCCAAAGTTTCAGAGTCAAAGATTCTTGGTGGGAAACTGTTTTTAATCAGATGAGCTAATCATAATGATGTGATCTGGTTCTAACAGGCATTACAGAGCTGTAGTCTCTTACTTTCTTATAGTTAAGTGTAATTAACAGTCTGCCATGGCCGGCAGTAATAAAAACGTGCAGTAAAATAGATAGAAATAAAGGCGTGAACACCTGGGAAATCCAACAGCTTTACGGACTGCACTTTCAGTAAGAGACAGAAAACTCACACACACACACACACACACACACACACACACACACACAGATACACACACTGTAACTTCCAATTAAAAAGGTTTAAGCAATGGTTCACAGAGAAGCTCTCATCAAGACCTGACCTATATTAACTTGAGTAAGTCAAAAGGAAACTTGAAAACATGGCAACTTTAAATCCAACCCATCAGACCAAATACATTTCTGACTGCGTCTTCGTTACCGACGCTTGATCGCATTTCACTTTTGAAAAAATGTACATTAATGCCAAGCCTGCTTGAAAACTTCTGCTTGTTTCCTTTATTTGCTCTCACTGTCATTAGGAAGTCAAGTGCGACACCTCGGTGTAACGCGCTCTTGAAAAAGAAAGACAATGTGTGAAAAAGGCAGCACAACGACTGCAGGGACACACTTCTGTAGCAGCAGAGAGCGTTTGGACGCAGCTGACGGAAAACCCCACTAAACCGTGGAGAGCGGGGAGCGCCAGAGCTGCGAGCCGGAGCTGCCTGGCAGACAGCGAGAGCTGGCGCTGGGGCAAGGCGAGCCCAATAAGCTGGCACCGCCGCAGCTATAGAGCTGTTGTGTGATATCACAGGGAAACAGATTGAGATTAGCCTGCCATGATCCACAGAGGAGAAGAGAGGGATGGAAGAGGAAGCAAGGGGAATGGAGATTTGATAGGGAGGTCCTCGAAAGTAGACGGGCAGAGAAAGATATTTTCTTCTTTTTTTTACATTCTCTTCTATTGTACTTTAGTTGCATCCTAATATTGCCAATATTACACTGAGTGGATCATATCCATATACAGTATATCACTGCAACACAGACACATACTCATAATTCTCTCTCTTCCTGTTCTTTTTTTATCTCCCGTGCTTCTCCAGTTTTGCCTCAGGCGTCTACATGTAAACCCACTCCTGCGCTACCTTGACAATACGCCTCCCAGACGACCCTCTGGGTAAATTAGCCCTCATTAGAACATGGAAGTGTCTCTCTCTCTCTGCTGTTCAGCCCGTCTTCATTTTATAATCCCGACAATTAGGACATCCCCTGGAGTGAAACCCCCTCGTATCCCCGTTCCCGTTGCTCTCTGCTCCCATCATGTCCTATAGGAGGTGGTTTGGTGTATTCCAGCCTGCCTGGCACATGAAGAGAGACAGCTGAGTGGCCTTTGATGGTATTAGCTCTGTGCTACATGAGCGTGTGTTTGAGAGTTGATATGCATTCTGTATGTTCTATACTGTACCAACCGCTTTATAGTTGAGTTTCTGACAGCGGGGTTTTGCTAAATTGGATTAGCCATTATCATTGAGGATTACACATCTGATGGCAGTAGCTAGGGGACGATCCTCCATATAGCGTGATTGACAGCCAATCATCTCCGTTGGTTGAGGCCCACGCACTGAGGGGGCGGTGCCCTCAGGTGAACAGCAGCTTGGGAAAGTTGCAACTAGCAGCTGATTGGCTGGCTGAAGTGTACAGTTCACATTCAATGTGGATCATGAGCGTGTTCGTGGATAGAGATACAAAGCTTTTCATCTCCCATCGCTCGGATTTATGAGTGTTTCTGAGTTGGATGGATTTGAATTTAAATTCTATCTAGATTGTTTATTCATCAAGAATGTAAAGACGATTGCATACTAAATGTATTGATTTATAGTCCTAGAATACACCAGTCACTGATTATGGAAAACATTAATAGTCAAAAGAGTCTGTATGTAAGATTGGTTGTCTTTTATATTTCTTAAATATGTAAAGTGAAAGCGAATGGTGGTGCTGTCAGTCAGGGCAGTGTTGTCTTTACACAGATCATAGTTGTTTGCTGCTATAAAACAATGCTCTGAATTTTTGTATATTTCTACTTTTGTTATGCTGGGCGCAAAAATGACTCAAGACTCAAGAAAAGATAAGATAAAATAGTCTTTGCTTGGCAGATATTGGTAAACAGGAATCAAACAAGACAAGCAAGGGTGAGATAAAAAGCATACAGTTACTGGTACAAGGAGTCAGCAGCAGCCTCCGCTACTTAAAAGACCATCCCAGTCTAGTTCTCAGTGCCTTCATCTTGTCTACATCAGTGTCTGTCAGACTGTATAGAAGTCTAAATGACCCTAATTCTCACATGATTTATTACGTCAGTAAACTTGACTTCATTGTCTCAATTGTTTCAAGTCTGCTTGAATACAGCATGGTGTCCATTTAGAAGGAGATTAAAGGAGATGCCCTAAGGCATCCCCTGCTTTATGGATGATTTCACTCTAAATGGGACATTAATTGACTGAATGAACATCATGCTGTTTTGAAGAAGACTTGAAACTAGTGATTGAGAACTAATGTTTAGTGAGATAAACAGTAGGAGAATGCAAGTTTAAGGCACCTCAGCTTTGGCTTCACTTTTCACAAGTGGAGGTTACCACCTGGGTGCAACCCAATCACTGTGTTCAGGATAATTCATTTTTGAAAAGTAATTTTCAATTTCATGAATATGAATTTTTTTTTTTTTTTAATGCTGACATAAATCCTGTTGTATGAAATGTTACATTATGATTTGATTGAATGGTTGAATTTGAATCTTGGCAGCATTGGACTTCCATACATGCTGGTGGAGTGGAGCCGGAGGCATTCTGGTGCTTAAAGGGGTTGCAGTGTGTCTGTGACCCCTGTCAATCTGGTGCCTGTTAGAGACAGACAATAACTGAGATGGGGTCATACCGTCGACCTCAGTCACACACCAGAGTTCATAACTCAGGGTTCATTACCCTGAGTTATGAACATGGTGTGTGTATGTGATTGGATCTATAGAAATGCGTGTTTTTAGCATGCAACAGGCTACAGCTTTAAGTGTGTGTGTGTGTGTGTGTGGTTGTGTGTGTGTGTGTGTGTGTGTGTGTGTTGTGGAGAAGAGATGGAGGAGAGTATGACCAGAGTCTTAAATCATGCAGCCCCTGGTTGTCATGGCACATTGAGTGTATGAGTATGTACTTGCTCTCTTGGCCAGTAGAATAAATAGCACTAATATTTTCCACCTACATGTCACCTTCATTTGCACAGTCAGCACACCCACTGTGGTTCAGTCACACACACAATATAAAAACACATGCACACGAGGTCTTTCACCTTCATGAGAGATTTAACAGCAGGGAAATTGAGCCACTCTAATACTGTATATCACATTCATCAAAGTCTATTTAAAGTCAGCAGAGATAAATATTCACACAATAATCCCTGTCACGGTAAAGTTCCCTTTAAGGATTAGTGTGCTGGAATTTGGAGGGATTATTGGCAGAAATGGAACATAATATTCAAAATGTTTTCATGAATGTGCAACAACCACAACAAACAAACCAGATGCTGGCTTTAACGAGAGCCGTTTACATGATTGTGTCACCTGAAGGCGACCGCAGCCCACCAGATGCCTCTGAATCCTGCACACTGCTCCTTTAACTGCATTTCTGTGTGCAGGAAGTTGGCCATTTCAAATTGCAGGAAAAGGTCAAATCCATCTTAAGCTTGTTGTCGCCATGTGTACAGGATGAACAACTCCTCCTGTGATTCTGCTTCTTTTAAAAAGCATAAATAACTCCTATAATTAAACAGAAATAGGAATATGTGAGGGTAAATGTACAAACATTGTGTGAGTGTCACCACAATAAATAAACGATATCCATTATAATTAAAACAAAGATCATTAAATATATGTAATTAACAATTCTACAATTGACCAGCAGAGACCTATTGTCCTTTGATAAATGTGCTCGCCAACTTTAATATCATTTCACAACAGTGTTTTTGGAGCAAGAAAATAATGAAGATTTTGCTTTTTCTTTTTTCATTTTTACAATGAATCTCGGTTGATGTGCAGATCCTTTACATCAGCAGCCATTTTATTGGCAAAGATAAGAGATTAAACGGTGTATGAGTGTGAGCCTGACAGCAGTCAGTCACCAGAAGTCTTATTTCAATGTGCTTTTATGGGCTATTTGCTCTTAAACTTCTCGTAATACTGTGATAATGTTCAAACGGATAGAACTGATTTTCTTTTAAGAACTTAAACACAACCCAACCAGATGAGAACACACATCCATAGTGTTCAAGGTCAGGTCATTTTTGTTGTCAAACATACTGTATTTATTTCCTTGAACATCTTTCAGCTTTCCAAAAAGAATCAAATCTTAAACCGTGTTCAGGGAGAGAAAATACGTTGGGAGATTTAGACTCTTATAAAGTATTGATTGGCATTTTTCTTCCGGCCTTTCCACGTATTCACGCACACACGCATGCCTTCATGGAGGGGAGGAAAGAAACCTCCGCTCACACACACACACACACACACACACACACACACACTGACCGGCTGTTACAGCTTCTCTAAAAATTCACACATTAAATCTATGACTGATGAACACACAGAATCCAACAGTTTCAAAAGAATATAGAATATTCTGGATATAATGCACAGAGGCACACAAACACACACACACATAAATAAGCAGATGCCCCACAGCAAGAGACCGGCATCATAAATATTCATACTTTCCCATGATTGCAGAAATGTAAATAAGTCAACAGTCGTGAAATAGCAGGCATCTGGTCACTCTGGGGGGGCGGGGGGAGAAAGTGAAGGAGAGAGGAGGTGAAGGAGGAGAGCAAAGGGTGGAGGATGAAAGAGGATGTTAAAAAGGGAGCTGGTGATGAGAGAGAATAAAGAGGGAGGGAGGGAGGGGGAGTCAAACCTCCCAGATTATTTTCCACTTTCAGCATAATGACTATGGTTGAGTTTGCACGCAATTGCTTAATGATCAAACTCCTGGAGAGCCTATCTATTTTGTGTTCTTGGGCTGGAGAGCAGCAGCTGTATGAAGGCTGAGGAGCGAGGAACATCTGTTTTACATGAGGAGAGCTAATGTCTTTCTGAGCACCAGAGGATCACAGGTTGGGTTCTGCCATTACAGCTTGGAGCTGCTACGCTGCTCTACCATCCATTTAACTCCAAATTAGGCGATTAAAAAAAAATGGACATCATGCTGGATTGAAGAAGACTTGAAACTGGCGATTCAGACCATAAACTCATGTTTACAATGTTAACTGAGATAATAAATCAAGAGAGAAGTAGGACCATTTTCTCATAAGCCCCTTTTACACTGGCTTTTGCACTGCGGGATTATCACATCAACGGCAATGAAGGTCGTCTCAGAGCCGTGACAGGAAAAAGGAGGAGGGGCGACCTCACTGGGAATGGAGTCCGCTTGAAGAGTTGTTGTGAACGCCGAGCAAAAGGAAATTCACCTCCCTTTGTTGTTTTGGTGTGCTGCAGAGCCGGGATGCTTCTTGTTATGAAGCTAACCAAAAATCTTTATTAATGGTGCGATCACGACATGTTTAGGGGTCTTCTTTCTGTGATTATGGCGGAATCTCTGTTTAAACGCCTGCAGACTTCGATACAATAAGACTGATTTTCGCAACAAGGAGTCACCCCCTAATGGCCAGCAGTGAGAATGCAAGTTTAAGGCACTTTTCAGAACCGGATATTTTCTCTCGGGCCACCAGCCGCAATCAAAATGCTCCCAATGTCGTTTCTTGCAGCATTAATATATTGAATCCATTTTGGCTCAGTATTTTAGTTAATCATTCATCAGAATCCCCACTGTTTGTACGTGCATCAGTGTGTGTGTGTGTGTGTGTGTGTGTGTGTGTGGGGGGGGGGGGGGGTACAATTTTAAGAAAAAAACTAAATGTAAATGTGAATTACCATCAGAGTATTCGCTGTTATCAAAGATGGCTTTTGCTTCTGCTGAGCCCAACTCATCTGTGCAGCCCCGACCAGGCTATGCATGCATAAGTAACCGTGCCGCTGATATGTGCTGCAAGGCACAAAAAGGACTCATCCAATCTGGGCCAGAGCACTTATCATCTCTGTTTGGTGTGCTCACCGAGTTACTATGCAGAGGTTTTCAAATGTCATGCAGCCCAAAGGAAAGTTTTGCCCCTACTGTACAAACTTTCATCAGTTATTCCTTTATTTTATTCATGACTTGTTTCAGGTATTCAAAAAGTAATTTGGTAATGTTAGTTACACTGAGTGAAACCTTTAAAGATGCAACTTCATTATTATAATTGTTATTATCATTATTGCCCGATACATCCAAAGATAGAGTGTATAAATAACGTTATAGGATCAAAATGGAGCCAGAGATCATATTTGATATCTTTTATTTGATATCATGATAGAGGATATTCTTCATGAGGTATATGCAGCAGCAATGCACAGTGAAAGGAAGAGCAGCCCTCTTGTCCTTGTGCTTTTAATGACATGTTCCAGGGTAAGAAGACTTTTGGGAGAAACAACCTTGATCTTTATATCCCCGTATGACTGTTATCCTCTCAATAACAAGCCAAGTATCTCATGTGATAAAAGAAGTGTTTACCCAGGAAGGGGTCGGTCCTTATAGCACATGATATCCTATAGTGTGAAAGTGGAGGTATGTGTTGGTGTGTCCAAGGACTGCCGTGATTGATGTTCCTTCAGAGGCCTCGGGGCTTTGGGGACCGCAGATATGACCTCTGTGGAGGTGAGTGGATCAGTAGCTCTGCTATGACTGACTGCGTACCTGGAGGAACACTCCGGATGCCTCCGCTGACCTTCTCCTGCGTGGAAAAAAAACACACTTTGTATGTGGCGGTGAACTCTGTATGCGCTCTCACACATGTCCGAGTGTACGAGTGGTAAAACACCGGTACACAAACACACATCCAAAAAGATCCAGTGGACGTTCCTTATCTTCGGAGTCGGGTAATGGACTGATAACCAAAATGCACCGCAGCCGCTCTCTCCTGTGTAGAAGCCTTCAAAACGAACCAATCACAGCGCCGCATTTCCCCTTTGATGTAATTCTAACCTAATCATTCTAATACATCTTGAGCTCTCCCCTTGGGACACACACACACACACACACACAACACACAAACACACACTCACACACACACACTGACAGATACATAAAGCATTTGTAAATCATCAACAACGCACAAAGAGACGAGCAAAGTATCAGGCAGATAAACAATGTAATTACTAATTTAAACAGTCTCCTACTTTCATTCACGTTGCATGTTGATACACAATCACTCACACACCATGATGTGTGAGTATGTAAAATGTGAGAGGCTACACACATAACAGGATCATCAAGGTCGGTTGGTGTGTGTGAGTGTGTGTGCGCACGTGATTGTGTGTATGTGTGTATGTGTGTGTGTGTGTGTGTGTGTGAGACGTTAGATAACTTTATAAGTTGACATCTGCCTTTCCCTCTGTGAACCTCCATTACACCGGTGTGGGGAGGTTGTATATTAAATGTTAACTGCCAGCAAAGGCAGACCCACACACACACACACACACACACCACACACACACACACACACACACACACACACAGTCAACTGGGGTCGAGGTCCTAAATCTTCATCAGCAGTGCCACCTCGCCTGAGGATTGGAGCAGAAAAACTCACTGATGAATGGCTTTGTAGCGAGAGTGTGTTTGCAGAGGTGTGTGGTGTGTGTGTGTGTGTGTGTATAGGGATGTATGTTAGTACTAATGTTCCTGCAGGGATTAGTGTCATACCAGTCAGACAGCGTGGTGTGATTAACCCCAGTGTGACTAAACAAAGCAGGGACTTGAACGCATCATACACATCCACAAAGTCAGCATCATGTCCTCAGACACCTTGGGTCATTCTGCAGGTACAGCTTTCCCTTTATTTGTACTTCGACCCGAGGTGACGCGTTCAATTACTGATGTACATTATGAAAAATATTCAGGTGATGATGCGTTCAATTACTGGTGTGCATATTGAAGTGCATTTGAGCGATGATGCATTCACTTACTGATATTCTGCAGTGATGCATTCACTTGCGTATGTAGCCAAAGTGTATTTGAACGGTGATGCGTTCACTTACTGACATACGTATTGAAATGTATTTGAACGATGACTGACTAATGAAATGATGTGCATTCAAACGGTGATGCGTTCACATACTGATGTAGGTTTTGAAGTGCTTTTAAATAGCGATGCATTCACTGTATTGAAATACGTTGATGTGTTCAGTTAAGCCCAAGTTATGCTTCCGCGTCGACACAACGCAAGGGGGCTTGCGGACCCCTTACGTCCTTGCGGACCCCCTTTACGTAACGGGACTGACGTGCACCTCCCAAAAATCCTAGACGCGCGTCGAGGCAACGCAACGCCAACGCAACGCAACGCCAACGCAACGCCAACGCAGCGGCATTGGCTGTGATTGGTCCGCTAACTACATCCGCTGGAGACCGCTATCCGGTTTCCACCCATAAACACCGCCATTTAAATTTTTAAAAGGCTACTTTTATTGTTTGCACCTTGTTTTATTGTTTGCACCTTGTCGCTTTTGCACAAAGAAATAAAACACCAAGTTCTGAAAAATAGTGGATGTTTAAAGCCGGAAAGTAAACAAATACGCTATAACGAGGCTAACGATGATATGCGTCAAGAGTCTCGGTCGGTCGGTCAGTCTGTACAAAAAACATAGCGCCCTTTACCGGTGTGGCATTGAATTGCATTTTGACACGTAAACCCAACGCAGAACCATCACGGTCTCCAAGCAACTGCGTGGCCGTTGCGTGATCACTACGCGGAAGCATAATCAGGGCTTTAATGAGGTATGTGCTGAAGTGCATTCAGATGGTGGTGTGTTCACACTTGGTATTTAGCTCCATGGTATAACTCGCAAACTAAAACAAAAATCACAGAATCTTGAAATAAACTGGCGCTCCACCAAACTGGAAGACTCCCGCCCGGTCTGGCAAGATCATCTAAAAACATATAGGAAGGCCCAAAGCAGCTGATGACTCATCATTCATAGGGGAAAATAAAAACAACCCAGATAATATCTGTTCAGCACTAGGCTGAGTCGTGGATTACTACAGGCCTGTATCATTAGTGTCCCACCTTGACCAGTCACCTTGTCACATCATATTTCATTCCATGATGTTTCATAATAACTGTCTATCCCGATTTCTGATCTGCAGATCTATTTAGAATATATAAATAGCCTGTCTGGCATCAATGAATGGATGATTAATCCTTGATTAATGTTTCAGAGAGCAGGGAGAGTGTATTTCTGAGGTTTTACACCACATGACTTGTTGGGGCTGGGCTCAGATCGCTGCACTGCCCTCACCGGTGCTGCTTGAGCTGCTGTCAGGGAAGTTGGTGTGGCATTTGCAAGGAATCACAAGGGCCTTTCCTAGCTCCTCCTAGAAGATCCTCCTCCAGGTCCTCTTGCTTTCCCTCCAGGGTCACCTCTATGGCGTCATTTCAGTGCCAAAATCCGCGAGCATAAAAACCATATTCAGCGCGCATAAAGACCACTCTCTGCGCGCTCGCCGTCACTCTCTGCGCGCTCGCCGTCACTCTCTGCGCGCTCGCCGTCACTCTCTGCGCGCTCGCGGTCTCTGTGCACACGCTCGCTGTCACTCTAGCTGTGTTCGAAATCATTCACTCATTCACTCACTCCCTATCCCCTACATCGTGTATATGATATAGTGCACTACATCATGTGCACGATGTAGGGTACGACGGGAGGAGAATTCGGACACTACACGGGTCATTTTCTGAACGTGGTTACGTCAGCAGATGCGCCAGATACTCCTGTGACGTGAGTGGGCGCGCCGAGCATCATGTAAACATACCTGACGGTATAAAGATGTGATTCTTCATGGCGGTTGTGTTCCTTGGTCAATAAACTGTTGAAATATGAATGGTGTGTGAGTTTGGTTTTGTCAGCTACTGTTTTGTGTCCTCGTCATGAGCTGTAAATGCTCAGGGTTGCGCACAAGCTGTAAGATACGTAGCGCGTGCGAACTAACGCTAGTGGTCAGTAGCTATTTAGCTCGTAGCTAAGTAGCTAGTTGTCAGTAGCTATTTAGCTCGTAGCTATCGGCTACTTGTGTATCGGCACGGCAGCATTGCATTGTGGGATACGGGAGCACAATGTAGTGTACATCGCTTGTTCACTCAATGTTGCGGTGCATTGTGGGTATTTTGTCGTCCACTACATAGTGGATGAAATCAGCCATGGAGAATTCGAACAACACTACAAAATGGCGAACACACTATATAGTGCACTACATCCGTGATAGGGGGCGATTTCGAACACAGCTTCTCTGTGCCTTCTACGCGCTCGACTTTGCTGAGTTTTGGCACTCTGGGGGCGGGCATTGGATAGACGGCCCCGCAACCCCCCTCCTTTCTGATTGGTCACTTTAAACGCCTACTGTCTCCAGGTCAGAGCCAATCCGAGGCAGAGTAGGGCGGGTCATCATTGCGGTTGGCGGCCGCATTTGATGGCGGAATTGAGATGAGAGATTGCGGATCTCCATCACAATTACTCGCAAGCTGTTCAATAAATTCATAATTTAAATATCTGTTTGTTCCTCAACTTACCTCTTGTTTTTCTGACATCTCATCTCAATTCCGCCATCAAATGCTGCCGCCAACCGCAATGATGACCCGCCCTACTCTGCCTCGGATTGGCTCTGACCTGGAGACAGTAGGCGTTTAAAGTGACCAATCAGAAAGGAGGGGGGTTGCGGGGCCGTCTATTCAATGCCCGCCCCCAGAGTGCCAAAACTCAGCAAAGTCGAGCGCGTAGAAGGCACAGAAAGTGACAGCGAGCGTGTGCACAGAGACCGCGAGCGCGCAGAGAGTGACGGCGAGCGCGCAGAGAGTGGTCTTTATGCGCGCTGAATATGGTTTTTATGCTCGCGAATTTTGGCATCGAAATGACGCCATACACCTCACTTCATATGTCAATGATACTGTGGAATACGGTGAGAGTCGAGCTGGTGTTTCTCCTCTTGAAGCTGAATGTGCCTGTTCCTTTGTCAAGGAAGTCCACTCCTCCTTGGTTGGCATTGCAATGAAGGATGATGGCTGCTTTTGTCTTCTATTGCATGTATGGCTGTAACTGTGGTGTGATGGATGAAAGCAATCTTAGAAGAAAAGACCGCTCTGCTCCTCATTGTAATCAATTCAATTCAATTCAATTTTATTTATTTATATGGCACCTTTCATGCAGGTAAATGCAACACAAAGTGCCGTACATAAAATACCAATTTAGAAAATAAAAACAAAACAACAACAACAATAAAAACAACAACAACAGAAAGAAAGACCCGACCCCCCCACCCGGAACACACTCGCACACTCACACTAACATGCACGCAACTCAGGTATGGACACCACGCACACACACACACACACACACACACACACACACACCCACGCAATCAGAGAAACCTCAGATTCCTTTCTAATCTTCTGACCCCCAACCCCTCGTTTGACCTCCGTTTACATCTCAGTTAGCTCAGAATAAATGGGTTCTGATTGGTTTAGTTTTAGATTATTTTTGTTACATTGCAGGTGCAAATCTCATGTCGGTGTCAGGGCACCTCTGGCCTCCGTATGACTTCAGGTCCTTATGTGCACCATGATCACTCCTATAATCACTCCTATGCTGTTTTACTCTTTCACTGGTTCCAGATTCCCCCATGACCCTTCAAAGACCAGCAGCTACCCATCTATGTGGGAACCTGGGCTGCTCTGTGTATAAAGAGTCCTGAGATAACGTTGTTGTGATATGACACAATAAATAAAATGGAATTGAAATGTGAAACACAGACAGGTCTCGTGACATTGTCATGGTCCCCCTTGAACTCTGTCACTACTGTCTCATAAAGAATACACACAGACATGGCTAATACAGTTTAGCAGTGTAACGATGACATAAAACAACCATTTTCATTGGTTTGGTCCCCACTGGTGCATCTAAAATTCATTTCAATGGATACAGGTCAGGGCTGCACGGTGGTGTAGTGGGTAGCACTGTCGCCTCACAGCGAGAGGATCCCGGGTTTGATTCCCGGGTCGGCCCCGGGTTCCTTCTGTGTGGAGTTTGCATGTTCTCCCCGTGTAAGCGTGGGTTCTCTGGGTTCTTCCTCCCACAGTCCAAAGACATGCAGGATGGGGATAGGTTAATTGGTGACTCTAAATTGCCCGTAGGTGTGAATGTGAGTGCGAATGGTTGTTTGTCTCTACATGTCAGCCCTGTGATAGACTGGCGTCCTGTCCAGGGTGTACCCCGCCTTCGCCCAATGACAGCTGGGATAGGCTCCAGCCCCCCCGTGACCCTGAATACAGGATAAGCGGTAGACAATGGATGGATGGATGGATACAGGTCAAATTTGATCTGGAACATCCTCAATGTACAAGTTTGCAGCAGTTTAACAAAAGTATAACATTTAAAAATATCTTAATTTTTGTGTATTTAAGGTGACTTTAGTAAAAGTCACCAAATGTCAGGCTTAAATAATGATATGAAGTAGTACTTTTACAGGTATTTTTACACAATTTTGACCCGAACAGAGTTAAAAGCTACATAGTTCCTTATTTTTTTTTCTTTCTGTGCCTCTCCAGGGTTGTAAAGGAGTAAATGATCATTGTAATATTAATTACAGCATGGCTATCAAATTGCTAATAGTGTATTATACTGCATGTTGGTGTGTAGATGTGATCCTCCGCTGCAGTCTGAAGTCGTCTTAACCTTCACCTGATGCCTCCGTCATGATGAAGCTGTAGCAGGGAGCCTCCGTCACCCGTCAGTCAGGAAGTAACCAAGGAGACACGTCAGGAAAACAACTCTATTGAACACACAAACCAAACAAGATGGGAAATGGAATAGACTTTTGTTGTCGTGTGATGTTGTTCAGTCTAATGATGTTCTCCTTGTTATTAATCACACAGCTTTTTCATTCTTGTCACCTACTTCTGTGTTTTATTCTCCTCACATGTCTGTAGATGTTCAGAGTTGTACCAACTAACATCTCCACCTCCACCCTGATTGGATTTACTGGTGAACTCCAAAACCACCAACATCGAGGACTGCACCCAAACAAGACAGGACCAGTTCAGTGGTTTGGATTCGTGATGCAGGAGAACTGGGAAGTTAGTCCATACAGGAACGAAATGAGACAGTCAGATGTCAGATGTGTGTGGACAAGGTCCTGCTCATACGCTGCAGGTCTAATGAGGAAAGAGGTAACAGGTGTGTAGGTGGGAGGGGTGTCATGTGACCCTGACAGGCAAGAGAGTCTCTCTAAGGCAGGGGTGTCCGAACTACATTTTTTTTTTGGCCCACAGAAAATTCTTAAAATAGAATAGAATAGGGCCGACGCATGAAACTTGCTCTTTGACTGTATTGTACTTTTTCTTCGTCGAAGTCAAGGGGAAGCGTGTTTGTTTGCAATTAAACTGTTGCAGTGATGAAAGACTTTAACGTACGACGACACTATGAAACCAAACAACACTAGAAGATGCTACAATTGCCACTACGATGTAGCGCAACTCATTGCCCAATGTGGCAAAATTCTGGAATTCACCAACGTTAGCACGTCTAGAAACACAGTTGATGAGACGCCACGCAAAACCAATGATGACAAACATTATCTCTGTTAACTCTGAACAAAAGCAGATTGAGAACCAAAATGACGGTCAGCCATCTTGGTGATGTCTTTCATTATCTCAGCCAGCAAACTTACTCCAGACCTGCCAGATATCCTTCAGTCCAAAGTGCAGCATCACTGTTCCTATGAGTTATTACGCAGTATATGTGTTAATAAGCCCATTACTTCATAAATTCAGCCAATTGATAACATTTTCTTTTGTTGATACGTTCACAAGCCCAATAACTTATTTCATAACAAGCTTGAAATCTCCCATTCGCTTTCCCCCCCTTTATACTGGGCTGTGAAGCATATTTAATTACCGAGCATTGTTAAACTATTTTTCTCTATGTGGCCGTCAGTGAAAAAGGTTTGGACCTGAACTCGTGGACAGCCTAAGGAGGGCAGGTCTGGGGTCTGAGAAAAGACTAGACCTGATTCCTCTACTACAAAGAGTTCAACATATCCAGGGTATCTTTAGGTTACAAATGTGTCATTAGACCTATTATGATAGCGCTACATCAAGAGCATGAGTAGATCTGATTCTAGTTAGATTTGTGTATTCCATTAAATAAATGTGTTACTTCGATTTATGCTTGTAAAATAGAAGATACTTCATTCATTCCGTTGAGAAGATTATGGCATATGACAATATTTTATCCTTATTCTTTGAGCTTCAACCCCGGCGGCGCAAAACTGGGAGCAAATTAAAAAAGCATTAATATGATATTATTCAAAATGGTAAACAGGCCAATGGAAACATAAAGTACCAGTAGTAAAGTAACACAAGGCATTTCACTTGTGATTGCCTATTAATTTTTTATTTGCTCCCCAGTTACAGCTGAATAAATAAGGCTGCAATATTGTCATAAACGCCCGAAGAATACATCAAAGAGACACATTAATTTAATGTAAATTACACATTCACACAGTCAGTGATTTGTCTTTTTCATGCAGTATATGCTGTCTTGCTGTACTCTGGATTATGACTTTACCTTCTTCATATTTATGTAATATCATCTCACCATGGAGCTCTGATTGGTCAGGAGATTACGTCTGGCTCAGAACCACTGTAGTGGGAAGTAACACAGAGTAAAACCTAAAGTTACCACAGGTGTAAAGAATTTAGATAAATGTGTTCACTGCTTTCTTCAACAGACCAGTAGGTCGCTCACTGATTTACTGGTGCTGAAATGGAGAAACATGTGCTGCACTTTACACACAGTGAGCAAGCTTCCGTTACAAGGAAGTAAAACACATAATATGAAAAGAAAGGCTTGTAATGAAGCAGCAATAAAAAGTGTGGCAGACAATAGCAGAGCAAGTGACTGTGTAGTCTAAAAATATACTTCTACTACTATATATACTAATCATGACTCTAAACTGAAACTGTCACAATTATACCATTCGAGGAGTTACTTATTGTTTGCAGAAATGAACAGTGAAGTGAGCAGGAAATACGTTACTCAGGAAACGTACCATGAAGATGAATTACAATCACTAATCCACAAAGCTAGAATGTGTAGCTCTGTGTGATCTGTATGTTGAAACATACATACTGTATATACGTGTAGTCCAGCACAGCAATAAGGGAAACATGTAACACAAAATAATGAGTACTGTGACTGTCTGAATCTGTACTTATTCATGTTACTGGACATTTTGTAGAATTCTTCTTTAATAATGTGGCACATTCTTCTGTGGAAGGTCATGAAGATGTGCGGAAATACTTTCAAGGTCAAATATACCTTATATATATATATATATATATATATATATATATATATATATATATAAGAGCGGCTTTCGTCAGATTTTCAGCATCTCCTATGAGAACGTGCTACTTCGAATCGTAGCCCACCAGAGACCACCTGTGGGCTGGTTAGGGCTCCATATGGTGCGGTGCTGGATCTTGGGACCAGCAGTCTGCGCAGGTAGCGTATGGTAACTTCATGATTTTTATGTGTCACAGCTGAAATTCAGATGGGATGACTGGAAAAAGGTTATGGACTAGGTTTGGTGAAATAGAGTAGAAAAGCTGAGTGGACGGATCCTATTGTGTCTATACATGCTCCTGTGGGTTTAACTTCAGATCCAAAGATCTCCATCCAGCTCCAAGTCTCTGCTTCAGCTATAGAATCCACTTCCACCCATGGATCCTCTCCCCATTGTTTGTGGTTTTGTCTTTGTCGTTGCCTCCACACGCGCTATTGTTGGCGTGTTGATGTTGACAACCTCACATTGATTTATTTGTATTCATGAAAGCACGGCATTGTTCCTTTGACTTTCCTTTGCTCTTCCCCTCTCTTGGCGCTGGATGGGAGGTGGTGAGCCGTGACAAATGACTTTATAAGTGATTACGTTATTGAAATAATTGATTGTTGGGTTGATTGATCCAGTCATCGATCTCTAATTACAACTGGTACGGACCCAGATGCCAAATGCCCGAAGTCAAGAAATAACCCAGAACACCAAGGAAGATCTGATCAGCCTCACATGTATATTCAGGAACGTTCTGTTGGACGGTGCGTTCCCGATCCAGCAGCCACATCTTTGCATCCTGACACTGAAGACCAATCACAGCGGCTGAGACAAGTCTGTCCAGCCCAGAAATGTGGGATTCAGAGGATTCAACTGATGGATCCTTCAGAGTCCAACATATCCCAAGATGCATTAGGTGCCGGTGACAGTTGGACTAGTGGATCAGCAGCAGGGTACACTTGTATACGTTCTCTCTCTTCAGTAACAGCAGGTTGCTAGGTGATAGGAGCGGCAAAGGTGATGCGAACAGGAAATCCTCTGTAGACCAGACTCGGTTCGGCCTCGTGGTCGTCCTGCGAAGGATGGGTGCTGTATCGGGACACAGTCTCTACGTCTCTGTATTTCGTGGGAGAAAACGTTTCCTCCGCAGCGAACTGGCTCTCTCTGCTTATTATTTGAATTTCCAGATTAATCAAACGTCCAAAAATAACAAAGCTGTTGGAGAAAAGAAGATGATGCAAAAGCTATTATGTGCACAAGACTCATGAGGGATTGTGTTTCCGTATTTGCAGGAGGGTTATAAAGGAATGCTGGGGGATGGGGGCTGCATTCAGAATTACCATGGAGAAGTAACACCACAGGATAGAGGAGGGGAAAATACTGTACATCCCAAAATAAGCCTTTAACAGGGAGAACTTCAGGAAGTTGTGTGTGCATTATGACAGCATGGTAAATGATGATGTGGATCAACATATATGATGCTCTGGGAGGACGTTGAGCAACTTCAGGTGTCGTCGAACAAATCCTGTAGAACCTGAGCGGTGCCGCCTCATCTCCATGGAGACCTGAAAGTGTTGTATGCTGGAGATCATGAAGACCCCTCAGGCAAATGCATAAAACTGTTTCTTGTTTCTGCTTGAATGTTGGCATCTCTCCCATCCTGACTTCACTCCAATAACTCCACGCACTCTCTCTCTCCGTACACTCTCTTCCCTCCCTCTCCTCTGTGACTCGTCCCTCCTCCCACTTCCATTGACTAGAACGTGAGGTAGACAGCGTGTGCTTGTTTTCCCCCCTTGGCGCGTAACGCTTCCTCTCTGCAGATGTCCCTCCCCGTTCTGTTTCATTCACAGCGCAGTGCCAAGCCAGATGACTCATCCTACGGTGTGAAAGGCTTGAATGGCTCTCTGTGTTCATACCGGCATTCGGTCCCCCCCCCACCCACCTTCCCAGCTCGCCTCCCTTCCTCTGACCCCCCCCCTCAACTCCCGTCCAGGAGGCACCGATCCGTCGCTCGGCTCCTCCGCCACATGCAGATGTTGATGGACAGGAGGGATAAGTGGCTGCGACAAAGGAGCACATTTCATATATGCAGATGGAGCTGTGTGACAGTCACCTCATGTCAACCCTCACTGTAACCGACGGTTACTGTACACATCACTGGATGCCTCCTTGGCACAAAATGAGAGTCACCGTCCTCTCACAGTGAGGCGGGTGCATATATGAAAAAAAAAACACCTAACCCTAAAATAATTCTAACAAAATGTTTTCAAATGTTTTTTGTAGTATTAGGTGTCCTTAATAACACACTAAAAGTTTACCAAAATTCTGACCACTATAAAGGCGTCATTTTCAAGATGACGTCCAAGATGTGTAGGAAACCCTTAAAATAGCTCCTTCAATATTTGACCTTGTCAAGTAACCCATGTTTTCTGTGTCTATGAATCCATTGGTCTTGTCTCAATTGCACTGACATGATCACATACTTATGATTTTGTGAAATTACTGTACTTTTTTCCGAGTCACGCAGCAAAGCTTAATTCTGATTGACTGGTTAGGTCTATCATCTGGCTATCATGTGCGTGTCACATGAACAAAAGGGCTATTTCTCTCAAATGCCCCCTGGAAGTCTGCAAAATGGAAACAACAACACTCACAGACATTAGATTTGAGATAATGAACAATATGAACAGAAAAATGTTGCCTCTTCTGTCTTATTTATCGAACCACAGTGACCTATTTTGTTTAATGGCTCCTATTTAAAAAACTACAGTTAACCCTTAGTTTTTAGTTGTTTTTTTTTCTTTTACTTTTGTTCTCATGGTAGTAACCTGGGTTACACCTGTCTCCAAAGACATTGGCTCTTAGTTTTGACAACAAAAAGCACGTTTAGTAGAAAGTGCAAATTTCCTATGTGAGTTAATATTTAACGCTATGTTGTGGGCTGTAAGGCTCATGTTGTGCAATAAAAGTTCAGTCTGTTCACAAACATATCTCATGTAGTTGATGAAAATAACAATAATCATAACAAAGACAATATTTATATAGTCCTCATCAAAACAAGCAACGGTGTGCTTTAAGAGGCAGACATAAAAAACCCAGATACACATTTAATACAGTATAAATGTCAAACGTTACTAATGTGCAATAGATTATATGATACTTCCTCAACAGCAGATACTTGGTTATAAGCAGCTTCCAGGTGTGAATATTGCAGTCTCACAAGCTCAAAATAAGTATTACACCTTTTAGTACATGTTACTTTTTAAGCTATGATCTGATTGTTGCTGTACCCACAATGCTGTTGGGGTGTGACCTAATCGCCCCCCCCCCCCCCCCCCTGCTCTGGAGCAGTCTCTCTGGATTACATGATATTTATGTACTGTACACCGCTTTTTTATCAAATATGTGTGTGATCTACCACTACCACTTATAACATGAACCCATATTGCTTTCTCATGATACAGTCAGATAAAAGTATCAAACTATGTTAAAATGCACCAGAATACAGGGAATGCCATCGACTGTTTTAACAGGTGATTATATTTTTATGCACAATATATATCATTACATCATCTTTCTAATATATAATAAGGTAAGTAAACATCATAGGAGGGGCGTATTACTTAGTAATTAAGGCTTATTTCAGAGATCTTGCTATAAAGATATACATTTGAATCATCACAAATATTTGTTATTTATTTTGTCCAACACATTTATATCCATGAGAGAACAAACAAACAAATATCACTGTGTGACATCATTCCATTCGCTGTTCTTTCCCTATTCTCTACTTTTTTCCCCTTAATTGATAATAAAAATAACAATAATAATAAGAAAAATAATAATACATGTTATTTATAATGCACTTTACATCAATTCAATGATCTCAAAGTGCTACAGTGCACAAAAAGAAGGATAAAAACATTGTAAAATAATTTAATACTAGCATATTAAAAATAATTAAAACCAACATATTAAAACAGATAAAAATAGTTTAGCTAAAAGGCCTTTCTATAAAGATGTGTTTTCAGGCCCTTTTTAAAAGAATACACAGTGGCGGTTTTGATGTTTAGGGAGAGCATTCCATTTCATTGATTCCATTTCATTCTGATGACATCACTGTTTTTTTTTTCCTTCTGTGATTCCATTCCATTCTGATGACATCACAGTAACATCAAAGCAGTGGCTTTGATCAAAGCCCTGCAGAGTCTATAAATATAGGTGCAGTTACTGGACAAACACAACCTTTATTCAAGGTGTTGCAGGAAAGTCCAATCTAGAGATAGGATTTAATACAGAAACAATCAACTACAAAACCATACAGAAGGAGGACTCCAAGGTCAACCAGCTGAGGAAACATTTTCAGACCCAGGAGGAGAGCGCCCAAACCATGCAGAAGCAGGAGTCGAAGCTCGGCCAGCCAGAGAAACATCTTCAAACCCAGGAGGAGAAGACAGAGAACCGCTACGAAACCATGCAGACGCACGAATCCAAGGTGGACTGCCTGAAGAAAGATTTGCTGATGCAGGAGGCGCAGATCCAGAGGGACAACGAAATCCTACAACTCAGGAAAGACAAGGAGGATCTATCTCAGCAGCTCACAGACCAGAGGAGGGAACTGGAGGACAAGTTTCAAAAGGACCTGGCCAAGTCCCAACAGAGCATGGAGACAAGTATCTGCCTGCTGGAGACAAAAGTCCAACAGATGGAGGACGAGAAAAAGGAACTGGTGGACATGTTCCAAAAGGACCTGGCTATGTCCAAACAGAGCTCGGAGACAAGCATCCGCCTGCTGGAGAAAAAAGTCCAACAGTTGGAGGACGAGAAAAGGGAACTGGAAGACAAGTTCCAAAAGGACGTGGCTCTATCCTGGGAGTGCTCGGAGACAAGAAACTACCTGCATGAGAAAAAAGTCCAACAGATGGAGGACGAGAAAAAGGAACTGGAGGAAATGTTCCAAAAGGACCTGGCTGAGTCCAAACAGAGCTCGGAGACAAGCATCCGCCTGCTGGAGAAAAAAGTCCAACAGATGGAGGACAAGAAAAGGGAACTGGAAGACAAGTTGCAAAAGGACGTGGCTCTATCCTGGGAGTGCTCGGAGACAAGAAACTACCTGCACGAGACAAAAGTCCAACAGATGGAGGATGAGAAAAAGGAACTGGAGGACATGTTCCAAAAGGACCTGGCTGTGTCCAAACAGAGCTCGGAGACAAGCATCCGCCTGCTGGAGACAAAAGTCCAACAGATGGAGGACGAGAAAAAGGAACTGGGGGACATGTTCCAAAAGGACCTGGCTGTGACCAAACAGAGCTCGGAGACAAGCATCCGCCTGCTGGAGAAAAAAGTCCAACAGATGGAGGACGAGAAAAGGGAACTGGAAGACAAGTTCCAAAAGGACGTGGCTCTATCCTGGGAGTGCTCGGAGACAAGAAACTACCTGCACGAGACAAAAGTCCAACAGATGGAGGACGAGAAAAAGGAACTGGAGGACATGTTCCAAAAGGACCTGGCTGTGTCCAAACAGAGCTCGGAGACAAGCATCTGCCTGCTGGAGAAAAAAGTCCAACAGATGGAGGATGAGAAAAGGGAACTGGAGGACAAGTTCCAAAAGGACCTGGCCGTGTCCCAGCAGAGCTCCGAGATAAGCATCCACCTGCTGGAGACAAAAGTCCAACAGATGGAGGATGAGAAAAACAAACTGGAATACAAGTTCCAAAAGAATCTGGCTTTATCCTGGGAGAGCTCGGAGACAAGAATCTACCTGCTGAATACAAAAGTCCAACGGATGGAGTACGAGAAAAAGAAACTGGAGGACGAGTTCACAAAGGTCCTTGAGGACAACTGGGTCCTGGAGAAGCTCTGTCTGAACACGAAGAAGAAGAAGAGAGGAATATTCTTCTTCAGGACTGAGATCCAGGATGAGCAGGCAGAGCTGCAGAAGATGAAGGACAAGATGCATGAGAAGGAGAAGAAGGTGCAAGCCAAGCGGGAGAAGGAGGAGAAAGAACGTAAGGAGAAGCCAAAGAAAAAGGGTTTCTTTAGCTTTATGCACCGAACAAACAAGCATGAAAGCTTTGAAGAGTTGGAGGAGGCTTCTGATTGTTTCACTTTCTCCAATGTATCCTTGTGAAATCTATATAACAGAATACTAAAACACCCTTCATCCATCTACTTCACTTCTGTCCTTCCTCACCTCCAACCTGGTGCTCAGGTTTCGCCGATAATATATATATATATATATATATATATATACATATATATTATGTATACATAAAAGAAACACCCTTCATCCATCTACCTCACCTCCATCTCCCTCCTACTTAAAAGGGTTTTCTACTGGTTTCGCACATAATATATACATATAAAATGTATTCATAAACACACACCCTTCATCCATCTACCTCACCTCCATCTCCCTCCACTCTGTCCTTCCTCACCTCCTACGTAAAAGGGTTTTCTACTGGTGCTCAGGTTTCGCCCACAATATATACATATATATTATGTATATATAAAAAACACCCTTCATCCATCTACCTCACCTCCATCTCCCTACAACTTAAAAGGGTTTTCTACTGGTGCTCAGGTTTCGCCCATAATATATACATATAAAATGTATTTATAAAAAAACACCCTTCATCCATCTACCTCACCTCCATCTCCCTCCACTCTGTCCTTCCTCACCTCCAATGTAAAAGGGTTTTCTACTGGTGCTCAGGTTTCGCCCACAATATATACATATATATTATGTATGTATAAAAAACACCCTTCATCCATGTACCTCACCTCCATTTCCCTCCACTCAGTCCTTCCTCACCTCCAAAATAAAAAGGTTTTCTACAGGTGCTCAGGTTTTACCCACAATATATACATATATATTATGTATATATATATAAAGAAACACCCTTCATCCATCTACCTCACCTCCAACGTAAAAGGGTTTTCTCCTGGTGCTCAGGTTTCTACAATATATACATATATTGTATGTATATATAAAGAAACACCCTTCATCCATCTACCTCACCTCCAACGTAAAAGGGGTTTCTCCTGGTGCTCAGGTTTCTCCCACAATATATACATATATATTATGTATATATAAAAAAACACCCGTCATCCATCTACCTCACCACTGCTTCCTTCTCCTGGTGAGTACACCCCTCATTCCATGCCAACTCAGCCACCCATGTACATGACACCTCTCAGATTTAGCTGAAAAGTGGTGAAAATATGCCTTATGTTACTTAAGTTTCAGGTCAATATCTCAAACGGTTTGCCCATGGCGTCTATTTGAATTTCAAGTGCCACACCCCTTTTTGACACATTGGAATTTCACATTTCATTTGTTGGCATTTTTGGAGGCCCATAGATGTCTGGCACACTGACACAAGAAATGATATGTTGGAATGGTACCAACAGGGGATCTGTCTTTGGTCCGATGGCGGTGTGAAGATGTTGTTGACATGCTTCATGCATTTCACAAAAACATCACCATGTTCATCTGGATGTACAACAATGTTTCCAATGAACCAGTCATCATCATAGATCCAGGCAATGTATTTTTCCTGGCTGGAAAATGTAGTTTTGTGGATGATCTGACTGTGACTGTTCTGTCTCCGGGTGTTCTGTATCCAAGTGTTCTGAATCCGATTGTTGTCCTTCATCGACATCTGTGAATATTGTATCCTGTGATATTCTTTTCATCCATGTCTTATTTTTGGAAATTGGTATCAAGCAATGATACGATCCTGTTGTAGGAAAACAAGGTTAATACCTAATGGTACCTACGTAAATTGTGTATGTAAGGAAACTAAGGACGATATTAAAATATGTATATCAATGTATCTTAATCTACAATTTCAATACCTGCTCTCGTAAAAGGGGCACCATCAGTTGGTCAGACAGAAATGTATAGAGTTCACTTTAATGACTCTAATGACAACCTGGTCTCACAGAAATCCGTGAAATGGCCACGGCCCCTCCGTGAAATGGCCACGGATCGTTAACTCAAAATCCGTGACACTATAACGGAAACACCCGAAATTCCGTGAAATGACCACGCAAATCACGCCAACGCAAATCAATGCCACTGACCACCCGTGGTCTACACACGGATTGCCCCTATCAGTGACAAGTACAGATCTCACTCGATGGAAGTGCTTTCTGACTTGGAAACGCAACATTTGAAGCAATATTTAGTTCATTTTCAACACCAATATATCACCATGACCCTCACAGTTGTTGAAGGCTCAGCTTGTTGTCCTGTCATCATAGAACGTCAGTTTAATTCTGTTCCCTGAGCGAGATTGTGTGACAGAGACGTGGACAGCGACATTCCGTTATACAGACACGGACGGCGAGGTTCCGGTTCCGTGACATAAAAACGGACAGCGAGATTCTGTGACAGATACACGGACAGGGAGATACCGTGATAGAGACATGGACGGCGAGGTTCCGGATCCGTGATATAAACATTGACCACAGTTTGATCGCGTTTTACAGCTCGGTAGGATAGCCCGAACTCAATTCTGTAAAATAAGCACAGAATAGCCTATTCTGTCATATGAACACGGATCTGGACGTCCTCCTCCAACACTGACCAAGCGTCGGTTTTTGACGTGCTTTGTGTGAGACTGTGTTGCATTCCAATGTGATCCCATCCGCGGCGATATTTGAAGCTCCGAGCGAGTGCCCGAGCCGTTCATTCATTCAGTATTAACCCGACCACATCGCACACAGACGCACTGAGCATCCGTCCCATTGGCTAACGTAGTACCTGAATCCCGGAAGTATTCACCTTGCTGTTGCTTTTACAGTGATATCTGCGACATTTCTCAACAAAAAAACATCAGTGTACCCTTGTTAATTACACATAATTGACGGGTTAATTTTATGGGCAGCATTGTTCGTGTTTTTCCCTTCGATTCTGAGAAATAAAGAGATTTTCCACCGTTTTGGATAGCTGAGGTCACTACACTACCCACAATCCTCAGCGGCCGTTGTTTGGCAAATCAGTTTTAAACTATATTTTTTATGAACTAGAATATGAATGTGAATTTATTAAAATTGATTAATAATTAAACAGCAACACCTAGTACTGTTGCACACCACAGTCTATTTCCCACACCGGCTGAATCCTACAATATGAACTCCCAAAAAAAAACATGATTTTCTTACTGACGCAATATGACAGCAGACAATTGGCTTTTATAATATTTCTTTCTATACCGCAGTGTAATATTTAGTATTTTTATTGATAAATATTTTATTCCAAAAACGTGCCATATAACGCGCTTGAATGACGTCATCGTGTGCGACGATCCCAAGATGCGCACATGCCGTCTTCCATTTAAGCAGGTAAGAACATCGACTTTATGTTAGAGAAAATACTAAAATATAAGCCACTATAATGAATGAAAAATAAGCCGAAGTGTTGCTGTTAGCACCTCTAGAAGTGCTGGGTAGTAATTTAATTAAAACTGCTGTGCATTTGAGGTTCACTTTTTTTCGGTGTAATTTTATTTTAAGGGAAACTGCATAAAATTGAGTGATGAATATGAAACAGTTTTCAGAAATGTTGCCACTCATGATGTAATTTTAATGTGGTTAGCGTGGTTAGTGATAAGGCCTTTTGCCGTGCGGTAACGTTACGTCACTTTCGCAAGTCGGACGCCATTGGTCAAACTTTAGTTTTACACTATTTTACCAAATAGTAATGTTGTAAGTAAATAAATAAAAACACTGTTTATGTTTTATTGTTTTATTATGTTCTCTTCTCTCAACAGGTCCTGCAAATTTGTCCTCAAACAACTCTTTTTGTTTTTCTAAAAACAAAACAACCCAAAGGCACTTTGTCTGTTTCTCTCTCTGTGTCACTGTGCTTTCCTTTGTGTTTGTCTTATCTGTCCAACTCTCTGTCTTTTTGTCTCTCTGTCTGTCTATGTCTCTCTGCCCTTCATCATGTCTGCACATTCAGAGCTCGAGGATCTACTCATGAGTGTGGATAACCTGGTTGATGAGCAAGAGCTCAGTGATGACCTTCAAATGGTTGATGCCTTTCTGCAGAAAGAGCAGGCAGCTGCCCAGGTGGCACCCATGGCACCCATGCCACCGGTGAGGTTGAAGGAGAGAGACAGTGACGGTAACTTAATCCATGCAAGACCACGATCAAGCAGGAATCAGTCGAATGAGGGTCAGTATTGTTTTTGCATTCATGATATGTTAAAGATCGATTTGGCATCACTGTATGTTGGCTGTAGGGACATAGTCTTTAATTCATGTTAAAAGTTATGGCTCTGCACTTCGCACAAATATGGTAGCATAGTAACCTCTATATCAAGGCTTTACAATTTTCAATTGAAGTTTATTATACAACACAAGATTGTGAAAATAAATGTCTATTTGTTCTATACAAACATGCATATGCAAACAAACTAAATGATCACGTTGCAAAAATACGGAAGTACGAAAGATGACTTTAGGAGTCATCACTTTAAGTCTTGTGTTATGTTAACTGAAGTCTATTTTCAGAGAGCTGGAGGGCAGCAAGATCAAGTCTGGTTAATACCACAGTGGCACAAGAAGATGTAGAAATGCACATCTGCCAACAGAGCAGGAGCAATTCCGCTGATGTCCGTTGTCGTGACTGTAGACCGTGCCCCTTCTTCTGTGCTGAATGTGATGTTGGAATGCACACCAGACACCCCCTCCACAACTGAGATGCCAGTGCTGCAGGATACTTCCAGCCGTTGCCTCAGTTCAGTGTTTTTTTTTAATTGGATTCAGAATTCACCAAACATTTGATCTTGGCACTAAGAGTTCTCTTAAGGAGCACTAAAAGTTCTAAGTTCAGAGTAATTTCTTCAAACCTATTCCCAAAGCCTCTGAGACCAACTTTTCCTAAGGAGTGGGAGGGACTCCTAAGATAAGACTAGAGGGCGGGGTTGACCTCGTTCCTATGGATGACATCATGTTCATCCCTTCTATGCCCACAGTGATTGTCTGAGAGGGAATGAGTCACTAAGAGAGAATTTATGATAGAAACACTTCACTGGGGAAGTGAATGAACTGCAGCACTATGTGGGGTCTGGAGGGCATTTATCATCTGGAGACGCCAAGAACTGCACAGCTGCATTTTTCCCGTGGTCAAACAGCGGAGAGTTGTACCAACTTTAATCTGTGGTGATATTGGGTGGTTTTTATTCGTTGGTGATGCGATGGCATCCCTGACCAACTCTACCACGTTCATAATGCCATCTCTATTAAGGCCATACCTTTTTAAAAGCTCACTATGATTTAATCTCTTCAAAATGTTGACTGCAGCAGCCATGTTAGGTCCTTCCCGATTTACTCTTAGTGACTTTCCTCTCCTCTAGTCCTCTATAGGACTCCTAAGTTTTTATAGATTTAGGAGCTACTTTTAGGACTAAAATGCTTTGTGAATTACACTTATCTTAAAAAGTTGTGGGTGAAACGCCCCTCATTTTTAAGAGTTACTGCTAAATCAGCAAGTTAGGACTGCTACTATTCTACTCTTAGCCTTGAGATATTTTGTTAATACGGCCCCTGAAATCTGTCGGTAAAAATTATTCTTAATTCCCTTTTTTTTTTCAGTGCGGTATGTACCTGTTTGAACAGTTTATTTTTAATAATACCTAATACCTAGCCACATATGTTTGTGATAGCTTTTTATATGAAATCGTAATAAGACACAATAATGTCTATAATTAAGTGTGGGAAATTTACACATTGTTTGTTGTTTTTCAAGGACGACATGATCTCAGCTTGCCTGAGTTGGCTTGTGAAGCATGCAAAAGCCACATGGACTGCTAGAATTGAGGACCTTCTTCATAGTGACTACTGGCCGGCTACCCTTCACTTTATCACTATTTATGCTACGGATGTTTTCTTCTCATTTAATGAAATGAAAATGGCTGCTCCTGGACTGTCATGTCAGGCATTTTTAAGAATGCTAGATCAGCGAACTGTCCACTTTGGTCGTGTGAGTATTGAAGTTATTTGTCCTTTTTAAACTGTTTGTATTGTGTGTTGAATGCCTGTGTCCTTTTTAATTTGTGTAATGTGTTCTTTTTTTTGTGATAGACTGGGAAGATCTCAGCTAACAGCTTTCTAAAAAGTTTCTTCGAGTGGGAGGCTGTGCGTTATGAGGTGGACAGCATCTGCAAAAAGGGGAACTTCACCTGTCCTGCATGCAGCCCGGATATGCTTGCAGTTTCTGTGGATGGAAACCGCAAGCATTACCGTTTCAAGAATGCAGCTAGGTACTCTGAAATATTTATAATGTCAGTATTTGAGTTAAAACATAAGACATAAGTCTCTTAATGTGCACCAATTAACCTTAAAATATGAGGTATCAAACTGTCCCCTTGTTTTATTTAGATCTGAGGAACAGGCCATTTTTTAAGGTGTCTTCATAGCAAAGGATGGAGATGTCACAAGATTTGTCAACTATATTCACAGCACAACCAAACATGTAATATTTCAGACTACAATTATATATACAGTAATACATACATTTCCTTTTGTTTAGTTAGGTTATTCTTTGGACCATTTTCACTAATCAAATTATTTTTACATTGTAGGTCTCCGGAAGAGGTGTTTGTGGAGGGGAATGGTCAGCCGCCAGAGAGACCTCCCAAAGATCGTCCAGCAAGCTGGATGAGGAGGGACTAGAGCTTGCAGTCTGTCGGCATGGAGTGCTCTTCTGTGCCTCAATATGTACAGGGGAGAGATTTTTGCGTATCCCCTGTACTTACGACAAAAGCTGGCCAGTAGTACGTTTTTTTTGCATGGATGTGACATGCAAATACTGGCCTTACCTCCAAAAAGTAGCAAAAAGCTGCCCAGAGCTCCAGCATCTTTGAAACATGAAGCCCTTCCTCTCGGTATTTCATGCCAAAGCCCATGACTTCAAGTGTGAAGTAAGCAATTGTTACCATGTGACATCATCAGTTTATGTGGAAACCTACACACATCCAGGTCAACATTGACAAGTTATAACATGCCCTGTTTTTGAATGCGTTTTAACCAGGTGAAATGGAGTGGTGCATATCAGGAGGGGGCTGGACTGACAATAGGGGAGGAGGTGGAACAGGTCAATGCCTTCCTCTCTCGGATAGCAGTGACCGCCAAGCATATGTCAAAAGCAGGTGAGATGGCTAGATAATATGAGAAGATACACGGTATTGAGTTCACGAGGACTGGACAATATTTAAACACTCTTTAGAGGAGTGGTTGATTTTAGCTGAATATTTACGACATCATATTTTCTGTTGCAGGACGTACAGACATGCTGACACTCATTGCCATGCGCTGGAATCGGCAAAAGTTCGACAACTTGGCCACCTCACTGTCCCGCAGATACCAGAATGTAATACAATCTTTTTTTAAGTGTTGTTAGCAGTAGTTGAGGCTGTCGACTGAATGTGCACTTAATTATTTTTATTGTATCTGACTTTTTTTGTCATTTCTAGACCACAAAAGCTCTGGAAAACCAGTTACTGAACCTGAAGACCATGAAGGCTGAATTGGCAGTGACTGAGAGCCAGTTGGAAGACTGGGTCATTGATGTGAAGGAGTGGGCAGATGGTGAGGAAATTATTACTGGAGTTTTGTCAACAGAGTTTCACACATACCTTTATGTCGTCGTGATTCATGCATTTATTTTTTCTGTTGCAGATTTACTGATAACACCCTCTGATTACATTCTGCATTACCTCGTTCTCATGAACCATTTAGGATATTCTTATACTTTGCATAGGAGTGATATCTCATTTTGAAAACTTTTACTTAATGGGTTACCATTTATTCCCTGAAAAGAAGGGATGTTTTCTGTTGGCCTTCATTCCATATCAGAACATGGCAAACAAAACTTAAATTTTCAATCCATTACCTTATCATAATGGTATTTGGGAATTGTTTCTCAACCTTTCTCAAAGTGTAACACACATTTCCTCCATACAGCAACAACCAACAACACCAGTGATGCTGCTGCCTTGGCGGCCAGGATTGAGGTGCTGGTGGCAAGTGTCAAGAGATATTCCCAGCATCTCTACAAAGACACAGACAGCAACAAAGGTCATGCCAGGATCTGCCGCAAGATCAGGGAGGAGAAAGGGACCCTGACTTCTGTTGTGGGAAAAATACAATGTAATGGTTCCGAACACAGAAACTCTGTGCTTGGAAACCATTCTGTCAGGAGAGACAGCTTGGCCATGGCAACTTCCACACAGAGGTAGGTACACTAGTCTGTTGAATACTTCCAACAAATGTGGCACACCTTTAATGCCTCAAATCGATCTGCAACTCCATAAAACTTCATAGATGAATGTTGCTCTTTAATATGTATGAATTAACCCTCCTGTTATGTTCATTTGTCAGGAACAGCAATGGTGTTCCCGGGTCAATTTAACCCGGTGCATGTTTATTTATCCAAAGGATGTCTGAAACCAAAAAAATCCTAACAAGCAGTGTGAATACTTCATTACTAACTCCATTACTAATTATTCTATCAATATTTAGTGCAATGGTGTTCCTTACCTCTAACAGGAAATGGTTCAATTAGGATAATTTACTCGTTTTTCATAAAGAAAATACATGTTCAAACCTTTTTTTTAATGTTTCACTACTTTATTACTTTTGAAAGACCAATTTATAAATCAAAATAGTTTTACATAACTTTGAAATATAACATTGAAATTTTGTTTTACATACATGCACTGTAAACCAGAAATGAACCAAATCGCAATACAACAATATAACAAATATGAACGTGTGTTTATGTGTGTGTATGTGTGTGTGTGTGTGTGTGTCTGTACATCTACACAACACACGAGTGACATGTCATCACACTGTGCTTTGTGCAAATGAATTTTGCACATTTCGCACAGGTCATGCATGTCTTGACATCGTCAGAAGGCCTGCAGACCTGGCACCTCTTCCTCTTTCCCTCAGCAACAACCTAGAAACAAGAGGACCGTGATAACTTTACTATGGTGTCTTTTTGCTGCTACCAAGACACACACAACACACTCTCATACACTTATACACACACACATACCCCCCCCCCACACACACACAAACACACACCCACACACACACACTGACTCACCTCATGCACTGGTATAGTATGGTACTTGGTGCAGTCCTCTCCTGGATCTCCCTCACCATGGCTGCAGCGACTGGGGTCCTTGGCAGGTGCTGCTTCCATTGAATGTGCGGTGTCACAAACGCCTTCCCCAGCTCCTCAAGAAAAATGCACCTCTTGTACAGCTTCCTGACACATTCCAGTCAGGAAAGATCTAAGTCCAGATGACAAATACATTGTAGGCCGATACATCTATCATGTTATAAAAGATGACCAATGGCCAGCGCTCAGTCATTCGTTTGGTACTGTTACTTTGTCCAAGTTGTCTACCCCCCCCCCCCCCCCCCCCCTTGGTGGCATTGTAATCAAGGATCATGTTTGGTTTCTGATCTTCTCTTATGCTGATTTCAGCATTTTTGTGCAGAGTGTTCATGAGCACAACATTTTTTCCCTTTTTGGGGCAGTAAGACACCAGGGCTGTGTGTGTGTGATTGGGGTGAAATATGTCTCAATGTTGCAAAGAAAGAAATACTCTGACATTTCTGACACCCTTTTACCTCCAGTTTGACTGCTAGGTCAAATTGACCCGAACAGTATCTATGTGATATAAACATGCAGGGGGTGGTTGCAAATATGTGAGATGAACTATTTTAGAAGTTTCATACTGAAAAAATACTTTTAACTATTTTTCCTAGATCTTCAAACTTTAAAACGGGTCAATTTGACCCGTAACATAACAGGAGGGTGTTGGGGACCTAACCGTTAGGACTACACAATGCGGCCTACAAAAGCCTTCACATGCGGCCAGGACAAAGGAACAAAGGAGATTAAAAACTACACCGCCATTTTAGTTTCACTTCTCACCCAGGTGAGAAATGTGACGTCACAACAGGTACCCCCAGGTGGTCCCTGGGGAGCTTTATAAACCGAAGCCGCCTAGAGAATGCTCTCTTCTGCTTACTCCTCTTACGCTCTACCCGGGCGCTGGTTCCAGCGCTTCCATCGCAACACCACGTTGCCACAGGAGGCGACCCCTCCACCAACAGGAGGTGGACACGGCCCCGCAGCCACCGCTGCAACACGAGGAACCAAGCCGGTTCCTGCCGTCCAGCTACCAGACGCTGTCTGAACTAAGCTGACTAAATCGCCAAGCCGCGATTATATCGCCGTTCGTGGAAGAAAGAAACACGGACTGTTTTCTTTATCCGAGTTTGACCAACGAGAGGAAACCCGCTCCGCTCTCGCCTGGACTAAGCCGACTCGTCACGTCTCCCGCGAACGCCGGGACTCACGAACTACCGTCGCGAACGCCAGGACGGACTCGCAACCTACGCAACAACACCAGTAAGAGGCTATCAGTCTGGGCAGAGACATAAGTTATAGTGTAGGATATGCTTGTAATTCTTGTTAATGTGTTTTACGTTCTGATCGCGGACCGCCGAGTCCGTTCGTTCATGTGCTGCTGTATTTGAAGACTGATCGTGTACCCACGCAGCTGGGTTGGCTTCTGTAACAGTGTTTTCGACTAACCTCCGCCATATTCGCGAGCTCAGAAAGCCTCTACTATCAGTTAAAAGACCGGTCTCGCGGAATAAACGCCAGTTCATTCACGTGAGCCCGTGTGGTAGCGGCACACTTTCTGTCCCTCAGAAATATCGCGCGCGCATTCTTCCCCTCTCTTTGTTTGTGTCCCGCTAACCCACACACATCCTCCGCCAGCTGTTTCCAGCTGCGGACATTAAGGACATAGCTCCACCTCTCTCTCTCGCTACTCCATCTAACGACAGTGGCTCCGCCCCTGAACGCCGTGAGGAATAGCTCCATCTGGTGGTCGCGCCCGACCATATCTCTCTCTCTCTCTCTCTCTCTCTCTCTCTCTACACGCACACACACACACACACACACACACACTCCACGTGTGTGTCTTCCGTAGCTTAGTTTTGTGTGTTAGGTAGTTAGGTAATAAGGCTTTGTTAATTGCAGTGTTATTGATTGTGATCATTATTACTGATTTTAATAAAACTTATCATATTATAACTAGCGGTCTCTTGTGCTTGTTGTGTATATGTCATTGGATAACAGCAGGTTGTGAAGGCTAGTGCTTGAATTTCACGCCTTTTTAATTGTTAGATTGTTTTTATGCTTCTATGCCAATGATCACGATGATTGGCATTTGATTATAAAACCTTTATATTGAGACTGAATACAGTTTTAGGTTATCTTTTCCCTGATCCCAGGGTGGTGCCCCGTTTATTCATGATTATATCATGATAGTATATTAAATATAATTATTAATATCGATAATCATATCGACATTAATAATTAACTGTTGATAACCAAATCTGCTCCTGCTACAACCCCAACAAGGGTTAATGTATTGTTACAAATGCTTTCCAGATTCTGTCGACCTCAGGACAAAGAGAAGAGCATTCGACATTGTCATGGCGGTAAGGAGACTTCAGGAGGAGAAAAAGATTCTGGTCAGAGAGATGAACCAGCATTGGAAGTCTCTTACAACTCGTGGTGATTCCCTGAAAGAGCTGTCCTGCCTTGTTTCTAGGACGACAATGCAAGGTATGTTTTTAAATTTTACATCACATGAATGTACACACGGCTGATGATAAAGTTACTAATACTGGGTTTATTTTTTTCCATTATACTTTCAAGATTCCCTGTGGGGCCTAACTGGAGCTGGTTTGAAAGGTCTGCAGAGCACTACAGAAAAAAGAAGCACAACATCTGAGAAATGATGGCTCATGTGAGACACTACTACCTGCAAGTTTTGACTGGAGCAGAGACCATCAGCTTCTTGCCAGATGTTTTGGATGATTATTCTGACTGATTATTATTATGATAATTCTGATTATTCTGTATGCCTATTAAGTCCTTATATGGGTTATTATGTTTTTTATTGTCAATTTAAATCGCCAATAAAGTTCACTATTAATATTATTATTATTATAATATTTAGTATTGTGTAGCCTATTATGTGTATATGTATGTTTTTATTCACGTATGTACTATTTATTTTTTTAGCACACAATGTTGATTAGCACCATGAAGTAGCAGGTAAACCATACACTTTTTTTTAGTGATGTTTTATAAATCAGACATGCACAGTCGTGTATAGCTTAAATATATATAAAAATGTTTTTGTGATATTCTGTAAAATAATGTAAAAATATATTTTTTTAAAACTCCTCATCTTCAGATGTTATAAATGTGTGAGCTACAACAATAAAAACAATTTTGATGGCATCATATGCTGTATGTAGGTTCATATCACAATGACATCCTCATAAATTACATTTTATCCACCACATCAGCTGTCTGTTTTTGACTAGTACAGGTTCATGGCACACTGCAATAGCCTAAAATAGTCCACCATTTCCTTGAATATGATAAATACATATGTTAACTACAGTAATAAATCCATTTTGATGGTATTGTATTCTGTGTGTAGGTACATAACAATGACATCCTTAGTAATTACCTTTCATCCACCATATGGGCTAGGGTTAGGGTTAGTCTGTTTTTGACTAGTAAGGGTTCATGGCACGTTGCAAAAGCATAAAATAGTCCACCATTTTCTTGATTATGATAAATATGTATGTTAACTACAGTAATAAATCCATTGTGATGGTATTGTATTCTGTGTGTAGGTACATAACAATGACATCCTTAGTAATTACCTTTCATCAACCATATGGGCTAGGGTTAAGGTTAGTCTGTTTTTGACTAGTAAGGGTTCATGGCACGTTGCAAAAGCCTAAAATAGTCCATATTTTAGTTGTGACAGAGCTATGACGATGGACACACTTTATGCCACTGTTATTTCTGGGCAAGGATGTGAACTGACCAATACAACCTTAAACAATGAAATCAGTTGGACATTGTCTCAGTCCAATAATATGCCAAAATTAGTATTACATTGTGTTACATGTGATGTATCAGAGGCAATTCTTTGAACAATTCTAGGCTATGAAAAACAATGCACATGAAAAAACAGGAATGCAAAAATCCAAACTTGGCTTGGTAAGGCTGTGGCTCTTGACGTGACAAAGGACGAACTGGCACAAGACAAGGGAAGACGCCGACTTAAATACACAGAGGGATAACGAGCAACAGGTGACAACAATCAGGGATCAGGGATGACATCAGACCAGGGAACACATGAGGAAGGGCAAGTGACCTGAAACGAGAAGGGAGTTATTTTCAAAATAAAACAGGAAATGACAAGACAAAAACCCAAGACAAGACATTACCACACCGGCGTGACACTACTAGAACATTTTTCCAGGCTCTAATGCTAGAAAACACAATATCTTTCCCATACTGTCCATTGCTTTGGATTGCTTTGTCTTTACCTTCTGTCAGAGACACTCCTCTTGATCCCGTCCCAGACCAGTAGTTAATCAGGTCTGCTCTGATTGCAACGTTTTCCGGGTACTCAGATTGGAAGCAGTATTATTTAAATTAGTCCCATATGACATATGAAATAGACCAATATCTGGAGAGCAAGTTAAGTCTCATGATTCCAGATTGAGGCAACCCACAGAAGATTAATGGATTGTCTTCTTTTACAGTTTGTGGGTTTGTAGGCACTCCAGGCACTCAAATGTATGTGCTCAAGTGTTTCATAATATTTACCCTTCAAGTCATGTTATTATGTATAGTTTAACAGTCAGAGCCTAAATTGCATTTTAAAGGAATGACTGTATTGACTAATAATTGAAAATAATTCAATAATAGACATCACAGCAGAAACAACATTTTATTACATAATTTCTCCATTGCATTATTTGAAAAGTCTAAAAAGCAATTAAAAGTGTTTGTGAGCACATACTCAGCCCAATATGTAACTTTAAAATGGGAGGGTGACTAATGGTTAATGGTTAATTTTCATTATGGAAAAACTTACCACTTCTTTTATACTAATAAAATTGAAGGCATCAGACGCGACATCAATATCTCAAACAAAAAAGTTGGATCACCACCGTGTTCAGGCAAAAGTAACACAGCAATGATGGCAAGCTTTAATGCCATAGACTCTAAAACTCTAGTGGAAACGGTGACAAATCTAAAATCATCCACCTTCTGCCTTGATGCTTTACCTACCAACTTTTTTAAGAATGTTTTTGACTGCCTATCAATAGACGTATTGCAAATAGTTAATAACTCCATTCAATCAGGCAATTTCCAAAAGGCCTTCAAAACTGCAGTCATTAAACCTCTTCTAAAAAAGCGGAGCCTAGATGCCTCTATTATCAACAACTACAGACCGATTTCAAATCTACCCTTCATAATTCATCATTTTTTGTGTGTGTATGTTTATGTGTGTGGGTGTGTATGTCTCTGTGTATCTCTGTCTATATATTTGTGGGGGTGGGATGTTTTGGTTTCGTGGGGTTCGTGGCGCTTTGTTGCTCACATCTTGTTTTGTTTTTGTTTTGTTCGCTTTTATTTTTTGTGAGGCACTTTGTGCTACTATATGTATGAAAAGTGCCATATAAATAAAGTTTGATTTGATTTGATAAGTAAAATAATTGAGAAAGTTGTCCTCCAACAACTAAATCACTTCCTGGCTTGAACTGGCTGCTGCAACAACTTCCAGTCAGGATTTCGACCTTTTCATAGCACCGAGACGGCCCTTATTAAAGTTGTAAATGACATCCGTCTTAACACAGACTCTGGCAAAACTTCAATATTAATGCTATTAGACCTCAGTGCTGGCTGCACGGTAATGTAGTGGGTAGCACTGTCGCCTCACAGCAAGAGGGTCCCAGGTTCGATTCCCGGGTCAGCCCGGGTTCCTTCTGTGTGGAGTTTGCATGTTCTCCCCGTGTTAGCGTGGGTTCTCTCCGGGTTCTCCGGCTTCCTCCCACAGTCCAAAGACATGCAGGATGGGGATAGGTTAATTGGTGCTCTAAATTGCCCGTAGGTGTGAATGTGAGCGTGAACGGTTGTCTGTCTCTACATGTCAGCCCTGTAATAGACTGGCGACCTGTCCAGGGTGTACCCTGCCTTCGCCCAATGATAGCTGGGATTGGCTCCAGCCCCCCCCCCCCCGCGACCCTGAATACAGGATAAGCGGTAGAAAATGGATGGATGGATGGATGGATGGATGTTGGATGGATAGACCTCAGTGCTGCATTTGACACTGTCGACCACTCAATACTCTTGGACAGGTTGGAAAACTGGGTGGGGCTCTCAGGCACAGTCTTAAGCTGGTTCAAGTCATATCTACAAGATAGGAACTATTTTGTTTCCATTGGCAACTTTGTATCAGAACCTACCAATGTAACGTGTGGAGTCGTGTGGACGTGTGGACTTTATTCAACATCTACATGCTCCCACTAGGACAAATCATGCAAAATAATAACATTGACCACCATTGCTATGCCGATGACACCCAAATCTATGTAGCACTATCACCAAACGACTATCGCCCCATAGATCTTCTGTGCCAGTGCATTGAGCAAGTCAAAGACTGGTTGTGCCAAAACTTCCTACAACTAAATGAGGACAAAACTGAGATAATTGTTTTTGGTGCTAAAAAAGAAAGGTTTAAAGTAATTCAACACCTTCACTCTCTGTCCCTGAAATCCTCAAACACAGCCAGAAATCTTGGGGTTATTATGGATTCTGATTTACATTTCGACAGTCACGTTAAATCAGTAACAAAATCAGCCTACTATCACCTAAAAATGTAGCAAGACTTAGAGGGCTCATGTCAGCTCAAGACTTAGAAAAACTTGTACATCCCTTTATTACTAGTAGGCTAGACTACTGTAATGGTCTCCTTGCAGGTCTTCTGAAAAAAACTGTCAGGCAGCTACAGCTTGTTCAGAACGCTGCTGCTAGAGTTCTTACAAAGACCAAAAAATGTGAGCACATAACACCAATTCTTAAATCCTTACATTGGCTCCCTGTATGTCAGAAGATTGATTTCAAAATCCTCCTGCTCACATATAAATCACTACATGGTCTAGGACCGAAGTATATCACTGATATTCTCCCACTACATAAGCCTTCTAGACCACTAAGATCTTCTGAGACCAATCTGTTAGTGATTCCCAGAGTAATCAACAATCACGGGAGAGCATCATTTAGTCACTATGCAACAAATGGCTGGAATAAACTTCCTGAAGATGTAAGACTTGCCCCAACTCTGACGACTTTTAAAACTAGACTGAAAACTTTTATGTTCACCATAGCTTTCTGCTAAATCTTTTAATGTCTGCACTGTTTTTAATTATTGCAAATATGTTTTTATTCTCCTTTCTTTTTGTAATGCACTTTTAAATTTGCCTTTATTTTCTTTTAATTCTTCTATTTCTTTTTTCTTTTTTTTTCACTTTGTTGTATGATGTGAAGCACTTTGAGTCTGCCTTGTGTATGAAATGTGCTATACAAATAAAGTTGCCTTGCCTTTCCTTGCCTTGCCTAGAGCATGGTTTCCACCTTACTTTGACTTCTTTTTTTTCCCTGAAAGGGATGACATCAGAAAAAGTGACTAGTAGATATGAGAGAAACACGCATTTCTTATGGAGACAAATCTTAAATATATGTGCAATGTAAAAACCAGTCTTGGATGAAAATGTGTCGATAAAGCAAAAATGTAAAAATTGTACTAAATAGAGGCACTTACAAAACACAGCTATAAAATGTATAGACATACACAGAGTTTCTGCATTGGTGAGCTTGGATGCATTTAAAGTATTAAGTTAGTACAACAATTATTTTTAAGTATATCTGTGAATTACTATTATAAATGGAAATAATGTTATTAAAAATATATTATAAGAAAATAGGTGGGAGACATTGTTGAAAAGATAGGAAACACTGAAGTGGAGAATGTAATGTGGGTTCTTGAAGAATGTCTGAAGCATAGTCACTGGAAAGTGGGAACAGAATTCCATGACTTTAATCTAAAAATCAAATAGCCTTGATGGACATAATGTTGGATGTTTAAGAATGTTACTTTTTGAATTACAAAGATACATTTACATTAAAAGATACATTTACATTAAAGAACAACTTAACACTTGACTAACCTTTTCAGTGCTTTCACACATGTAATGGATAATACATGTTTAATACATAAAAACTACACTCTTGACTTCAATCAGAGACATTGAGAAGAACTATAGTCAAAAATGAGAATGACGCCACCATTATTGGCTGCATTAAACAGCAATGACTTCATAGGTGTGTTTCCATTAGGCTCGAATACCCGGAATGAGGTGGGTCTATCTCGCCAAAACGCCCCTAATTTGCATGTGAGTCGCTTGAGCGATTGTTTCAGCGGCCGTTTGTTGGCCCTGTGAGAGAGCATGGCCATTTTTCTCCCCTGAGAGAAGCTCAGTTGCTGATTGGATGTAGCTCTCAGCAGGATGTGACGTGTGGTAGTACAGACGCCACAACAACATGGCGAAGTAGAGCAGACACTTTTATCCAGTGGTGTAGTAGAACACAGTGCAGAAAATGATCTGTGCATGCACATCCTAGCACGTGCTTGTTAGAATGAGTGCTGCAGCGGCCAGGTTGGATTCTGACCTGCGGCCCTTTGCTGTGTGCTCTCTCTCTCTCTCTCCCTCTCTCTCTCCCCTCTCCCTCTTCCATTTACACACAAACGCACACACACCTTACTGCAAGTGGGGTGACAGCCTGTCTGTCAACAAACACTTTTACAGCGCCTCAAATTTTTAAGGTGGAGTGTTTTCTTAATTCTTTCATGTTACTTGTACATAAGTTGACGTTGTGAATCATACGGCACACCTTAAATCAAACTACAACTTTTCTGTTTTTCCCACTTTGAGAAAGAGCAAAACCAAAGAGCCGATTGAAAAAAGAAAAAGGAAAAGACACACGGTTCTGTCTACATAAGTGGAGCTGAGGTGGAGCCGGTCAACAGTTGTAGGTTATTCGGAATCAACATAAACGAGAACCAGGTGGGTCATCATACATCACCACAAACAACTCTGCAAATATTGCAAATAAATTATTAAAAGGCTCTCAAAAAGGCTCTCAGGATGGATTAGGTTCCAATGCTACAATGGGCTAGATGTAACATGTATATTTACATTTGTTTAATGTAGTGACACAGAGCCCATGAACAGATACACTATGGGATAGGGGTGTAATCAGTATTGTATCGCTGTTCTAGAACGATACAATACGATGCAATAACTTGAAATCGATAAAGTAACTTTTTTGGCCAAATATTCAGGGGGAAAAATAATAATACCTGGATACTGGACATTCAAGTGAGAATTCCTATTAGTTTTTCTTGTAAAGGAATCAGGGGTAAAATAATTATGGATATAAACAAATAAACAACATTTAATGGCAAAAATCCATCCATCCATCCATTTTCTATCGCTTATCCTGCATTCAGGGTCACGGGGGGGCTGGAGCCGATCCCAGCCGCCACCGGGCGAAGGCAGGGCACACCCTGGACAGGGTTGTCACTGCGGGCTTGTTATTGCTAGGGGATCATGCTGATGATGTCAATGAGCAGTGCCTTTGAGAGAGGCACTGACAGAGAGTTAATCTTTATTTACTATTGAAAGTGATAAAAAAAATACATCCATATAAAGTATTTTGTGCTTGAAATCAATGTGCAATTTGTTACTATCAATACAATAGATTATTTACGTTACAGGTTGATTTTATATTGATATATGTCCCCAGTTAAGGACAACTTGTAGAGCACCTATTGATGTAGTTGGATCGTAGGAATATAAATCGATACATTGATGGAGTAGATGAATCGTTACACCCCTACTATGGGATAATAAAGTATAATGTATTTATCTTGTACAAGCATGATCTTACTTTTGAGGAGGTGCTCATAGAGTTTCCTCATTTTCTGCATCTCCTGGACAACCCCCTCAGTGAGAGAAATGTGATGGACCATGTCCCCATAAATCGCCCCGTTGCAGCCCTGATGCCCAAGAAAAAGAATTGGGTAGCATCCAAGGGCATTTAGTTTAAAAACCTACAAGATATACAGTGAAGAAAAATATATGCATTTACACCCTGGCATGGCAAATAAGCATAACAGGAGTTTAGACATGCATAAGCGAGGCTAATCAGCACCAACTCAAGAGCTTCAACTTACTTTAAAATAATGTTAAATTACTTGTTGCTCAGCTCTTAGCAGTTAAACTTTGTACAATATGTCACAATATTTCGATAATTTATATATGCAATTAAGTTAAATTGTTTGTTTTACAGTAATGCAGTAATAGTGGTTTCAAATTCACTAAAAGTAAGATCGATAAATCAAATAATTATGTAATTGTCTGATGGGCCAAACCCCTTGTTAGATTACAGTGATTAAAACTCACGGATAGCTGGGCCGACTTTATGGTCCTGCTGGAGTTTCTGTGAGTCCCGACAGAAGAAACCCATTGACAGTCCTTCAGCTTTGTTTGTTTATTTTTTAATTTGTCATCCACTGGAAGAGGGCAGACACACTCGGAGCATGTCTTTCTCCCAAGGGAATTTGGGGCCTGGCATGAGGGGCACAGCTTTTTTTTGGCTTCGTCATTCTGCAAATTAAAGTGAAACAGAGGGTTTATTTAAGTTGTTTAAGGTTCCTCTTATCTTGTCTTATCGTAACTTAGAAATGTTTGCTGTCAGTTGATGACAGTATCAAAGACACAAATATAGTATGTGCTTTTGTTCATGCATAATAGTCTTGTTGCAATTGGGTAATAGAATATATAATATGCTGTCAATACTTGACATAGTGTGTAACCTTCCACATATATACATTCAAACACAAATGACAATTGGAGTTATGTGTGTGTGTGTGTGTGTGTGTGTGTGTGTGTGTGTGTGTGTATGTAATTATATAATTTAACAATTAACACCAGAACTAAGTTGATTTATCTTGGAAATCTATCTGTCTATCTATCTGGAAAACATTCAGTGAAAAAGTAAGTTGATTTGTGTTGAAAATTACTGTCACAGTTGAACATCATATCTTTGAAATACGGTATTTCCTGTTAAAGAGAGCTTATGGTAATAGGCCTACTAACAAATGACCAACAGCACTAACTAATATCTGCTAAATGACAATGTCATTTATATTATCTTAATGTCTAATACATTTCTATAGAAGGATTATAAAAGACTGAAATACAACTTTCAGAAAACACTATACTACACAATACTAATAATTCTTTGGGTTTGGGTATAACATCGTAGGCCCCTGTAATTAGCTAGCCAAGCAAGAAGCTTTCAAATGAACACACTTGCAAAAGAAAAAAAAATGATACAGAGGAAGTTCTCTTGATGTTTCTCTCTTTGTCTCTTACACAAACTGCTCTTTGGAGAGAGAGATTATTCAAGAGAGATTATTCAAGAGAGATTATTCAAACTTACCTGGGTCTGGCGCGTGTCAGCTAAGTATCCTCCAGAGAGTTCCGACATCAACAAGTCTACTACAATTCCCAAGTATTTTCAGAGACTCGTTTGATTATTAATCACTTTTAATCGGTTCACATTTGTTTCATTTTGAAATAAATTGTCTTCAAACAGCTTTGTCAAGCAAAGTGGACTAGCGTCCGCTGAGGATTGTGGGTAGTGTAGTGACCCCAGCTATCAGAAACGGTGGAAAATCTCTTTATTTCTCAGAATCGAAGGGAAAAACACGAACAATGCTGCCCATAACATTAACCCGTCAATTATGTGTAATTAACAAGGGTATACTGGTGTTTTTGTGTTGAGAAATGTCGCAGATATCACTGTAAAATCACCGTAAATGTAAAAACTGACAGCAAGGTGAATACTTCCGGGATTCAGGTACTACGTTAGCCAATGTGACGGATGCTCAGTGCCTCTGTGTGCGCCGTGGTCGGGTTAATACTGAATGAATGAACGGCTCGGGCACTCGCTCGGAGCTTCAAATATCGCCGCGGATGGGATCACATTGGAATGCAACACAGTCTCACACAAAGCACGTCAAAAACAGATGCTTGGTCAGTGTTGGAGGAGGACGTCCAGATCCGTGCGGATCTGGACGTAAGCACAGAATAGGCTATTCTGTGCTTATTTGTGTGTGTGTGTCACGGAACCGGAACCTCGCCGTCCGTGTCTCTATCACGGTATCTCCCTGTCCGTGTATCTGTCACAGAATCTCGCTGTCCGTTTTTATGTCACGGAACCGGAACCTTGCCGTCCGTGTCTCTATAACGGAATGTCTCTGTCATACAATCTCGCTCAGGGAACAGAATTAAACTGACGTTTTATGATGACAGGACAACAATCTGAGCCTTCAACAACTGTGAGGGTCAGGGTGATATATTGGTGCTGAAAATGAACTAAATATTGCTTCAAATGTTGCGTTTCCAAGTCAGAAAGCACGTCCATCGAGTGAGATCTGTACTTGTCACTGATAGGGGCAATCCGTGTGTAGTCCACGGGTGGTCAGTGGCATTGATTTGCGTTGGCGTGATTTGCGTGGTCATTTCACGGAGTTTCGGGTGTTTCCGTTATAGTGTCACGGATTTTGAGTTAACGATCCGTGGCCATTTCACGGATAGGCCGTGGCCATTTCACGGATTTCTGTGAGAACAGGTTGCTAATGACCACTTATTAATTAACAATTGATCAATATCATTTCATAAATCAGTCTCATTTCCTTAGATCATCCCAAGTTCTTGAAATAGGGATCTTTGTATTGAAGAAATATCCACGGACAACGACTTTATGCTTTAGGGGAATTTATTGATTAACTAGGGATTAAACAAAAGTGAATAAAACAATAACAGATGTAATAAACAAAACACCAATACAACACCAGAAATATAACTGGAAATGTGATTAACAGCTCATCTGGAACGTTTGGCGATAAAGACGTGTGTTCTTCCTAAGAATTTGGACTTCTAGTAAGAGGAAAAGGTGAATAATGGGATAAATGACCTCACAGATATTAGATATTAACAGACGCTATACTAAGTTTCACCCTGCAACTCGGTCATTACTGTTGAATGCGGATTCGGTCTTACTTTGGGACACTTCTTCTCGGCTTACTGAAACTCCAAGCGGTCGCTCTTCCGTCGGTGACGTAGACCTGAAGGGATCTTCCTTGCCGTTGCCCGAGGGAACCGTTAGCACCGATCTGCCGTAGTTTTGTAGCGGGCGTCCTTCTTTTCCGTAATCCGTCTTAGTTAAACAGCTGTCTTCTCCTCGAGTTCGGCCTTGGGTGACTTAGGTATAAGCGTTAGTCAATATGCCAAATCTTGCGGCCACCGGTTGAGTTAGCATTTGATCAAAATTGATTGCGGAAAAAGAAAAGCTAAAAATGCAAAAATGAAGAATCTAACGAAGAACAAACTATTCTAATAAAAGTAGTAAAAGTAAGGAGCTAAGAAAGGGACTAAATTTGAAGAGGGTAAGAGCAAAGGCGAAGGCCGGGTGGCCAGCGCCTGGTGGCACAAGCGGGGAGGCAAGAGCCGGGAGGCCAGAGCCCGGGAGGGAAGAGCCGGGAGGCCAGAGCCGGGAGGCAAGAAGCTGGGAGGGGAGCCCGGGAGGCAAGAAGCTACAGGTGTCTGTAACACGCAGCTTTAATGCTGACTGAGGGGGCATGTCCAGGAGGAACCCGTTCGAGTTACAGTCCCAAATCTTTGGGATTTAAATTGTTAAAGAAAACAAAATGCAATCCTATGACTAGAACGTTTGAACACCATCTTGCCGTTATGGTCAAAGTTGGCACATTGCATATAGTTCTTACACAGAATGATAGGTCAAAACAAATGAAACATGAACTGTAAACATTTCTCTGTACAAATCATTTTTGTTAGAGTTGAAAGGAACTTTGATCCAACACATACAATGCAAACCTATCAAGCTAGCCCAAACAAGTTTGGTAACTTAGTAAGCATTTTGTCCTCTGTGATGTGGGCAGATTAATGAGCAAACATATTTTCGTCTGACTGCGTGAGTGCAGTAATAAGTCCATTGCAATGATAATGTTAAGTTTTAGCATTTTGGTAACTTCTCTGTCCTTCGGCGTAGAAAGACAGGAAGGCTTATAATTCTTCAATGATTATTATGGATGGTAAACTAATGTTGAACACATATCTCATCCTTTTCTTGGATTGGTCAATGTGAACATGTTTTCCTGCAGAGTTCATGTGACCTCTCTCTGCATGCCAGCAGACCAGGTCATTAGTTTATGACTCCCAGAGGGGAGGAATGGGTCTTGACTTAGGAGCAAATGGTGAGGAAGAGATAAAGGGCCCTAGTTTCGTAGACCAGGCGCAGTTAGCGCTCAGCGCACCTGCGCCAAGCCGACGGGGTGTGTCCGCCTGGACTTTGCAAGTTTTGTGCACCGCGCAGGCTCGCGCAGGCTTGCGCAGGCTCGCGCAGGCCCACCTCCCGTCACTCCCACCCACGCAAGTGGGAAAGAGGGAGGAGACAAGGCGTGGACTGGGATTAATACAACCGATTCAGATCTTCACCAATCAAATGAGCTCTTCTCCTCACCGTTAGGGGAGGTTCAGTGCAAGATCCGTCACTTGACAACCTGATGACAGAAGCAGCGCCACTGCTCCCACCACGCGCATCACGCGCTGTGCGCCGTATCATAATAATGCGTGGGTCGAAACTTGCATTGCGCCGGCTCCGCCACCCTGCGCCGCCCTGCACTGCGCCACGAAACTAGGGCCCAAGGTGTTTACCTTATACTTCAATCAGGCTCTCTGTCAAACAAAGGTGTTAATCAGTTTCCAGCTGCGTTTAGGTGCCTCAAAGTCTGGTGACTCTGAAGGTCTGGTCCTCCTCGTTCGGGGGTGCGAGGAGAACTTGTAGATGCCCTGATTTAAGGGTTCATAAATCCTCTAACTGAGCCATAAAGCGGCCTCACATTTCCTCCAGTTTAGTCCAGTGACCTGAAGGAGAATGTTTATTCATCTGCGAGGGGACCTTTGTCTGTATATCTTTTAAAGGTCAATAGTTCATCTTTCGTTCGTTGAGAAGTCACATCCGAGAATCGTGGGGCTGTGGCCCCTACACTGTTACACAAATATGGGGTTCCAAAAGAGCCACCTCTCACCCAAACAGTAAGGAATGTTGATTCTGCATTCAGAATTGTGTAGTACACATTGCAATGAACTAACATACCCATTTTCAGCCTTCTATCACTATTAGAACAGAAGTTATGGGCCTCCAAAAATGCCAACAAATGAAATGCGAAATTCCAATGTGTCAAAAAGGGGTGTATATACACTTGAAATTAAAATGGACACCACGGGCAAACCGTTTGAGGTATTGACCTGAAGATTCCCTCATTTGGTAACATAAGGCATATTTTCACCACTTTTCGGCAAAATCTGAGAGGTACCATGTACATGATGCCCGTTTTTAGCCGTTTTCACATGGAATGACCCATTATATATTTTCATGCAATAACACTGACAAATGAAAGGGGTTAGCGGTACTGAGCCTTCACGTGGCAGCCCTGTTTTAACTAATTTTACAGTACCACAGTTTTAATTAATTTATTCTTTGTTGGAATCAAAAGAATGGTTATGAACCACAGAAACCACCAATACAAGGCAAAATGATACGAGAAAGGAGAAACATGCAATTACTTCAGGGAAATTGTACTTATTTTTTACATAAATATGCTTGTAAAAATTCACTTTAATATATAACTTGTAATCACTTATTTATCATGCACATATGCTTATTAGAATATTAAATGGCTCAAACACGTATCAGACACCAGTATTCCTGGTCTAGGAGGAATACAAAGGAGTAATGGTCATTTTAAGGACCTGGCGGTGGCCATTTTCAAAGTGGGGCCTTTCTGAGTATCACACTTTGGTAAACTTTTAGTATGTTTATAAGTACATCTGATACTACTATAATCCACTGACAAACCTTTTGTTAGAATTTTTTGGGGGTCAAGTCATATTTACACCTGACTAAGTTGGGAACAAAACTCACTGGTATACAGAGTCCCCAGGTGGAAGGTGTGTCTAGGATTGTTAGACTGACTAGTGATGTGAAATAGTTCCCCAACATAATCAACAGATGCATCTCCATCCATCCAGATTTTCAAAAGCAGTTTAAACACTTTGCTCAGATTTTATATTTGTATATCCCCAACTTTGTCTTTTCATGCTAATTGATTCCAGAACATGAGGTGCTCTTGCGGCAGGGACATCTCATCAAACCTTTAAAGTGAAAGTAAGAAGGGAGAGAAACACAGACCTCAAAATATTATTTTTCATCTTTTACAAAACAAGAGTGACCGTTAATATATGACATGAGTAAAATCTGAAACTAATTAGAGACAATCATGTGATGGGATCTGCAAGGCACCACATTGGGCCAGGGGCATACACACACACACACACACACACACACACTCCTCACTGCATCAGCACAGATTTGTAGATATCACAGTGACGACATCTTTCCACAAAGTCCTGGCAAATACTAAAAACTGCTTCTGTGGTGGTCCTGCTACAGTCAGTGCTTTCTACCAGGATGACTCACACACACACACATGCATACACACACACGCATACACACACACAAAGTGAAAACAATGTATGGTTGTGACCTCTACAAACATAATGTTAAGATTTAGTCCTGAAGAATGATTGGCGGAATTATTAAACATTCTGGCCCTAGTTTCGTGGCGCAGCGCAGGGCGGTGCAGGGTGGCGGAGCCGGCGCAATGCAAGTTTCGACCCGCGCAGCCTGGCGCATGGTCAGTTTGGCAGTTTGGTGGATCGCCTGCGCCAAGATGGGTGTGGCGGGGCAGCAGGGGGAGGCGTCACAGATTCAGCTTGACGTAGCGGAAGTTTCGTGGTAAAAAGCCTCGCCGAGACTGCGCTGAAAGCTCGCCAGCTCCAACCTGGTCTACTCTCGGCGCGAGGCGTAAATAAAGTCCATTGCAACTAATTGAATCAACACGTGAATTTATATACACTCAACAAAAATATAAACGCAACACTTTTGTTTTTGCTCCCATTTTTCATGAGATGGACTTAAAGATCTAAAATTCATTCCAGTTACACAACATTACCATTTCTCTCAAACATTGTTCACAAATCAGTCTAAATGTGTGATAGTGAGCACTTCTGCTTTGCTGAGATAATCCATCCCACCCCACAGGTGTGCCACATCAAGATGCTGATCTGACATCATGATTATTGCACAGGTGTGCCTTAGACTGTCCACAATAAAAGGCCACCCTTTTTGCTTTATTGGGGGTCAGGGGACTCAGAACCAGTCAGTATCTGGTGTGACCACCATTTGCCTCATGCAGTGCAACACATCTTCTTTGCATAGAGTTTATCAGATTGTCAATTGTGGCCTGTGGAATGTTGGTCCACTCCTCTTCAATGGCTGTGCGAAGTTGCTGGATATTAGTGGGAAGTATACGCTGTCGTATACGCCGGTCAAGCACATCCCAAACATGCTCAATGGGTGACATGTCCGGTGAGTATGCTGGCCATGCAAGAACTGGGACATTTTCAGCTTCCAAGAATTGTGTACAGATCCTTGCAACACGGGGCCGTGCATTATCTTGCGGAAACATGAGGTGATGTTCATGGATGTATGGCACAACAATGGGCCTCAGGATCTCATCACGGTATCTCTGTGCATTCAAAATGCCATCAATAAAATGCACCTGTGTTCTTCGTCCATAACAGATGCCTGCCCATACCATAACCCCACCACCACCATGGGCCACTCGATCCACAACATTGACATCAGCAAAGCGCTCACCCACACGACGCCACACACGCTGTCTACCATCTGCCCTGAACAATGTAAACCGAGATTCATCCGTGAAGAGAACACCTCTCCAACGTGCCAGACGCCATCGAATGTGAGCATTTGCCCACTCAAGTCTGTTACGGCGACGATCTGGAGTCAGGTCAAGACCCTGATGAGGACGACGAGCATGCAGTTGAGCTTCCCTGAGACGGTTTCTGACAGTTTGTGCAGAAATTGTTTGGTTATGCAAACCAATTGTTTCAGCAGCTGTCAGTGGCTGGTCTCAGACGATCTTGGAGGTGAACCTGCTGGATGTGGAGGTCCTGGGCTGGTGTGGTTACACGTGGTCTGCGGTTGTGAGGCCGGTTGGATGTACTGCCATATTCTCTGAAACGCCTTTGGAGACGGCTTATGGTGGAGAAATGAACATTCAATGCACGAGCAACAGATCTGGTTGACATTCCTGCTGTCAGCATGCCAATTGCACGCTCCCTCAATGCTTGTGGCATCTGTGGCATTTTGCTGTGAGACAAAACTGCACATTTCAGAGTGGCCTTTTATTGTGGACAGTCTAAGGTACACCTGTGCACTAATCATGATGTCAGATCAGCATCTTGATGTGGCACACCTGTGAGGTGGGATGGATTATCTCAGCAAAGCAGAAGTGCTCACTATCACACATTTAGACAGATTTGTGAACAATGTTTGAGAGAAATGGTAATATTGTGTATCTGGAATGAATTTTAGATCTTTAAGTCCATCTCATGAAAAATGGGAGCAAAAACAAAAGTGTTGCGTTTATATTTTTGTTGAGTGTATAGATTGTCCCGTCACATCTGACGTCAGATCAAAGGCGGATGGCACACGTAACGGAAACTCAGCCTCTCGACCTAAACATCTCCCTCTCTCTCTCTTTTTAGAATATCGGCATTGCTTATTATTATGATACCTACGCACAGCGCGTTATGCGTGTGGTGGGAGCGGCGGCGCTGCTTCTGTCATCGGGTTGTCAAGTGACGAAACTTGCACTGAACCTCCCCTAACGCATTAAAGGTGAGGAGAGGAACTCATTTGATTGGTGAAGATCTGAATCGGCTGTATTAATCCCAGTCCACGCCTCGTCTCCTCCTCGTCTCCCACTCACGCCTTCTTCTCCTCCCTCTTTCCCACTTGCGCGGGTGGGAGTGACGGGAGGTGTGCCTGCGCGAGCCTGCGCGGTGCACGAAACTTGCAAAGTCCAGGCGGACACACCCCATTGGCGTGGCGCAGGTGCGCTGAAGCTGACTGCGCCTGGTCTACGAAACTAGGGCCCTCTAAGTGGAGTGCTGCACGTATTTAGCATTGCACTTCCTTGTTAAACATGGAGGATATTACCCATAATGCAACTTCAACCACTAACATACATACATACATTTTATCTAAAATAGTTGTAATATATATAAGTTTACTTTGTCAAGGAGGATCATTAATGTGAGCATGTATAATAATAATAATAATAATAATAATAATACATTTTATTTGTATAGCGCTTTTCAAAGATTATGAAAGACATTAAAAAATCAATACATTTAAAACAAGTGCAGGCTATTCTTAAGAAATAAGTTGCGTTAAAAATATGTACTGTGAAGTTAAAAATGGTTAAAAAGATGTAATGTGAAGTTATAAAACCGTTAAAAGGATGTAATGTGAAGTTATAAAATGGTTTAAAAGCAGGCACATTTAAAAACAAGTTTGTGATGCAATACAGATTAAATGAAATAGTGGATTATTGGGGGTTGAAGGCAATTCTGAAGAGGTGGGTTTTGATGAGTGATTTGAAGGTGGGCTGGTCGGTGCAGGCTCGGATGTGTGCGGGTATGATAATAATTGTTTCTAAATGTGTACATTGTGGTTCTAATTCAGTGTCACACCATCTTGTCTAATAGGTTTTTAAGTGTGTGTCTTAAACCTTCATCCATATTCAATGTAAGGAATATATGATCGTTCTATTTACGGGATATGGATTTCTTCTGCACGAAAGCTCAGTCTCTATGCTGATACGCCCATGTTTGGTTAATTGAGCCGCATAATGCATCATGCTTGACTACCTGAGCACCCGCTCAGGACCTCCTGAAGGCCGAGGCACGCTAAAGGTTTATGGTTTAATGGAATAAACCAACAGCCGATTTAAAGAAGACTTATCTATCTTGAGTTTTAATGCAAATTGCTAAAATGACAAACTTGAAAAGATGCACGGATTGGGCAAATGGGAGATGTAAATCACATGACATGAGATTCAAACATTTTACTTATTAGAGCTTAGGAACTGCATGTAAATTATTAGGTAGTCAGAAAAGGGGGTGTACGTAAAGGGAAGGTCACTTGATAACCCCTGATTTATTTTACTTCCATGTTCCCCTTGCTGATAAATAGTAACAAATACAATACAATTATGAAAAAAAATCCATACAATCTAAAATTAGTTATGCTTTTCCTCTTTTAATTGGAAGGATATATATCCTCGCCCAATCATTTACATACACTCCCTTTCTACACTGGAAAGCATCTGCAGTGTTCCTCTTTGTCTGCACACACACACACACACACACACACACAGATGCAACGTGTCTGCCTGTCACATGTTCATGTCAGTGTGTAATTGTAAGAACATAGAGTACAAGTCAGTGGGTGTGAACAGCAATCTGCACTTAGGATGCCTGAGTGTGTGTGTGTGTGTGTGTTTGTGTGTGTGTGTCTTATAGACCCTTGTGTACAGTAACATACTGTGCTCTGTGTTTGTTTGTGTTGTGGAGTTCTTCCTATTGTACCGTGCAGATTCTGAAATGATGGATCGCCCACCAGCAGCAAACTCACGTGCACTCTCACTATCTGCCGTGGTTTTAATAACATAAACTCACACCAGTGCCCTTACATAAAACCTAATATTAGATTCAGAGTATTACTTCTTCTTCTTCTTCTTCGCGTGGAAGGTGTGTGAGAGGAAGAGCTGAGAGTGAAAGACTGTTCTTTACATATTGTTCGTTTTTTGTCCTTTGGGCTTTAATGGCCTATTGGTTGTGGGTGTATTAGTTGTTTGGGTTTGTGTTTTGGTGAGTTTTATTTCAATTCACGGTAGTTTTGTGGGTTTTTCCAGCCCAGCCTTTGTCTGGTTGGAGGGCCACGCAGACGCCGGTTGCGGAGGCACGGCATCAAGACTGGTGCCGGCTCTCCGTGCAGCGTGGAGGAGGTGGCGCTGGCTGTGGGGGAGATGGTCGGGCACAGTTCAGTGAAATCTGCCGCCCGCGTGAATAAGGCAGTGGTTCTGTTTTTAGAGAAGGTGGAGCAGGGAACACGCTGGTGGAGACGGGAATCACCGTGAACGGGCTGTTTGAGCCGCTGCTGATGCTGACGCAGCCGGCGACTCGGATCACCCTGTCAAATGTACCTCCGTTTATTAGCGACGAGTTCCTGATCAAAGAGTTGTCTCGCCACGGAAGAGTCATCTCATCGATTAAGAAAATGCTGTCGGGGTGTTAGTCGCCTCTGCTGAGACACGTCGTGTCTCATCGCAGACAGCTTTTCATGATACTGAATAATAAAACGGAGGAGTTCAGTTACCGCTTCATTGTGCGTGTAGACGACTTCGATTACACACTGTTTGTCACCTCTTCTCTGGCTAAATGTTTCGGCTGTGGTGAGGAGGGACATTTGGTCAGAGCCTGTCTGAACCGGGCCAAGCCCGGCCCGGCCGGGGTGACGCTGGCTAACGCCACAACGGTTAGCCGGCGCAGCAAGGGTGAACTGGAGTAAAAGTGAAGCCCTTGCTGCGGGTGGATGGTGTAACGGCCTTCCTGTTTTCCCACAGAGGCTAGCCTGGAGAAGAGATGGTCTTAAGTACCTTGGTGTCTTCCTGGGGAATGAAACGATGGTTAGAAGGAACTGGGAAGACATCATGGGAAAAGTCAATGGAAAAATGAATGCGTGGAAATGGCTGCTCCCTCAGATGTCCTTCAGAGGTAGAGTACTCGTACTTAATAATCTTGTAGCCTCACTGCTGTGGCACCGCCTGGCCTGTTTGGATCCCCCATCAGGTCTTTTATCCCAGATTCAGGCAAAAACTTATTTTGGGATGGGTTACATTGGGTGCCACAGGGGGTGCTTTTTTTACAGAGAGAGGAGGGGGGACAGGGCCTCATCCACTTGGCCAGCAGAACCGCAACTTTTAGAATACAGTTTATACAGAGGTTTTTAACAGGACCTGCAAATCTGGTGTGGAGGGAAGTGGCCAGCTGCATCCTGAGACGCGTGAGTAACCTGGGATTGGATGCTGCACTGTTTTTAACTGATAACAATTTTTTAAAGTTAAAGGGCCTACCTCCGTTTTATCAGGGTGTTTTTAAATTGTGGGCCCTGTTTAGATGTAGCTCTAGGAAAAGCTCTAACTCTCTTTACTGGTTGTTGAAAGAGCTGCTGGTCTATGGAGCCAGGCTGGACGTCTCCAGCGGAGCCACGCCTGGACTAACGGCAGCCTTGCTCCGGGAAAAGATCCTGGTCCTGGAGCAGGTGGTGGACGCTGCGGGGCCAGAGCTGACTGACTCCCAGGCTGTGAGCTCCTTGCTGGGTTTCCAGTCCACCAGGATGGTGGTGAAGGTCCTGCAAGCGTGGTGACAGAGGCTCACTGGAAGTGAAAGGGTCCTAATGATGGAGTATGGCTGTGGGACCAAAACCCAAGGATACAGATCCCTTTCCAGAGATCTCGGTGACCCCCCAGTTCGGAGAGGCAAGCGGGCCTCTCCTCAAACAACCAGACACACTCATCCTGCAGGCCACAGACACGAAAACCATCTACAAGAACTGCGTGAAAGTGCTGAACAGGAGAGGACTGAGTGGCAGAGCGCCCTCTGCATGGACTGATAGACTGGGGGGAGTGGGTCCACAGTGGAGGGTTTTATACAAACCCCCCCTCAGGAAAGGCACAGCTGACCTCCAGTGGAGAATTTTACACGGTGCCATTGCCACGAATGCTTTTATCTCTGTTGTTAACCATGATGTGTCGAACCAGTGCCCTTCTGCCACCTTCGTGAAACAGTGTTTCATGTTTTTAGTGAGTGTACGAGACTCATTGAGCTCTTCACTCTTTTAACAAACGTTTTTAACCTTTTTAAAGAAACCTTTTGCAAAGCAGTGTTTATCTACAGTGTCAAATATAAGAAAATGAACCAAAAGAAATGGCAGCTACTGAACTTCATGCTGGGGGAAGCGAAGCTGGCCATTTACGTGTCCAGGAAACGCAAGTTAGAGAACGGAGTGGGTCAGGAGGCAGCCTCAGTCTGGCGCTGCAATGTAAAGTGCAGACTGAGGCTGGAGTTCAGGTTTTATAAAATGATTCACGACTTGGACAGTTTTAAAAACATCTGGTGTTACAACAATATTCTTTGCACTGTTTTTAATGATGACCTGCAATTTGCACATTTTCTATCTGAGTAGTGGTTTTAATTATATATATATATATATATATATATATATATATATATATATATATATATATATATATATATATATATATCTTTTTTAGCTATGTATATATAAAAACTAACATTGCCTTTAACCACTGCAGCACTTTAGTGAAACTGTAAAATGATTCATATGTAAATAAAGTGTGTTTGAAAAAAAAAAAAATCTTCTTCTTCTCTTCTGTTTCCATTATCTCTGCCTGGAGTACTTTCCCTCCAATCAGCCTGTTTCCCCTCCTTTCCTTTTCCACTCCCCCTCCCCACCGTGTGCAAAAATGGATTACCTGGCGGTTTAAATTGTTTCTAAAATGTATTTCTTTGAGCTCAAATTGAAGCTCTGCAGTAGCTAGAAGATTATAATACATATGAAGGGGGATTTATTGTCTGCAAACATATGCACATGTACATGTTGTGTACATGCAAACAGTTTTGCAAACTGATGCGCACACACACATTTCTGCTCCATTCAGTTCTGCATCCTTTTGTCCCTCGATTAGCTCAATGACAATAAAAGCTAGGACAAGGCACACACACACACACACACACACACACACACTGACCAAGTGCTGCTTCACTCAATCATGGTCCATCTCTCACGCAGACACTTGAACACAAGCACACACACACACGGAAGTGAAGCATCTGAGCATCACATTAGAAATCCATTTAACTTTGTGTCTCATTTCATTCACGTTCTCTCTCTCTCTCTCTCTCTCTATGGGTGTGGGTGGGAAGGGTACATTTCTATTAATTCTGCATGGAGGAGAGGATGCACGCACGCACGCACACACACACACACACACACACACACACACACAGGTCCTATTAAACTAAGTGCAATAATAAAGAAAGCTGTGTTGTGGAATTATTCATGTGCGTGTCCTCCCTGGTCTGAGCAGCCCATGTGGGGGAGAAGGAGCATCATGATGATGGCAGCCGGTTAGCATGCAGCTAAAGAGGACGACTGACAGCTCAAAGGTCATTATTTCAGGCTGAGGCTGTGATGGAAACATCTAAAGTTGGCTTTGATATGATGGCATTTTTCTTACTTAAAAATGAAAATGAAGAGCATTTCGCTGGTTAAGGGATGCTGCTGGTGGCTAACAGGACCAACCCTCAGTGACTGTATACAGGAAGTGGACGTAGTCATCATGACATCACACATCGGTTGTTGGACGAAGGCTGTTTAGTATTTTGATCATTGTCATCTTGGATTTTTTTGTAACCAGTGAAGGAAGTGACCATATTTGGACTGAGGAGGAGCGACGGGTGGATCTGATGAACACAAGCAGCAGAGTAGCACCTTGCTGGATCTGGATCAATCTGGATTCTGGTGTGAAGCTACTAACAATGTTAGCTTCATAATTCAAGGTCAACTTTATTAGTAGCTAACGACATTGGTAGATTGGTAGTGATGTAAGTGAGGGCGTGGTAGCGTCCTGTCAATCACATGGTAGCCACGCCCCCTATATTTGACTCTAAATGGACCATCATGTTTAAAATGTTTACTGAGGTCATACATCAAGAAAGAAGTAGGGTCTTTTTCTCATGAACTTCCATGCAATCAGGCTTCTTCGTTGCCCCCTGATGGCCAGCAGTGAGAATGCAAGTTTAAGGCACTTCAGCTGGGCTTCACTTTGCCGCCTGGATGCTACTTTCTGTTGTAAATTGTTAACAACTTGTGTGCTTTCTTGAACCACCCAACAATTTTTCAGGAATGACTGAAAAGTGAGTCAAATATATTTGTCCTTACACAAGAGCAGTACCGATAAAAGAACAAAAAATGTAAAGTTTATATTGATTTGTGTTACAAAAGGCTGTGATAACTACGATGCTAACAATCCCCCAAAAATGACAATATGAGCTTTGCAGGAAAGAAGGGAGTCTGTGCAGTAAATCCTGTGCTCAGCTGAAAATGTGCAATAATCTATGTGAGAGCAGTGATCATGCTGCTGTCAGAGAGGTCAGAGGTCAGACGTCTCTTCTCTGACTGCAGTGATGACAGAACACTACAGCATGTCCCTGTGCATCACAACTCTCCCTGACTGTCTTTAGACACTTACAACAGACGTAGAAGCCTGCCGGTCCCCGTAGCAGCTGATGAATAATTACAAGCTGTTTTCATGAATAAACTAGAAAAGATGCTAAGGGGAAACATTTGTAGTAAGGTCATGAAATCAGGAAAAGCCGCTTTAATATTCTGCTACGGAGACGCATCATCGCACGATCTTTATCGATCTCTGTGGGGAGGAATAGTCTCTGAACTGTCCCGATCTCATCGTCCGCCGTCCCGCGTCCTCGCGCTGGGTTCGCACGTCAGCTGACCAACAGGTGGGAGCTCAGCGTTAGATTTAGATTTCAAGCCCCCCCAACCTTCCCCTGCATGCCGTTACACTGTAGCGTCTTCACATTCTGCCAGTAAACTTTGCTCAAGTAATTTCACTTCAAAGATACCAAGGCCGTGACCAATTTTCCTTGCTTGCCTCAGATTCCCTTCTCGACGAGAGTAATTACACACAGATTTAATTAATGTGGGAACAGGAAGGGAGGAGTAGGGAGGTCTTTGAACTGTATGTTTGGAGGAGACGGGGAACAAGATGGGAAAGAAATGAGACTTGGAGTGAGAGATTAGTGAGAGAAGGAAGATTCCGGTATTTTAAAAATGTGAATGTGCCGGCGCTTCGGCCAAACACCTCTGGTGGGTCTGTGATAGCTCGACGTCTCTTTTATCCTTCTGTCCCTTCTTTATCATCAAGTTTAATGTGTCCCATCTTGGCCTGCCTTCGCTCTTTCTCTGAAGCCCCTCTGGGATGTTAGCTTCCCTCCCGTCTTCTTCCTCCTCCCTTGTTTCCTTTGCGCTGCGGAAGAGAGGGGGGGCAGACGGCACGAGACAACTCCTCGGTGCTGCGTCAGCACCGGCCGCCTCTGGAGAATAATAAAACGGTCGGGATAATTCAGCACTGACGAAGGGCTAATGAGGGATGGAGATGCGAATGAGGGGGAGAGAGGGGGGAGGCGGGTGTGGCCGGAGGGAGGGGGTCGACGGGTGCAGGTGGTCTGTCATTAAGGTGAGACCGCACCATAAAATAATTATGACCGTGACGGCCCATCATGTGTGATCTTCCCTCCAGCAGCCAGAGAGAGGAAGCTGCTGTCGTCACTTGCTTTTATGTCTATTTGCCTTTTCTTTAGATGCAATATGTTGACCTCTCAGGGCCACCGTAGCCCACTAGTGTTTAACAGAAAAGGGTGTAAATGCAGCATAGTTTGCAGATTATTCATCAACAGCTTATCAATAATGCATCCACATCCTTAATTACGAAACTTTACTCTAAGAGACATTGCAAACACTTGAAAGATGCAGATTTTTTTTATTTTCACAGATAAAAAAGGGAGAAAAATAGTCCTTACTTTGTGTTTCAGCTGATTTTAAATACAGGAGAAAAATATTTAGATCACTTCATTTTCTCGCCTGCCTCTCAGGCCTTCTGTAGTTTTCTCTCTGAGATATCTTGTGACAGATTGTTTGATACGATGAAAAACTGCTATATAGACGTTGTGGTGAGACGGTGCTGTTCCCACTGTAAAGAATGAACCTCTGAACCTCAACTTTTAAGCCAAAATGGACAAGCAGGCTTTAAAATGCTTCACATTTTCTGCTGAACAGAAATCTTGGGGCATTGATAAAACTTCCACGTCCGTGCTCGTATGTAGCAAATTAGTGTGTACCATCTGCTAGCAGCATATTTGTTAGTAATGCCAGCGCAAGTAAAAGTGAGAGCAATCATATTGTATCTCTAATGCACCACTCCTTTTAAACACTGGGAGTTACTTTAAAGCTAGTGTGGCTGAAGAGGTGACACACACACACACACACACACACACACACATTTGTCCTTGTGTCACCATCCTGATTCCTTCATCTAATGTGAATTAGTCACTCAGAATGGAAAGGAAATCTAAATAATAAAACAACAGGTGACGCTCTGTCTTGATATCCTTTCTCATTAATATGGAAACACACACACACACACACACACACATTCTGCATCTGACGCCAACAGCAACGTCTGCAAAGTTGAAAGGAGGAGAGAGAAGGAGGCAGAGATGTTGATCAATAAAAGTAATTGTGTCCAAAGACAGACATGACCGCCAGCGTTACAATCAGCAGGGACGTCATGGAGCGAGAGAGAGAGAGAAAGAGAGAAAGAGAGATAGAGAGAGCGAGAGAGAGAGAGAAAGAGAGAGTCGGGGAGGAGAGGAAGGGAGGAGGTTTGTATGAAGATTCATTGTTTAAACCCCCCCCCTCTCTCTCTCTCTCTCTCTCTCTCTCCACACACACACACACACACACACACACACACACAGAGACACACACTCTTAGATCTTCTAGACGACAGGCCCAGAACGAATGACAACAGAAAACAAGTGCTTGTGTGGATCCAGAGGAGCAGTCAGTGTGAGGAGGACGTAATCAGCCAAACACTCTGTTTCTTCTTCTCTCCTCCATCCCCACACGAGGAAACGACTTGACGACGGAGGATTTCATTCTGGCCGGGCCACAAAGTCAACGATATCGACTTTGCGGTGTCACGAATCGATGAGCGCAAAACTAATGTTGGCGTCTCTGCCACACGTGGGAGCCAAACACACGGGCCTCGTTTGTCTAACGCATGCATACCTTCAATGGAAATGTGCACCAGTGGTATTTCACAGCTGCTCACACGTGTCACAACATTGGCTGAGGCTCCAGGTGGCGGAAGGATGTAAAGCAGAGTTGACCTTTGACAGAACCTGGATTCCTTTCTATTAAAAAAAGTTTGGTCATCGGCTGCTCCTTTTGTCCATTGTCTGAGTGACAGGGATAGCCTTTCACAATTACTGTCATGTGACCAAAGCCTCCAGTCGACACTAAATAAACACAAAGACGTTAAGTCGAGAATGTCATACTGGGATGTGGATCGGCCGTAGTCACCGTCCCAGAAACACCAGCTTCTGCTGTAGTGAAGCTCATGCTAATGTTGGCGTGTTGACAGCAGGTGGCGACCTCCGGGTCTGAAAAGTGACATTAAAGGCACAGTAGGTCACTGAGAAAAAACACAGAGACTTTGACTTTGAACCAAAAGTCCCGCCCCCTTCGTCAGACATAAGCATTGGCAGACAGGCAGGCCATCTAATTATTTTCTCCGGACTGACTTTTTTGATTGGATTGGGTTTTTACAGTACACAGATGCCTTTTTTTTTATTATAGAGCATTTAATTTATTCATTGCTATCATTATGTTATGAGGATTTCAAGTCATATTACAGAAACTGTTTCTGTATAGAAGCACCAACTCCACCTTTAATACTAAAGTGCCTTAAACTTGCTTTCTCTCTGATATAAAGAGTGAATTTAATGACCTTCGACCTGTTGTATAGCTTTGGAGAAAGCCAGCTGTTTCCTCGTATCCAGTCTTTATGCTAAATTGCACTAGTTACCAGCTTCATACAAGGCACGTTATGGCAACTCCTGGTGAATACGGAGCTAATAACAGTAGCCCTTACATGGACAAAAGACTGGGCTAATGATGAATGTTACAATGTTCTTCAATGCGCGCCAGTCGAGCAGAACGGAGGACGATGAGCTTAACGATGGCGACGACGGGGCCGTTAACATGACGCGTGGTTCAGCAGCTCAGCCGAGGACCAGCTGGAGCCGGGCAAGGGTAAAAGGTGGGGAGATACCGGCGACGTGTGATCGGCATGACAACCACACAGAGCCCTCCCCCTGGTCGTCCTCTCTTTCTCTCTCCTCCAAACTCTTAATACACGTGATTCGGTAAGGGAGATTAATGCACGCTGGCACGGGGACAAGTTTGACACACACGGAGGGTTTGATGGGGAGGACGGTCGAGAGGCCTGAATATAAAACCACAGAGTGTGTGTGTGTGTGTGTGTGTGTGGTGTGTGTGAACGGGGACCGAGATGAAAGATAGATTGGATGTGCTGCTCTGACCAGTCACCAGAAACTAACAGGGATTACACCACTGTGGGTGTTCGGGTCTCGTGCACACACACTCGATCAGGTAAGTGAGGCGTTAAGGAGGTTGCAACATCCAGCTTTACTGCCTAAACACTTCTAGGTCAAGGTTATGGATTTATGATAGTGCCACTTCTTCCCTCCCGATGCCAAACACGAGGCTTCAAATCTGACAGGTGACGTCACGATGACTTCTCAAGTCTCCGGTCGGAGGACACGTTTGGACCACACGGACGAAGACGGACCTCTTCATGTCTGCAGGACGTAACTGGGTCGTGTTACTGTGTGTGTGTCAGGTGAACACATGTCCTTGTTCAGCCCCAGTTTCTCAGTGACAGACAGCCAGGTGCTATGGAGTTACAGCCTGGCCTCATTCACACACACACACACACACACACACACACACTGACAGAGCCTGCCTGAGGGCTGAGGTTACAGTGGCCTATTAATGAGGGAGATTTGGTCCCAATTACTGGCACGGTTAACATGGCGATGGGGACATGGAGGTAGCAGTAAAAAATGGATGAAGGTCATTTGGACATATGCAAATAAGAGGTATTGTCTTCTTCTTCATTTGAGATGTTTGTTTATTTTCTCCTTAGAAGAGATGTTCATTAAAAAAAGTCCAGCTGAGTTTATCAGTGGGATATTACAGCATTGTTTGTTTTGTTTTTCTGTTTGAATTTTTGTTTGTTGTAGGGTCATTTTCCCCATAGCCTTCCATGAAATCAGAATTCTTGCAACCAAGAGTCGCCCCCTGATGGCCAGTAGAGAGATTGCACGTTTAAGGTACTTCAGAATTGGCTGGTTGCTGCCTGATAGTGAGCTGTGACGGCACCCACCTGTCGCTCAAAGTTGCCACGCCGTTAATTATGCCACATTTGCCTTAATATAAAATGATTTTATAGACAGAAATATCAGCGATAGAGACCAAAACCAGGCTGTAAACACGTTAAGGAGCAACGTTTCATTCATGTTTCCAAGTCCATATCCCTCTTTTAACACCGTGTTTGGTCTCAACCTACCACGGAGAGAAATATCTGCCTCTTTATGCTAAATGCTCCACGGTGTTCACAGCTAGTTGCCTGTCTGCTGTTTGGTGCTAAACACAGAAACATCCTGCCTACTTGTATCAGAAAGGCTATTTAGCAGAACAACTAGAAACAATGAGCAGAACTAGAAAATACAGTTTAAACTAAGCTGACTGAGATGATCCGTATCATCCCCGAGGTCACCGCGAGGTCACATCTGTAACTCACACAATCCAGTGAAACCCCCGCTTCATAATCTGCTTAATAAACATCAACAGATTGCTGCTGTCAGTGGATGCATGTGGTTATTCATTTAAAAAAAAGAAGAAATTATATGATGTGTGTTTGTCCTGAAAACATCTGCGCCATCATCACATTACTTACGCCAGACAACGGCCAAATATTTCTAAATGTCAGGGAGCGCCTGGAGACACAGCAACATTTTACATTACGTGTCCTCGGCGGACGCACAGCTTCCGCTTTTTATACTTTATCTTTTTGGGCATTTTAATTGTTGCAAAGAGCAGATTCCTCCAAGATTATTCAACAGAACTTTCTGGATGATACTCTGCCCTCTTTTCCTTCTAAAAATGACACCTTTGGGAAACGACACTTTTACGTTTAGTCATTAATTCACAGACACTATTTTAACTCTCCGCATAAATAAGTTTGGTATTTTATCTTTCATCATTACGCAGAAGCAAAATGACTGTTAATCAGAAAGGTGCAGTAATAGAAAAACGGGATTGTTCAGTGTCCATAAATAAACTGAGCACCGCTGACGCAGGATTGTGGATTCTGACCAAGTCTGGAAATAACGGATCTTTAATTCAGCTGGACTGTCGTGTGGTCAAGATGAGAGATGGTTATTGTCCGGTTATACATGTGGGATGGTGAGAAATACTTTTGCTGGGAAGCTGCATCAAAGATGAACTGATATAAAATCTAATACAACAAATCTATAAATAACTGTCAGCCTGTAACATCCTCTCCTCCACTCAGTGACAGAACAGAACTCTCAGTACAAACAGTCTTAGAGCGCCCTCTGTTGGATTTAACATGCGTTGCAAGTAAAGTTCAGAGGACAAGCAGCTTTCTTTGTCTCTTTTCACACCAGTAATGTATAATATGATATGATATATATAATGAGCACATTTCCACAGAATGTGATTTGAAATGTAGTGATTTATTTCATGCTAAAGCTTGATGATTGATCAATATAAACCCCCAGAAAATAACAGTTATAAATACAGCAAATCAGTCATATGATACAGAGAAATTAATTTGCACTTATTTAAAAAAGAAAAAAAAAAGAAGTCAAGTAATAACAGAGATATGAAATTCAATTTCTCAAACTGGAGTGATTCAGTACGGATTGTAATCTCGGCACTTGAGTACGGACCGGAGAACATCCGCCGGGCAGATAACGGTGAGAAATTAGATTTGATGTGTTCTCGAGCAGGGAACCGATTGGAGAGATACGGTGGATACATTCATCGTGTTTAGTCAGTTTAGTTTCACTAAAAAGTTGACTGAATCTTAAACAGAATCATCAGAAGTTTCAGCACACAAAAAAAAAGAAGAAAAAACTGTTTAAGATTATAAATAGAGTAGCGCGGAGCGGAGACTGGTGTTTGGGAGTGTAGTCTGTGTTTCATGCAATCCCTGCACAGCAGATGTTCTTAGAATAAGAGGAGGTTTTTCCAGAGGGGGCTCCATTGCATATCTAGAAACTGACACTGTCATAAAATACAGGACGGGATATTCACGTGTACAACATTGTTTCCAGTGTCTTGTAATCTCTAACTCGGCCCAATAACGCATCACACTCTACACTTCCACCAATCAGTCCGATACTAGAGGCGCTACAGAGAAAGTAGTACCTTTACATCAACCCATGTCCCCCGATAAAGACATTCTGTGTTCTTTAATTAGGACTTTTCAAAACTTGTACAATTTGGGGCGATGAACATTTGAGCCTGTCTGGAAAAAAAGTGCTGAAAACACAAAGTGACACCTGGCATCTGGATACACATCCTGCTTAGACAATCTGCAACACAACCTCAACAACACACTTTGGTTTTCCTCAGGGTCACGTCATAGATAGTCTCTCTCTCTACACACACACACACACACACACACACACACACACGCTCAGTACAGACAGATGCTGTAACCAATGAAAAAGCAGTCAGTAGTAAGCACATGACACTTTTAGAGACAGACGTTACAAATCACTCCATTAACCACCACCTTGATATTCATGTAAACTGTAGCTGATCATGTGCTTTGTAGCGTTTCATACCCTGCCTACGCACATCGGCGTTCAGACAACTTCACGTCTGAGTCCCAAACCCGCTGGAGGCAGTCGGGAGGACTTCAACGCTCGTCTGGTTCTACTCGTCTTCACTGTGTACTGGCTCCTCATCGAATCAGTGGAAAAGGTTCTCACTTCAGGTTGGAGGAGTTCTGTTGCTCCCGTACTAAAATAAAGAACGAGGCCGGCTCTGAGGAGAAATCTGGACGCGAGGAGGGAGGAAAAGGGACATAAGAGTGAGATGAAAATAAAAAAAAGTGAAAGAAAGACAGATCAAATTAAGAAAAGAAAAGACGGCAACAGAAAGAAGCAGCTGTCCAGGCCCCCCAAGGCCCATCTTCAAAACTCTGCAAAAGGACCAGAGGACCCCCCCCCGCTGTGGATGACTCCCCGTCTGGTGAGCAACGATAGGGCCTCACACACACCGCTGAGGGGATCATTCAAACGGGCAGCGTCTGTCCCTGCGTCCTGCTGCGCCGCTCCTATCGGTGAAGACGCATTGACACGCACGCAAAGCCCATTAAAAAAGACCAACCAAGCAGAGGAGACGGGGGACAGTTATTAGAATCACTGAAGTCAGAACCCTAAAAAAGAACAATAAACAGACGCACGAGACGTGAAAAGTGAAGACACGCTTACGTGATGTGAAACAGGATGTGCCGGCCCGTTGAGGGACATTCTGACAGTTAAGTACCTTGACTCAGTCGTGACTATGATAGATAAATAGCCGAAGTCCTGACTCTACAGCTATTCTGTACCTTTCTTTTGTCCAATGAATACAATCTTTACACTAATCGGATTCCTCATCATCTCCATACATAAGGTTATATGTTCTATATCTCTTATAAAAGGGCCTACATTAACACTCCAAACACAAAAAGACCAAAACATCTGCTCAAGAAGGAAACCAAAACTCAAACACTTGAAGGAGCCTCAAGGATTTCTCAATTATTGTAACACATCTCAGTACAATAAGGGACAAACGTGGCATTATAATATATGACATCACAATCCTCTTCAGTCTGTTAACCGTGTTGTGAGGCCGGGTCACACCAGAGTAGCACAGTCAGATCAACGTTTCTAGAAGCTTCCTGATACACTTACTAGGACTGCAAGTCACGTTTCTTATTCTTTGTTCATGAAAAAGCTGAAAAATGACATGATAATCACTCAGAGCCCAAGTCAATGACGTGTTCATCCAACCAACAGTCTAAAACCCAAATATATCATATTCACTATCATATATATGACAAAGAAAAGCATCAAATTGTCATAATTTAAGACGTATGAATGATTGATTATTTGGCTTTTACACTGAAATATGTGTAATGATGATCAATTATCAAAATAGTTGCCAATTTTTCCTTCTCTATTAAATAATAAATGAGTTCAACTCGTTAGCTAGCTAGTCAGTCTGATAGAGAGGCCACGCCCCTTCCAGCGTTCCCTATGGGAGCTTATATCTTCTGTTGTTAGTGTGAGGAACGTTACATCCTGACACCGAACACATCGTAGAGAGACATGACTGATGGATGTGTAGTCTTTCTAATTACATATTTCAATATTTATATGATGAAAGGTGACATTCTTAATGTGCAAAATTATCTTTCATCTTTCATTCCTTCCAATAACGGGTTCCACTGCAGAGGTGGAAACACGCTCACACAGCAGATTGGCAGTGTTTTCTAGAGAAGTACTATTGACTATTGATTTTACAGCAACGCGTCGCCGTTAGGAAACGCTGGTGTGACCGGGCCTCCGGGAGGGGCAACGGTTAATCGACGTTCCATGTTGAGAGATGTGTAAGACACATGTTCCTCTTTGCAAAAAACACTCAAAAGAAACTCTTTGGTACATTCCATTACCCAATGAAATGTAAGCGGCATTGAAATATAAGTTTAAGACCAAAAGAAAAGGAATCATATACTAAAAAAAAAAAGATAAGTATGATGAATACCTGAGAAAGATTTTTTTTTTTTTAAATGAAAAAGATGCCATAGAACGAGACAAACAAACAGAAGGGCTGAAATGTAGTAGACAGAGAAAAGATTCTTTGTTCAAAGACGAGGCAGTTCTCCTCACAACGTTACATTCAGTTACATCAGCCACACCTTGTTACGCTGCTCTAATTCAGCCATCTCACACGCAAATAAAAGGAAAGAAATGCAGCAATCAAGGAGCGTTTCTCTCTGCCTTTAGAGTGTAATATGTGAAAACCCTTAGGCGCACACACACACACACACACACACACACACACACACACACACGCACACACACACACACACACACACGCACACAGCCTGTCGTGAGCTTCACTGGACTTGTTTCACACGACTAAAGCCGGCCCTTGTCTTCGTAGCACCAGCTGATAAGTCTTGTTAAGGCCAGCTCATTAGGAGAGGGCCGTCTCCGTGGCAACAGCTCGGTGACATCATCTCTGTTGTGCAGCGTCTGCGTCATTTCTCAGTAGAAGGACAAGTGTGTTTTTGGTTTAAAGAGTCAGCGAAGCAGCGAGGCTGTGACCCATTGTTCAGCCTTGGGATGGTGAACGAACGTCAGTAGAACTTGTCGTCGATGCGGAAATGCGGCCTGGTGACATCATCGGGGTTGAGGAAGACGGATATGGATTTCCCAGGGTTCTCAGTGACCAGCTGCTGCAGCCGCTGCGCCAGCTTGTCCTCCGACGGGGAGATGATGCCGTTGGCGGGTTGTGCCCGGGGGAGCCGTGTCCGTTGGTGCTCGCTGTGAGCTCCTTCTTCAGCTGGCCCGCCTGCTGGGCCTGGTCCACGGCTGCCCGGAGGTGCTCGCTGGGATCTGAGCGCACGTGGGCCAGTTTCCTGGCGACGAGAAGCGCCTGGCCGTCTGTGAGGTGCTCCAACATGTTGCACTGGGGCAGGAAGTAGTTTGGGCAGTTTTTACCCAGGATGCAATGAGCCAGGTCATCCAGGAGACCGAGGAGGAGGCGGCCAGGGGTGTCGGCATCGGGGCAGGACAAATAGGGGCCGGGGAGTCGGTCGCAGGCCCAGAAGAGAAGGGTACGCAGGTGATAGAGGCTGAGACCAGTACGTGGACGGGCAAGGATACGAGACAACACGGCTTTGGCTGCTTGGAAAGCCTGGGCCATGGGATAAGGGATGCACTTCTTCAACTGAACCTGGGAATAAGAGAAACACCGGACCACGGCATTTAGCAGGAACAGGATTAAAGACAGAACATGAACATTTGAGAGAAGGACAAAGGGGAGAGAAATGACAAATAAACCAACAAGTGCACTTTGAACTTAAACATGAGACCAAAATAAAAGTTGCATTAACAATCCTCACCTCGCTGCGGGAGAACGCCAGCCTCCACTCCCTGTCGGGCCGACCACCCAGCGGGGAGCAGCAGGGCAGCAGATAGAAGCCAGATATGGCTTCCTCCTCTGTGATTTTACCGTCCCAGAAGTGGTTGGCAGTCAGCCAGCCTTGAGCCACAGCGGGCCAGCCCCGAAACGACACCACAGGCAGCAGGTCGTACAGCACCCGGCTAGAGCCGGCCTGCAGGGAGGAACACAACTTATTCTGTTTACAGGAAAACTCCACAGGGAGCCACGGAGCAGCCCGACATTCCTTCCATTCAGACATAATGAGTCCAACTGCCTTCATTGCTTTTCAGCCAATCTGTACCTGGAGGATGATGGTGGTGAGGGGTCCATTCCTCTCCAGGCGGTCTGGGATGGGAATGCCTCTCTGGGGGCTGCGCCTCAGTTCCTCCACGGCCTCGCTCACCACCCCCCAGAACCAGTCCGTCACCAAGGAGGGGGAGAAGTAGCATCCATCCAGAGAATGAGAGTCCAGGGAGGGGATGGAGCCTTTACCTGAAGACGGGAGAGACGGATGAGGAGCAAGGCATGCTGGGGGATTAGAGAATTGTATTGCCATAAAAAAACACTCACAACAGGTTTATTGTGGTGAATTTTCATTATCTGGATAAACTTAAATATCATCAAGCTGTCTAATTCACCATCATGGTCGAGAAAAACAGCATTTAAAAACATTTTTAAATCACACATTCATTTATATACAAGATTATTTAAAAAAAGACACAACATTTTTTTTTCTTAACAAAAGCATTCTAAGCATATTTTGATGATTATCGTGATATCGTGAATCGTAGTTATTTTGGCCAGGATCATGTTGTAATATTTTCATATCGTCCCATACATATACAGTGACCAGCATGCCGGTGATGTTACCTACAGTTTATGGTTAAAGCTCATTAAATAACTTCTCTGTGCTTAAGTTGTAAATAGAATTTATTACACAATATTGGATGTGTCGCTTCTGCTTTAATCTTCCAGTAGTGGTTACAACCTGCCGCCACCATACTGGAACAGAACATCCTGTGGGAAATACTATGATAGGACCGGAAAATGTGACGGACGCATTCTCCCAAACTGTTGAAAATTAAAGAGATTCATATCAATAAATGTCATTACTTTTTCTCATCTCGGGGAAGTCTCACACTCACGGCCGTGTGGCAGATTGATGTCGTGGTGTAATCTGGAAGCGGCGGTGTAGGCTTGACCTTTCCTTTGTGAAGTTGCACTCATAAATGTTTCAGCGTGTATTTCCTGGGGAGCCATTTCTCCTTCCACTTATCTGAGGGTTATATAAGAACGGCCCTCCGCTGCAGCTCGCCGGGCAAAATTGCATCACAACATCATGCATCAAATTATCTCGCTGGAACATGAACAAAATCCAATCAGCTCGCCGTTCCTTCCACTCTGCAGCGCTACAGTACCTTCATCGTTGTCTATTCCTCCCTCTCTCTCTCACTCTCTCTCCAGCTTCAGATTTTTTGTGGGTGTTTACCCAAACTCCCTCCACTGTAACCTGCTTCCTCACTTCCATTCTACTTACTCATTTCGCCCTCTTCCTCCTCGTCTTCCTCAGAGGGAAATCCATTCTCCTCCTGGCAGCAGATGCTCCAGCGGGACATGACGTTGGAGTCGCAGAGGCGCAGGCTGAGCCACGAGTGGCACGGCGGCGAGTGCCTCATGTCCAGGGTGACGGGCTGGTTGCGGTCATGGAGCTTGAGGGCCGGCACCAGCAGGGTGAAGTCCAGGTCAAAGTCGGCCCCCCTGGCGTAGTCGCCCAGGTCCTCCGGGTTTAGGTCCAGGACTCCCTCCCGGGCCCCTCCTGACAACAGCAGGTACTCATTCGCCACCGGGAGGCGCTGGTCTACCTTCTGGACTAGGCCTGGATGGGTTGGGGGGAGGGGGGGGAGGGGACAAGCCCAAAAATTAATCACATTCAGCTAAATTCATATTCAGAGGCGCTGGTATGTGTGGAGATGTGATTCGGCCAGCAGATCTCACAGATGCTCGCACATTAAAATGCATTTCATATTCAGAAGCACAGACGAGCTCAGAGCACGCGCCCCGGCGTGGACGAACACGCCGGGACGCCAAACAGCAGGTCGGCAAGTGAGTGGGCCTGGAACATTTCAGGCTTAGTCTGCTTTGAGAGGCGCTGCATATATGTATGAGTCCAAGCTGCCAGTGATGTTGACACATGAAGGAGTGTGAAACGGCCCCTCCAGTGACCACTACATGGGTGCTTCATTTCAGCTTCCATACACTTCCCCTCTCTCTCTCTGCAGACGCTACGATTGGCCAAGCCATTACTCCTGTTAAAGATCAGCAGCCAGCAGGCAGAGGGGAATCACTTAAAGGATCGTTCTGGTTTATTGCAATTTCGGTCGTAATAATGGTGTAGTTTGTTTAGTTAATTGTTGAGATCTGGGAAAACAGTAATATCACTGAAAGGAAGCCTGATGGGGCAAGAAATATGAGCAATAATCATCTTATTATATTTCTAAAAAGCATGCCTCGTTCTCTTCTCTGAGCAGTTTATATGAGAGAAACTCCAGCCTCCAAATCCCTTTATGGCTACTTAGCTGTGTTGTAAACTTCCCAGACTCGGGGCCCGTGGGAGCCGCAGCAAATGGAGTCAAGTAAATTATGTTTTGCGAGCTTAAAAGGAGCAACGGAGAAAGTCAGATGCTAGTGGTCTGGAGCTAACTGCCAGCTACTATAGGTCAAAGGTGGAGCATCGACCTTATAAGAGCCTGGGCCTCTCCAGGGCAGTTAAGTGGCTGCAGAGAGCTGAAACAGGAGCATCAGACCAAGCGGGCAGGCCAATGCCTGGGGGGGGGGCAGAAAGCTCCACAGGACTCCTCTCATCCAATTACATGGGCACACAACCTCACTGGCATGTTTGTGTGTAGTGGCATGTGTGTGCACCGGAGCAAAATTGTGAGTCTGAAAAAAGGAAAGGAAAAAGTCAACAATACTGTGGTGATTTTAAGTGGCAATAATTCTGTCAAAAAGAATCTCAATGCTTCCATTCGTATAAAAATATAGTGATTATAATGATGATAGTGATTACCATATGAAAGCTGTCCAACTAGCTTTCATGGTAGACGAGTGAAAAACAGGACGACATTATTCATGCATGGATATTTAAGATTATTTTTACGGTTTTCAGCTAAAAAGGATGTTCACAGGCCGGCTATTTGAATTGGTCCTTAAGTGTAGTGCCTAAAGTAGGCTATCCATGTTAATAAATGAAGAGCAGAGGAACAGTTGTGAGAGCAGCGTGCCCACCTGAACAATCATCTGCTACTTTACATCACGAATGTAGAGCGGCGTGATGGAATAGAAAAGAATAGGTGGGGAAACATCCAGGGACTGAAAAGGAACAAGCGACTTAAGTGGGAGTCAAAGTCAGATGTGCTTACGAGGATCTCTCCGGTGCTTTGCTTTGACAAGGAGCACAATGAAAGTGCTTCATTTGACGCGACCACTGTGGGAGCGGTGGATGAGAGGAAGGGAAATAGAAAGAATGTGACAGCGTGTCTTTGGATTCCCCATGTCTCAGCAGAACCAGCTCATCTCCCTCCACCAGCTCCATTCATCTCCTGACTTCTGCCAGAGTTCAATCATCAAATATGGAACTTATGTTTCACTTTATTAAAGGGTTCCCAATTTGAAGCAGATACTCAGTAAAGATCAGAATTAATATGTAGTAAATTAATATGACTCATGGACTGAATTCGCTGTCTTGGACATATTTCATTATAACAAGATCCCTTATTTTTATTTATTTTTGTCTGGTTGAAGAAACCCAAAACCCCAAGCATCTCGCTCGGCTGCTGAAGAAGGACGCTAACGTGGACGTTCTTCCAGACCGACTCCTAAAGAGATTCAATCCCCAAAGTATGTTCAAATGGCCCAGTTACCCAATTTACAGCAGTAATAAACATGTTAACAGCCTGGTACAAAAAGCTGCTATGGTCTGTAGCTAATATCCTCGTTGGTGACTGTACAGGGTTAGGCATGGGGCGATATGAAGATTTCATGTCACGATTACGCTGGCTAAAATTGAATTTAATGGGATGATATAATAGTCTACCTCAACAAACCTTTCCATGTAAACTCGGTTTAAAAGTCACTCAAGACTTGTAATTTAGTACAAACTGGACTTTTCAAAAGGTCTTTTCATGTATAATTTTACGTTACTACAGCTCAGAGGGAAATATTGGACTTTTATGTAATTATTTTATTTGCTAGTTACTTTTATAATATTGGTTAAGATAAAACTTGAGTAATCCCAAGAGGAAATTCACAAACTACCCAGCAATATATCAAGTAGGGATGAGACAATAATACAGGATGATTGATTGCGGATCACAATAAAAATGACTTATTGAGATAATCTTAAATATCATCACAAGTGACTTGAAAGCTGCCTAACTCAATATCATGGTAGAGAAGTGAAAGATGGAGCCTGATTTTAAAATACAGGATACAAAAACACATTTAAAAAATGTGTTTATCCATTATTCATGCAGGGAGACTTTAAGATTTATGATCATTTATGACCTTATTGGGGGGGAGGGGGGGGGGGTCACTATAAAGGGTGCTCAATAAAAGAAAAAGATGTTTTAGCTGCGGCGCAATAAAAATATGTGTTTGTAAACAAAATGTAAAATAATTCCTGTGCATATTTTGATGATCATCAGGGCCCAGTATTTCAAAACTTGTAATCCGGATCAGAATAATCCGAATAATGAAATCCTCCTTTTCTCAGTCATGGATCAAGGTGATCCTGCTGACTTTATCTGAGTATTTCAAAACACTGGCCGGGTGGATCACCGTGTTCCCGACCTGGCTGGATACGGATTACCAAGTCTCAAATCTCCGCCTCCGGATCTGAAACATGGCGGACTACGGCGGTTTAAGGACCATATGAACACTAACCAACATAACGTGCTAGCTATATATATATGAATTGTCACGTACTGAAAACCAGGCTGTAGCGATCTCTAATTGAGCCACGGCCATGCTTACGGTAGCTAACTCGGCTCCATTGACATGCGTGTAAAGCAGCTAGCGGGCTAGCGGTCGCTGGCTTTGTTCACAAATTTTGCGGTCCATGGTTTGATTTACAAGGTAATTCATGTGACGTACATTATACCATAACTGTTTAAACTAACATCAACCTGTTCAGAGTTTATTAGCGTTACGTCATTGGCAACACAGCAGACTGAAAATAGGCTACATGTGTACAGACCACACTCTGTATATGTGTGTTGTGTATGAATTATGCAAGTGTCAGAATGCTACAGTAATGCTGGGAAATCATGCTGTTGTCATCGTGCACACGATTTCTGTGACTATTGTGGAGTCCAAATGAAGACAAAGATATAACTCATACTCCTTCCCTTTCTTCTACTTTCAGAGCCACTCAGCTATTAAGGCCAGGGTCTGGATGAGTGCTGGAAATCCTTGGAAATGCTTCAATTGCAGTGATAAATTGTTGGATTTTGAATAAAGTGCTGGAAAGTGTTTGAAATTGTAGTTGCATTATTTTCATGTATTATAGCTTAATCAGTGACACAATTAGATCATTTTTTTCCATCCTAATTTGTCTCCCTTTATGTAGAAGGCTCTCACTAAACATAATTGTGGTAATTTAAAGCAAAATAGCATCTGATCTGGTTAAGTAAAATAACCAGTTTGTACACAAACATAGCCAAACAACATTTGCTACACCTAAAATGTTCTTAAATTACTCCAATTTGTTTCAAGTAATGCACTGACAATTTAGATTAAGTATAATGAACATCTTGAGTAACAATATCTAGGAGAAGCGGAGCTGAGACATTGTCAATCCAAGTCAAATCTACCTCTGAGGTGGGATCCAAATGATCCTGAAATTTTGGTATCAAGCAGATCCAGATCTCTGCCTTACGTTTTGAAATACCCAAATCCAGCCCTTTAGGGCGGGTCCACACCGGACCGACTGCCCGATTCGCGACGGTAAATGACGTCGGGCTACTTTACATGGCCGATTCGAACAACGACTTGGGCGGTTCACACCTACGGAACTACAGCCGACGCCATACGTTCCACGCTTGCGCGAGATGTAATGTCTCCAAAACAACAGGCGGCGCTAATCTGTATTGTGGGCCAAAAAACACGAAAACCGGAAGTAGGCGGTCCTCTCTAGACCACCTTCTTCGATTCCACTGGTTATCTGGTATGTTTACCATCGTCACTTCCGGGCTTCACTGATTCGCTAGTCAAGCTGCTAGCCTCCACCAATCAGAATGGTAAAAGAGTGACCGACTCGAATGGCGGATTACACATTTGAATCGGCTGAAATGAACGCCGACGTGGGCCGATTCGAGCGACCACACCAAGCAGACTCATGTCACGGACGCCGACTCTCTCAAAGACGCCGATTTTCGGTCCGGTGTGAACCCGCCTTTATCTGGATTCAAGGGAGGATTGGATTACCAAAGCTGAATCCTGATCTTCAGGATCGGGATTCTCTGGATCTGTGTTGAAATACCCAGTTTTCAGATCAGATCAGGATTTAATCCAATCCGACCAGGATAATCCAGTCGGATCACTTTTGAAATACTGGGCCCAGGATATCGTGAACCGCAAATTTTTGTTTTCATATCATCCCATGTCAGATATAAAGTAGTCCAGCTGCAACATTACCCTGATGAACACATTAGTCAACAACTATAATCCAAAACCATATTAACATGACAAGGATCATTTTGCAGGAGTACTTTTCACTTTCACTCAGAACTTTTACTTTTAAGTATTTCTCAAGTATTTCTCCACTTTGGTCTAAAACGTAAAGTTTAATACTACTTTTACTTATTTAAAAGATCTGAGTACTTCTTCCACCACTGTGAGTGGATAATCAGACGTTGAAATCAGTTGGAGGCTGGAGAAAAGAGGGCAGGGGAGAACGACTGGATGGGCAGATCAAAGAGGAGAAGAGAGGGGGAAGACAGTGTCAGAGGGAGGGACGGATCAGACGCCAGCCAAAGGGCAACAAGTTTGAAGCTGCGACTCCTCCGAGTTGTCTGGTTTTATCTGCCACATGATAAATTGGGTCAAATGGGCCGAGGAGCAAGAAAAGAATGATGAAAAGGAGAATAAAGTGCATCTTATCTCTGCAGCAAAGGATTCGGCTAGAGAGAGCGGGAAAACTGTATCAATTAGCGAGGCTTCTTCAAACTCCACCAATGGCTGTGGGAACTTTGAGGTTCTTCCAAGGAACACAATCTATTTTTTAATCCAAACTCTCGAATCGACAGCCACACGCTGCTTCACTGGGCGTCTGCCAGCCGAGCACGCACTCGCACTGGATGAACACACTTCAACATATATGCCTGTGGACTCACAGTCGGAGAATAGAGCTGGAATGGAGACAGTCTAGGCTGGTTTCACAGCCACGGATTAAACCTAATCCTATAAGAAATGTCTTTGAATGTAGATTTCCATTAGAGGGAAGTTTTTTGATAAGAGCTATTTTCAGACTAGACCCAATTCCGTGTCTGTGAAAGGACTATTTGATGGCTATTGGTTACTCCATGAGTCTCAGCCTGTGGTAATGTAAAGCCGACCTACTTACCCACCTACCTGCATGGCATGCTTTCACATGCTCCTGTAGGCCCTGAGGCTAATTCAAATTTCAAATTAATGGACCAGAATAACTACGAAAAGCTTTTCATACTTGATCCATCAACGGTAAAATCATAAAGCAAACATCCGTAGGTTAAAAATAAACGTGTGTGCTGCAATCAAGTAGCAATCCGTCTTTGAAATGACCTCCTCTGGGAGATGAGGGGGGAACAAAATTCAATAGCTGATTTTACCATCAATAAATCATCACAACTTTGATCCCGGGAGATAACGGAGATTACCATAAACAAACAGCACAGATATCTGCAGCTGCTGCTGCCAACCTCTGCACTGCATTTTACTTAAAGGCATTGGGCTTGCCTAAAAGAAGATGAAAGTAATGCAGGATCCCAGTCCGGCTTTCACAATTCTAGCCGCTTCCATGCATATTGAGTGTGGACAAGGGATGCTACATGCTACTTTGAAGACTCGAAGCAAAAAAAGAAGACCAACTTTTTTTGGACGAAGACAAATAAGGTTTAGGGGAAATAATATATATCTTCCCCTTCAATGTATCCAGCAGGAGAGGCTTCAGTATCTGCCTCAAAATATGAATAAACATATCGTGATTTGTGAAAATCCATTTAAAAACAAATGCATAGAATGTATAGATATAATGTAGTAATGTAGTAATATACAGTGTAATATTACACAGATATTTTGTAGTGCATTGATACAGATTGGCCTAACATAATAATCAGGCCATCTGACTGGAAGACTATACTGAATACACGATACTTTACCCTCACAGGTGCATTCAGACGTATGTGCCTACGAGATGAAGCTAGGAAGTGACACAGCTAAGAAATCCCCCTTAAGCAGAGAGAACAGTGTCATCATGGGAAATAAGTCCTTTACCATCGCAGCCGGAAAGAGTGAGAGTATTCTGCCACACACCTCTAGTTTGATAGACTTCAGAAATAGCTCTGGAAATCTCTCTGGAAAATGGGATTTCTCTAAATAAGCAGGCAACTTGTCAGTGCTGTTGCTGAGAGAGACAGACAGACAAAGCAAGAGAGAGAGAGAAGAGTGTGAGACGATAGCAGCTAAATTTATAGCTGTGTGCCCTTCCTGTTATGTCAGACTATTGCTATTGCCATAGCAATAGTCTTAAAAAGCAGCCTCATCAAAAGCAGTTGGAATTGAATTTGATCCAAATGACTCCTGACTAATAGAGCTTTAGCTGTTCAGTTTAGCTATCAGTTCAGTTCAATCGGCACTTCTTGCAGCCTCACCTCACACGCTAATAGCAGGATTAATCCCAAAGAGCCCAACCGCTGAAAGTTGAGCCATTTTGCCTGCTCGCTGTAGCTGAATTCATATGGAGGCAGGAGATTACCTCAAAAATAGGCTACTTAAAGAGGAATGGAGGAGTTTCCGATGTAATCTGGTGAAAGAGGAGAGTCTCAAACCACCAAGTCAGGTGTGTGAGAATGTGTTTCATACAACAAATAGGGCTCAGAGGGACAACAGACATAGTGTGTCTAAACCACCTGCAGGAAGCTGGTGGGCAATTTTCACTTAGTGTGTCACTGCAGGTTTACTTTTACATGTTAGGACAGCAGGGTAGCCTAGTCATTGGACAAGCCATGCACACCTGATCCTTTAATAGTCCTATAAGGAGGGGAAAGAGAGATCATCAATTAAGTCTTTAATTATTATCTAGCAACATAACCTTGTATTTGCCCCATTTCCCACATCATCGGCAATCCTACCAACAGCTTGAGTAAAATGTATTTCTTTTAGATAATCGACAAATTTAAGACTTGAAACTAGAGATTGAGACCATAAACTCATGTTTAAAATGTTGACTGAGAAAATAAATCAAGTGAGACTTTTATACAATCAGACATCTTTTTGCAACCAGATCGCCCCCTGATGGCCAGCTGAGAGAATGCACATTTAAGGCACTTCAGCGTTGGCTTCACTTCAGAACAGGAGGTTGCAGCCTGGGACAAACAAATCCACAACTCCACACAACATTTTCAAGTTAATATGATTTCCCAAAACTTCACTTACACGATTTAAAAGAAAGAGGGAAATATCTGTCAGTTTTATGTGCTCCAACATCCCTAGATACAAGAAACTTTTTCAAGGATTATTGAAAAGTGTTGAGGTGTGTGGCAAACAGACTTTTACATTTTTCCCCCTCCAGCAACCCAGACAGCTAAAGCCTGCACATAAGATTCTGTTAGCAGTTGACAGCTAGAGACCAAATGATTCCTCCCTCTTCGCCGCAGGAGAGAGAATATGAAAGAGCAGAATTCACAATGTCAGCCACGGTTATTAATGAGCAGCACAGTAGATAATATGTCATGCAATGTCAAAACACTGCTTACTGAACATGTCAAATCCTGTAAGTCATATTTAATTAGATACCATGAAAGACACTTAATTGATGATCTGTGGCCACGTTCAGTCACAAGACACTCTACTGTGTTTCAATGACAGACAGTTGTTGGTTGATTTGTTACAGAGCCTTATGTAACAGAGGTTGTGAGCGGGAGGTAAATTAACATCATCTAAACTGTGTTTTGCATTCATTTCCACTGATGTGCCAGATGTCCAACAATGAATATTTAATGCCAAAAAAGGTGAGTCAGTGAGGAACAATTACTCCCATTTATGGCAGGCTAGGCGCATCTCATCTGTGCTGCTTGGCACTGGTCTGCGCTGATGAAAAAATAAACAGAAACATTTCAATAATCTACTGTTGCAGTGCCATGGATCCGGTCTGGCTGCCAGATGAAGACGGGCTCTCCCATCCAAAATGGCATTAGCAGAGAATTATTCAGCCAAAAGCAGCCATGTGGGGCCCCATACCCGAGCTAAAAACTACAAGTGAACTCTGAGCATTAGATCAGGGCCCCGCAATGAGGCAGGAAGCCACAGCATCCAAAAAGAAGTCCAGCAGTGTTAATGGGCTGGAGCGAGAGACTGGCCAGCTGCTGCATCGATCTAGCAGCTAGTCTGGCTAAGTGAACTACCTTCCCAAAAGGGATAACGTTGCCACGCTGATGGTTCAAATTTAATCAGAAGGGTTTTTTCTCCCCCCAAGTAAAATATGCATAATTTTCCATAAAAGTTTGTGCAGTCTTATGAAGGTTAGAATGTCTGTGAGGAGCAATTTAGTGTCATGTGATAAAAGCCCCCAATGTTAAAGCCTACAGTGCAGATAGAACCCTCACTGACAGGTAAGTAGAGTGAAGTACTATAATGATGCATGTGCTAGGGATGCAACGGTTCTCAATATAATATTGAACCGTACGGTACGCCATGCAGTTCAATACGCATTTGTGAATTGAGGTATTTTCAAAATTTCACATACTTTCACGTCTCCATCCTTGTATTTCCTCTCTGAGTTGTCTATGTCCGAGCTTTAGAGGAGCACTTGAACGCAGCATGTGTTCACCTGCCGAGTAAATATCCAACGTCCTGGAAGCAGGACGGCTGAGCAGGTAACGCCGTCAGTTAAAAACAGTCAACTCTCGTTGATGCTTCCAACAAGCCGATTCTACCGGTGCAGAAAACACAAGGACACAACAAGTGCAGTGGGACGTTTATTGCTAAAGATTTGATTTAGCCCTTCTCTGTAGTTGCAGCCTTTCGTCACCGAATCAAAACGCTCGATCTGTGATACACTTTTCAGCATTAACGTAATTCCCGACGTCTATAAAACAACAGAAAGGCATCGACGTGGAACTGGCTAAAGCACGGAGCCGAGCACTGACCCGGATAGCTGGACCTAACAGAGAGTTATCTCACTGTGATGTAAGTCTCCTGTATGAAAGTCATATATAGGCTCCTGAATAGGCTACAGATATTGTTATTTAAAACAGTGACTTTATGTTTTAAATATACACACATTTCAAATATGTTCGTTTACTTTTGAAATTGTTTACCCCCTTTTATCCTCATTCCATCTTCAAGGCAAGGCTTTTTTTTTTTTTTTACATATTTATTTTATTAATACACTTGAATGTGTCTGAATGTAAAAAAAATAAATCTTTCACATTTTTTTTTCTCCTTGCACACAAAATGTGTACCAAAACAGAGCCGAAACCGTTACCCAAGAACCGAGGTACGTATTGAACTGTGGGCTAACTGGATTGTTGCATCCCTCGTATGTGCACTAGAATGTTTTCACTTTCACCTGCTGAAAGAGAAATAGTTCTATGTGCTCACTTATCATTCCATCATCAGAGCAAACTGTTATTCAATATATAATATCCGATATTCAAACTGCAAAAGTGTAATATGGAGACATGGAGCCTGCAGCGCTCGTTTATCCAGCAGTTCAACTTATATTTATAGATTCTGGATTTCTTTTTCTTCTCCTCAGCGAGAAGAAATAAGCAGATGTCAATGATTTTAACAAGCTATTTGATCTTATCAGATAAATATCATTATTTAAAGTAGAGCAATTCATTTACATGTTAAACATGTCTGGAGGGGATCTTCACATAACTAATAGGTTACACCTACACCTTTTGGTGAGTGAAATTTTTATGGTGAAAATAACTCTGAAAATACATATTCTTGTTTTGGAGCACCTTCAGTCAAGAATAAGACAAATCTTCAGGTACTAGTGGGACTGATTCATGTCCAGGCCCTCATACACCATCACTCACACACACACACACACACACACACACACACACACACACACACACAGCAGATGGACTTTGTTTTGTTTGGTTGTGTTCTTCATTTTTCACCACAGCTCAAGGTGAACTTGTGACTGGTGCCTCCTGACTGAGAAACCAAGTCTGCTGATCACCCTTCTGCGTCGAACAGCCTCCACTTATCACTGTTCAAGCCCGAGCTAAGTGAGCTAAGTGTGAGGAATAGTGGAAAACAAAAGGGGCTGATGTAAGATGCCCAACGGGAAGGCAAGACGTTGAGGTCACAGTAGGACAAAGTTGACAAAGACTCGTTTATTTTCAATAAGAATTAGTGAATTCTTCAAAATCCCAGCATCCAACAGGTTATTTTCTCTCAACTCTCAGATAAAATATATAGACAGCACAGCGCTCATGACTTTTTAAACTTGGATCAAAAGTATCTATTTTCACAAGCATAAGGGGGAAGATGAACTCTGAACTGAACTCTCTCAAGCCGGCGAACTAACTTTAAGATCTGAAAAGGGCCTTGCACCAGATCTGCTTCTTCACCAGCAGGGTGGGTCTATTTCTGTCTTCATCAGACTTTTGTTTTTCAAAAGACATACACAGTAGCCCCCACCGTGCTAGCCCGAAGGAAAACCGCAATGTTTACTCAAACGCAGGGTAAATAAGAGCCTCTTCTCGGTCTGTCAGACTGGGTAGAAATTCACTGGGTGTACTTGTGAGTGTGTAAGTTTAGTCTCTTTTCTCGTTCCTTTCCCCTGACAGTGTGCAAAGCACAGTGGGGATCCCTCTGCAGCTCAAACTTCATGAAAACCTGGCAAAAACAGCCACAGCCAAAAGGGGTTCACCATCCATGTGCACACACACACGCAGCTACTGTGTGACAAGCCTCCTCCAGCAGGCCGGTATGCTGCGAAACGTCCCTGCATCCGGCAGGTGATATTTGCTTTTCAGTGCTGCCTTTCATCCTCGGCAGGGCCTGGAGGCCAATGCAGCAGAGCTCCCATCACGTACTTACACAGTAACTAAACCCAAGAGTCTTGGCTGAAGTGTCTCTACCCCGGAAATCCAAAAATGCCTCGAGGAGTGAAAAATCAACAGGCCAGCATCACAATCACAGCACAAGCCGTTCTCCCCCTTTTCTGTCGACATGAAATCAAACCATCTGCAGGTGAAAGATAGCATGTGCTTTCATTTGCTTTGACAAGAGTGTGTGGATGATCCATTAAAGGTGCCATATTATACTGTTTTTCATCAATTTCAATTTTTCATCACACAGCTGTCAGAGGTCCAACAACACTGTTTTCGATATACATTGCCCCAAACCCATCCGTGGTCGTGAATTTCAGCTGTCTAAAAGTTGCTCAAATGAGCTCTGCTGAGAACAGGCTGTTTCTGTGTCTGCACCTTTAAATGCTAATGAGCTCCATCTGTCAACGCCTAATGGAGAGCCACAGAGATGCTGCTGCTTATGCTAGCGGTAGCATGCGCCAATGTTCTTCAGGTGAAGTTGCTGGTCCCGTATGGTTGGGACAGATCCTTTTACGAGGGTCAGTGTCGAGGCAAAGCCAGCTTTGTACTGACCCTCGTTGCTGAAGCAGTCAGATGTGAAGTGGTTAGCACACACATACAAGCTAACACGGACCGTAGCCGGCACATTATCATTAAATATGAAACGCAACCACCGTCTCTTCTGTTCTTCTGTAGCTGGGACCGAATATAAGCACTTATGTTGATTTGTACAACCAACAACGGAGCAATCTGTGTGTCTAGCTCTGAGCGACGACATTGTGAAACACCGCTATCTCACCGCTTTCTCACCACAGGACACACCGAGCTTCACCTCGGTGATGAACGCCCCCTCTCGGATATCTCCTATCATCAGAGGAGTTCGGCTTATGCAAATGACTCCCTTTATTACGTAACAATGGGAGCTGAATCTGAACAGCCTGTAGGAGCGCCGCTGTACCAGTTGGGGGGCTGCAGAGACCATGCAGGAGTCGCTTGTTTTCCTCATTCTGGGAGTTGGCAGGCTCAGGGAGGACCAGTTTATAGGTGTAGAGACCAGAGAAAACCTGTTTTTCATAATATGGGACCTTTAAGTTGTTCAATTTGGCTAATAGCTAGCTCGATTCCATGCTACAGCTACAGAACTTAAAAAGCACCACACAGGCCGCTGGGCTTGGTCTACATTACTTTGACATATAGCTGGGCTTCACCGTTTTTAACTTAGTTTATGCTGGGAATGGAACATCAAAACTGGAGTCCACAAACCAATGTCACATTCACTCGGTCGACTTCTTATATAGAGTCTCAGACTTAAATTGATATTAATATTTAAATTCTGTCTGTTTGTCTGGCATGCAGTCCACCATGTACTGGATCTAATATACCGACTATGGGTAAGTACCTCTAACAAACCCCACAGAATTCAAACTATCCCCTTAAGTTTATATTCCTCGAATCCAACAAAACCCTGCAAAGTGCCAAACTTTTTGTCTTTTTCTTTTCACAGCCAGAGCTGTCACAGCAGGCGGTGAGGCACAGGGTATGAAAATACCAGCAAACCATTGGTGATAATGCCAGAAAAAGCAGCTTCAAAACTGGAAAAAAAAAAGTTACCGAGAGACTGGGAAAGTGGGAGCAGACAAAGAGGAAAGTGGAGGGCTTTGCACCAGGATCATGAAAAATGAAATCCGAACAAAGGAAAAGACAGAAAAAACGATAGTTTTGTGAAAAGTTCATGCTAAAATAATCCCTGTCTCTACAGTATGTGGTGATCCAATGAAATGAGAAAAATAGGCTTGAGGCCATTTGGATTTGTTTGATTTCTCCCAGGGTGAGGTAGCCTGTTTGATGAGGCTATTTAGCAATCTACAGGAGCCGTCTATCAGTGTGTGACACTGCTGATTTGACAGGAATGATTAAACTGTGTGTTGTGATATGTTGGGAAAACACTGGCCAGCCTTTTACAGACCAACAATACAAGATGGACAGAGGACTTGAAGAGGTGTAAAATTGGGAAATAAAAACACAGGAATTAATTGAGCAAGAAAATAGATAGAAAATGGTCAAGATGCTGGCCAAACAGGTTTTGTTTCCAGTGTACATGGACAAACTGATAGTGACAAGAGAGAACAACGATGACAGCAGGGAGGGGGGAGAGTGCCACCTATTGGACTAGCAAACACACTCCACTTCTTACTGACAACTGACAGCTTCATGTCTTCTTGTCTCACTTAGCAAACCCGTCTCTGTGTGCATCGCGTGTTAATGACAGCGATGTGCTTGAATTCCAACATGGCCTTTAGAATCACATTTGCATTTGAAAAGTGCCAAAAGCCAAAACGTAGAAAGTTTCAAATCATTGCATCCAAATTACAAGTGTCTAAATTTGCATGTAAGTAAAATAAACAACCATGCATGTTAATGTGTGTGCTAGGGGATTAAATAGAAGATTCACATGCATCATTTCACTGCAGACTGAGCCTACAGTGTTGATCGTGTTTGTCACACGTTAAAACCTGCATCATGTCCAGAGAACCATGTCCCATCCCATTTAAATGAGATCCTGCAGCTTTTTTCACTTTTTGCCTGAATTAAAACTTGTATTCACATTTCTACTGACGGAAATTGCAAATCAAAAACAACCACTAAGATGCAGAATTAAGTCTCAGAACTAAAGGATGCACATGCTTAAAAGTTTTTATTAAACACTGTATAGTGGTTTAAAATCTCTCTCTTAGCTCAGTCCTGTTGCTTGTTGCCCATTTTTGTCTGGCGAGCCATTGACCAGACAAACTAAGACTTTAAGAATGAAAAACAAAGCAGCATGGGAGGGCACGTCCTCACCAACATTAGACCGTTTTTCTTCCATCTCACGATGTTTTCACACATTTCATTATTTTCAGGATCCTGTAATCCTGATGCACTACTTCTGCCATTCTATCACTGTAACCACATTTGATCACACAGAGAAGAGTGAGGAGTAAAAACAACATGATGAACACAGTACACTGTGATATGGATTTAGCTATATCATTACTTTACTCGAGTGCACAGCTTGTTGCATGTTCAGTCGCCGACCTGTCAGACTGTGGTTGCAGTGGGCAGCTCCCCGGTGAGACTAATAGTGTTCAATAGTGTGGATGATTACTCATTGCTCTCAATGACACTACCCTGGGTAAATAAAGGGAATGAATAGAGAATAAATGGTACTTTTCCACTAAAAAACATGCACATCTGCATGCTGACAAAACGGTTGATTGTCAGCGTCAGAGATGAGGTGTCATGATTATTTAGTGGTGAATGTGTGAGAATACACTGCACCAATTTTTTAAGAGGACAACTCTGATTAAAGGTTTCGCCATCTTTCCTGTGTTAACGTCTCGCTCTGATCATAATCACAACTCTGTACTACATCACACTCCATCCAACCATGCATGATGCTTTAACTTCATATCAGTTTGAGGAATGAAGACAATAAAATGTTTGGGCTAAGTGCGGGACACAGCATTATTGGTCAGTATGTTCGGCTTGCAGACATACCCAGCATGTTGAAGATGAAGTCCTTGGCGGTGTGGACCTCTAAGGCGGTCTGGTCTCCAAAGTCTCCCTGTTCCAGTACTACAAGCTCTGACACCTGGGCTGACAGCTGCTCCAGGGTGGCCCCTGACCGGAAATCCACCTCGGACAGCTTCTTAGCGGGGGCTGGGGAGCGCGGTGCCACCGCACTCATCAGGGACTCCATGTCTACAACCCTGTTGTGTAAGGGGGAGGCAAGATAAATCATTGTTGGTTTTATAGCCTTTATCTACATGGTTTTAAAATCACAACAGCTTTGTTTTCATGGCTAACTCAGTCTAAATAGCTCCCGAGGGATGAATTATGCAGTTACAGTGCCAATAATATCTATTGGTTTTGAGAGTATTATTGAGCGGTGGATAAGAAAACACAGGCCTATATTTGACTTGGTTTTAGACTGCATCTTACAGCTTACTGTACATGTAGACTGACTCATTTTTTGAGCTTTCACTGCTGTGTAAAGCTTCCTTTGCTTTCAACAGCCTTGTGTGCATAATGAGACTGTGAGGGCCAATTCTGGAGGAACACATGACATCAGGGAGCAACTAACATGAAAGTTTAATAGCAGAAAATGTGAAGCTGATGTGGTAGCAATTAAAACCTTACACCCTGATGCGATGCATTTTGGGTCAGCATGATATCACGTATTAACATATTAATATGAACATAAGCTATCGTAAGTGTACCGTTTAGCAGCCTCAAGTAATTTGATTGGAATAATACAGCTCCAGTGTTTGTCTGTTATGTAACTGTTGATCAGAGTTTTTACATAGGCATGGTGAATGGCAGCTAAACTACTGTCTGCCTCTAAAATAAACCTGAAAACTTAGGCTAGCTTTTTGGACATTTCTCCTGTCTTCTCCATAGACTCTATAAGTTCCTGCTCGTATCATAGCATGTTTCTACGAGTCTTTATGAACTAAGTGGAAACACGACATTACGTGGTAGTATATTGAGTGGTTTACTTATCAACACGTTGAAATAACTCTGAATACTGTGCCCGGAAAGTAACAAGACAAAACTTGCAATGTAAACAAAGCTCAGTGGAGCGGAATGTCAACATGGCCTCTGCCCCAGCAAACTAGGTCAATTAGCGAGCAGGCACCCGTGCTCCTAGCTGCTAAGCTAATAGCCGAGCAAATTAGCCAGCTTGCCGTCTGACAGTTAACATTAGCTAATTAGCTAATACGTAGTAGATGACAAAACTGCCCGGACGGCAATAGATTCACACGGCCGCTGTAACAGCGTATTAGCGGACCGTTTTGCTCGCAGCGGTGAGGTCGGTGTGGTACCTCGCCCACAGTCAGCTAATTTCTTTTATTAGCCAACTAGCTTTATCAAATTGGCAAGCTAGCTAACATGACAGGTGGGCACAGTGAAGAGTAGTGCAGCGGCACACATCCGCGCACATTCACACGCACACGCACGGCACAGGCAGATTCACAATAAAATCTATAGCTATACACACACACACACACATGCACCCGCATGCCCTCAGCCCGGGTCCCGTTAGCTTGCGAGTCGCGGATCACAGTGCAATCATTAGCTATCGGGCTAAAGCTGTCAAACATCCGAACAGACACACACCCTTTACAGCGACGCGAGGGACTTTCTTCGCTATCTTCTACGTTTACTGTTCGCGTGATCCCCGTGCTTCAATCCGCCTTCTTCAGCTGTCATTTCCAACAGGTCCCAGGCGCCACCTTCCCCCTGGCAACACCGTCCCAGAAATCATGGTCCTTCTCTCAGGATCCAGGGATTAGTCGTGTGTGTGGCACGGACGCCCCACGTTACAAAACTACAAACGGATTTGTGAGGTCAGGTTATGATTAAAATCGTGCCCGCGTCCTCGCGAGAGAGATGAGTCCGTGCTGAGGTAGAGTTGCAGCTGGGCAGGGCGGCTTCACAGAGGGGTTTAGATGCACGAGCACATAGCGGAGCAGCGGGGTCCTGGCTCCGGATCACCCTGTCCGTTACTCACGCCTGGTGATGGAGGTGGGGCACACCTCATATCACAATATTTAACTAAATGTGGTTTTATATAATTAGGGTGTGTAATTAAATTAATGATTACAACTTCTAACTTTAAGAATGCACATAATATGAATATTCTGTTATTTTCAATAAGAAAACTCCAAAGTTTGGCCATAATTAATTTTCAAATGAATGTACAGTTGACCCTATTATTGTAAAAAAAAAAAAAAAAGAAGAAAATCCACTCAACTCTTCAAAAATGATCATGTGACCCTATGAAATGATCTAAAGTGGTTTTTATAACTTGAGCGCTCTTCCCATAATGCAACTGGTGTCTTTGATTCGACCAGTGGTTGACTAACTCGACCCACACCGAGTGGAATAAGATCAACCTGTTAATGTTTCTGACCTTGATCCTGCCTTGTAAAATAATGTAGCCTATCATCTGACTTCTTTGTGTTGCATTTTTTTTTCTTTACATTGTTCCAAGGCTGAATAAAATAAAGTTGAAACTCCTTGTAGTGAAACATTTAATTGTTCTCATGGGGCACTGTGGGATCTCTGACAAGCATTCCCCCCAGTGCTGTTTAAAATATGTGCACAAGCCTCCTTTGGACTCCAAGTTATTCATTCCCTGCATCCCTGCTAAACTTCTTTGGATGGATAGTGTCTGGAATTGCCCGTCAGACCTCTCTTTCAGCCTGTCGATGGATCATTACTACCTCACACACTGCCGTATCTCTCACTGTGGGAAGAGCTGTCTGTGTAGAGCCATACGCTGTCTGATTCATCAGTCTATTCTGTGGTACCGTACAAGTGAAACATTTGTCAAGGTAATGCTGTACCAAACAGCACTTAATGAGCAAGTTCAGGGAGTGACACTACCCGTCTGCCAAATGAGAGGTAAGAGACAACCCTGGCCTTCAGAGTGAGCCGCTAAAGAATGAGTGCAATCTCTCTTAAACTCTCTGCTTTCAAGTCTCACTTTTTATTTGCCCCGTTTTTACCCAGAAAGGGCAGACATTGATAAACATTACCAGCTCGCTTGACATTCCTCCATATATTACCCCTTCATAGAATTGCTGCTACCATAAAAATGCTCCCTTTTGCAAGTCAGATGAGACTGAGATTGGATGCATGTGAAGGAAACGTTTTAGGTCAAGTGATGGTCTAATATTCAAGAATTCAATTTCTGACTCCAAGTCAGTGCTTGTTCAGCAAAATGAGTGAAGGAAAAGTGATAACATACTATAAAAGTAGAGGGGGCAAACCCATAATGTAGGTAAAATGAAAATAAGGAAAGGAAAGGAATGGACAAAGATATCCGGTTTGCACAAACAGGAAGCATGCTGTATGTTTGCAGAACAACATTGCAATCGTCCTTTCAAAAAAAGGGAAAGGATATTTATTCCAAACACATACGTTTTTTATGTTAAAAAAAAAGTATGAAAACAACATTTAATTTGAACCCATTGATAAGTTTGCACTTGATTTTTCAAGAGAATATTATTTATTTTTCTATCGAACTAGCTGGCTGGCTGTATAGATATAATACCTTTTTACATTTTTTTAATGGGCTGTTAATGACTCTATTCTGCCACAATGAAATGGAGGAACTGCTCACAACTGTGTTTATGAACAGAACAGATACAGATATTTTTTTCTTCCATCCAGAGTTTCCATCCATCCATCCATTTTCTACCGCTTATCCTGTATTCGGGGTCGCGGGGGGGCTGGAGCCGATCCCAGCTGTCATTGGGCGCAGGCAGGGTACACCCTGGACAGGACGCCAGTCTATCACAGGGCTGACATGTAGAGACAGACAACCATTCACGCACACATTCACACCTACGGGCAATTTAGAGTCACCAATTAACCTATCCCCATCCTGCATGTCTTTGGACTGTGGGAGGAAGCCGGAGAACCCGGAGAGAACCCACGCTTACACGGGGAGAACATGCAAACTCCACACAGAAGGAACCCAGGCCGACCCGGGAATCGAACCCAGGACCCTCTTGCTGTGAGGCGAGAGTGCTACCCACTACACCACCGTGCAGCCCATCCAGAGTTTGGCAGGTTATTTTCTTATTTTTGTCACAATCATTTTTTTAAGTGTTTGCTGTTGTAATTCTTATGTCAGCCATAAGAGACTGAAGTGCACCACTACGATTATATCAAATCAGACTCAAAGGTGAGTTTTAACTTCTCTATTCACCAAACACAATGTACAAATAGAATTAATTATAACAGCAAACACATAAACACACTTAGAGATTCTACTGACAACAATCCAGCATGATGTTCATTTAGTACATCATGGTCCATTTCAACAGACCAGAAAGCAGGGGATGTTTTAGGGGCGGGCCTTCCTTGTGATTGACAGGTCACTTCCACAGAGTCCCTAATTTCACCAATATAATTAGCTACTAAGATGTTTAACACTTCACTGTAAAGTTGACCTTGAATTATGAAGCTAACTTTGTTAACAACTTCACACCAGAATCCAGATGGATCCAGATTCATTAAGGTTGCTGCTCTAATGCTTGTGTTCATCAGATCCACCCGTCGCTCCGCCACTGTCCAAATATGGTCACTTCCTTCACTGGTTGAAAAAATTCCAAGATGGCCGTGGCCAAAATCCAAGATGGAGATGCTGAATGACAGTTACACATAATGTATGTGCTCATTAAGTATTAATGGTAAAACATATTAATATTTGAGTATAATAACTGCTAAAATAGTAGGCTTTATAGCCTATGTAAATTGTATGTTGTAAATAGAATTTGTTTTCTACACTGTTTATTAGACAGAAGGGCATCAACTTGGAAATAAGGTGATCAGTAATAGAATAATTCCAGTCTGCAGCCCTATGGAACATGTTTTAGGTGATATGTAGGTAAAGAGATGTGCAGCATCTTGAAATGAATCCTTTCCCAATAACTAGCCATTATAAGCAAGTAGTACAGGGTCATTTAATTCTTTCAATAACAAATTTAAATTTTCATTCTCAGTTGTAAAGCTTCACTGAATAAAGTACTGCAGTCAAGAACATAAATAGAAATAAAAAGACACTATAGCTAGCCGTGTTATAATAAATAATCTCTGTACAATTTGACAGCGCAGAAATGTTGTTCACAGTGTCATTATAGACCGTTATCATTGACGCAGCATCACACCAACCACTAGCACCATCTACCATCATCATCGTCCCAGCAGGCTAACACCATCACTGCTGCTGATGGCTGTGGTGTTTGGGTAAGAATGGCCGTTCCCCGGTTACATCCCCTGAGCTGCTGATGCACAACTGTCATCGCTGTGCTGCAGATTGGACTGAACTGATTGCGTGTAAATCCGTGAAACGGGGGCTGTAGCGCTGGGGCCTCGGTGTCCATTGGAGTGAGGGAATAATCTGTCTGAGGGTGCGATAGCGCTGACCATCATTTAAGTGGCTTGGAGAAAAAAAAAGGGTCATCTGGGGGACCGGGACGTGGGAGCGCTTGGGACAGCCATTACAGTCATTCTGCTTCACTGTGCGAGGAGCTGCCGCCTGATTGATGCCTGAGAGAGGATTTGGCACTGCTGTGGTGTGTACGCTGCAGGATGCACTTTAATATATTGCCTGTTTGTGTGTGAACGAGAGGGAGGAGACGATGGGTAATCATGTCCGATGGCCTGGGCGTTTCATTCCAGGTGTTCTGGAGAGGATCTGGAGCAGCAAGCCCTCCCCACAATCAGCCCATCATCAGCTCCTCTAAGCACTCTATCACCTCACTCCTTCACAACTAATGTCTCTCACACAACCACCTCCTTCATTTTTAACCCTAAACACACTCCGACCAAGGATCCAGTAGAACGAAGAAGAAGCTGATGTAATCAAATCTGTATGCAGGGTAAGAGAAATAAAAGCCAGGAATGCTTGTGAAGTGCAGGGGAAGTCCCTGGAGGTATAATTAACAATAGTATGTGAGCTGCTTGGTTCTCTGACGCTCGCTACAGTACAGACTGACGCAGAGGCAAAGCCCCAGACAGAGTTCCTGCCAGAGGCTCTTCTTCTGCAGACCGTCCTGCTGATGGCGTGCGGATTAAACAGCAACATGAGCTGCATATAAACAACACTGAATCAAAGGGGATTTAATGTAGCTTTTCTTTGGACACTGTTCTTCTGACCCCTTTAATAACATGTAATTCATCACAGGTGCAGCCAATAGGGGTTTTCATACGATCTTTTTAATATAGCACAGTAAAACAAGCAGCTTCAGTTTGAGTGCCCGATCCAAGGGTCCACACTCACCGTTCAGGGTCAAATCATCAAGTCATTCTGAGCCATTCGTGCACACTTTCCATAAGAATGTGTCATTTCTACACATTTAGCCTTAAATTATTAACCACAATTCATAGAAACCATTCAGAAAACCGAGGTGAGCAAAGCGGACAGCACGTGTTCAGCCTGGCATGTTAGATTCACACAGAAACATGGACATCAAGGATTAAAATATAAGAAACATGAAGGCTGCGTTACACACCTGGTTCATTCATCAAGCAATTACTTATTGAAGCTGTTTTGACAAAAAAAAAAGAGTAAATAGATTATTTGACAATTATGTGCATGGAAGACGTTCATATGAGGCAGTAAAATATGTGAAATAAAATCTCAACATTGTACCTAGCGTGTTTGGGTGACATGGTAAATGCTTCCCCCATCGTAAGTTGAAGACTTTAGGGGGGATACAGGACTGTATACTGCCATTCTGTCGTGGCCCACTGGGACACTTGAAGAGGGCCAAGCCGTCATTAAAGTCATTAGTATTATTGGGGGTGAGTTTCTCCTTATCCACTCAGAGGATCGAAGGACAGGATGTTGTATGTTGTACTGACTGCAAATCCCTTTAAGGCAAACGTAATAGTTATTAGTTATTACAATAAAGACCATCTATGTGTAGTCAAGGGGTTTCAGTTGATTGCAGGATCAATACCCTACATGTGGATCTGGAAGGTCCAGAGTCTGTATTCAAGCAGAGCTGACTGAAAAGCACAAGTAGGGGGGAGGATACGGGACAGCCTTTCACAGGGGGGAGGGGGGGACTGCTGGACTGCTTCTTGTCAGTGTTGAAATGCAAGCTACTATTATTAGCATTTACACATGACCCCTAACCCTAACCCTAATACTACTAACAAGACCAAATTCAGATAGAACCCAAGAGCCCGGTGTGCTAAAGGCAGATTTTTCTCTCCAGCGTGGTGCTGTAACTCTTCCTCCTGGTGATGTTGGGAAGAATCATGGAGCGTGTTCTAGTCCTGCTTCATGTGTAAAGTGTACCGTTTAATTGAATTGAAGAATACACTTTCACACTAAATAAAATTATTTCATACCGTGCAGGCAGCAACCTCCGGCTGAAGTGCCTTAAACCTGCATTCTCTCTGCTGGCCATCAGGGGGCGACTCCTCTGGTTGCAAAAATAAGTCCGATTACATAGAAATCTATAGGAAAATTACCCTACATACACTTAACTACCTGCTGATTGACAGGTCGATCACACTACAAATGCAGTTAGCTGCTAAGATGACTTTAACACTTTGCTGTAAATTTGACCTTGAATTATGAAGCTAACTTTGTTAGCAGCTTCACACCAGAATCCAGATGGATCCAGATCCAGTAAGGGTGAAGCTCTGCTGCTTGTGTTAGTCCGATCTACTGCCGTTCACTGGTTGCTAAAATTCCAAGATGGCAACTGCAAAAATTCTGAACTCGAGGCTTCAAAACCGTAGTCCACAAACCAAGGGGTGACGTCACATCCGCTTCTTATATACGATCTGGGATAATGTGCTTATAGTGCATGTTCTAAATGACCTGCCATGCTTGTCGGGATAGATCGTCAAACAAATGTAGACCTGAAAGTGGTGAAGCAAATCTTTTATATTTGTCGTTTATTTAGAACATTTAGTTTACTTCCTCCTCACCTTGAGATCCGAGGCCCTTTTTTGTTCATCAGTTTCCACAAAGCCACATAGAATCTCCTTTAAAGGCACGATGAACAGATAAGATCAGCGCTGTTAGTATATGTAGCGAGAGGACTCAGCAGATTTGTCCTAACGCCTCGAAAAGTTACGGTAAAGGATATTAAGGCAGACACCAGTGTCTGGCTTTATCTGGCTTTCTCTTCCTCCCTCTCTCATGTGCTCGCACGTTAAATACGGCCTGACAAAGTAGAACATCGTGATCCAGCTCCACTTTAACACGGAGGCAGCAACAGGATCCTCCGAGTGTCGGCTGTCAGCAGAGAAAAAGAATCACCCTAAAATAAGACTTTGGCGTGAAACTGGTCAAAACGTGTAGCTCACGTCTCGCCGGAGAAGCTCGATATTTAACAGATAGCTGGAAATGTGACGACGGTGCTTTAAATAGGTGCTTCACCCTGTTACTTTCAATCATGCGTCTGAAAGTGAAAAATGTGAGTCACGTGTGACTGGGTGCAGAGCTTCCTGAGCTGATTGCTTGCCCCTGGAATTGCAGCTTCACAATAGCTACTTAATTCTAATGAGGGTTTTATGATCAAGAGCTCATTGGCAACGCGTTCAGTCAATAGGAGCCCCTCTTCTGAGCCGGGCCCCGGGTCACGTGCCGACCGATTGACCCGAAGATTTATACAGCTATTTTCTAAAGGTCCCCCATTCGTGGGCCTACAGGAAGGCAAATTAGTGTTTCAATGGATTTCACTTTGGATTTGAATGCAGAGCGGTTGGAACGCGGCCCCGGCTAAAGGGAAGCCGTCGGTAATGAACCCCTTTGTGCTCCGCCACTTACAGGATCAAATGTTTGAGGCTTTGAAGACATTCAGCACCCCAGGAGATGATTTCCTTCAGCTGCGATAGGCGAATCCGGTGAATTTAACCATCCGTTACTGAAAACCTCTCACTGAGGACCCCTCAACCCGCGTTACACTTACTCAGCTGGGATGGGTTTTCATTTCAGCTGTGAATCTACTGGGATGCTTAGGTCCAGGTACATGTATGGAGGTGGCCGGCAGAATACTTTCTTCTGTGTATGTAACTGCAATGGAAGGAATTTAAACAAACAAGGTCAAACCTCAGACTGTATAAGAAGTGAAGTCATTGTGAATAATCTTAACTTTTACAATCATATCAGCATCTTTGGGAAGCAGCAGGAAAATAAAACTCCCAAGCTTTGGACACCTTTTCATTCAACCCCTTCACATTTTTAACGTTTTTTTTTTTAACTGTGTGGCTTTTGCAAGACTATAATGAAACTATACAATGAACCTTTCATCTTTCATTTTTATCTTGCATGAAAACCCAAGCTTGGTAGAAGAACAGCTGAACAGTCTAATATCAAGCAGTCAGACCCTTCAATCCAAAAAAAAAAACACCACACTGTAAAGAATAGAGCTTTGAGCTAATTGATAACCTCAGCAGGCTAAAATGTTGAGCAGCTGTTTACCAGCTGCTGATCATCCACAGTTAAGAGTCAAACTAAAACATGACTTCAATCATGAGGAGATGCTGCTGACAGATACCTGTGTGTTGAACAGAACTGGAGCCACTGTAGGGAAGTGGGTCAGATATTATTTTGTCTTTATTCATTTTTGCAGCTCCAGTCATGGTCGAGTTGAAGGACTCGTGAGTTTGGATCACTCGTGAAACAACCCACACATCATTTTAGAGCATTCAGATGCTAAAATGTGCTCATTAGAATCAAAACACGAAGTTTGGCAAAGTTTTGGGTCTTAAATCAAACTTGTGGTGGCACTGAAGGAAAACAGATGAAGAACGTCAGAAGAAAACATCCTCTGGGCACCATGAATCAGAGGTAATAGCGTTTCCCGACCACCGGTCATCCAAAGGACTTCACACTTGGCAGGTGTGTTGCCGGGGAGCTGAGGGAGCAGGCGGGTTGCGGTTCAGTGTGTTGAGCTACAAGCAGCACTACTGTGGATAAACTGGGCAACGCAACAATGTGTAAGAAAAAGCCTTTATTTCACTTTTAATAATTTACATTCCTTTCTTTCTTTTTAAACGATTTGCCAAACCTTTGCTGTATAAATGTTCATGTAGCTGTACTTACTGCAGGGACAGGAAATCAAGTCAAAACAAAAAACTACATACAGTGATATGCATACGTTTAGGCACCCCATGCCTAAATTATGCTAAAGAGGAATAAAAAGCATCTATTGTGAATTGATCTTAATGCCTTACGACCCACCCCTATGGCAGATTTTTATTTTTAAAGGCCAGTTATTACATGGATCCAGGATACTTTGCATTCTGATAAAATCACCTGGGCCTTTGGAGTTAAAATAAAATCCTAATCCTCACATGCCCTTCACATACCTAGAGACTGGCATGGTGCTTTTCAGATAGCCTATAGCATGCGAGTTAGCCTAATGATTTCTCAACGCAAATCAAACCAGCTAATAGGCTAGCTGTGAAGCACCATGATTTTCTCTAGGTTTGTGAAGGGTATGTGAGGATATGGATTCTATTTTAACTCCAAAGGCCCAGGTGACTTTATCACATGCATAGTATCCTGTATCCATGTAATAACTGCCTGCCTCTTTGGGAGTTTAACATAGGGGTGCCCATACTTTAATAAAGGACATTTATTTCTTTACGATACATTATTCATTCACAAAGAAAATTGGTGTCCTAAAAGGTAGGATTTTCCCTCATTTGTTTAATTAAGGCATTAAGATCAATTCACAAAAGACGATTTTTATTCCTCTTTTTAGTCAACTTTAGCATGGGGTGCCTAAACTTATGCATAGCACTGTATATTACTGTTTCTTTCTCAGTACAACAATGAAATGCCTTTAAAAATGTTAGGTTGACACATTTTGCAGATCCATTTTGACTTAAGTGCAATAATCAGAAACAGACAGCCACGGTCGAGTGATAATGCGTTATCTCCTGTGACACCCAGCACAGGGCGTGGTCAGATGGGTGACACAACGCAGCCCTTTTAACCTCTCAGCCAACTCTCACAAGCTCCCCAGGCCCTCCATGAACAGGGTGACAGACAGTTCTGTGTCAGGTAGTGGACCTGGAGGGGACCAGAACTGTTCCGGTTCAGAGAATCAAGGCCAGCCAGCCGACGATCATAGCTACACCCCCAACGGGAGCCATCTTGCGTAGACCAGGGTCCCCCGTCATGGCCTGGTGGTACAGAGAGCCACAGAACATCCCCATGCCTGCTATCAGGAGGCCACCAGCCTGTAAGGAACAAGGAACTATTTTAATCAGTCAGGTCACAAACACATTCCACATGTAAGAAATATATAGGTCATGGTTTCATTTGACTGCGATCACATTTACATTTACATTTACATTTAGGTCATTTAGCAGACGCTTTTGTCCAAAGCGACTTACAATAAGTACATTTGTCAAAAAGACAACAAGAACTCGACTTCATTGCCGATGCAGTAAGAGCTAAAAATAGAACAAGTGTTAGGTCCTCATCTGTGTTAGGTCCTCATCTGAGGATCATCTGAGGATCACAAGAGGTGAAGTCACTCAAATGCATACAATTATAATTTTACATAATTTGACAACTGGTAACTTCTGCCATTTCTCATCAAACTTAAATAACACAATCAGACAAGGGTAGCGGGGCGCTGTGGCTCAGAGGCAGGGCGTAGGGGTGGGTTTCTCACGATTCAATTCAGAATGGATTCAAAATGATTCACGATTCAAAATCTACTTCAGTTCAGGTGGTGTGGCATATTGTAGCATGAGAGAAAAGTTAAACTGCTTGCAATAATGTAAATAAAAGATTACATTCAATCCTGCTTAATTGCACAAACTTTTAGTATAAAAAATAAAAAAACAAATCGATTTTTGGAAGTTATGAATCGTATTAAGATCTCAGAAAATAAGAGTCACAATTTTTAAATTAATCTATTTTTTTTGCCCACCCCTAGTAGAGTGTCCACCAAAGAATGGCGGTGCGACACTGGTACTACCTTGGGCAAGATACTGAGCCCCAATGCCTCCGAAGGCCATTGGTGTGAGAATGTGTGTAATGTCCTGTCCACACGAAGCAAAACAAACTTATTTTCTCCGTTTTGCCTTGGCGTCGTTTCAAGAAACTCCGCGTCCAGACGAATCCACTGAAAACGCCTCAGCGCGCTGTAGTACATATTCCAGGCCCTTATGCGGCGCTGTTTCTGCTACAAAAACGCAGAAGAAGAGACGGAGCTTGACCAGAGGTTTGCCATTGCTATAAGATGACAATTTGGCCCGTATAAATAAAACCAACACTAAGCATCAACAGCCGTCACCCTAAGGACTTTGACGAGGCGTTGTCACACGTTGGGATGGATTAATTAGACAAATAAATGCCTACATTCATGGGAAGTTAGCTAGCGGTTGTTTGTTAGCATCGTAATAAAGTAGCATATCTGCGACTTTTTTCCCGTTATATCGCCCCCTCTCTCAGCTCCGGTTTTTTTTTTTCATACAGTGGCCCTGATACGCCGACGTACAGACGAGCAGAATATCTGCTACGAGCACGGAGGCCGCCATTATTTTTGTTGTTACGAGAAGTCGCGAGGGAAGCAGTCAGGCTCGAGGGTCGAGGGGCGGGGCGATGACGTCAGCATATTCGTTTTCGCCGTCTCCACGAAAACGAACACGAAACGGAGGGGTGCCGTTTTTTTCTTTTCCACCCTGAGAGCTGGTTTAAAAAAAGCTGGTTTTCACGCCGCGAAAACGCCGGATCCGTATGGACGGCAGGGCGAAACGCACAAGACTTCTGCGTTGTTTTCATGTGGACAGGCTCTAAATGTGTTAGTTCCTGCTGTAAGGCAGCCTTGGCCATCAGTGTAGTACCAGCAGGAACGTGTGTGTGTGTGTGTGTGTGTGTGGTGGGTGAACGTTGACATGTAAAGCGATCTGACTGGTTGGAAGACTAGAGAAGTGAGACAGAAAAGTCCTTTTCCCATTTCTCATTCTGAACTGGAGAACAGAAGTACATCGTGCCACAGGAAACACTGAGCCTTCAAATTCTCCAAAAGCTCCGACCAGATGCGACAGCCAAGAGATCCTGATTGGTTTGGCCACCACATAGCTCACACCCAATCTGGCATGCATCTCCTGTTCACTTTGTTGATTTTCAATCAGACATTCCGCGTTTAATGAATCCTTAAATAACCTTCATACTGAAAATACTTGACACTTGGCATATGTTGGGAATTCTATTAGTCAAACTTTGATAAAACCAGGCTGCACAAAAACGCTCCTTACTACAATTTCCCTGCTCTGTTGCCAGCTGTTAGCCACGGCTTTGTAATGATGGCCTAAAGGAACACTGGCTTTATGTGTGGGGGGTCGGGACAGACAGGTAATGGCAGAATTACACCGTCTCACTCGTTACATGTTAAAGGGACGCTGAAGTGAATCCGTCCATGAGTGTTAGTATCAGGCTTCCATACTCACCACAGCAGGTTTGCCAGAGTGGGCGGCCCCCAGCAGGGCCAGGCTGTGGTAGAAATGGTACTTGTTGGCCGTTTCAAATAGCTGGGGAGGCACACACAGAGACAGTTAACAAAAAGCTTTTATTTCTCTGTTGCCAGGCATTCATATTCACAATATCGGCATGTCAGTGGATAAAACAAACATGAGGAAATAGTCTCCAGGTTGAAAAATATCAAAGTGACCCTATTGGAGTGGGTTACGATCATGCACGATTACATCATACATCATTTTCATGAGGTTAAGTATTAATGGCATAAGGGACAAATCACACTGAAAAATGCATCTATTTTTAAAGAGACATTTTAGAACCATTTTCATGTCTTCCGATATTCAGTTGTTTCAAATTCAAAATTTCCAGATCAACACGTTTGAAAAATATAATAATAATACTAATTACATGGTACTTGAGTAAAAACATACACCACAGTAAAATAGCACCAATCTCAAAAGTGCTTCATCCAGATTGTGATATTCACCGTCACAGAGGTAGAAACTGTATAAGGACTACGGCTGGGGATGCCTTTACTCACCACTCTCTGGTAATCATCAGGATCTTTGTTTTTGAAACCTATAACAAGAAATATAGAACAGAAATATGTCTTATTGTAGTGTGAGATATGAAATGAACGTCACCTTCACAGAAAATCTGACCATCATAATGATGGACGAAAAAATGGTAACGATAATTATCGCAATATAACTTTTCCTGGACAGAAATATGATATATGATTGATAGAACTCATTCCTTCCTGTTTTGACAGACAACACGGACAGCCAATGAGAATGAAACGCTGTGATATCACAAAAGCAACAGCCTTGATGTTCTCCTTCATTTTCATGTAAACGCTGCTTGAATTTGTACTGAGGATATAAATGTTTTTATATAGTTTAAATGTATTTATTTAAATGTTTGTATCCATACAAAGGAAAGTTTATTTGTCCATTGTTTCTGTGTTCTGACACTTGAAACTTCTGACTGGTCAGAATTAAGATTTTAGTGTATTATTTAGAGCCTATTTATTTATTTGACATTCAGTTTTATAATGTTCTACTATGTTTGTGTGATGTTCAACTTCAGAGAGAAAATAAATATTTAGATAGACGTGTCATATGTTCACATCTCACTAGGAGCAAATTGACAGAAATAAACAAATGTATGTATATCAATCAAATATATCAAATATATCAATGTATATCGTGATTATCGATATGAAAAAAATTATCATGGGAAGATTTGTTTCCATATCGCCCAGCCCTACTAGTCTACACACTACCATTAAACCAACGTCTACGTCCTCCCGTGTTGTTGATCTGATGGGCAGCAGCGTCGGTGCAGACCGGATATCCGCCGACACTTCAAAGTGACCACAGCAACATGGAGCTAACGGGTAAACACTAAAAACCAAATGACACTTGGAAGTGCACGTTTGCACTAAACTGCTCCGCGTCCTTCCACCACGTGACAGTGGACGCGGTCACCCTGATGACACAGCCGTTTATCCCACTACAATACCACCGTGCTGCTCCGCAGGTCCTTTCTCTGCGATAAAACCACCATTAACACATAAAACACGCGTTCTTCTACAGTTAGCTGCGTCTTAAATTGTCGTTTTGGGGGACGGAGTCTGGACTAGCTAGGACGCGTTGACATGCCAGTCCGACTGCGTCCTCACGGAAAGACTCGAGCATGACTATGAAGTACACTGACTACCGTAGAGTTCCTACCGTGAGCCCCGTACGCCCCCGCTGCCACGGCGGAAGCCCCGGACAGAGCGGCTAACCTTCGGACAACCACGGAGGCAGTCATGTTGGAAGTTCCGAGTGTCTCCGGCGAGCGGAAGAAGACTCACGGCAATGATGCCTTCACTGTCCTTTTGTAAATCCCACTTCTGGTATTAGGCATTACGGACTCATGAACAATAACCAAAACTGTCAGAGGAAATTCAAGTGTTTGTACTCTATTTACCCTAGACGTTAGCTCTTCGTATATTCACACCCATGCAAGTTCAATATGCTACTTAATTTAGCAATAGTATGCCACATAGTATGGCAACATGCTTTCTGCCAGACATTTAGTAGTAATGTTAGTAGTAGTATAAAGAGTGACACAGTGTCTCGAAGCCTAGTTTCTTTAACACTCGGTTAATGTTTTTATTTTTTTTAATTTTCTATTGTTATTTGTGACTGCCATGTTATACACGTCCAGGTGTTAAAACCCACATTGGCTATTCTGCTCTGCATTGTCTGATTATATTGTTGGCTTCTTACACCCATATCATCTGCCAAAATATAAAAGGCTACACTGTAACATAAAATGGCGCTATTTCTTGAATGTTTGCATGCCACAACTGGTTTATTTCATTCCCAAATTAATTATGCACTTATATGTAAACAACAAGTACAAGAAAATGCATATGGCAGAGAGCCTACAAAACATATACAATTAACAAATCACAATTAGCCTCTTGAAATTATCCTCCTTATTTGGCATTAACACCGCTTCTTATGCTAAGTCGTCGGCATGTTTACGTGATTACGACATTCCGGTGAGTCTCTGAACGCAGCATCAGAGAGGCGTTCATATAATCGGTTCAACCAGCGCTATCTGCCGCACACATCCGTGGTCCGTTTGGAGACTTGAGCCAAAATGGCAACTGCCGCGCTGCAGTTTACACACAATATACTACAGGTAAATGTGCTTTGTTAAATAATAATAAATAATATTCATGGTATATGTTCAAAATTATTATTGTAACAATGTACTGGAAGCAAATTAATTCATTAATTGGAACACATGCCAGATGTATAATTAAGCATATATTAATGGTAGCCTACATTGCTTATATATTAGTAAGACACTGTTTTTAATACAGTCGTTATGCAAACAAAGCAAACTTTAATCAAGCATGTATATTAGTACATACACGTTGATGTACTTAAAGGCAGAGTAGGTCACGTGGAAAAACAGAGACTTTGAACACATCGCCAAACCGAAAAAGTCCCGCCCCCTCTGCTCCCCAGAACGCCAAACAACTGCTTGAGATCGGCACAATCAGGAAGTAAGCATTGGCATCGAGCCAATTATTTTCTCCGGCCCAAGTCTTTTGATTGGACAGGGTTTTTATAGTTTTTAATGTCAGAGCATTCCATATATTCATTGCTATCAGTATTTTACAAGGATTTCAAGTAATATAACGGAAAGTGATTCTGAATAGAACTGGAATTTGATCACATGAAAGTTCACTAAATACACTTCAAGTTGTGCTTTTAAATTAAACTAAAATACACTTAGTACAAAATGAGTTGTTCCAAAACAGCAAACTTCAAATGAACTGATCATTAACACACTTGAATTATACTGGTGATTAGTGTGTGTGTGTGTGTGTGTGTGTGTGTGTGTGTAAGTACACTCTGGTATACTCAAATTCTCATCAGGGAATACATTTGGGTTTCGTATTTATAAGCATAGGTAATTTTAACTACTATGTCTGGGCTGTGACACGGTGCAAACAGGATTATAGTAAAATAGGCTGATGTTATATATTATATTATCATTATTATTATCATTTTATTCATTTTTGTGCGTTAAATCTGGTGCTATCACTGCTAAGCAGAAAAAAAAGTCTCAAGCTAACTGTTTTTCATTCACCTTCACTTTTCAAACGGAAAAGTAAATCAGGCTCATTTGTACCTTTTCACCTTTTCACCACCAAATGCATTATTCACAGCAGGGCTGAATTATACTACTGTGTTTTATGAATAATTAATTTCCTCCCACAGAGGGGCTGCGTGGCTTTTGAGAGGGCTTCATGCTGCCACCCTTTTTTCAACACACTGTATGCACCACATTGCAACATAACGCTGTAGGATAGCAGCGTGGAGGGGGAAGCACTTTGTCTATCTCTGCAATTTGACTGCAGGCAGAATCCTCTGCTTTCCAGAATGACTCCCTCATAACGTTTGACGGGTTTTTCTGCCACCACAGGTTTTAGGGACTTACGTCGATGAAAACACACTAATCTCTGCAGTGAGCCCACCAAAAGGGGGTGCTGCATTGCTTTCTCATCTGCCAAAGTTCACACTCGTGTGTGTGTGTGTGTGTGTGTGTGTGTGTGTGCGTGTCTTCCAATTATCATATTGAAATTACACAGGGTCACACTGCATTACTGGGGAGCCGCTAAACCACAGTTTCGGTCGAGCCCCGTCCTTAGCTGACTTTGACACAGCGTTAACACAATGCATACAATTAACACATCGTTATGACCATGTAGCTAATTAAAAATAAGCCTTAGGAGCCTCAAGACTACTGTGAACTGAACCTGTAGCCAGCGAGTGCTAATATCCTGGCGGATGATTGGCAGCACCGTCCGCACGTTGGCCCGTATGCAAAAGGATGCCTACATATTGGTGCACTGAATCCAGATAAACACAGGTCTCCCCCCCCCCCCCCCCCCCCCCCGGCCCATGGCAGATGGCAATGCAAACAATGAAGTATGGCTTTACATCTTGTTCTCACAGACATGCACCCATTTCTATTATGCACGGTTTCTTGATTTTGCCTTGACTTCCGCATTTTGGCTGTCACCAACTTGGAATTTATGACCATATTTGGACTGCAGAGGAGCGACGGGTGGATCTGATGAACACAAGCAGCAGAGCGGCAACTTTACTGGATCTGGATCCATCTGGATTCTGGTGTGAAGCTGCAAACACAGTTAGCTTCATAATTCAAGGTCAAATTTAAGTCATCTTAGTAGCTAACATTGGTAGCGTGGTAGCGACCTGTCCATCACCAGGTAAGCCCCGCCCTAAAGCATCCCCTGCTTTATAGTCTGTTGGACTCTAAATGAACCATAATGTACTAAATTAACATCATCCTGGATGAAGAAGACTTTGAGACCAAAATACAACCAGACTTCTTTACGCAACCAGAGGAGTCGCCCCCTGATGGCCAGCAGAGAGAATGCAAGTCTATGGCACTTAAAGTTTGGCTTCACTTTTCAGAACCGGAGGTGCTGCTGTGTTGTGCCTTATTTTGTCACGGTGCAACGTACAGTACATGTACTAGGTACATTGGAAAAGTGCAGGCATTTTAAAAAATCCAAGTGATTGGATGAACCATCTGCCAATGATCTTGTGACATCACAAGGATCTGGCTGCCGTACAAGCTAAACCTTCTTGTAGGAGTATGACTACGGCGTGGCGTGACAGTGAACAGATGCTTCCAACGAAGGCTTACATTTTCACATTTTAAAGTGGATGCACACCTGGAACCGTCCTTTTCTCTCGGCTTAATGTACTGCCGTGGGTCCTTTTGAAAATCCAATTTCCAGTCCTTGTTAGCTGCATTGTTAGGGATATCTGGTGGTGATGCATCTTTGTTCTGCGAGGGAATTTTAATGCGAGGCGGGTAAAGTGGAAACAGCCGGCGTTGTCGAACACAAACACTGTGCTTTCTTTCTCGTCAACAGGAAAGCAGATAGACAGAAAGACCACGGTGAGGCCTCACAGTTCTGACTGCATAAAGGAATAAGATGCACTCAGGCTGATGTTTTGGTGAAACAGGGAATCATGCATCATGTCTTACAGTTGGGAATGTCAGAAGTGTCTTCTGTCTCCTCGCTGTCACACTTTCTCATGTCTTCCGAGTGGAAATACAGCAGCGAACATCAGAAAGGGACATCGCCATGAAGCATCCTTTGGGTGCTGAGAGCTCTGCCTGCCCCCCCCTCGATAGATTTAAAAAGAACCCAACATTTCTGAAATTCTCAATTAACCTTGATGTGTTTTGACGGGTCGCAGCCCTTCGCTGTCTCCGGCTCGCTTTTGAGGAGCCGCAACCGCAGCCAATTATCCATCTGTTAGGGCGCTTTCATGTCTCCTGAGATGTTTAGTCACAATTGTGCGCATTGTGCCCCGGTGTCACAGCTTTCCAATGCTCCGGCTCTGTCATTCGTCGATGTCATTACATCCCTTTCAGCGGAAAGAGGGAAGAATGGGAGGGGAGGAGGAGAGAGGGAGAGAGAGAGGGGGAGAGAGAGAGAGAGGGAGAGACAAGAGACAGGCCTGTCGAGTGACATTTGGTCTCGGCGTCCAGGCTATTGTGTGCTCAGGGAGACAACACCAGTCATTGCCATTACACTGGCTGGCAGAGCAGCACACATACTGGACCAAAACAGCCTCAGGTACACACACACACACACACACACACACACTCGTATCTGTCTCCATTCCCATGTCAACACTGAAAAATATTGTTTTGTTGATGTTTTCAGCAAAACAGCTCCATTTTCTTCTTCTTTGCTGGAGAGCATGGCAGGTTGTTTCTGATGCCGAGTATGTGCAGCTCCACACAACGCCACCAGAACACAACGCTCTCAATCCGCCGGATGATACTCGAGCTCAGCCGCTCTCTTCGAGGTCCTCAGCTTGTTTGTCGCCAGCAATTTTTGCACGTGTACAAAAAGACAAAAAAAAAAAAAAAAACACTAACGGCATGCACAAGCATGAAATCTCAAATATGCACACACAAAGTTGCGATTTCAGCGGGCTCCCCACGCTGAGCGAGCATAATTAGCACACTTGTTAAGCTCATCTGCATATCTCTTCAAAGGAGATCGATGCAAATGGGTAGGATTTAGCCACTGGCGGCAATTAGGGCCAGAAGATATCCGAGCTGGAGAAAGTCGGTTACAGCGAGCCAAAGTCGGTTTCATCGTGTGGAAGAAATGCATTTTCTGCCCTTGCGCTGAGTGCAAAATAGCATCATTCTCATTCAGTGTTGTCTTTCCTCAAATCAAGTTCTGTTCTGTTTAATCACGTTCCTCCTGCCAGTCATCACGTAAACTATGACTGTTGGCTTTGTGGCTGTATCCTCATATATCTTCCTCTGTGCTAACTAAACTAACAATGTGTAGTAAGCTGAAAGTCGTCCCCGACTAATGCAATATTTACTCATGGCTGAGTAACATTTGCTCAAAACTAAAGTGCCCAGTTTATTTGTAAATCCAGCAAGACTAACAAATATTGAAATTAGGGAAAATAAAGATGACAGAATTATGTTAAATATGTTTTTTTTTGGGGGGGGGAGGGTGTCACAGAGGGCCTGTCACCGCCTTAATAAATATATATATATATATATATATATATATACACACACACACACATACAGTATATACTGTACATACATACACACATATGCACACATACATAAACATGTACACACATACATAAAAAATGAGAATATAATGAATGAAAATAAGAGTAAGAATAAATTACAATAATAATACTTTACACTGGTGTGAGAGTCAGAAAGTCAGAGAGGCAGCGGATTAGCCCGCGAGCATCTTAATCAAAGCTGTCACCCTGCATGTTTTCCAGTCACATCCTGGCTTCCTTCTAGGGCCCGCTATGGCTCAGGTCATCCATCTCATTCCTTTTTACCTCGCCTATTCCACCTGTCTTCCAGCTCCATCACGTTGCTTTCACACCTCTAATGAGTCCCCTCCTGAATGCTTGCTTTTCTAGGACAACACTTGAATTTCACACTGATGGACATGCAGACGCCTGGAGCTAAATTCAATGCGGGAGTAGGAGGAGGGAGGCATAGATGCTTACGTCCATAAGTTCAACATCATGAGGCTTTTACAGTCATCAGGAATAAACACTTTTATTCACTTCAATTCAATTTTATTTATAGTGTCATATCACAACAGAAGTCATCTCAGGACACTTAACACATCACATTGAGCAGGACAAGAATACGCTCATGATGTTCAGAGTTAATACTATTTCAAAGCCCCAACATCACCCAGGGGCAAGCGTTACAGCGACGGTGGCGAGAAACAGTTGTTAACAGTAGTGGTGGTATTAACAGAAGCATTAATGTAAACAGCAGTGTTGGTAATGGCATTATTTTTTTCAGTAATGAGTAATTGAATTAATTACTTTTCCCATTGTTCCAACACCGTTGCCGTTACTGAGAATGTAAAGTTGTGTGTGTGGGGGGGGGGGTTTGATGACGCCGTTGCAAATGCGATGATTGAATTACAATAGTCCAGCCTTGAGGTATCCAAGCTTGGACTCGTTTTTTGCAATGAGACACCATTTGAGGCGCCTGATTTTAGTAATGTTACGCAGGTGAAAGTAGGCTGTCCTTGTTTAATATGTGAGTCAAAGTAGTAGTATTTGAGGCGATGGCAATCCCATCAATACTAGCTATATCTTTAGACAGCGAGCTTTGGAGGAGTTTAGGCCCAAGTACAATAACTTCTGTTTTATCTGAATTTAACATCAGGAAATTGCAGGTTATCCAGGTTTTTATGTCATCAACACATGCCTGGAGTTTAACTAGAAAGGCAACCATACCGCCTCTGGCCAGGGGTGTTTCCAGGGGGTCTGGGGCCCCAGGCAAAAGTGACCTCAGGGGCCCATGTGTCCAAACTATTTGGTCTTTTAATGTTTCTGCTGGATAACCTCTAAATCCTTAGCCCACAGCCATCAACAACATCCTAGTTTATGTTAACATCATCCTAGCATACTAATGCATGTCATTCATATAGATAGCTATACTATCTACTGTTCATGCATTAAAAATAGTAGCTGTTAGAATAATAATAAAATAAAACCCTGGCATAATTAATTTAATCAAAGTAACAGATTTATTTACCACTGTTTTGTCTTTCTTTTCCTCTTGCTTACACGTTCATTTTTGGTTTACAGAAGGATTAGTGCCTTCATGGTTGCCTGTTGTCTGTAATTTCGAAGCAGTTGGCAGCAAGTTCCATTAGTGGCACGGAGACCCTAAATTGTTTTTTACACGTCGTTGAGGTTCCTTGTACATGTAGATAATTGGATTTAAGGGGGTTCTCTCTAAATTGTTGTTATAAATAAATGATGTAACCTCCGTCGTGGGGTCCCCCTTCCAGCTCGGGGCCCCAGGCAGTTGCCTAGTTTGGGCAAACCCATGCATCTGGCTCAATTTGGCTTCTGGTGTGAAACTGCTCACAAATTTAGCAACATAATTCAAGGTCAACTTTACAGCTAAGTGTAAAGGGAGTCTTAGTAGCCAATTGCATTGGTAGCGAGGCCGTAGTAGCGACAATCACAAAGTAGCCCCGCCCCTAAAGCATCCCCTACTTTCTGGTCTGTTGGACTCTAAATGGACCGTGATGTACTAAATGAACATCATGCTGGATTGAAGAAGACTTGAAATGAACTCACTGTTTACTGGGTTAATAAATCAAAAGAGAAGAGAGAAGGTTAATTATGGCATGCAGATGTTATGATAATAACCTTCTCTTCTTTTTTCTAGCTGTACTTTACAAACTGTTTCACAATGTTAACTGTAGCATTGTACGTTTCTGAAAGCCTGAGACTATAGACTGAAAATTCAACATTTTATCGAGCAGCTACTTGGCTAAAAAGGCAATGAGCTCTGAAGGAGGAGAGCAGGTTATTTATTGGAGGTCCAGAATGCTATGTAGATAGCAGTATCGGGGCTTCTACAGGCTACAATGAAAGAGGAACAGAAAAGGAAATCTTCACAGCGGGCATTTTTATATAGGCCGATTCGTGATGCACCCGGAGAGACGCTGCAGATGGGAAGCAGGAAGTTAGAGCAAAGAGGAGGTGTTTTATTGGTACTATCTCAAAGGTAACAAAATATCGGGGGAACAGTTTCACGATGGCATGTCTTCATACATCAGTGAATCAGCCTCATAGGTGGGTGGCAGGTCCCTTCTTTAACGCTGCTCTACTAAAACAGGGTAACAGGAGCTAAAATTAAACCTTTTTTTACATTTCCAGTCCCATCATGTGTGAGAACGCCTTCATCCACACACTGCGGTTCATAATAGCACGTTTTTCTCGAGAGGAATGTTTCCCATTTTCCAAACAAGGAGCACCCACTGTCTGCCTTAACTACACAGTTCATCTGTATGCAGCTACCGCAGTAAGGCTATTTTTTTTACTGCTGTTATCTATAATTGCAGAGAAGACATTATTACCTTTTGCCAAGTTTGGCACAGAACACGGACAAATACTTTGTAAGAGCTGCACTTATTTTTTGAGGACATAAAGGTTTGATTTTAGAAGAATATCTAATTAAAACAGGAGAAAATGTTATTCTGGTCCTTCCAAACACCTGCGGAGGCGGGTGTTGACAATTTCAAGATACAACTGTTAAACTAATTCTCAAGAAAGCATCTATTTGTTCACTGTTTAATTATGATCATAGGCATTCTGTGAAATATTGTTTACTTCCTCTCTACATTATTAACAATAATGAATGTGTTTTTTGTTCATCTTAACTTACTTACAGCAAAAAAAAATTCATGGACGCTTTTCTCTTGTAAACCAATTTAAAGGGTCAGTTCAGCCAAATTACAAAGACATGTGTTTGCTTATTGTGGTATTAAATCTGAATACAATGGAGGTGAATGGAATTTGTGGCGCTCTCAGCATTGAAAATGTGGTATTTGACAAAATGAGTGTTCGGCTGCACCTGGATACTGAATAATCTGCACCTGCAACTCAAGATAACATAATGAGCACTCATTTACAATAGTCACACTGAGCACGGTGTGCTTGTTACTGTTCTAAATGACAGAATGATTAAGATACAGTTCATATGAACTTCAAAAGGACTAATCTCCTTTTTTTAACAAACCAGGAAAACAAGCTGAAGTGCAGCGATTCTTCATCACTCTGGATATTCGCAGAGAAGAAGAAGTGGACGTAGTCATCGTGATGTCATCCGTTGGTTTGTGGACTATGGTTCTGAAGCTTCCAGTTTGGTGTTTTGGTCTTGGGAATTTTACAACCAGTGTGACACTAACAAAGTTAGATTCGATAATTGAAGGTGAACTTTACAGATAAGTGTTAAAGTTATCTTAGAAGCTATTTAAAGCCTAAAGCATCCCCTGCTTTCTGATCTGTAGGACTCTAAATGGACCATAATGTACCAAATGAACATCATGCTGGATTGAAGAAGACTTGATTGAGACCATAAACTCATGTTTACAATGTTTACTGAGATAATACTTCAAGAGAGAAGTAGACTTCTGTACAATCAGACTTCTTTTTGCAACAAGCGGTCGCAGCTGAACCATGTAAACCATTTTCATATTTCGATTCCGAATATTCCATCTGAAAAGGGTTGGCACTGATGTGTGAGGACTGACCCAGCAACAAGTCAATGTGAACATTAAAGCTGCACGGTCCAGTTGGGGGCAGTAGAAGCTAAAAACACAAAAGTGATATATTATCACAGAATAAAGTTATTATATTATTATTCCTGTTTTTTTTTTGTCTGCATAGAGAACTATGCCTCTGACAAAATTGCAACCACAGCAAAAAAACAAAACAAAGAAAACGAAAGTCTTTCCAAAACAAAACTTCTCACTTTTCCCTGCAGTTCGATTCAACATAGTTTAACATGAAATGTATTTTTATATATCCGGGTGGCCTTTACAAATGCTGAAGGAAATATCAGTCTGCATTAGTGAAAGTGAGTCTGGACGACAACAACCAGCATGTCTGTTTACACCGGTGCGATGGAAGGAAAGTCGTTTTTACGTTATTGAGTGTAAAAGTTCTTAACATCTGCAAAATGTGATGCTAGTTCATTTCACTCACCTACATTTGAGAACATGACTGCCACGTATACTACTGATGAAAGCAAATCATTTTAATTAGTATATATTAGAAATTAGAAATATTAGAAATTGTAATCTCATAAATGTCACTTGTGTGAGATTGGACGACTATTATTTTATTTGTTTTACCTATCATTTTGAATGCTTTATTAAATGCTTCAAAAACAGGAGCTCTGCCTCTTTGAAATGAGATTTTTTTCAGCAGAATCAATTTGTTTTATGATCTTCAGTATATCAGAAAAATGGAAATTAACATTTAATATCAAGGAATTCTCATTCATTTTATTTAAATAGCCCAATATCGCAAATGCGTATTTTTGTATTTTATTTTTAATATTGCAAACATGTGCAGCTTTGACCTATCCATGTATAAAGCCCTCTGCAACACCTCTACTATTAATGAACTAGCTGCTGCTGCATTCCTCTACGTCAAAGAGACAAAGTAATCCTTCAGCCATTATGCTCTGTTGTACACATAGCATGTAGTATAATCTGCAGTACTTTGTATTTGTTTAATACTCATCTACATCCTCCTCTGTGCTGCGGCAGCAAGCCCACTCTCCCCATGGGGACCATCGAGGTATGTTCTAATCACCTAATCTAATAATGCTGAAAAGTTCAAGTGTTCTTCACAACACAAGCAAATTGTTGCTTTAAGCCGAACGTCGTCCATTTGGAACAATGATGTCGCTCGTGATCGAGTCATTGGGATGTCTGTCATTGGGATCCTCCTCCCAGAGGAGCCACTTTCTGCTCTCAGTAGGTTGATTTAGCTCTGCTCCTTATGCCGTCTCTCCATCTCCCAATGCTTTGCTCACAAGGCAGCAAGCTGCAGCGGAAACAAAGGGAATGTAAGCAGTGGGTGACTCAAATAAATCAAAAACAATTAGAGTCAGCAAAATATGGATTCATCTGCCTAATAACCTGGAAAATGATGTCTAGTCTACAATCCTTGCTTCACACACTACATGATTGTACTGGTGGTTGTGTGTGTGTCAGACAACGACAAAGCATGATGCAAAGTGGTTCTGAAGAGTGAAATGTGGAAGCACCTTTAACTTACATTCTCTCTACTGACCATCAGGGGGCGACTCCACTAACAAAAATAAGTCTGATTGTATAGAAGTCTATGAGGAAAGTCTGTCTTGATGCATTATCTCAGTAAACATTGTAAACATGAGTTTATGGTCTCAATCTCTAGTTTCAAGTCTTCTTCAATCCAGCATGATGTTCATTTAGTACATTATGGTCCATTTAGAGTCCAACAGACCATAAAACATGCAGAGGTCACCACCACGGCCTCACTTAGCTGTAAAGTCAACCCTGAATAATCAATCTAACTTTGTTAACAGCTTCTCACCAGAAACCAGATGGATCCAGATCCAGTAAGGTTGCTGCTCGGGGGTGACGCTCCGCTGCTTGAGTTTGTCAGATTGAGTGCAACATTAGCATAACCGATAAAAAGGGTGGCAAAACCATAGAAACAAACTTTACTCCAGATGATGTATCAGACGACGACAGGGCTTGGAAGGCCGTCAGCATTCCCTTTTCTAGGGTGTGATAACTTTACAGTGCTCAAAAGATCCTAAGATTTGAGGAAAACTGTTATTTGTTTCCCATTTGAAGTCCTACAGTGAGAATACATTTTGGTTAAGGATGTTAGCTGTGACTAAATGAGCTCATTCCCCTTCATGTGAGTTTACATACTTAACATAAATAATACATGTATCTCTCAGTTGGACCCCACACACACACACACAGGGGCAGGCTGACATACAGGCACGTCATGTAATTGTTAATAACTACTACTACATGTACATATATGATCATAAGGCCATGCACCAAAGATGTGAGGCAGAGGAAGTAATGAAACATGCAAAGTCACACTGTGCAGGTCTCTTTCTTTATAGCTCACTGTGGCAGCCAGCATCAATGGTACATGTGGCGCTGCAATTAGCGCCGGCCGATTCATGGGCCCTCGCCAGTGCTCAGATGGGTACAATTAAAAGCAGATGCCACTCTAGCTAATGGGGCGCGTATGTGTGTTTGTGTGTGCTCGGGGTGTGCTGTGTTATACAGACGGAAAGAGTGGGGGGGTGTGGGTGTCATACGATGGGAACCAACACAAGTTTAGCATTAATCTGGCAGGGTCCCCGCTGCTACAGATCAGAGAACAAGGATGCAATCTGCGACCCCAAGGGGCTGGAAGCTTGCTGAGGAGCAGAGATGTAGGAAAACAAGCAGGGAGGGATGGAAAGGAGCAGTGGTAGCCGTGCACGGCAGAGAGAGAGAGGGAGTTCTGAGCGAGCGTGGGAAATGGAAGACAGGCCGAGAACATGGTGAGGCAAACACCACCAACCCCACCAGGTCACATGCTTGCTGAGGTGAGAGAGGAGGAGAAGGAGAAGAATGAACAAACTGTGTTCAGTTTTGGTTTGGTCAAAGCAGAGACGAGAGAGAGGGAGAAGGGGGGGGGGGGGTGAACACAAAAAACAATACTATTACAGAAACACTGCAACAAGGCAGTGGAGGTAAATAAAAAAGGCAAACTACTGGGAATCCACTGGGAGAGAGGAGTTGGAGGTGTTGTTTCACTGGGATGTTCATCATCAGTGTAATTTGGTCCTCTGGTTTGACCTGTGATTGGGGTGCATGCTAACGTTGGCTGCCAAAGTCATCCATTGGTACCAACCACATCATGCTCGTCAGGAAGAGGGCTGAATAAACGCTCCGGTTAGATGAAGGAAAAACTAGCATTGTCATTTTGTAATGGGTCCCTTGACTTCTTACCTCAGAATCTGAGAATGAAAATGGGTTGTATGGGTACCCACCAGGTGGCAACCGCTTCTAAAAAGTCAAGCCAATGCAACAGTGACGTAAATTTGCATTCTCTCTACTGAACACAATGGGCGACTCATCTGGTTGTAACAATAAGTCATATTGCTTAGTTAGCTACTAAGATGACTTTAACACATCCCTGAATTATAAAGCTAACTTAACAGCTCCACACCAGAATCCGGATGGATCCAGATCCGGTAAGGTTGCTGCCTCTTGCATTTATCAGATCCACCTGTTGCTTCACCACTGTCCAAAGTTCACTGATTCCAAAAATCACAGATTTGCAACGGCCAAAACTCTGAACCCGAGGCTTCAAAACAAACCGATGGGTGACATCACGATGATGTGTCCACCACTTCTATAAAGTCTATGGTACCCATGAATCCCCCTCTTTCTCAGACTCTTGTGGAACCCATCAGCCCAGTTGTGTTCATGTCTGATGATGTTAGGCCACATAGTGATTTTACATAGTATGGTCTTTTTTTTAATATAACTTGACTTCACTGTATAAAATGACCTGTCGCCAACTTGGATAATCACATCCTCATGAAACTTTACGACCACAAACTAAAGACCGAGGGCATTCGGAGGATGGATGGTTTCCCCAGCTACCGTATAATCCCAGAGAGGAGCTTTCTGAGCAGATTCCACAACAAGTCCTCACTGTCCAATAGCCCAAAAATGCAATTCTTGCAGAAATCTAAAAACCTTGTACCAACCCCTAAATTGGAGGAATAATTTCTATCAATTCTTGACCAAATCTGTGTAACAAAAGGTATCGAACAAAAATCTATGAGTTATACTATAAGAGAGCTTGGGAGTGGCTACTTCTGAGTCCTTATACACAAAGAGCTGCATCTCCAATTAGGTTCCAAGCTTTCAGATGATGTGGCATCTACTGTTATGCATATAGCATTATACTTTTGATATGGGTCTCCAGCATTTGGTCCACTCACAGTTAAATTAACCATTAGATCTCACCTGAACTTGAGCGGATTAATGATTTAGCAGATGGGTTCATTTGGAGCTCTGTATTGGTCTCTGTATTGGTCTTCACAGACTCCAGTGAAAAATCTCTTCAGCACCTTAATGCTCCTCTATGTTCATCCAGCCACTCACTCTGTCTCTCTGCTGTCTTGTGCTGGGCAGGTAGCGTAAAGTAGGTCAGAGCTCACTGCAGATAACATCGGCCTCCTGCTGGAAACACTGTTGATTAGAGTGATGGAAGTGAAGCAGAACAGTAAAGTTGTGGGTTGTAAACCGCTGAGTCGTCAGGAAAACATGTTGCTATTGCAAACCAGGGATTCATTTATTATGTAACGTTGTACTGCTTGTTATCTTACACAAGAAAGTCCACTTATGGTGGTTGTTATTCATTTATGGTAGTTATGTTGCGTTATTACATTTTTATGTTATTTGTTAAACTGTGGACTTTCACCCAGCAGACGGCTGTTCATGTCCCCTGACAACAAAAGTCACTGTTGACTGTAGGCTCGTTACATAACAGTAGGTATGAAAGTAGAAACGTTAGCATTCAATGCATCCGTGTTTTGCAGCAATTTGCAGACTATTTTTTTTTAGCACAGCTGAGTTGTTTGTATAAAAACAATGAACTAAAATGTAAATGTTGTTTACAGCTTAGGGGGAAATTAGAGTTTTACATTACATGTAGACATTTGATGCGTTTTTATTATATTATGTACTATATTATATTGATATTGATTAGTGCAGCTTTCCTGCCATGTAGAGTTAAGGAGAATGTTACGTCTGCTCATCCAGATCGACTTTCTGTGACATCTAACTACCCTTTTTATGTTAATAGCCTGGGAAAAAACAAATCAGCACACATTCAGTCATCTGACTACAGAAACCGGAAGATATCAACAACACCATATGTGATCATCTGGAAGGCATGATGCTTCATTCTGTTGTTTGCTATTAAACCAATATTTCAATATGACATTACAGCAAGGGGTCACCCCTCCTGGGGACTGACAACCGACAGCTATGTTTACTGCAAACTACATATTGCTTAACAGGGGCGCATCTACCCAGGGTGAGAGGGGTATGCAGTAACAGTTTTGGTGCCCCCCCCACCCCCCCCTCCAAAGAAAATAAAATAAAAGTGTGCCGGACATCATCATGTATGGGCTTTAAATAACAACGGTTTATTTTAAAGTATATCAGCCATAGTTATGAATAGTTATATGGTATAAACATTCTATGAAATCTTCGTCCTCTAAAATGTTATTTAACATCAAGGGATTGCAGATATGCAGATATATTAATATAGAAAATACCAAAAAACAAAAAAAGGTGCCACATATCGTGCATACACACTTATTGCACCACTGACGCTGAAGCCCACCCCATCCTCATATCTGCCTTTTCACCCCATGGGATGCGCTGTTCCAATAAAGTAATGACATTAAAAACACAAGGCTCAAGCATGAATCCAAACCTTCCAGTGGATGAGTGAATGTGTGAGAAAGGGAACAGGACGCCGGGAGGCAAAGAGCGGGAGAGGAGGGGAGAGGGAGGTTGGGAGAGCGCCGGGTACCGACCCGGAGGGCAGACGCCTCGTGGTGGGCGGGGAGGGAGAAGGAGAGAAGAGAAAACGAGAAGGGAGAATAAATGTGAAGCTACAGGGAAGTCAGGGAAGATTACCAGTGATGAAGTTGGAAGTGAGGAAGGGTAAATCGGTGTAAGAAACTGAGACAGGGTGTTATGTGATAGAGGTTTAAAGGTGTAAGGGTGAGAACATGGAGAACAAGACGAGAGCACCGATACCTGAACTTCCTGTGTCCTACTGTATGAGTGTAAAGCACTTTAAAGGGTACTCAGTGCTGCAGGAGCAGGAGGAGAATGAACACATTTCATTAAAAGAGCCTTTGTGCCATGCAGTTCCTCTGCCTCTCCTGGCAAGCTAGCATCCAACTGTGCTGAAGCCCGGTCTCTTTTCCCCCCGAACAGCTTTGTGAATTAAAAGCTCCTGGCAGCCGGTAGCTGGAGTTTGTTCTCGGCTATATTTGGAATCACATCTTCCGCGGGCCTTTTCTCCCATTGAGGGCTAACAATGACACGTATAAATGCACTTGTGCGCAGGTGAATGTTTACCAACTTAAAATGAGATATAAACAATGAATTAATTGTTTCTCTTTGACAGCGCGGGCTCTCACTGTCTGCAAACAGGAAGGATTTGAGGGCACGCTCGATAGATCAGGTTGCAGGAAAAGTAAATTAGGTGGAGAGAAAATGGGCTTTCTGCACACCTTGGGTGCCTTCGACAGAAAGGTTAATGGCTTTATGAGATTGCGGTGACATATTATTGCAAACAACTCCGAGCAAATAAATTATTTGATTGTAATATCTCAGAAAGCAGCAGTTGTTGCAGCCTGTTGTTAATGGAATATTAAATCTATGTGTATATGTGTCATAAGGGCATAAAGCTGCATGTGTATCAGCATATATATCTGTGTGTGTATATAATGTATATATGTAACACATTACTTTCCTTTTTTCTGTTCCAACAGTTGGATTTCTAAGCCGCTGACAGATAGGAGCCAGAGTCTGCGAGGGCCCTGGGGCCACATAAGAGGGCCATTTTGTGGTCACTTACTCATAGAGCTGTGGCAATCAAGCTCAACCTACTACAATGGTGTTCGGACAGCATATGAACATACATAAACCATAGACTGTATACAGGAGGTGGATGTAGTCATGGTGATGTTGGTTTGTGCACTATGGTTTTGAAGCTTGGTGTTCGGCATTTTGGCCATCGCCATCTTGGAATTTTTGCAACCAGCGAACAGAAGTGACTAGGGGTGAGTATTGGCAAGAACCTCACGATAAGATGTGTATCACAATACAAATATACAAATATCACATTACTTTGGTCACGATACGTATCGCGATATTACGATATTGCAATATAAATAAAGATGAAAACACAAGTACCTGTATATGTACATAAGATGATACTGATCAGAGGACAAATTGAGTCAAAACTATTTCATTCAAAACAGCCTTCTCCTTTTACTGGAATACATATTGAAAATAAACTGAAAAGGGATAAAGTACCCTGAGTGACAATGCACAAAATAATAAATAAATGAAATAATAATAGTAATAATAATAATGAAAATATTTTTTTCCTTTTGTGTCACTGTTTGAACACTGAACTGAAATGTGTAAACATGAATCTTTTTTTTTTTTAATCAATCTTTGGAGTTGAAAAAACGATATTGTATTGGGCGGCAAAGTATTGCGATATATTGATGTATCGATATTTTTACCTACCCCTAGAAGTGACCACATTTGGACGCAACAACCATCTGGAACCATCTGACCTCTGGTGAGCAAATGTTAAGAAAGTTAAGAAAAATCAGACTTCTTTTTGCAACCAGAGGAGTCGCCCCCCAATGGCCAGTAGTGAGAATGCAGGTTTAAGGCACTTCGACCTTGACTTCAGAAGCGGCGGTTGCTGCACAGGAATGCTCCACAGCTGTCACGGCAGCAAGCTTACCCTTAACACAACATATATCACAACTGGAAGTGAGGCATGTGTGTTTTTTTGGTGTCAAGGGAGAAAAAAGGGCACAAAAGTCGTGATACATGTGTTTGCTGCCGTGCATCAAGGCAGTCTATTAGTGACACACTACTTGAAGTTGTGTGAGACAGGCAGTCAGGTGTGTGTGTGTGTCTCAGCTGTCAGGTCTCCCTGGTGGGCCATTACCTCTGATGCTTGGCAAGGGTCTATCACATGTAGGCCATCGACATCAAACCGTACACGAAGACACACACAGGCCCTCTCCTTCCTCACCTTGGCCTGACGATAGCACCGGGGGAATGTTCATCCACCACCAAAGACCATTTGTCTTGATAGCAGAGATCGTACGCCCAAAGCGACCTCTCTCTCTCATCTGTGTCCCTCAGGTAGCCGGATGTGTCCGGAGGTAAAAAGGCACGACGTGGCTGACATGGTGTTTTGGCTGATTGACGACGGGCCGGGCTCCCCCCACATGAGAGGCAGCCTGTCTCCCTGCCTGGGGTTTCTACAGGGAAGGGAATGAACTGAGGCACATGGATGTTAAGCAGTAAATCTTTTCGACAATGAGATCTGGACGCGTGCCTGAGAGCACGTGGGCGTCGTGTGGATATGACTGGGGGTGGCACTTATTACACTTCAGCTTAAATGACGGCATGAAAACAAGCAAAGATGGAGAATAATTCATTTTTTTGTTGTTTTTATGGGGGGGACTTTTATTCCAAGAACTTGACATTCCTGGCAGACAGCAGCCCACCAACTACAGATACATGACTCTGCAGTGGGAGAGTGACTGAGGCAGATGTTTGGCTGCGACCCTGGCAATAAGACAGACATGTGGCTGTGCTGCATTCAGAGGAGCAGGTGGTGCCACCACACAGCCATTACCATCTGCACTGATGAGATCGGGGACTTGGCCATGCTGGGTGCTAGATGGTTATTATTCCTTAAAGTAAAACATAAAATAAGCAAATGTACAAGGTGGTAAAGTCAGCAACTCAACCCGAAAAATCGGTAATTAGTAATCGTATAATATTCCAAAAGGGACCCGTAGCCCTGATTAGTGAGTGCATATCCTAATCTTATTGTATATTATATCATGTTTTTATCACTATAAAGCTTGTTTAATACCCCGCTTGGCACTGGAAATACTGCTGTGATATTTATCCAACATGTTTAGTCTCCCAGGGATTAGTGAGGCACAAATAGAGAATTACTCTGTTTTGAAAGGGTAAACTATGATGGATGAAGAGATGGAGGGGGGGGGGGGGGGGGGTGACTGAGGTAGGATCGATGGATGCTTGAGGTGCTTGGGTGAATGGTAAGCGCGGGTAGAGGAAAGGAAAGATGCAGAATGAAGGGATGGATGAGGGGGGGAAAAGGGCTCGTATCCCTTTAACGTCTTCTGACGTCATGCTGATGCAGATCTGCCCGGCGAGCGGAGGAGAGGAGAGAGGGATGCCGAAAAAAATGAAACTCCTCAGTACTCATTTATCACATCTCTCTGCGGGAGAAGATGGAGAGCAGCCTCACGACTTCCTCCGCGGATGAATACCTAGTTCCACCACCGAGTGAGTGAGTGCTGTCATCGCGACAGAAACGGAGGTAAACGCGACACATTCCCTTTTTTTTTTTTTTTTTTTGCTGAAAAAGCTACCATATTGAGGTCAGAGGAAAGCGTTGCCAAGGCGACCAGCTTGCAAAGGGAGGACACTGCGGCGCGCGTCACACGCCGGGAACGAGCGTGCGCACGTGCAAGCGCGTGCGACAGCGAGCCAACGCGGTCACGGGCATCCACACAGCAGCGGCAGCGGCAGCGGAGGCAGCATCTTTTCACACGCGAATAACGCGCAGCCTGTGTCCGCCGTTACCGAGGCTTGCACCGTGACCCGAGCCGGTGTTCGGCGGTCCTTCAGGGGGATTCATTGAGGATTTATCGACAACGTCCCAGAAAAAAACTGAGTTGCTGCGACCATTGGTGAGCACAGGTGACGCTTCCCGGCTCTCCAAATCTGCCGAGACCCGCAGACACAAGTTGTTTGGGGGGTTATTTTTGTCGTATTAGGCCTCGACACATTGCACAGACATTCTCCCAGAAGGAAAACCGGACTGTCAGCCGAGAAATGAATTAATCTATTTCCGTAGGAGGACGGAGGCGAGCCTGCCTGGAACGTTATCCCGCTGTTTGCGCTGTGTGATGCAGTAGAGCCGCGTTATTCACCGTCTCCGGTCATGAAGTCCCACCTGCCGGCCCGGATGGATTGAACGAAAACGGTGCTTTTTTTTTTTGAAGGTGGTGTTTTTGTTATTACTAGTATTATTTTTAAATAAGCAAGTACTTCTTGCTCGCCGGACATTTACCGCTGCTGGAGGAAGGTTTAGTGAAGAGGAGGAGGAGAAAGCTCAGGAAAAAAATATCAGTGGGAATCTGGCAACCCAGCAGCTCCCGTGGATCACAAATTAACAGGTAGGCTGAGCTTCCCATTCGACTGAGATGATGCTTCTCGCTGCAAACCCCCTTAGATATGTTCTCATAATGTGCATTACAATTGTATTTTTAATAGTTTGTGTCTGAGGGGGCTCTTTGGCACCTGAAATGTTTAGAAATTAGATCTCACAATCAGCAAAATGGGGAAAAAATGTGTTTTTTACCCTCTTTACAAACATTTGTTATATTTCAGTCTGTTGCCAATATGCCATTTCTAACATTTAATTTGGAGTTGTCCAGAACAACAAATGCAGCATGTTTTTGTGTGTGTTTTTTAATGTGGTGTTGATGGGTAATTGCTTTATGGTGATGTCAAACCTTCTGTTAATGAGAGTCGTGACCCACAACAGTGAAGATATATCCTCTCTGTACCACGAATAAGGACTCGGACCTCCTCTGCTGAAACGAGAGAAACAGAGGCTGCTATTCAGTCAGGCTGAGCTCCGTTCCCTGTCCTTCTAATTTGCAGTTTATTAATCAAAGTGCTTTGTTCAGAATTGCATCAAGTCGTTGCACGATCTTCGTGCACTTCATCAGTTATGTATCGTCTGGAATAATAGCGACATGAAAGTGGAACGGAATGGGGGATTTTACAAGCCAACTGGCCTCTGTTGCTGACAGATGACTAAAAATGACGCTCACAAAGGTTCCCCTTCACCAGTCGGATCATCCCTCAACTTAATATGAGCATATCGTCATGGGGTCTTTATACTCAGAAGACCCAGGAAACGCCAGGGCCATGAGAACATATTCCCCGAAATGCCCCCCTCTCCATCCCCACACACACACACAACAAGATGCACACACACACACAGCACAAAGAATGGGGCACATTTATATGCTGTGACTGGTGTTGTGGTTCATTCGGATCGGCAGGGCCTGCGAGATGATAGAATTCAGCAGGGACAAGAAGACCTCTGTTCTTATCTGTGGCGATGAGAAGGGGAAGGCAGCTCCGCTCGGCTCCTCTCCTCGCTTTTAGGCAGCTAGTGTGCCCTATATAGCAGATAGGGACGTCTCCTCTGTGGGGAGAAAGCATTTTAATGGAGGTGGGGGTAAAAAAAATAAGGAAAAGATGTTCTACTGTCCTTGTGCTAAATAGATTGTTGTCACAGAGGAGTTATTTATCTCTGCGGTGGCTCGGTACAAACTTTGAAGATATTTAACAGGGATAAACGTGACACTAATGCATTGTGGGGAGTGATTGCGTTTTTGTGCAAGCATTTGTGTGTGAGGGAGAAATATGAACACAGAATGGGAGAACGGAGGGGGAGGGAGGGGGGGATCGTAGGGCATTTTTGCAGCAGTGCAATATGGTGTATTCCAGTTCTTTTTTGGGTCAGTGGCTTACAAAAACACAAAGACCAGGTGGCCTTGTCAATGAGGCCTGCACACACTACCTATGTGTGTGTGAGCATCCTGCATTTGTTTGATTTTCCTGCGTGTCTCCCAAGCAAATGCATGCGAGAGCCCTGAAAACGCTGCTCAATGCCATCCATCCTGTTCAAGCTGCAGCAGAGCTGGAGGTAGATGGGGCTGAAGCGTTGGAAGCGTGTTGTCGGGGAGATTGATGGTTCCTACCGCGGGTCGCTAAGCAGTCAACAGATGCAGCCTGAGGTTGTCACAGGGCGGGTTGAAATAGCCATCACAATCCGCTCGATTCTACTTTAATAGCCCCGTCCCTTTACTACACATTTTATATTATACTATTGGTTTGTTTTTTTACGTCAGATAAATCGGCGGCGGCGGGTCAGCCAGAGCGCTCGGATGTTTTTACTGTGATGGTGACAGCAGTTGCTGCTAATTTTAGATGAGAGATGTCATCTGTGTAAAAAGTCTCCAGCGTTATGGCAGCTGACATGTCGACTGGAGAGACTCGTCATGATGAATCCCGGGAAAATGAAATGTTTGTTCAGCAAACTTGGAATGAATTAATAAGAAATTAGCACTGTGTTGCTCATATCTTGCTTGTGTCACGAGAAGCAGAGGTGGGGAACTGTGTGTGTCACTAATTGCTTTGAAGGCGCAGAGATGGATTTTCAAGAGTGCTGGTGTGATTTTAATTCCAAACAGTCAGAATATGTCTTCTTCTTCTTTCAACTGTGCAATTGTGGCTGGAAGAAAATATTGATGCACTGTATCGCGTAGCAATATTATGTTTTGTGATACTGTATTCATTTTTAATACGAGTAATTCATAGAACGTGCACTTATTTGAGGCAGACTGGCTCAGATTGCACAGAAAGTAGTGCTATTGTGTCGGATGTTAAAGGGACTGTGATAAATGTTAATGCAGACCCCACTCAGATTTACCCAGATATTATGCAAATGGTAATTTTACTTTAAATTAGTTCGAAAAAAATATATACATATTGCAAGATAAGAGAACAGTTAGTAGCTGTTTGATATGGCAGCAAGATATGGTGGAGTAATTTAACCTGAGCAGAGAGTGAAGTCTCCCTCTGTGTGTGTTGTGATCTGAGCTTCCCTGTGTTTTGTTTATGTAACTGGGTCTGCTGCCTTTAGGAGCTGTGGGAAGGCCTTCGGTATGCTCAGGACTAACAGAAGGACTACGTTGGGCTATGAGTGGATGTTCAGCGCTTCCACACATCCCGTGTACCTGTCGCTGTCTTACGAATAATCTCCTCCAGGCCATGTTTACACGTAGCAGGGTATTTAGAGAAACCAATATTTACGACCCGTCCTTTTTCTAAAATAACGTTGTGCACACAACATCGTTTTCAAAAGTTGTCATTTACATCAATCTGCATAAATCCGCCGCCGCCATTATAACTATACCAAACCTATGGGCGGCAGTGTAGGGAGAAGGATAAAGCCATGCAAGCCAATCAGAATCCTCAGACTCAACAACGTATAACACGAGCGACTTCCTGTGATGCTTGAGAACCTTAAACTGTTTCTCCCAGTTGACACAACAACACATAACCGCCGTTATCAGAAATCTCCACTTTGGCTGGAGTTTTTAGAAGTAGTCGTTTTCTGTGATAACAACGGGGTTTTCGTGTAAATGAGAGGCCATATCTGCGTTTTCCCTTCGTGTAAACGGGACCTTAGCCTCCCTCTGCTTCTCTAGTGTAAAATGAAGCTGGTTAAACAAAATAGCCCTAAGATGGATACAAGGCTTGGTAATTGACAGCAAGCTGTTCACAATGGGAATATGCCTCTCATGCCTTGAGCACCAGTCGCCTCATGTAATCACCTGTGTTAGTTGTCATGTATGGGCTACCACTCTACCCACGGAATGAATACGACTTTTGGACTTCCTCCGCCAAAGACAGTATGCTTTTGTAGGACCGTACACGCACTCTGCACGACTGCTTTATTGCCTTCATTTCTCGTGAATTGCATTATATTCATTTGTCTTCTCCATCCATTTGATTCCGACTCATTCATTTGCTTCAAAGGGAGCATGGCTGTTGTTTTTGTGTGTGCAAGGAGTGTGTGTCGTTGCTATGGCAGCATCTTTTTTTGGAAGGATGAGCGCTGCGTCTGTATATGAAGGCTGCAAAATTCATCAAAAAGCAACTGACATCACCGTATCTACTGCTGCGATGCCCGAGATGCCGGAGGCTGCAGCTTTTTCCCCTTCATGATAAAGCCCGGCAAACGGTGTTCTCTGGTGCTTCGCAGAATCCCGACATGAAATCATTACGCCCAAATACTTAATTCCATTCAGAATAAGCAAACTTATGCATGAGCATTTTTTTATTTACTCCAGTTTATAGCTAATGCAGCAATTTTCTTTTAGAGTTACCGAAAGAGCAAGGAGTAAAAGATTGTATTGTTTTGTTGAGGATTGTTGAGGACCCACAATCCCTCCACATGTCTCACCTGTCTCCCCTCCATCCTTCCCCTCTCTCTGCTTCACTTATCATCATCTTTCTTTATATTGCACTCTGTCCAAACATTCCTTCCTCCGTTTCCTCCGCTTGTCTTCAAACCTGCATGTCGTCAGTCAACCCGAGGCGAACACCGCTGTAGTGTCCCCCGTGGGCTCATTAAGGTTAGCTCAAGGTCGAACGCTCTCTGATACATTTTGATCGAACCCCTCCTCCCCGGAAACAAATAAAACCTGATATTTGCTTCCCAAGTCTCCAGCAAACGGCAGCGGCAACCTTCACATCGCCACTCCTCCCACGTCCCGCTAGAACCAGGCCGACCACCGGCCAAGATCAATGAACATTTACTCCTCTTTTCTTCAAAGAGATAAAAGCCAAAGGAAGATAGAGACAGTGAGAAACCACCCTGAACAGCTATTGGCCAGCTCCTAAGTGCTATCGCTCCTCTTAAGTTGGACAGCGCAGGATTTTGGATACGGCTCTCCTTCCCCTCTGACAATAGAGAACCTGCAAGAATTAAAACCACTGTTGGGTGAGTGATTCCCTTCATAATAGAGGTGCAAGGCTACTGTGGGATTTCATGGCTCCGTGTTGCAGAGTCGGGTCCTGAATAGAAAGCACGATACAGATTTGATGGAATCAACAGTGCTGGAGTCAGCAACAGCCGGGATTAAATACATCCTGCTTACTGGCCAATCAGATTGACTGACAGTCAGAATCCATGTTGCTCTGAGCGGTGCAGCTGATCCCTCTGGCGAACTGAGTGCTTTCCCTGTTTTTTCTGCAGCCATGGGAATTCTACCTGTGTGCTTTGTTTTTTGTCCATAATACCCCTCTGCGATTCTTTTCATAGTCGGGAGATTTTATCCACAAATCTCACTGCAACATTTGGAGATTAATGGGTTGATGAAATAACCTTTTTTTTTTTTTTTGTCTCCCTGTGTTATTCATTCCTGTCTCGTGTTCTCTCTCAAACACACAATGCTGCAGCGCATCTTCCTTTCACGAGCTGCCTAGTTACATTTTGCCTTCGATGGGGACGCAGAGAAATTGAGTGAGTTATGGTATCGACAGCATCTCAAGGTCAGGGGTAGCCACATCGCTGCGAGGGCTCCATAGTAAACCCTCAGCATCGCAAACAAGCTGCGGGTCAACAGGTCTTAAGACAGGCAGGTAGGCAGGCCACTATATACCTGCCCTCTTACCCAAGACACATACAGAGAGAGGAGGAGGAGAGGATGTGCTCGGAAAGTCAAGCGAGCCGAGATGTCACCAGAAATTGAAACGAGCGGCGGTAGCAAAGTGAAAAAGCAAACAGGAGGCTGTTTCGGAGAAGCAAGCTGTGAAGGAGCATACTGTACAACAGGAATAGAGAGAGAGAGAGAGAGAGAGAGAGAGAGAGAGAGAGAGAGAGAGAGAGAGAGAGTATTGCCACGACGTTACAACACCGCCATCTCTATTGGTCTTAACATCTGCTATATGCTACCTCTTCCCTGCTGTTGCACACGCATTAGGCTGACACACCAGCACACACATAAGTATGAGCTGTCAGCCGGGGCCCTAACAACCAGCTAGAGAAAGACCAGTTGAATGGTAATGCTGGCGAAGGAGGCGGCAGCAGTAGTGGCTGTGTTGGCCAACACGCTGAAGTGTTATCACCGCTGCACTGTAAAATATGAGGTGGTTATAGAACACACACATTGTGCCTGTTGTGCTGGTGTGTGCCGGGGCTACAGTCAAGCAAAAATAGTCTCAGTGGAGGCACGCTCAGTGGCTGTCCCACAGTGCAGGCCCGGGCCTTTATCCATTTCATGACCAACCATTTACATAAGTGGCGGTGGTTGGGTTCAAGGCCTGGAGCTGCCGGCTAATAGACCCGTTGGAAGGGAGCTGCTCCGAGATCAGGCGGCAGCAGCAGGAGGTGGAGACTAAAAGCCGCGGTCCAGTCAGACAGTTTCCAGCAGGCTTCACAGAATTTACAGGAAGTGACAGAAATATTACATCTTGTTAGATGTGATCTATAGGCTGTCTGCGCCTGCGTTCAGATTGATTTATATTTGTTTGTATATGTGTGTATGTCATTGTATTCTATCATTTGTTCTTTTATGTCTGCCTCTTATAGGACATTATAATTGCTCACTTTGATAAGTGCTATACAAACAACCTTTATTATTGTTTTCATTATTATTATCATCAACCACACAAGAACAGATTAAACCTTCACTGCACAACGTGAGACTAACAGCCTACAATCTGGCGATAAAAAACCTGAATTACACATAGAGAGCATTATCTGCCTAATGTGGTGTTTGTTGTCAAAACTAAGAGCCGATCAGCTCTTTGATAAGGCGACAGCCAGGCAGCCCATCATGCCCTGGGTTTTGCAGTCAGTGAAGAGTAACTAGGAGAACCTGGCTCCAAAAACGGAGAAAACTGAGAGATGTAGTTAGTCACAGCTGTGGATCTCCCAGGGGTTACTGACTGGAGGAGCTCTGGGTGAGCTGTCTTCAGCAACATAGTCACTACCTCCTTACCTGCCATAAGGATGGACGTGTTGGTTGCATGTGTACAGTTGCTCGCCACCACTTCAACCTCAACTGAGAGAACTAAGCCCCTGCCCCTCCACCTCTAAACAAATGGAGTGTTTCAAGAACTTCTGTATGCCGTCTAGCTTCAGTTGATGCATTGTTAGGCTGCTGGGCTTTAGCTGTCATGATGGCAAATGCTAATGAAAAGAATAAGCCTACATAGTGAATTAGGATGTCTCTACCTTGACAGGCCCTTCCTAGTTCCTGGATGTATTTGTGTGTTTGTGTGTGTGTGTGTGTGCATGCCGGATAGACGGAAGCAGAGGCGCGACAGTGATGAATGAGCAGCAGAATGGCAGCGTTACACTTTCGCGCTCGATGATGCCAAGCAGGCAATGATCGTTGCTGTTATTGTCACAATCGGCAAAGAAAACACGACCCCTCAGGATGAACAGGGACTCACACGTGCAGACGAACAAACCTACACACACACACACACACAGGAAGGAAAACCCTCAAAACCTTTAGCAAACCTTTTCTCCTTTTTAGCAAAAGGCGTTTTCCTTTTTTGTTTTCTCTTAATATTTAAGAATGCGCCATGTGTATCCTCCATCCGTCATAGAAAACAATGTGCGCTGGTTGAATCATTCATCTATGACTCTTCAAACTGTCTCTCAAGGCTGAAGCAATTCTTCTGCTGACAAATGGTAGTGGGAAAGGGGCTAAATTCCAATCTGTGTGGATCACTCCTGGGACAAACACCTCGCATGAGCAGATTTTGTGGACAATACTTGCACAGGTAGCAGCTCCCAGCGCCAGGGACATAAATGTCAGTGTTCTGACTCGCACTGGGCTTTATTGAGTGCACTTATCTGCTATCCTCAGGCTATAGTATCTTGGTGAAAATGACTCATCTTCCATGCAGTGCCCTTCATATGTCCCTTCTGTCTGGAGTTTACCGAAAGTGTAAGAAAGAGGTAAAGGGATTTTGTGGTAAGACATTTAAGATTTTAGGTGGACAGAGTGTTCACAGTAGGAATGTAGAAGATTAGAAATACAAACACAAAGTATAGGAAGCTTGGAGTTTTAAGATAAAAAGGACAGGAATGTAGAGGTGGAAGAGCTCACCATTAGATACAGAATAATACGGCCTCGTCCCCCTGATTAGCCAGGCTACAGGAATCATGATCACATGCTAGTGCTAACGGCTAATAAGTGGTGAGATTGCTTCGCCAGAATATGTGTTGACATGTATCGCTTTAGATGGTTGATTGGGGGTGTTTTTGCATAGATGAGGAGCTGGGAAGAAAGCAACCAGAGCTCCCTAGTGCCTACATGAAACAATCTCTTTCCATTTGGGTTTAAACTCCAGAGGCTTGGAAACAAGAGGGGGGAATAGGCGGAGGGGGGCGGCGATTTAGAAGGCTGCAAGTCAGCAGGATTTTCTGGCCCTGTTTCATTCACTGCTCCTTCTCCTTCCTTCTCTCTCTCCTTTTGTGGGGAATAAACACATTTCAAAGGATGAGCTCTATCCCTGTCACTGGAGAATGTGCTTCACATTCTGGAAGAAGTACAGTTGATGTGCGTGCATGTTATTCCTCCTTTCCAGATTTTTTTTGTTGACAAGTAACAGGAATAGATTTTCCAAAGGACTCTGAAAGAGTGGCCCGTGGATCTTATTTTGCACAAATTGACAAATCTGAAGAGCTGAAGTTGTATTGATTAAAGCAGATAATCCAATAGCTCATGGTCATCAGTAACTAGACATTCCCATCAGAACATTATTGGATGGTCTCAGTCAATTTAGGTAAGCACACAAATTAGACCCCCACAGTTGGCTCCACATCCTGCCAAAATCCGTCTACCTCTCTTGCATCACCCTCCTAACCTCCGTCCCCTTCCATCCATCCCTTTATTCCTTGCCACCGTCCACTCCAGCAAGCCTCTGCCCTTTCCATTTTCTCCCCTCTCCACTTAATTAACCCATTGATCAGGATGCTTATAAATCAGTCCTCTGAAGAGGCCCTCGTAGAGCACTCCCATTCCCCTTCCCTCACACCTCTCACCCATTCCTCCATTGGCCACACTCTTCCACAAGGTCCCTGGGCCACCCTCAGCCTCAATTGTATCATCATCTGAAACCAAATGGATTTTTTTTTACATTTCTCTAAATGTAAAAAAAAGCTGCTCATAGATTTACAACGGGGCACCGAAAGCTGGAGAGTGTGGAAAGAGAAATTAAGGCAAGTAGGGAGCAGGGAGTTGGAGGTCAATGCTGCTCTTGTCCAACCCCTGAATTCATTAGACTCACATAGCTCAACCTTTTCATGGCATCCCCCTTGTGTCCGTAAATGTTTCCCCCTTCCTTCCGCCTCTCTCTCTTGTTCTCTGTCTGACCTGTTCTCCAGAGCAGGGTGCTGGGGCCTGCTCAGAGGTTGGCCCAATTAGGAGGATCTCAGAGATCGGTAAGGAGGGAGACCATTAGAGCATTTTTCCTTCCTTTCCTTTCTGTCCTGGCTCTTGACTCTTTCCTGTTTATATTGTTTGTAACCCCTTGACAAGTTCTGCCATATCTTCCCTCTATTACTCAACCTCTTTCATTGGTCCTCTTTTCCACTTAACCCCCTCTTCCATGTTTCTTCCTGAATCTCCTGACTTTCAGCAGGCTGTGCTCCATCCCCTCTGCAATCAAATCCCCTTCACCCTTACTCTCCCATATGTCTGTAATATTTTATCCATGCTCTATGGTGCATCACACCCTTTGCACTCTGTCTAGTTTCCATCCTTGCCTAACGGAGTGTTCAGGGGTGCTAAATGGATCCGAACCAGGAACATGTGTAATCTGTGGTCCAATTCAGGAAGGGTGGACAGTCTGATTTAAAGCCTTGGCTCAGTGGTATATGATTCATTTATATTCGGAGGTCTCCTGCTCGGGCCACAGTCAGGGATTGGAATTTTACCGGATTTGAAGTCCGTAAATATAGAATGCTTTGACAAACTGCAGAGGGGGAATTCATATAGAAAAGAAATATTTTCTGTTGAGAGTCTCAGGACAAGATCTTTGTCACAATAAAGCTCACAGTGGTTAGAGCCTGTGTGGCACAGGGGAAATATACTTATTCACCCCCATAGTGAGCTGGGTTCGCTCCTCGGCAGGAATGCTTCATCACCACTTTTGGCAGGTACCGATCGGGAGGGAAGCCAGTCAGGGATGTCTTTGTTGCACTACACTACTGTCTGTGTGGAGTGGGATGGGACGAAGGATAAAGGATTCTATATAATTAAAAAAAAACACAATGATTTTGGGGAATTTCCATTATCGGGATAATCAAAAATGTCGTCACAAATTAATTGAAAAAGCTGTCAAGCTCACTATCATGGTAGAGAAGTGAAAAAAAAGAACCTGATAAAGAAAACACTGGATCCAAAATAGAATTAAAAAATCTGTCTTATCTGTAACGCAATAAAAGAATATTTGTTCATTAACAAAATATAATGGGATTCCAGTATGTTTTAGCACCACTAAAAGGTCAGGATAATATCATGAATTGCAATGATTTTGCCAGGATAATATATCGAGACATCTTTTCAATTCACTTGTGACATTATTCACCATTATCCTGATGATGGAAATTCACCATGATCAACTTATTGAGTGACAAGGCTCATAAAGATGGGCTTTTGTGGCTTTACCATATTGGATGTTTGCTGTGCTTGATATTTCTTCTAACCTTGGCAAGTACTTCTGTTCTTTCTAAAAGGATAGCTCTAAAATAAACATACAGGAGCTAGTGCCATCCTGTGTCAAAAAAAGACAGTGACAATACAAAGGAACAGAATGCCTGCAGGGCAAAGTAGAGTTGGGCATGCCCAGGGGGTGGGCAATGGATTCTTGTCCGCTCATGTGGTGGCCTACTGTTGTTAAGGCTCAAGGAAATGATTCTGCAGAAGATGTTGTTGCCATATGTAACCTCGGCAATCCAGCTCATGGGGTTCTCTCTCTATACATCCCTCCCTTTGTATGAGGGAAGGGGAAACAGGACAAGAGCAAAATGTCCAAATATGTGTGTTTTTTTGAGAATATGATGAGAATGAGGCACTGGCTTTCATCACCTGCTGGTAATTTTGCAACAGGTTTTGGAGGAGAATCCTCATTGTTGTGCCAGACTTCTATATGCCTAAGTGGCTCCCATGGTTCAACCTGTCACGCTCATGTAAACACGCAAGGACACGCATGCAGGTTTACTCGCCTCGGGCATATTTCACTGGAGCTGTCGCTGCAGCATGAGAATAAATATGTTTTAGGGCATAATCTGATCTGCCAAGTGCCCTCTCTCGCTCACTAGTCTTCTGTACAACAGTTATAATGCTATTACATTTACTGTTGTCAAAGCCAGACTTCAAGGTCAGTCACGACCGACAGGGATTTAGAGTCAGAGCTGAGCAGAGAACAAGTTAAACATTGTGGGTTTTACGCATTAGAGTAAAATGATTCCCAAGGGTTCTACAAGTCAAGGTCAGTGATAACACTATCATATGTGGCTGGTTGGGGATATTAAACACAATCCCCAACTTCATCCCTGGCGTGACAGAGTCTACAGAGATTAGCATACCTGTCGGCCCTTCAGTCAGCATAATATGCATAATGTTATATATTAGATATTTTATAAAGAATCTTGTTTGACAGTAATTATGGACTATGACATTGTCACTAAGCTGTTCACCACCTGTGTCATCTCAGTGTATGAAAAAACAATATCTACATTTCTCACTAAAGCTATTCAGGATTACAGATGTAGATTTGAACTCCCATATAAAGCATAAAAGCATATTTTTTGTTGGACAGCTTAATTAGTTGAAATAGTAGTAGTTTGAGGTCAAGTTTGGCAGTGGGGATGTCACAGTACCAACAATGTAGCAATAGCAATATCAGTGATATTCCACAGTTCTTGATTCAATACCACAGTAAGATACCTAACATTGAATCCCACATACTTCAACATGCACACTTGATACTGTTTGCATACTGTTTTTTTGCAAATATATTAATCATATATTAATTCATTTTCCTTTGCCCATTACTCTTTCTAATGACTAGAGCTTGAACACATCATAAAGTACCTCAAGGAAAGATCCATGCTGCCCAGCAACTGCTAACAGCTAACGCTACTAGCTCGTCTGCTGATTTTAACATGGATTTGTGGTTCATAGTGTATTATCAATGCATTATCTGGGACATTTTTGGGACCCCATTAGTCTCGCGCCCTGATCACTGTACTGACATCACCTGTATGATGGTAGAATCATTTGTACAGATACTTTTTTTTATTTCAACATCGTGGGACCAAAGTATTGGCATGACATCCCAACATGGCAGCGTGTTGTCACTTCTATTTAACCTCTAAACAAGTTTGAGTTGAAGATGCCATGATAAATGAAATCAGAGTAATATGCTTTTTTGATTGAGGGAGCCACCAGACTCGCTCTTCTGAGTCTTGCTTAGTTTTTTTTTCAATATTTCTTTTAACTGTTTAACTGACAGAACAGCTAAACGGTTAATAATGAACATCCCTACAGCAAACTCTGCTCCGTCAACACAGAATATTAAAATGTCAGCAACAGCATCCTTTATTGTATCGTGTGTAATCATCATCGTTTTATTTTTTATTGGTTCCAGTCAGAATGTGAAGATTATCTCATGGAAATAAAACATCTCCTCAAAGCGTTTTAGTTGGACATTATTCCGAACTCATATTGGTACTTGGTCTGAAAGAAAAATTTGATGCATCCCTAGTTTGATTGCTGCTACAAAGTTGTTTATGCATCACTGAACAATCAAAATGAATGGAAACAAAAGTCTGTTACCGACTGAACCAGGACCTTCCAATCATCATACGTAGGCCTACTGAACCATGGACTGTTACACTGCTCGAAGATGCAGAATAACAGCTAATCTCAGATGTGACCTATAGAGTACCTTATGCGAAGACATGATACATGATTCCTTAAAAAGCCTCCCCTTTCACATCCTGTACCTTAATCCCCAACATTATCCTCAACCTGGAAGCAGTGAAGTGGTGGTAAAGTATGACTTGCAGTCAGTCATCATCATAAAGCCGACGCCAGCCTCAAAACCCAAGCTGTAAGTACCCAGCATGAGACCAGAGAAGGGCTTGTCCCCAACACATAAAACCACCTGCTTAGAGCGGTATTGCTCTGTGTGGGTTTTTTTTTTTTTTTGCTTTGAAAGAGTCAAATTAATTGCAATTCAGCCCAGTAGTTGAGGAGTTTAGGTATGTAGCCTCTACCTCCTTCCTGCTGCCAGCGCTCCTTGTGTTGAACAGGGACACGCTAAATCGGAAGCAACATCCAGTCTATCATGTTATCTCGAGCTGATGCATGATGGGTACAGACCCTGGCACAAAGCGGGAGTCATTATTCAGTTGGCTGTCTGTGATGGAGTAGCTGCTGCTGGGAGGACTATTGGCGGCTCTTTGCGTCACATTATGGACGACAGGCAAAGCACCACCCGCATATAAACAGCCTCGCTGCATTGAGAAGTATACGAAAGCATCCCGGGAGATAAATACTAAGGGAAAGAAAAACAAATAGCAATGTAATGTCATTTCAATGGGTATAATTTGCATTTGAAATAAACACTCCCTGTATCATCCAGAACCACACACACACCAAGCAAATACCACATGGCTCATTAGAAGTACAGACCTGCATGTTGAGTCGTCATCCTCCAAATTTCCATAGACGGCCTTTTGGGAGCATACATAGTAAGTAATTTAAATAAGTACACGGCAGCGTGAGAACACTATAGACCTTTTGTGTTTGTAAACAACGATGATGTATTTTTGTGGGCGGGGCCAAACTGGTGCCAGAAAGTGACAGATCTTTAGCACTGTCACATGTGAGCGTCAACATCATGAAGGAATATGTGTCATCTGTGCCGTCATGTCCTGAGTTTGTCTGATGTGGCTTTTATCTGTTTTTTTTGTAATAATCATTTTTTTTATATTGCTGTTCATATTTTATTTTTTCTCTACACTTCCCATGATATGTCTTCAAACATTCCTGTTTTATATCTGCGCATGTTGGCCAGCGTCTGATTGAATAATACGATAGGCTAATATCAGCCTATTAAGTTGGCTGACCGATAAATTGGTGGGGCTCTAGTTGTTATCTCCATCATTGATTTTGTCGTTGTGTGATAAAACAGCAGAGGACACAAAGGATTTTTTTGCTTCAAAGCGTGTCCTCCATGACGGTTTTCATGCATGGCATGAAGATTGTCTTCTTTACGTCCCCAGCCTGACATCCTACGGCACATCAAGTCATTTATACTACCGAAGATATCGTCTTCAACTTGTTTCCGCTGTTTATCCATCACGCAAGATCATTTGAGAATTCGTGACAAAAGCGTCGTACAGTCAATGTGTGCTGACACGGCAAGCACGCTCACACACAGTCTGCACACTTTAAAGTCACTCAAGCATGGACGATGCTTTCCTTAAGTATCAATTTACCACAGTCACACGTATGCATGATTGCACATATACACACTTTGACACGCGTCAGACACTCACCGTAAGCACTGACACCTGGAAGTCATGCTGCACACACAGCACATTACCCAGTCTCTTCTCAATGGCTTGTAAATGGTGTAGACGAGTGTTGCATCTGTTTATGGCTTTGTGGGATAAATGTCACATCGATGTCTGGCTTGCCGATCTCTTGCATGAGGCCCACTGAAAAGTTCACAGGCATTATGCCTCTGTATCTTTGTCGTCAAGGAGAATGTTAGTTTTCTCCTGAAAGGTTTCCCTAAGTACCCTGCTCGATAAAAAAAAACAAAAAAAAACTCCAAACAGTCAATTCTACCTGATGTATGATAATACAACCATTGTATTAGCTATCTCGTTTTCTCATTTTGAATAAGCACAATGATTATAATACGATGGTTTAAAAGGATTCTGGAAAGCTCCACTAATGCAAAACAGTAATGCTGCCCAAAATGTAATGAGTATAACACAGCTTGTATCACCCAGTGAGAACACTCTCATGTGGACATTTTCCTGGTAAGTGACCTCATCTGGTCACGCCAATATTGACTGTTCCCTCAGGAGCAAAGGTAGATGCACAAAGAGTTTCAGCTACTCCCTTCTGGAAAAAGGTTTTTAGTTCCAAGGTTTAAAACCAAGCGTTTTAAAAACAGCTTTGTTCCAGCTGCAATCACGCTGAAGAACAAGCTGTAGAAACTGCTATATTTGCACAACATTAATTTTGTATGTGTTATTTATTTATTTGTTGATTTTTTAGATCAATTTATCAGGGTTTTATTATATTTTAATTATGTTGGTCAGTTTTAAGTGTCCAAATTTGGATTAGCACTGGAGCACTTTAATTGTTTTATCCACTGTACGTAACTGTCCCATTTTTTTTTTGTGTGTGTGCATGTGTTGTCCTAACTGTGTGACGGAAGCCCACTTTTAAACTGCAACACAAGTTTACCTACGGGTACGAATAAAGTAACCTGAACCTGAACCTGAAGTATTATTCTAGCACCACCAAGCCTGTTGGGAAGAATGGATTGTTAGTTTTACAAAGTGTCTAACTTTGACACTAGAGGTAAGTGTTCCCCGAGAGTCAGTGTTGGTTTCTAACCATGACTTTGATTGTTCCCTGAGTTCACACAAGTCGTTTTAATCCTAACCGTAATAGGTCCTTCACTTTAACCAGTAGTTTAATTATTTTGTGATGCTCATATAGGTCGTTCTGGTTCTGCTTTTAACACCGGATGCTGCTGTTAGCATCCTGTCTCACAATCAAAGCTGACTTCCTTGAACCATGATGGTTACCTTTGCATCGCCTTACACATAAAAATGCTTTTTATTCCTCAGAGGTACCATTTGATAATAGGTGCTCTATAGCACCTTGAAAGATCTGTTCCATAAAGCACCAACATATGTTCCTCTATGATGAAGAGGCACAAGCATGATTTTTGTTTGGAGTCAACATCGCCCCCCAAAAATCCCATATCATATGTTTAATTGTCATCAAACAAAAACAGGCAACACCAAGAAGGGTTCAACTATTTTGTCTGGAAATTCACCTATCCTGATGTAAGGAACACTGAGTATATCTCAGCTGTATGCAGTCCCACCTCCTCTTCAATGCAGCTTAACACACACATACAGGCTCTTTAGGAACTTCCCGATCCATTTCCCCTCTTCTTCCTCCGGCTCCTTCCACTCTGCTCTCCACTTCCAGTTATGTAAGGCCCAAAGCAGGTGTTGTGGAGAGATTGTGTTTTTCAAGCTATTTCTGGGCACAGGTGGACACGGACAGTCAAAGCAACACATCAACACTCCCCAGACGCCCCTGCCATTCAGGAGCCCAGATGTTACAGCTCTCACATGACTACACCTGTGTGTATGTGTGTGTGTGTGTGTGTGTTTGTGTGTGGATAGTGTGTATAGGAACTCCAGTGTTCCAGGCGCTTCACACTGACATTGTGGGAGAGAAAAAACGGGCAAGGCAGCAAAATAATCTGATTGTATCTGCACACACAGTGCCACAAATACATTTATCTTGCACTTAAAGACTGCTGTGACACCAGTTTAATAGCCTCAGGCTGGATAGCTACCTTTTACACTTTTACTCCATCAAGCCACACGACATACATGCTACTTAACTGCCACGTAGAGAAGATAAAAGTCCTACAGGCTACATGTTTATCTGCAGGTAAACCGGGATGCGGGACCATTCTCTGGTAGTGACACTCGGCTGATAAGAAACAGAATGGGATCTGTAGCGCGCCTGGGCCTTGACGATGATACTACCCGTCAGTGTACGCATATACATGTGTGTACATTTGGCATGAATAGGTTTGTGATGGGGAGATTAGAGGCGTATTTCAATGATAACGCTGGCTTTTAGACGGTGACATGTTAGCCTGGCTGATGCTCATGATGCTGATGCACAGGATTATCCCATTACAGAGACCTGGGCATTAGTCACACACCTCAGGGAACGGATGGAAGTTTGAGGAGGGGTGGCTGAACGAGGACAAAATGGAAGAGGAAAGTGATGGAGAAGGGAATGAGAGGGACATTGGAGGGAAGGAGCATAAAAGAAGAAAAAAAAAGGGTTGAAAGAGCAGGGATGAAGTGAGACTGCTGCATGGATAGAAATAGAAAGGGGCAAAAGCACCAGAAACCAAGACGAGACATTACGGGGAGAGCTGGAACACGAGATAAAAGCAGATGATGAAGATTTGATAGTGTGGCTGTGAAAGAGATGGAGTGCATTAGGGAACAAAACCATGAATGATGCATCAAAGAAAGGACTCTGTTTGAGTTAGTGGGGTGGAGGGGGTCGCTTGAAAAGAGAATTTTATAGAAAGGGGAAAAGAAAGGCGATTGACAACAAAAGCAAAATGGAGGATCGCTGTGGATGGAAGCAAGAGGTAGAAAAGATGGAATAAAGGGGAAAGATGGGAGATGAGAGGCAACAGAGAGGAGTTATTCCTGGACCAGAGTGACAGGAAGAGAAAAGGGATGAAAAGGGGAGGGATGAATGAAGAAGTGTATACGAGAAGGAGAGCTGGAAAGAGGGGGGTAGAAGAAAGTAGAGAAATATGGTGACGAGGGAAAGAGAGAGAGAGAGAGGCTGATGAAAAGAGAGGATAGGTCATTATTCTGTCAACCTCTTTCCCCTGTGCATTGATCCAGTGATCTGGCTCGCCTACACACACACACACACACACACACACGGGGGCAATAGATGTTGAACCTGCATTGATTTGATTGGGGCCCTGTCTGGTCTTGTGTTGGGTCATTGTTTACGAGTTCTGTGTACAGTACATCAACACACACACACACACACACACACACATACGTACAGCACCGTGGTTTACAGCCCGACTCCAGCGTTGCCCTTGAGTGGGTCCATATTGCAAACACAGCCTTCTATCAGCCAAACCCAATCTATAGATTTAGGGCTCTTATTTTGTAAAACTGACAAATAGCAGACCTCAGGAGGACTGTAAACCAACTGTCAAACAAACATAAGATAACTGGTAGGTTTTATGGGGTCACTTTCACAAGCATGGCCGGGCCACTCCTAGAGGAATTTATTATACATGAGCTGTTTCCATTGAAATTGGGAGTAAACGCATTATTACAGATCGTATAATGTAATTAGGGAATGGGATAGGGAGCAGTGGTAACTTTGGTAGGCATGGGACAGTATGAGAATATCATGTCGCCATTATCCTGGCAAAATATTTGCGATTCACAATATTATCCTGATAACCATCTAAATATGCTTAAAACTCTTAAAATAAAATAAAAACGTATTTGTTTTTCTTCACAGATCTTTTTTGAGGAAACATCTTTTTAAAGTGAATAACAACCACATAGGGCCCTAGTTTCGTGGCGCAGCACAGGGTGGTCGGAGCCGGCCAAATGCAAGTTTCGACCCGCGCAGCCTTGCGCACGGTCAGTTTGGCAGTTTGGTGGATCGCCTGCGCCAAGATGGGTGTGGCGGCGCAGCAGGGGGAGGCGTCACAGATTCAGCTTGGCATAGCGTAAGTTTCGTGGCAAAAAGCCTCGCCGAGACTGCGCTGAAAGCTCGCCAGCTCCAACCTGGTCTACTTTCGTAAGGCATAGGCGTAAGGTGCAAATAAAGTCCATTCTTTCAAGGCGAATCACAGCTGGCGGAGTGGAAGTTTGGCTGACGGCGCGCAGTGCGTACACGTCACCGAGACCTCACAGGCAGGTTTCCACAGTTCCAGGCACATTTAAATGCAATAAATAATCACAACAAACACTATTTAATGCAACTAATTGAATCAACACGTGAATTTATATCTATATAGATTGTCCCGTCACATCTGACGTCAGATCAAAGGCGGATGGCACGCGTGACGGAAACTCAGCCTCTCGGACCAAAACATCTCCCTCTCTCCTGTTTTTTATAATATCGGCATTGTTGTTATTATGATACGCGCGCACAGCGCGTGATGCGCGTGGTGGGAGCGGCGGCGCTGCTTCTGTCATCGGGTTGTCAAGTGACGGAACTTGCACTGAACCTCCCCTAACGCATTAAAGGAGAGGAGAGGAGCTCATTTGATTGGTGAAGATCTGAATCGGCTGTATTAATCCCAGTCCGCCTTCTTCTCCTCCCTCTTTCCCACTTGCTCGGGTGGGAGTGACGGGAGGTGTGCCTGCGGGAGCCTGCGCGGTGCACGAAACTTGCAAAGTCCAGGCGGACACACCCCGTCGGCGTGGCGCAGGTGGGCTGCGCGTTGACTACGCCTGGTCTATGAAACTAGGGCCCTTTATCTTAAATAAGATGACCATAAATCCAAAGATCTGCCTATTTTATAAATAAAATATTAGAAAATGTAATATTGTATCCTGTATTTTAAAAACAGGCTCTATTTTTTACTTATCCACCACGATAGCGAGCTGCATCTTTTTCAAGTCACTTGTGATGATATTTAGGATTATTCCAAGATTAAGCATTCACCACCATCACAAACTCAGATTGCAGACGTATGTTCTTCATACAGTTTTCCTAGATTCTAGATCTCGATGTAAACAAATTGCAATACATCACCTTGCTTACAGTATAGCAACACGTTGCATCGTGTCACAATGCAAATACACAGCCCTGTGTGTATCATCCGGATTTTGTTAAATATCCGTTCTCCTATAAGCACATGCTTTTTTCGTAAAACCTTTGTTGTTGCCTGAAGCCTGGGTGACAGCATCTCGATCCGTGGGAGCATACGGGGGTAAAATAGAATATGTGTGTGTGGAAAAACACTTTAAAGGCTTTAAAGGTTAGACATGCACACTGAAGCAGACTTTCTTGTTTTGACTGGGGATTTGAGTGGGTTGCTGTCAGATGTAGCCGCACAGCAACGGTAACACAAACTGAGAGGATCTCCTGTTTGTCTTATTATATCTTTAGAAATTAAAGTAGTAGACGCTGCCACCCAAACATGAGTGGGAGTTAGGCTGGTTGAGCAGTTAAACACTCAATGGCAGTGAGTCACTCATTACAATACATTGAAGGAAGAGGCAGTAAACAGCAGAGAAGCTGTGACTAGATGCATGAACATAGATTTGGTCATTATACTCACAGGGACTTTGATCATTATGCTTCCACTTAAATGTTAACACTTGAAACATGTGACACCTTGACATTTTGGTCCAGATCTTTTATTAAGGCTGCAGTGAAAAGAGACCGCGCTGAAAATAAGTATTGCATTTCTTTTTCTGAGGACATCTTAGTCAATACTGAATAGTTGTTAGTTTCAAACTATTTCAATATATGTTTTTGGATATGGCCTACCTGAATATTATCTAAACGATACCTCCTGGTTTCACAGCAAAAACTGTCAGCTGGCTGGAGGGAGATATATAGTATATAGATAATCTATGTTCTATTGTACATTTCCAGTAAATCTCTCAATATGAATGGTGTTTTTTTGTTTTGTCACCAGTGATGTTGATCAAACAGTTTATATGCTGGTTTGTTTACGTGATGTAATGTAAGGCTTCCTGTCAGGACAATGTATCGGTTCTCTGCCAGTCATTGCAGTCGTTGATCAATTATTCATCGTCAATTTATGAAAGTAACGTGTCTGTGAGGGATATCAGATTTGCAAGATTTTCTTATTCTTTCTTATTTTTCGTATTCAAATATATATTTTTCTTACTATTCTAATATTGGAGTTTAGAATATTAATTGCCAGCCCCATTGGTGTTAAAACTGGTGGAACTCCAGTGTGAACTGTGGCATCATTAGGATATAAAACATCCTCCTGTGTATTTATAGAAAGCAGAGGATACACTCTGTTGGACTGTGTTCCTTTCAGGTGATAATTGATCCGGACCAGAGAGTTATTGGAGCTGTAAAGTTCCCCTGGAACGCCTCACCTCGCCACTGGTGGCCAGTTACAGTCTGAACTTGGACTCTCCTGGTGACTCGGCTTCTTTAACGACAAGAGCAGAACTTTCCAAGACTCAAGTTTCAGATATGAAGAAAAGACAAAATGCAGCAATTAATACATTAATGATTATAATAATAATCTTTATGCGTATAGCCTCTTTCATAACATAAAATGCAGCTAGAAGTGATAAGTTGAAAAAACAAAAACACATCAAGAGATTAAAGATTAAAAACAGAGCAAGAAAGCAAAAAAAAAACATAATTACATAAATCAAATAAACAAGAATACTTTCTCTTAAAACAAGTTAATAATGCAGTTTTTCATAGAAGGAGTATGGGACATATTGAATTACAGTCAAAGTGAACAAGTAAACAAGAAACATTAATTAAAGGCAAGCTTATAAAACTATATTTTGAGCTGTTTCTTATAACTACAACCAGAAGTTGCTTGTCAGATGTGTGCTGGGAGTTTGTGGTGCATAACAGCAAAAAGGTGCCTCACTATACTTTCTTAAATAATAATAATAATTAAAATAAAAAATGTTTTTTTATCGCTCTAATCAAGATATCAAGGTATACTTTTGGTTTTGGGATTTAATAATCTAATGTATATGTATTTAACAATCTAAGGGCCTTTGTCAACCACACAGTTTTTCACACAGTGACAGATCCTCCTCCTTGTTCTATCGTTAGGACTGTCAACTTGAGCACAAGCTCATCATACAAAGTATGAAGCAGCATCCACACGGTGAAAAAAACCCCACGTTAAACAAATCGGAACCCAAATAGATAATAAAGCAAAAAGGGCTGCTAATCTCTCATAGAACAGTGAGTTAGTGGCGCTCGGAGCCCTTTTCTGATGAAACGCTCCCCAGCGGCGGTCTCAGAGTCTCATCCAGTCTGAGACTTTAGACTCAACGAGGCTCTGCGGCTGCTTTTCTGCCAGAAAAAGATGCCATGCGGACACCGGCGCTAATATCTGAATGTACAGCAGAGTAGCTGCAGCTCTGCTGTGCCAGAACACGATGTGTACACTTCGACCTACTCTGGTCAAAAGTGTGCCGGATGACAGAGACAGAGAGAACATGTGACAGATGTCGGCACCCACATACAGAAACACAGCCTCTGTTGACTTTCTGGAAAAATGGATTTGTCTTTAAATGATCCGTCCCAGCCGATAGGGAGCCGATGATGATGGGAAGCCAATCAGCCAATGGGGTTCACAATCAGACTCATCGCTTGTGCCAATCAGTGGAACAATTAAGTTATGAGGGATGGAATGCTAGGCTGTCTCTCGGGGCTGCTGGGTGCCAAACAATCACATTGTGCCAGGTTAAGATTGCTCGGAGAGCATTGAGGAAGAGAATGAAAATGAGGGAGGGATGGTCCATAGAGATGCAGCGATCCAGCTCTGTCAGTCCCGATCCCCATACCTAACGATCCAATACCAGTTAATTACCAGTTATATTTTCCGTATGCCTCACTGTGTTGAAGAGACAATCATCATTCTGTTATGTGGAAGGCACCGTCAGGCTTCACTCAAACAATGCTTCTTACCTTTGTTATCAAACTGCATTGTTATGTAATCAAATAAACATCCAATACAAGATTGGTCCATTGTCACGATACATGATCCAGCTTTCTGAGTCAGTATCGGGACGGTATTTGATATCAGCGTTGCTAGCGTTGCTATCGGTATCGGTGCGTCATCATATTGTTTTGGAGTGGACGTCATATTTGCGTCGGTGCAGTTTTGTGCACATTGTGTTGTCAGAAAAACAGCGGAAACACCGGTTTGGCCCCGCCCAAAAAAACACGTCAACGCTGTTAAACATTTCTCAGAAGACAATTTTACAACCAAACATTTTAAGAGGCGAGAAAGGAAGAAATGTATGATATCGGGGAGTGAAATTGTTTTTGCAAATAGCTTCTCTTTCTCTCTCTTTTTTCCTTTTTTTACATAAAGTGCATCAACACATTTAATGGAGGGACCATCTATAGAGAGATTGCAGTGCAACAGCACGTGTCGTGCGCCTAGGTAATGTAAATATCAAAAAATGAATAGAAACATCGAGTGGAGTGCATGTGCAGAATGTGAAAGGCCACGGTGAATGCATTACGGAGGTGCTTTCCTTTAAAGTGGAACGCATTGAATGTGGATTGCGATAACAAAGAGCACTGCTGTTTATTACACTCATGTCGAGGGAGAAACTGCAGGTTTGACATGCGGTCCTTCAGTCTGTTAGCCCAGTACCGATACCGTTCAGCATCAAAGGTTCATATCCGTGCACTATCAGCAGTAAGGAAGGGAATTAGCAACCGTGACTTCCTCTCATTCTTCACCTTGAAGTATCTTCAACTGTCTGAAAAAAAGAATAGGTGCATTATGGTCCATCTCATCAGGTGGGCCTGCCTCTTAATTACATTTTTATTATTGCTGTCTGATATGAATTGTTCTGTTTCTTGACGAGTTGCAGCGCTCCTTGCGGCTCCGCTTTATTAAAGTCATTGGCCGCGTTTTGTTTATGAGATTTGGATGAGCGGACTCCGCCGTGTCGTCGTCACGGCGGCGCCTGGGAGACCGAACTCAGGTCACTCCCGACAACAACCGATAATCGTTCCAAGAGCTTTGGGCATGAAGAGAGAACTACACACTTTTGAAGAGAGGACAGAAATAAAAGCAAAGTGCGTATTACAAATGCTCAACTCCACATGAGTGACTTTGACCCATTATTGGTGCCGATAAGAAATGGCCCACATGACACAGATGTCTCCAAACAGTGGCGTGGTGACCAGAGTGCTCTGGTGGGCCAAACGGAACTAGCTCTGCCAGTCTTCATTCAGTGAAGCGGTGCTCTTTGGGTACTCGGCTCTGGCACACACTCAGAGAGGTGCCGGGAGACTCCGGAGGGACCGGCGGCACACAAAGAAAGAGACAAGCACACTAGCATAGCTGCATTTATGATGTGACACAAATACTACACCTCCCAAAACACACAGGCAGACACACACACTTACCTCTTCCCTGCTCTTGATGCCAGACCTGTCAGCCCACAAGTGTTTGGGAATAGAGTTAGAGAGGCTTGGAGTCAAGATGGCCCTGGTTGATTAGGAAGTAGCGAGCGTTTACCTCCTTGTGAAAAGATGATAATGACAATTCCAGTAGCCCCTTGGCTGAGGACCGGCGAAGATGAGCCTGAGTGGCTTGTGGGCCGAGGTTTGGCTCTTCAGGTTGAAGAGCTCGGCAATACCAGTGGTGAACTTATTATTAAACAAGCGCAGGGTTGGCCAGGGCTGTTCTGGGAGTTGTGAAGGGTGGAGAGGGAGAGGAGTGCAATGAAAGTTTGATGAGGTCAGTTACATATTACTGAGTGTACACTGATAATTCTCACCTTGGGTGCATTGTGGCCAATACTATTCTCTGGCTATTTGTTACAGGAAGCTTATACTTAACCATAACAAGTAACCTCCAGACCCTTGCCAGATCGCCAGGCGGTCACAGAGATGTTTGGGGTGCAGATTTAAGCCTTGTTATTTCTAGAGATGCTTCAGTCACCTCTCAGCTCACAGCTGATGCAGCTGCTGGACAAGGATGTAAATTCTAAATGTTACCCTTTTACATTAATAAGGTTATTTGCATAAAAACACAATTCCAATGTTCACGGATATAAAATAATAATACATAAATGCATTTTTTATTGAGAAAATGTCAAATCTTTGCAGTTTTATTTCTGTACAATAAGCGTCTTAGAGCTTGTACTATGAATATTAAATGGTTCATAATTCTGTCGCTTATGTAATTGTGTGAACACCTTCACACAACTGGAGTCAATCAAGTCTCTCATAAAAAAAAACATTTTTGAAAGATTACATTTGAACCCAGCATATTATAATTTCACCCAATAGTGATTTTACTGAATGTAGCTTGAAGGCATCAAAGTGTAACAGCGAACTGTTACTACTTTGTTGTTCACAGTGTGACCCCAGAGCAGAGACTGACACAAGTCCAGGTTAGGAAGGAAGGAACAATGTTTATTCTCTCACAATACAAGGTACAAAAATGTGCAACGCTGACGGCTGCAGGCGAATCCAGGAAACCGGTCGACGGAGAGACTGGTGAGTAGGGTAGTCACAATTAGGAACACTAGAAAGTTGGAGGAGTGTGACCATCTCTACCGACGAAGCGGAATCATCTGGCAAGGAACTGGTGATCCAACCTCGGCTTTTATGGAAAGTTGATTGTTGGTCAGTGGTTGCAGGTGTACCTTGTCAATGACCACGCCTACAGCCGGAACAGTCCTGCAGGGAAACACACAGTGCCCAACCCACAAGACCAGAACCACCATAACCAACCCGAGTGACAAAAACCCAAGTCACAAGTGTAGCATTATCAGGGATCGAAGACCAGAACGCATTAATGCTGGGCTCCAGATCACATATGATCAATTATCAGCCGATAATTAATGGTGGACCATAAAATATATTGTTATTCAGCTAAATATTTCTGTCTCTCATTTTTCTGAATCACACCTGCAAAACTAGCAAGATTAGTTTGTTTGGTTTTCCAACCAGTGGAACAATCACTAAGCACATTTAACTGGATTCAAAATGTCCATGGTTTATTTAATATGATCAATATTTACCCCAATAAGATACACTTTCTGTGGTGGAAGGAGGACTTCACTTACCCAGTCATCCAATCCACACAAACACAATCCAATCCACACCACGCCTTCATGTGTCTCCTCTCTCGTGACGGGCACTACTTTCCTCCTCCTCCTCCCTGGGTGATTATGATAGTAGCCCTCTTCCTCCCCCGTGGTGTCCATTTCTAGTGACTTTGCATCTCCTGGACAGATATTACTGGGAGTCCCCGTGTCAGAGCACCGTGAGGGAGTGAGATAAGCAGATATTAGCTGGACCCGGACCTGGGGGGCCCGGCTAGTACTAGGATTGGCTGGGCATCACTAGGCACTGAAGGGCAAACACTGGCGAGGACAGCGCAGACCTGCCTCTGCCAGCAAAGGTTTAGGAGGACGTTGATTGTTGATGTCATAGTGGAGCTGCAATCATCTGCTTCCAGAACACCAATATCTGCAATCACACATATGCTACAGCAATCAAATAAAATGAATTGGCACGTGGTACAACGTTGGTAGCCATACGTGTTATCGCCGGTGGATCTTTAGTCACATCGAGACGTGAAAAGCTCATCACACAAAGTATAGCAGCATGCTCCGGTGCTCATGGTGAAATAAAACAATGTCAAACAAATTGATAGCAGCCCAAATAGATAATAAAAGCAAAGGGGCGATGCTTGTCCATCAGTGATTTTGGGCCCTAGTTTCGTGGCGCAGGGCAGCGCAGGGCAGCGCGGCGCAGGGTTGCGGAGCCGGCGCAATGCAAGTTTCGACCTGCGCAGCCTTGCGCACGGTCGGTTTGGCAGTTTGGTGGATCAACTGCGCCAAGATGGGTGTGGCGGCGCAGCAGGGGGAGGCGTCACAGATTCAGCTTGACGTAGCGGAAGTTTCGTGGTAAAAAGCCTCGCCGAGACTGCGCTGAAAGCTCGCCAGCTCCAACCTGGTCTACTCTCGGTGCAAGGCGTAAATAAAGTCCATTCATTCAAGGCGAATCACAGCTGGCGGACTGGAAGTTTGGCCGACGGGGCGCAGTGCGCACACGTCACGAGACCTCACAGTTCCAGGCACATTTAAATGCAATAAATAATCACCACAAACACTAACTTAACTAATTGAATCAACACGTGAATTTATATCTATATAGATTGTCCCGTCTCATCTGACGTCAGATCAAAGGCGGATGGCGCGCGTAACGGAAACTCAGCCTCTCGGACCAAAACATCTCCCTCTCTCTCTCCTGTTTTTTATAATATCGGCATTGTTATTATTATGATACGCACGCACAGCGCGTTATGCGTGTGGTGGGAGCGGCGGCGCTGCTTCTGTCATTGGGTTGTCAAGTGACGGATCTTGCACTGAACCTCCCCTAATGCATCAAAGGAGAGGAGAGGAACTCATTTGATTGGTGAAGATCTGAATCGGCTGTATTAATCCCAGTCCACGCCTCGTCTCCTCCTCGTCTCCCACTCACGCCTTCTTCTCCTCCCTCTTTCCCACTTGCGTGGGTGGGAGTGACGGGAGGTGTGCCTGCGCGAGCCTGCGCGGTGCACAAAACTTGCAAAGTCCAGTCGGACACACCCCGTCGGCACGGGGTGAGAGCTGACTGTGCCTGGTCTACGAAACTAGGTCCCGATAGGTTACGATATGTCACAATATTGTTGTCATGGAAACTATTGATGAAACGCTGGGATGAAAGGCTTTTTCCGCTGCCACAGAAGAAGCGATGTGGACTCAGGACCTTACTCATCCTGAACTCGGCACTGGTGGGGGAAATGGATTCAGACCTGTGGTCAGCTGGCAGGGAGCTACGCTGATTGGCCCTTCCATCTCTGCCTGTCCTCAGTCACCTCTCTTCCTCACCCACTGCTCTCTCTCCCCCATGTGTTGAAAGCTGTATGTTCAAAACAAAAAATTCAACACACACACACACACACACTCAAAAGGTAAATAGGCAGACTGACTCGGCACACATCAAATACAGACACACGCTGAAGTACAAACAGACAGAAATTCACACCACAGTGACACAGGCACAGAGAGGAAGATGCACAAAGTCCACTGTGACACACACACACACACGTTTAATTTAAATCACCACTGCACCCGCATACGTCCCAACACTCCACTTTTAATAGACCTCTGCCTCTTTATGGCTTTCCGCCTCTTAAACCCATCAATCCTCTCCCCTCTCCCTCTCCCTCTCTCCCTCTCTCTCTCTCTCTCTCTCCCCCTCTCCCTCGCTGTCATATCTGATTGGACCTGTGACGCCACCTCCCTCTCTCATCCAGCCAGTCTTTGTCAGCTTTATCTTGCTCCTTATTCTGACCGACTGCAATCATTTTTGTCTTTTTGTTTTACCCCCAGTTCCTTTCCCACCCCTTCTTCTTTCCCTTCTCCCCCTCCACTGGCTCTTCATTCCGTTTTTTTTTTTTTCCTTTTGAACTCTGCTGCTAAGAAGGCTGGAGCCAATGCAGCAGTGTGTGTGTAGAGGGATTAGATAAAAAGAGAGAGAAGAGGAGAGAGATGAGTAGAAGTGAGTCAGAGAAAGAGACCAAGGACAGCAAACAGAAGGAGACGCATCGACTCAGAGGCTGCAAATGAGAGCTGGGGAGGGGCCGGACGGATTGATTGAACAAGGACAGATGCTGCACGACTCATGGAGCAATAAACCTATTTACTCGCGTCGGATCTCAGCTGATCAAATATCTTCATCTGAAGTGATTTCTTTGCTCACTAATTCATCGCTGAACCTTTATCAAATCATGGGAAGAACAGGTAGACACTGAAGCAATCCATCCACCAAAGAACTCCAATCGACAGATCGTCATTTCTACAAAGAATCACGACAAAAGCACCACTTTAAATCAGAGATATGCTCATAAGTATCTTGGAAATAAGTCACTCAGCATGGAAGAAACCCATAAAAGATGGCTGATTGAACAAAGGAATCTGATGCTGTGTTCCCACCCAATGCAAAGTGACATGCGTCGTGATTGCAAACGCAGTCAATGCAAAGACAAGATATCTCAACTCGGGCGAGAAATTCACCTCTCAGCGTTGAGGCGGATTCCTTTTGACATTTCTGAATCAGAAATGGAGGAAACCAATGTTGTCTCCTGTGACTGTGGTCCCCCAGAGGTCTACGAAAGTAGCTCACATTAGTCCAGAGACCAGACCAGACTATGTGGAGGAACCAGAGACTGTCTGTGGTCCCCCAGAGGTCTACAAAAGTAGCTCACATTAGTCCAGAGACCAGATAAGACTATGAAGCGAAACCAGAGATGGTCTGTTGTCCAAACAGCAAGACCTCTGACGTATTTATGCATATTTATGTCGTTATTTTAAGTGTTGATGGAGCAGCTACAATGTTAGCATAACCTAGCACCCATCAATCCAGACTTGGAAAACATGCATTTTAAAAGCAGTTTGCTTGTCGTCTTGCAGACAGACCTAACAAACCACGACTTCCGACCTTTTACTAATATTTCAGCATCTTTTTGATCTGTTTATTACAAAGAAGTCACAGCTAAACTGTTTATTTGGGTTTCATGCAGCGGTAGGAAACTAGCTGATGTGTATCTTACATACAGTGAACCCAGCTCAGTGAAATTCACTGAGCACCTCTGAATCATTGGTTTCCCGAGGGGAACATTTACACAGCAAGTCGACGAAGACTACAATTCCCATCGACTAATGTACTGTAAGAGAGAGTGCAGTCCAATTGTTGGGTCATCAACTAACAATGATTTCCTTTTAGTTTTGCCGCCGTAATTAATCTTCTACAATTAGTAGCTTATGGTGGCTAATGTTAGCTAGATTGATGAGCACTGTATGCTTCTTAATCTCTTCTGTTACTACCACTGTTACTTTGTAGTTCAGCATTCACCAAAAAGATCACATTAGCACAAAACTCCATCATATTAATCACATATTCAGGAAATAAAAAGCCTATTCACATATATTGGAATGAGCAGATTCAGCGGTGTCTCCCCCCCGTTGGACAGAGCTGAGATTCCTCGTTAGTAGATAAAGAGGGTGAATGAGAGGGAAGGTGCAGGGAAGGCTGGCTCAGGTGCTGTGTGTGGAAGGGGTCCGGGGTTAGGGAGCAGCAGGGCCTGACCAATACATCAGCACACCTGCATCCTGTCTCCCACATCCCACCTCCTCGCTCCTCTGAGCAAGTCCCGAGCCAGTAATCACACTCCCTCACACAGCTCCTCAATAACAATTACCCTCCGCCCCAGCCCTCCCTCCATTTGTTTTGTCTTCCATTCTATCAAGTGCCTCTCTTTTCTCACTCAAGCCTATTCGCTGATGTAACAACACTCTGAAGACGGGAATAATGTCCTCGACTTTGCGTTAAGTGAACCCCAGTTAGTATTTACGTCCCTCTTTTCATAGCTTCTGTTTTGGGTCGTTCTAAGTTAGCAAATAAATAAAAGTCATGAATATTGAACTTGAATTAATCACCCCCTCCGGGGATATCATGCACTCACATCCCCAGCAGGGCTGACTGGAGTTTAAATAGTTCGGTGATTAAATCATTAATCTACAATGTGTGATTTTGGGGTTTATGAGTTAAATATGAGAAGGGATTTTTCATTTATTTTACTGAATGAATCATGACTGATGTCCTGCTCTGATCCCAGTACAAGTGGACCAGTACCACTGTCACTGAATTCTCTCTACTGGCCATCAGGGGGCGACACCTCTGCTTGTAAAAAAAAGTCTATGAGAAAATGGTCCTACTTCTCTCTTGATGTATTATCTCAGTAAACATTGTAAACATGAGTTTATGGTCTCAATCTCTAGTTTCAAGTCTTCTTCAATCCAGCATGATGTTCATTTAGTACATTATGGTCCATTTAGAGTCCAACAGACTGGGGCTACCTGTGATTGACAGGTCGCTACTGCAGTGTTGCTAGCTTTAACACTAGCTGGTTGTAAAATTCAACTTGAATCGTGGAAGCACTTATGCAGTCCAAATATGGTCACTTCCATTGACCGGCAATGAAATGGATTCATCCACCACTTTGGTTCGGACTGAAATATTTAAATAACTATAGATTGCCATATTTTTTACATCCGTTCATCCCCACAGGATGAACCTTTCTTATGTCACCCTTTGACTTGTTTTTTGACTAAATGTCTTGGCAACAATTGGATGGATTGCCATAAAGTTTGGTACAACTCCCAACACTACTGATCTCAGTGCAGCGTGTTTTTGGAATATCGCTTTGCCCGAAGAAAGTTGTAAAGGATGTGTTTTTGATGGCGGACTCTCGGGCCATTTCTGTGAATGAACTCATGAACTGAGGCTATAGACTCCATTAGACCAAGAGCAGCTGTGAATAAGTGGCTCAAGCAGGTTAGTGGAGAGGGAATATGATTTGAAGTGCTGCGTTACAAGATCTGCCTGTCAAACTAAATCAATCCATGTCTCTCGCTCTCTTGGAGACTCACTGACACTCACACACACACACACACATGGGGGTATTGAGGTGGTCTGTGCTTCCTCAGTAATACCTGTGTGCACAGGGGTGTGTCAGTGGTGAGAGGAGCCCTCCTCAGAATAATAAAGAGATGGATGGAGGTGAAGAGGAGAGGAAGAGCAGGGCAGCAGAAGAGGAGAGGGAGGTAGGAACTAAAAATAGCACAGCCTTTCTCAAAACAGGCTTTTTCTGAAGTCACTTTTGCCCCAAGCAACATATTTGAAGTCTCCTGGAATAATAGATTCTCCATGCGGTCTTTTCTTCCTCAACATGGCTTTCTCCCTCACTACAAAGAGCTGCAGGAGAGGGACGGGGAGAGCCGCATATTTTGTCCATCTAGACACAAATGTTTCTCCTCTACGTTTAATTGAAAACTCAAGATCTGAGAACACGTTTTGTCATGTTGACAGCATAATTTCGACAGTAATGAATATAAATGCACTGTGAGCCTTCAGATTTTAGAGTATCAGCTTCCCGGTTAATGTCTGTATCATCCAAAAACCTTCAGCTACACAGACTACTTTTAGGTGATCCTGCTTGCTACAGTTTCAAATTGGATTTGAACAGCAAGTACAGTTCAGCCCCGGCTACCAAGGAACAGTTTGTATCAGTGTCTTATTTAGAGGTAATGTATGACCTGCAAAACACTTTGCTTGGCTTAATGACAAACTGCATTACACAAACTATGTAGAGGAGTTTAAAGAAAGTCCCTTGCTGAGGTTAGTTTTACGAGGGAACACTAGTCTGGGTGGCCACTGGCAATATTCAAAGATAAATCACCATGTGCAGACATAACTTCCAGTCGTTCCAAAATGAAGTGTTGAAATGAGAATAATCTTAGAAAAATAAAAGTCCTTCTGTATTGATCCCTGAAGGGAGATTGTCTCGGTGTCCCTCTCTGTCCACAGTGAGGACAGAGGTCAGATCCAGCAGCAGAAGACGTGCCCTGGAGCTAGCAAGGATACAGTGTATTGCTCAAGGGCAATCCAGCAGACGCTTGCTGACATGGTCTTGAAAGGTTAAGGAACATGCTGCAAGCTAAATAATTGATTGAAATTTAAAAAGAGGCCTTAAAAGCACAGGACTGCAGCAGTCACGTGCTCACTGTGTGGATCCTCTGTATTTTACCATGACTGAGGAAGGAAATCTCTAGTAATGGTTTCCATTGGAAATATTCCCATAAACCAACTCTGAGTTTGCTTTATGGGTTGAAATTTGTTTTTAGTTTTTTTGCAAGATTTCTATTCATGACTTTTATGGAGAAATAAGCAAATGTCAATAGCATTCCCTTCAGGGATGGGTACATGTATCGTACTGGATCACCTTGCTAACCACTCTCCTTGTTCTCCAGTCATAATACCTGGTAACATGGTACTATTGGGGTTAAAATGATACCATCACTACCACCAGGTCAAACATTTATCCAATACATGCATATATGATTAAATACCTGTAATTCCCGCAAGCACTCTGCTGCATTTTTAGTTTTGCGCTAATTTCAGGCAGCAACCTGAAAGTGAAGCCAATGCAGAAGTGCTTTTAATTTGCAGTCCCTCTGCTGGCCATCAGGGGGCGACTCCTCTCTGATTGTATAGAAGTCTATGAGAAAATGACCCTACTTCTCTTCTGATGTATTACCTCAGTAAACATTGTAAACATGAGTTTATGGTCTCAATCTCTAGTTTCAAGTCTTCTTCAATCCAGCATGATGTTCATTTAGTACATTATGGTCCGTTTAGAGTCCAACAGACCAGAAAGCAGGGGATGCTTTAGGGCGGGGCTACCTTGTGATTGACAGGTCACTACCAATACAGTTAACTACTGAGATTACTTTAACACTACGCTGTAAAGTTGACCTTAAATTATGAAGCTTACTTTTTTAGCAGCTTCGCACCAGAATCCTCAAATCTACGCTCCTTCACAGTCCAAATTTGGTATTTTCCATTCACTGGCTGCAGAAAAATCCAAGATGGCCACGGCTACCGTAGTCCAAAAACCAATGGACTACATCACGATGACTACGTCCACGCCTCATATGCAGTCTATGGCTAGGTTTGGACTCAGCAGACTTGGAGTCAGTGTATTACAGTCAGTGTTGCTACCATTATCTCAAGCCAACAATAAAGCAAAAACAGAAATGGTAATCAACAGTGAATGTTAAATGTCTTCCAAGCATCCATCCATTCAGAATGTGTTGATATATGAATCCATGAGCATTTGTGCATAGTGTGTAAAAGAGCATGTGTTGACCTGGCAAAACAAATGTGATTGGGCTTTCTGTCAAGAAGCAGGGAAACCTTTTGGGACTACAGCAGCGTGGCCATGGCATGAGAAGAGAGACGCTCTGCCTGGGCCAGCGGTCACCACCAGATACACTTCCATACAGATGAAACCATGCTGGCACATGTTGGAGAGTGTGCAGCCTGAATACACTAGAATTATTACATCAATAATAGTAAACCATTGCTGTAACCTTTCTTTAACCTTATTAAGGAACATTTCAACTATTCATTACTTAGTGAAACTGCAGTCAAATTTCCCCACAAAATTGGGCGCAATGGTAGAAAGATCTCTGGGTCTCCTTAAAATGACATTACATACAGCAAAACTGCATTTTCAACAACACCCAGACATTTGTATTTTAAGTATCACAAGTCTGCGTTGATGGTAGGATCAAACACAGGACCTTCACCCAGCAGACCAGTGTTTGTGCTGCGTATTTTTACCCAAAGCATAACTGAGATTCAGCTTTTAAATGGCAAAACGTGCCCCATTCATGTACGCAATATGTAGAAATGCTGATATGAAGCATATTTTGGTTCAGAAATGTCCAGATTCAACATATCCGTCGTAAACAAAGCCAACATTATATTCTTCTGACTGGCTTGCACAAACCCAGAGACCAACATCTCCATATTTATCTGCTTAACTCGTGCCCGAAAAACACACTCACACACTCTTTCTATCCCAATCCCCCCCTCAACTCTCAATGGAGTCGTGAGTTCGTGATTGGTTAACAAAAGCAAAATCAAAGCGTTGTATGAAATATGGCAAGGATTTGTTATTAGGTGAAGGCTTTGTTTTCCCTGGCACGCAGGCCGACTGGGGCTTTTAAGCCTCTCTATTGGAAAGCATACAGATTAGCCAGAAGGGTTAGGGTGCTTTCAAGCTTGTAGCACGGCGGACTCTGAGCCGGTCATGTGTGGAGAGGAATGGATCAACATTAGGCGGAGTACTCAATGGCTCCCGGTGAGTGAAGACACGGTCAGAAGAAACAAAAAACTGGAAGGCAATGTTGGACCACCATCTGTGCAGAAACTTTCCACCGTTTCTTGGATGGGAGAAAGTCAAGAAAGTGGAGTCAAGGTGAATTAGGATGAAGATTTCTGGGAAATACGCTCTCATTCTGTCCAATTTGCTGTCAAGTCTGTCACTTCTCATTGAAACAAGCATAACAGGGAAAAGAAGAACACATTCCCCCATTATTGTCATTTGCTCCCAGTTCACTGCACTTGATTGGTCAGCTGGAGTTGAAAAGGAATTACTCATGCATGCTAATGTGGATGGAAGATGCTTTTGCTCTATTTTTATCCGCTGTGTATCTCAGGAACCCCCTAGCTCAAGGGCGTACGGTCGGGAACACGCACTTGCACATGCTAAGTGCTAGCATGCTAGCGCGTATGCATGAACACACATGTACACACTGTACACGCATGCACTCAGGGTGGCTTTTGTGGGGGGGGGGGGACTCTGCTGCAGTCATCTTTTATTCAGGGCTGCTATATGTGTATTTTCAGCTCGGCATCACTCTGCATAGATGAGCTGCTCTCTAGCAAAAGGGATTTAGGAGAATGGGATCATTTCAGGAAAAATATTCTCCTTCACTGCCCCGTTCACTCTCGTACGACACACACACGCACACATGCACACTGTAAACACGTAAAACGCATTCCGTGTAAATTACACATCATCGTAGCTGCTCTGCATATTCATAGAGATGCTTTGTGCCAAAGCCGTGGCAGCATTCCACATCTAACAGCAGGGTGACACAGTCATTTAAAAACTGCTCTCCCATACTGCACTGCACTCTGCTTTCTGCCTACATCAATTTACTAAATATAGACATGCATTGAACATGTAATGTCTTTAAGAGGCAGGCAGACTTAAAGGGGCAGAGAAGAAAAGGCAAGGGGGGATTGGAGGAGGTTTTCCTGGGCGGAAGGTCACAGGTGGCCCTCTGCCGAGCGGAGATGGAGAGGAATGGAAGTGAGGAAGTTTTGTGGAAGGAGCCACAGACCCCGTGGTGGCCTTGATGACTCAGTGGTGGAAGCCTGAATAATTAGAACCATGCTCTGGGTCTCTGCCATCATTAGATTGGTGCACGTATTAAATATTCAATGAGACATTTTGGGCAGACGTGTTGGGGAGCAGGCGAAAAGGGCAACTCTGCTGGAGAACGTGCCATGTGCCGACAAAGATGTGTAAACCTTCGCACATGTGTGCTATCAGTTTCCTCCCCACCAACCCGTCTCCAAGCACGTATCCCGGCTTACTAACCGTCCTCATCACCATTCACATCCATACAACTCATGTTTATGATTACCTTTTTTACTCGGGTACAAAATGAATCAGGTCACACGTTTTCATTTTGCTCTCAGATTTATACATTTAACTCCAGAACATACACTCATACACACAGGCTTACAAATAATACAAATAGAAAAAAGAAAAAGAAGAATATATGTGCAAGTAAAAGCTGATGAAATGAGTGCATAAGATACAACAGTATTGCACGGTAAAAAAAAGTTTCATGTAATGCAGTTTTGTGGTGTACTCGCACAATTAGGACAAATCGGTTATGCAGTCTAAAATAATCCAAATGAAGGTCTTTTTAAAAGTCTTATGTCTACTTGGATAGGAAAAGCATTGCACAAGTTTTCTACCATTATTGCTTTCCTCAAGGTTTAAGAGAAACCAGAAGAATTCGGGACCGTTATGCAACAGTTGTGTGTGGTTATGGGGTGCATGAGAGAGAAGGACCTGCTGTGTTCTGAACTCATCAAGGCCATTGTGTGTGGGTGGATCTGATCTGCGTGGGGACGTTATTTCTACTACATTCCTTCTTTCAGTGTACCATGTTAAAAAAACACACACCTACACTCACACAGATGCAGGTACGGGGCAGGCATCCAGGCATCTGTCCAGTTGCCTGCATAGCCACCATTATGGCTGAGTTCCAAGGCCATGTGGTGTTTCCTGCAGCCAGAACAGATGCTGAATGGACCCAGATCACCGCTTGGTTCGGGGCCTGTAATAAATGTGCAGATTTCTGATTGCCCTGCAGATTTGAAGCTCTTTTTTTCCTGTTGGGTAAGCAGTTCATAGAAATTCATCGTCAAACAAGATGAATAAACTGTTGCATGCTACTATCTCAATAGTGGATGCGGCTCTTAATTAGTCCACTAAGCAGGGGACCTCTTTTAACTGCTCCAACACAGTCAATATGCTGAAGCGGAGGGCCGCCGCCTGATTGGTTAATGGGGACCCAAATAAAGTCCACGACGACAATGAAATCAATGCATATTGACTCTATCGCTGTGACAAATTTACACCATAACAAGTCATTTACAAGTCTCATGATGTTTCATCCTGGCTGCTGCTCGCATCCAGTAAAGCTGCTCCTCCAGTCGTGTTGTAATACAGGTTCACTAACGCAACACTATGCTGTAACAATTACAAGATCTCTGCTCATTCAAATCTCCTGATTTCTTTTCCAAACTAATGAAATTGTCTCTCCACAAATACATTCATTATACTAAGGAAAGAGGGATCTCACGGCTGAGACTTAATACGAGGCTAAACTGCTTCAGATGGATAATTGTTTTAAGATTGTAAATCATATTAGCTATGACCTGATTCTCTTACAAATGTCTTCATTGGGTACCTTGATTTCTATTTCTGTCGGGGAATGTTGTTAATGAACATTATGAGGCGCCACTTTAGGTACCTGCTCTTTTAGGAGCCGTTCTCTAAAAACACAGATATGGAATATATCTGATGCATTATGGTAAGAGCTTGGAAGAACTGACTTCAAAATAAAAACTGCAAAGAACTGACATTAAAGTAATGGCAACCTTCTGGTGAACTGGATACCAATTCCACACATCAATAATAAGTAAACCCATGAAACTAAATGAATACAGCTAAACCCTAATATTAGATAATAAAACAAACCATTTTTTAAATAAACTACTGCCTGCAATCTCTTCAATTATGTAAATAAGAGTCAAATGTAATCATAAAGAAACATTTCCAAAGACTTCAGACTTCAAAGTGATAGTAGTTCCCTCTAAATCCAATTTAGTTTCCCCAGAATGATCACCTGTAAAATAGCGAGATATACAGTATATGGCAGCAAAGCCATAAAAATGTCACAATGTTATTTAGAAGCCACATTGCCCAGACCAAGGTTAGATCCTTCCCTTCTCTTGTACTATTTCTTTTTCATTTAGTTCCATCTGGTTTGTGTGTCCGCCCTGTTTTGAGGGCGTGATTGTGAAGGCCGGTAGATTCGTCATACGTCCCTGTAGCTCCCTGTGTGAACAGCGTCTTCAGGAAACCTCTCTGCCTCTGACAACAACATGACGGTGGACGCATACTAATACAGAGAAAAACACATTCCACACCGATTTCTCCATCAGTCCTCTGTGGAACAACATGGCTGCTGCTTCTGGCTGATGGATTGTTACTGTACATCGTGCAGTCGAGCTCCATTTGTCTCAATCACCACATTCTTCTATTATCATTCCAGCTCAGTTACTTCTGTAGATGTTACCAAGCGTAACAAATGAATATTAGACCACACACTCATTACACAAATAAAATGTGAGATGGCACGCATGCCAAAAGTCGAATTTTTTTATTTCTTTTTTTTTTTTTACAAATGGCCCTTTGGCTGTGTTTAAAGAGACCGATGGTGCATTTAGCTGAGGAATAATCACAAGCATCAATACTGGCATGCAGACTAATGGCCAGTGGACGTCACCAAACAAATGTAGCGGTGCACTAATTGGGCAGCTATATTATTGGAACGGTCTGCTGTTATACTTCAGTGAATGTTATACTTGAGAGTGTTAACGTTAAAGGAGACAATATAAGTGTACTGACAATAGAACGGAAGCAAATGCACCGTGCCTGCATATCTTCCTACAACAGCACAGCACCTCCTTCTGCACAACAAAAAGGTGTGATCACATCCAACGTGAGGCACATTTCATGTGATCCATTGTGTTTATTCACATCACTCTGAAATTTGAGCAGCTATCGTAGAGCGGCAATATTATTTCCCCCATTCCTGATTCAGAAACGACTCTGAATGCAAGAAACATCTTTTGGTTAGAGGACACCTTAAGACACTCAGAGGTCCTCAAGGCCTCCAGAGTGTCCCCCTCCCAGTCAATAGTCCCAAAGCAGAATGCCAGCTGTATATTTGGGTGTTTGTCTATGGCCCAAGGTGTGATTGAGTGAGTCTGAGAGAGAGAGAGAACAGTGGTGATGACACGCTAGTGTTCCACTCCTGGGCCCGGCTCTGTCACAGCTCACCTCAATCTAATAAACACATGTCTGTATTGATCTAGTCCGCACTCCTCTGTTTTCTTTACTCTCACTCTTCCCCGGCTCCCTTGGTAGCCCCATTGATCGCAATGTCATGGAAAGAACATGAGAAACCAAGTGGAGCCTGTATTATCATTTGGAAAAGGTGTGTGTGATGTGAATGTTAACGTGTGTGCGTCGTGATGAGAGCCAGTGGTACGGAGTTCCTCAGTGATACAAGAACCATCTATTTAATGTGTAGCGATCAACGATTTTGTATCACAACAGATCAACAGATGATCTTCATTGTTAGAGAATACCGTCGTCGCCATTAAAAGGACTAAGTGGACTGATGACATCATCCTGAATTCTGGGCTCTGCAGCTCATTCCGTATCCGTTTTCTCCTGTTTATCACACACACTTTTCAAAGGTGAAATGCTGAGTCGTTCTCTTTGGAGCATGTCTCTCACCTTCTTAATTATGCACCTTTAATGGATAACTGGTTATTTATCATGAACGAAGCTCTGCTTTACAGCTCAGGGCTCAGGTTACCATGGCAGTACAACGCCGCCGCGTCTTTGTCTTGTTCCTGTGCAGTCAAGTGTGTGTGTGTTCTCTGACCTGACCAGGTGCAGTTGAGGTGATGGCGGTCAGTGGTTCGCCGTGTCGGGCTCCATGTGTGCGCTGAACCGCGACGCCAGGGAAACAGAAGAGGAAGCAAGGGATGGAGGGGATAGGGGGAAAGGTGTAGGTGATGGCGGGGGAGGAGGGGGGCTGACAGAGGAGCAGAGGATGATGAAAGCCGTCACACAGAGATTTAAGGCTACAATACGCTACAAGGTGGACCGCAAAGAGGGCAGTAGGACACAAAGCTCTGAGGAATTAGAGGGGATGAGACTCTGAGAGGAGACAGATACAAGTAAAGCAACATCTGAGAAACGGTATATCATCCCACCCCCCACCCCCCCTCTCTTTTCATTTTCTTTCCGTGCACATCACACAGAACATTACAAATGATGTGATTTCACTTTTGGATAAACTCCAAATTGATAAGGAATTCACAATTGAGATAACACACACACACACACACACACATACACACACACACACACGCCCTTGCATTTACCCAGCCACATCCCTCTCACATGACTACACACACTCTTAATAATACATCCACTTACACTCTTGTTGTAAGACACTTCCACTCTGGTTGCCCTCCTCCGATATAACACTTTCCTTCCCTCTCTCTCATTGTGTGTGTGTGTGTGTGTGTGTGTGTGTGTGTGTGACTGCTGAGTCAGCAGGCCCTGTCAAACATTCAGACAGTGTGGGGGTGGAGTTGTTGGACGGCGGCCTCCGTCTACACTACGCTGACATGTACGTCCATGTAGTCCTGTATAGGTTTTCCTGGTGGAGACACCACAAGGACCCCCCGTCTCCTCAGAGGGCTCGTTTACAGTAAATACCATCTTAGCTCCATTTGGCTCCTAAATGACCCGCTGCTGACATTTACTCCAATTAGCTCCCCTCTATCAGGTCGCTCTCCATCAGTGCTAAGCGGTTAGAGATAAGAGGAATGGGGCCGGTGCCGGAGCCCGCATCCCCAGCGTCTCCCCCCCCCCCCCCCCCCCCCAACCCCCCAGCCCCTGCAGACGACTCCTGTTCTCCTGAGCCGTGACCACAGCAGTCATCTTAAACAGCCCCCATCACTGCAGCCATTACACACCTCGTTGGGTTAAAAGCAAGCAGGCTGTGATAGAAGAGGTGCACGAGCACGCATGTCGCCTGCGAGGTGCCGAGTGCTTCAAAGTGTCTCATGGAGGCACATCGTTAATCCCATACTGTGTGTTGGCTCATTGAGAATAGGAAACACAGCCAATCCTGAAAAAGGTCATTCAAAATGTTTGTTCAAAATGATCATCGAGGTCATTCAAAAATGAAATAATTGTTTTTCTTAATAAAAATATTAAGTAAACTTTTAAAAAAAATCACTATTTCTGCTTGAAAAAATATTGGAAACATTGTATTTCTCTGTCCTTTTACTAATTAATTAATTGACTTTTATTAGTAGAAATGACACAATTGTCATTTATGGACAAAATGAAAAAGAAAACATGTGAACGGTCGATGGTTCAGGAAATAACTCAGGAAAACATTTAAAAGCACATCGTTTACCAGGAAATATATGTGATAAAAAAACATATTTCTTTTGGCTCAAGAAAATTAGTTAAAATCATCCACATCCATATTCCAAAGTCGAAGGTAGAAAATGTATATTTTCCAATATTTTAGGTTCCACGCTGTGGCATATTTAATAAAAAATATCAGCGTGTCAGCTGTGATAGCCAATATAAGAATTAAAAAAAAAAATTACCAACAGATTATAATAACTCATGGTTCGCTCACTAAACGTTTCAGACAGAGTTTTTGCATTAAACCTCCACCCGGCCTCTCGGCCTGTGAATCTTCTAGTAAAGCAAATGCCACATGAATAATGAAGAAGAGCATGTAATCAGTGTGCTGATGCATGTGAGAGGGGGGGGGGGGGGGGGAACAGGTAGCAGCCTAGTTGTTGATGCTGATGTGCTCTCAGTATGCATTTGGACAAGGTTATATAACACATTCATCACGCTGCGGAGCTGGCGAGCGCCGTCGCTGCTATTTATAGAAACGCTTTGATGGGACAAACTCTGTGACACACAGACACAAAAACATCAACCTGGGCTCGCGTCTAACATTGTCAGGTGCACGAGGAATCTTCGCCTTCCCTCCTCGCCGCGCAGGCGATAACGAGACGACCTCCACAAACGTACGACCGCTGACCATGGTGGGAGGAAGCGGCCGTAGTAAATAAACACCTATTGATGTGTCCTGATCCGTCACCCTGTCTGCGGTGTCTGCCTGTCTCTCCTCATCCGGATGAGTCAATCCTTCGCTTTGGCTGCGGCTCCCTCCGTCTCTCTTTAGTACCCTGAATACACACAGCTACAGTCTGCTGTGACATTTCCTTTTTGTTCGTTTAAATACCAAGGGGAAAAAAAAAAAAAAACATTACAGGGTGCAATGTGGCGTGACGGCGTTTTGATCAGCCGGAGAGAGAAATAAGGGGGGAAATGTTCGGGGCATTACCGCTCATTTTCTCGAGGTCCTCCGATAACGTTTAACCACCGCCGAGCCGTGTTTGGAGGCCTGTCTGCCCAATCATTCCTGCAGAATCCGCAGCATGCAGGGTGAACGTGCATGTCCTAATATGGGCATATGCATGACTTCTTTTTCTCCCTGCATCCACCAGCAGCCTCAGTTGTTCACCAAAAGACTGCAGCAGAGAGCCACGGATCCAGGAGACTCCGTCTTCCTAGCGTCACGCGAGCCGCCACATGCTTTGTTCGACGTATGCTACATTAGCTCCCGCTGTTCTTAGATCTATGTTAGCGTTAACGCGCTATGAACTCCCCGAGGTGGGCTACGAAGCACGGCAGGCCCCCCGTATACCTAAACTCCCACCCGTATGGAAAGCCACCACAGGGAGACAGAAGAAGTGGGCTTTCATGAGAGCAGTTGGGTCTTCCGTCAGCTATCAGTCGCTGTCACACAGATGCATCTTGACAGGGTTGCATCTTAACAGCTGCTGATGTCATAGAGGACTTGATAACGTTGGGGAAGAGAACCACCATCAGGCGTTTTAAAACCCTTTCTTTGTGTCTCAGCCGTCTGCTGTGGGAGGAGAAATTAATTAAGATTAAGATGTTTTGTGCTTCTATTTCAGATATCAGCGGTGACACATTAAACTGCATGGTAAACGCTGTAGATTTACAATTATTTCACTATCAGATTCCCGCCACCCTTGTTTTTGATTGGAATGATTAAAAAGGGTGAGCGAGATGGAGCGAGAGAGATAACGATACGAAGAGAGAGAGAGAGAGAGGAAGGAAGGAGCTGACAGCTGCCCGAACCGAGCTGCCTTTCAAGATATGGGAGCGACTGCAGCACCTCGGCAACCGAGCAGATAAGACCCCGGCGCAGATAACGAGCCGCATCAGCAATAAGCAACAGCCACAAACAAACACTTCTGCAGTCGGGGCTCCCCGTCAACCCCTCGTCAAACAGCCCCGGGCCACCTCAGCAGGTGAGGTGGGGGGGCGGACAAATTGGAAATGTCAAATGGTGCTCGCTCTGCTTCCTCATCCGAACCCCGGATCTCACGGTTGGCTTTAATATGTTTGATGTGTTGTTTGAGGCGGGACAGCGTGAGGGAGACGTTTGAGTGAACGTGCTGCTCGTTATCGCATTTCTACATCGCTGCCTGTTCAAATGCAACACATGCAACAGCAGAGGGCTGTTATGCTGCGTGCACACCAAATAGAAAGTGCTTTTTTTGTTGTCTTTGTTTGGTGTGACTCAATACAAAGACGTGAAATGCAAATGCTCCAATTTTGCATATTCTCGTTATTTGCCTGAACGTGGAGATTCTCCTCCCGTCGTCCCAAAGAATCAGAAATGGAGAAAACAAATGTTGTCTCCTGTGTCTGTGGTCCCCCAGAGACCAGACCAGACTATGTGGAGGAACCAGAGACTGTCTGTGGTCCAAACAACAAGGTCACTTCCATATTTATGTCTAGATGACCTTATTTGGAGTGTTGATGGAGCAGCTGCAAAGTTAGCATAGCCTAGCAATGCTAACATTGAGAACGAGAAAGCTATCATAGAGAAATTATGTATTTTTAAGCTATTTCCTTCATTAGTATCCCTAATATAAATGTTAATTTTATTATTCGACATCACCGCAAACTGCCGATGACATCATAATAGCCGAAGCAGCTCCACTGCCACCATAAGCTGACTGAGCACGAGTGCAGTGTTTGGTCTGTGAGAGGAAGAACGTGTTGTTTCTTTCAAACGTAATGTGGTGGCACTTTAAACAAGGGTCAGAGGTGGCACTCTGACAACAACACCATGCTTTAAACTACACCGCCATCATAAAGCCAGCCGGCAGCAGCTGCTAAATAATTACACAATAAAGAGCGCGGTAATTAAAAGTGAATATCCTTCCCTTTTCTATCTAGCAGCTGATTATTTCTGTCACCCGGAATATTAATCCAAGTAAATGGGTTGTAATCCAGACTCTTGTTACTCGCAGCTTGTTTTATACTAGATTTAGAATTTGGCCTCTGTGTACATGAAGATGTTCAACAGTACGGCAACGAGGGTGCAATGGACTACAAATCCCACCATTGCTTTTCACAGATTTGAGTTATGGCTTCAATCAGCAGAGAGAAAATGCAACAAATCTTACTTTCAGAGATTACACAATCCTGTTTTTTTTTTACCAAAATCTGATCCCAGATGAGCCGTGTTGGTTCACATGCACGTCTCTACACTGTTATTGATGTGATCCAGCTGGTTTTGGATGTTGGGAATAGTATTTTATGGCTGAGGACGATGCACGGCCGACGGCAGTACATTCATCATTCTCTCCATAATGCCGGATATGAATCAGGCTGGCCGCGTTGTCCCCCGCTGAAAGAATTAGTTAAGAGTTGTGAGGCTGTCCCATTCTTCATCCGTTTCCTCTGTCTCATTTATCGCCGTCTTCCTCAGGTTGTTTTTTGTTCTTAACGCTCCGATTTATTGTCATCAGCACGGAGGTGCGCCGCATAGCTTACGTCGCAAACAAGACTAAGACAAAGAGACTGAAAGACACGTTCTCATCAGCAAAACCACTTTCATTCCACGACCTGTTTCCAGGGTCCTTATATTCTGCTGCATGCCCCGCCAGTGTGACACATGAGAAACTTAGTCGTACCTGGAGGGATGGATTTATTTTCCAGGACTGGAGATCACTGTTGCATGGCAACCGACAGCACATACCCCCTAATGTGTTACGCACTTTGCTTGTATGAAATCTGTGTTCCCAGCTACACTCAAACCTGCACCTTCCATCTGAGCAGAACAGAGTCCCCGTTAGTGGGGACACTCTGTGAAAATGTCTTTGGGATTCTTTGGGAACACGATGTTTTCACAAAATACCTCGTTATAAATCATTAAATCCAAAATGTTTATTTGGGCCTTTGCATTGAATTAATATGCTGTCCTGTTATAAATGACTTAAGAACAGTATTAGCTTTACATCAGTAGCCAAAGGACATCCTGTACCTCAGTCTATGCACTCCTGTCATGAGGTTTTACAGGTGAGCAAATGGAGCAGCGTGAGGTGAGATAGTGAGTCACCCACCAGAACATCCCCCCCCCCCCCGAAAAAATCTTCCCTCAATAGCTGCTTTATCAACCTGCTTTTTCTCCAGCTCTCTCTCTATTCACTCTTTTGCTTCCTTTCATCCTCCATCCGTCTCCCTGACATCTTTCCTCCACCTCTCTCCAACAGCCCACATCCTCCATCCTCCATCCTCGCCTCCTTCCCTCTCCTGCTCCTCCATCGTTGCTCGTCATTGCGGAAGGCGTTTTTATTTATTTATTTTTTGGACGCCAGTCACAAGAAGAGTGTGTGTGTGTGTGTGTGTGTGTCAGAGTGATATCGCTCTCCTTTGGACTGTGTGAATGAGATGATCCACCTTCTTGCGGCCTCCCTGTCTCCACCCTCCCCCCCCCCCCTCCTCCTCTCTGCCGCACACTTCCACTCACATAAAGGAGTCAATTTGTCAGAGATGTCAAGGGTGCTAACGAACAGCCAGCTTCTTGCCATATGCCTCTGTGTGTGTGTGTGTGTGTGTGAGCACGTCCGTACTGCTGCTGCAGCATGCTGTGAATAAGTGTGTGCAAAGTGTACTAAGCAGACAAGTACACGTGTATATATATATATATATATATATATATATATATATATAGCTGCTGTGTGGAGACGATATCACAGGTGTGACATGGTGTGTGTTTGTTCAGCCTATAGAGGCAGTAAATGTGTTAATTAATACATGACAGCTTTGTGTTCTGCCTCTGTGTGTGTGTGTGTGTGTGTGTGTGTGTGTGACGGCTCATCCAGTGGCGCCCGAGGAGTGGGATGACCAGTCTATTTGACAGGCGTTCCAGTCGGCGGTTACCACGTCACCGTGGTGACGGGGTCATCGGAGTTAATTATTCTCAGCGCTGGTCCATCACGCTCCACGCCGCCGACACACACACTAACCCTTTCACCCACACACACACACACACACACACATATGTTGTATAGGAACCAGAACCACACATTCTCCCACTGTAGGTGGAGCTTTTAAGTACACACACACATAGCAGCCTCCCCACGTACACATATGGGCTTTAACAGTGGAGCACGGCTGACGGTGACTAATTCGAGGTTGTCTTCTCGCTAATTAAAGTCTCGTCATACATTAATTACTGAGCTGCAGTATTTAAGATCTGAATTGAGTGCTGGAGGATTTTGCCTTTGACCTTTACTGAACTAGGATTTCATCGTTGGAGAACTTTATCTGCAGGGAAAAGTTGAAGGGCGTGAGACATTAAAGATGTTTTTACAGTTTAAACCTGCAGAGTGCAGTCGCTTGTTAAGCAGTGAGAGGGCAGGAAGCAAGTTGCCCCTCCAGATCTTAGTGGGTAGAATCCAATATTTACATGTATTTGGTGAAGAAACACCAGCGAGACATGAGACTGGATCATGCTAATAATGACATCATCCGTGGTCATGTTAATCAGACAGGCCTGTTCTATCGTAATGCATCGCATGTTGCTCAGAGTCATCAGTGACCTGCTCTTCTACCGACAGCTAGAGGTTGCACTGATTGGGTTGTGATGCGTTCAAGCTCCACACGGTATAGAAACAATATTGAGTGAAGGTCAATTACACCATTATGATGGCGTGTTCAAATAAGTAATCTTTCAAAATGTAGGAACTTAAACAGAACTTCAATCCGTCGTGTGCAGGAGATGTTTTCAACACTATGAAAAAGATATCAGAGAGGAAATTATGGCCAGTTATCTTCATAACACTAGAAGCCATAATTAAAACCTCTAATGCCCCAAAAATGTTTAATCAAAGTAAATATTAAAATGAAATACTGTCATTTATAATCATTATAATTGTGTTTTAATAACCACTATGTATTACAAAGTAAAGGGAGAGTATTTTTGACATTTTTCATCTCTATCCCTGTTGATTGTTCAATTTTATTCCAGATATGGCACTCATGTTTCATGACCAGCTGTAAAAGGGTCTATAGATTCATATTGTCTGTTAGAACTCTATATTACTCGGATGATAACACCCCATATGACATGCACCATCTTAATTTTAACCGATTCTCCTTTTGTGCCGCACTTATCATTTGTGTCCAGCTGCGCTGCCGAGCTGAGCTCCTCCAATCATCCCTCTGAACGTCAGGCTAATCCCGGTTATCTCGCTTAATGTTCCACCAGCGAGCTCACTCACTTGTGTCAAAGAGGTATTGTTTCCCAGGAGAATAGAAAGGGACGTGTTGGTGTCACATTTCAAACCCACATAACGACAGAAATGATTTAGAAGGTCTCTGCAGTGAACCCACACTTTTTAGGTTGTTTTTTTTTTTTTTTTCTTGTTGAGGAGAGACGAGAGCTTCTGGGCAGGAAACCAAATCAATATTCTTGCGATTGATGCTTAACACTTTTCTCGCCAAATCACAGGGGTACAATATATATATAGAAAAAGACTTAATTCATTAAGTTATGCATCATTAGAAAGAACAAACTGGATTACTTAAAGGATACATCTTATCCTTTAAAGATATATTTGTATTTAGCCTACTGTTAAAGCAGCTGCAATGTTAGCATAGCCTAGCACCCATCAATCCAGACTCCTTTCAGAAAACAAGCATTTTAAAAGTAGTTATCTTGTGGTCTTGCCTAACAAATCATGACTTCAGACGTTTACTCATCACCATCATTATGGAGTTATTTCAGCATCCTTTTGATGTGTTTATTGTAATTAAATCACAGCTAAACAGTTTATTCTGGGCTCCTCCAGTAAACCAGCCGATGTGTGTCTTGTTAGATCCAGTGAATCCAGCTTAGTGGAACTCACTGAGCACGTCTGTTTGTTTGGTTGCCTGGTGTATCTGAGACTCCACAACATGAATGATGGAACCTGAGTGTTTTAGTTAAAATCATGTTTTCTTAACCATCAATCACTTAGTCGGCATATATTAGTGCAGCAGCTTTACACGTCACGATTGATTCAGCCCTCTGGCTTTGTTTCTATGTATATTAATGAAAGCTTTCATTCTGAGATGTGCCTTAATGCACATTGAATGGAAGTCCATTATTTATGGCATGAGATTACGGCTGTATGTTACCACCGAGGCGAGTCCTGGCTGAAGTATTTAGAGCAGAAGGTAGCCATATGTGAGGGGGGAGGCTGTGATGGCAAGATGCTCACACAGTTACCGTATACCCACCGTTTGTTGGGCCATGCTGCTCAAGCACCGTCTGAATGACGCGAAGCAGCGAGCGGACCCAATGTTGCAAACATCTCCGGGTGTGCCTCCCTCTCTCTCGGTGCACACAGCAGGATCAACGCTGAAAGGCATGGGGGGATCCCACAGCTAGAAACAGAATACCGCAACAAACAAAAAAAAGCTCCTAATTTGGCAAAACAAATGAGCACCGTTGTGACTGTGAACACATTAGGAGAGGGGTATGCAAATGAGCGCTCCATGTGCCTTTGAGCAAGCTTGCCAGATGCTGGTGAGCCCAGCGCGAGTGTTGTGGCTGAGGGGAGGCGGGGGAGGGGGGAGGGGTATAAATGTGGTGGTGATTAGCACTGAACATTTTGGCAATTGCCCGGGATTGGCATGAGTAATGAAAGGTACATTTACAGGAGGGTGTGAAGCAAATACTAATGTGGCACCAGCGATGCTGAGAGGTTTGTTGGACCATGTGGAGGTACAGTACAGGTGGGACGTCCCTGTGAACAGCTGACACATCTCATTTACAACTTCCTGTTGATGCAAGGTAGAGATCACTCAATGTATCTTTAAGTCCAATACCGGGGAGATATGTCTCTTTTGTTGTTTTTGTTTATGAAGCAGCAACTACGCCCTATTAAAATGTCATGTCATTATAATCATGCCAAAATAACTGCAATTCACCATATTCAAATATGTATATATATACACACACTATATTGGCAAAAGTATTCGCTCACCTGCCTTGACTCGCACATGAATTTAAGTGACATCCCACTGTTCTTGAGCTAATCTGAAGGCCACATGAAGTTTGGAGGTCTGTAGTGATTGACTCTGCAGGAAGTTGGTGACCTCTGTGCACTCTGTGTGCATGTGCCTCAGCATCCACTGACCCCTCTCTATCATTCTACATGGTCGACCACTTCTTGGCTGAGTTGCTGTCGTTCCCAATCACTTCCACTTTGTTCTAATCCCACTGACAGTTGACTGGAATATTTAGGAGGGAGGACATTTCACGACTGGACTTGTTGCACAGGTGGCATCCTATCACAGTACCACGCTGGAATTCACTGAGCTCCTGAGAGCGACCCATTTTTTCACACATGTTTGTAGAAACAGTCTGCATGCATAGGTGCTGCTTTTATATATATATTTATATATATGCCTACTGTATTTCTGATGTGTGATTGCGAGTTCTTACAATAGTTATGTAATTCCATACTAGACAATGAACAGAGAAAGACCTTGATTTATTTAAATATAATAATATACTCTGTAATTACTGACTGTGTACTTTTCCTTGCAGCGTTATTTTAAGCCTATCTGTCTAAAAAGTACAGTGCATTATTTTAATCAGTATTCTGATTGATAATTACCATCCTGCCCCCCCCCCCCTGGAACAATTATAATCAGCCACTGAAGGAACGACTGTCAGAGTGCTAACAACACGCAGGGATTGGGAAATGAATGCGGCGTATAAAAGAGTGCATTAAAAACACAGCGTACATGTGACAGGTTTACAGGTTACAAGCAAATGTGCCGGTGGGCAGGAGAAGCTCTTCCAATAATTAGCTGCACAGATGGAAATAATAGGAATAAAACAGAAGTGTGTGCAGATGTGCGTAGCAAGCTGAAAGTTAAACACATATTCAGATGGAGAGAATACATACGGAAATAAACACATTTTTATTGCAGAAGCTCCGCGTAGATTGCCTCATAAATGAATGAAATATGCACGGTAGAGCCCATGTGCATATAGACACGGTTTCTTTAGCTCAAGTAAACGCTCATAATCTCAACAATGTGCACAACACACACACATGTTCATGTGGCTTATCGCTCTATATGACCCTGATTTAAGACGTTTCACAGCAATCTCTGTCCTCTACGGGAACCCGATGTGCCTCCGAGAGCAGCTTTAAGCTCATATTTAATGCATCGTGTGTGCTTACTGTGTCGACTCTGAACGTGTGTGCTGTTGTGTCTGGACTGTTTGTTCACACACCTGTTCACTCATGTTTCCCAGTCACACAGCTCCCCGGCTCCGCTGAGGAAAAGCATATGAATCACAGCTCCCACAGTTCAGTAAGCCCAAGAGGCTAGTGGTTGATGCTCCACACACACACACACACACACTGATAGCTGTTAGCTGCCGCACTTAGAGAGCAGGTGCTAGCGTGCCATGGCGGCGCCCGCGGGGCTCCGAGGCTGCAGACAGACACCAGATCAGCCGCCATGTTTTCCCACATTCTGCTCGCCGACCGCTGGTGCCCAGCCCTAATTATTACTGGCCGCTGTAATTAATTACAGCGCCGCATAGCAGCCGGCAGACATGATCCAGGATCCCTCCCCGACTTCTGTGGTGCCATTCCATGTGTTTCTGAGCGTGCCAGCGTGGCTTCTGGCCCTGAGACCGGCTGATCCGGCTCTGAGCAGAGACTCCACTAAAGACACGGCGCGGTTCTGTAAGACGGCGGCTTTAATCTGGACTTGGCAGTCTGCAGACGAGCCTACGGTCCAAGGTTAGAATGCTTTATTTAGCAAATTATTTAGCTATTCAATTAAGCCATTAATTTAAACTGTGCAATTCAATATGGGAATCAGGCTTTATAGTCCGCGGTCGCATCTCGCTTTGGCCTGAAACGGCAAATATTCTTGTTGGGAGCAATAAAGATTATGGCTTTATGAGCGGGGATTTGTCCTCTCCTTGTGGTCAGAGGGCCGTTGCTGCCTGCCCACACACTGAAAGGGACTCACACTACAGATTTAGGAGGGAAGTAGATGAGTATTGAGCGCTGAATATATCTCAGTGGAAATTGCACTCAGGGGAGAAAGAAAATAGGGAGTGAGGGCTGATGTGAAGGTAAAACAAAGGAAGCCAGTTAAATAAAGAAGCAGGACAGTTCTAGTAAAGTGGAGGGAGAAGGGTTCGGAGATTTGCGTCATCTTTTAAAAAGTGGGTTCATGGTCGTACCCCCCCCCCCCCCATCACCCACCCATCTCAAATTACAGCAAGGGCTGTGAGAGAGGATCAAACGAGCCGCAATGTCTTATTCATTTTTCATGCTGCTGCGCTGGAGAAGAGGAGCTGGAGACCGGGGGAATGGAGACAAAAAAAAAACAAAAACAAAGTAACCTACTTCTTTTTTTTTGCACTGCGTCTCTGGGTGCAAATGTAGAAGCTTAATGAGTAGCAAACACACATGCACACACACACACACACACAAACACACACACACACAAGCATAAAAACACTTTTCTTATAATTGCTCCAGTCGGTTAACAGTGCATCATGGATCCCAGAGGTGGGAGCTGCAAAAACTGAGAAACAACGTAAAATAAATGGGGACATATACACTGACATGCACACACACACACACACACACACACACACACACACACCCTGGGTGTCTGCAGCAACATGCCACCAAGGATTGGTCATGACCTGTCCCCCAAAACACCAAGTGGAACAAGTCTTCTCACACCTCACGCACCCGTCGGTCTTCAGCTTCCGCTCTTCATCGCCGCCGCCGCTCTGCTCCTCTACCTCATTATTTCCTCGGTGTGCCGAGGGGCAAAGACTCCCTGATTCCTTAGAAGCAGGAAGAGAAAAGAGTGACAGATAGAGAGAGGGAGGTGACGGCGTTCAGTATCCCACTGTGCTGCACCACACTGCTGTGACACTTCACACACACACACACACACAAACACACACATTGAAGTACAGTAGCAGCAGAGGAGGAGGAGGGATCAAGAAAGGGGACAGGGGGAAGGGCAGAATGGCGGAGGCGGCGAGGAGGGAGAAGGTGGAGATGGAGTCAGAGGCAGGAAGACTTTACCCTGCAGTGGCTGAAACGATGCAGGAGTCTGTTTGCTGCAAACCAGCAGACCTCATTCAGTCATTCCGACCTCTCTATGTGTATTCAACGCTTCCATCGCTGCTACACGTGCTCAGGAATATCGATGCCTCCTCAGTCCATCTATCGGTGTCTTTAAGAACTCCCGGAGTGTCCACTTAATTAGCCAGCTAGCTGCAGAGGATAACGTCTGCAGACGACAGCGGCCGTGTCGGCCGGCACAATGGAGGGTCGTGGGCTAGAATAAAAATCCAGATTTTATTCCTGCATGACGTCAGGGACTCAATCCCTCATTGGGTTTGAGGGATTGATATTTTTTGACATTTTGAAGAACAATCAATGAATTTGGGAGGTAATTAGATTTGCATCCTTCGCCAGCGCACACATGGCGAAGGCTTTACTGGACGGCGGCGTGCCGACATCATCATGCACGGCGTGTGCCTGCGGGGGGAAGAAACCACGGCGTATATCACGCTGCTGATCATGTACAGTATATTTATGAGCGCCTCTCTTCCTCCTCCAGCTCATCCTCTCGTTGTAAAACAAACACAGCTCTTCGAGATGAGCTCAGCTATAGATTAAAGCACCGGATGAATATTCATCACTCATGTTAATAGCCAACAGAGGGGAGGAGGAGGAAGAGGAGGAGGAGGAGGAGGAGGAGGAGGAGTGGAAGATCTGGAGGAAGAGAGGAAGAGTAACTGCAACTTGTTATTAATAACGCTGATTAGAATGCCCTTTCTTTTGATATTCATCCCTCATCCTCTCCTCGTCTTCGGAAGGATGCATCACAAACTCCTACTCTGCATGGGATTGAATTAATGGAGGATCAAAATAGACAGGATGGATCATATATAGTGGGCGAGTGGAAGCAGCGGTGGACGGTCTCACACATCAGCTGCTCGTATCTCACCGGCCGTCTGTGAGGGACGACTGGATCAGGATGGCAGCGCTCCAAACCCCTCCCTCCTCCTCCCTCTATCACTGCATTCATCTGTATGTATATCACCCTGGCTCAAGGTTCATAGCTGCTCTTTGCCAGTCACATGACACTGACTTCATTTCTCAGTCTCACGTCCTCAGTTGACCCCGCCGTCCACGCTTCAGATCCCTGAACTCTTCACTCGTCTCCAGTCCTTCACATAGGCTACTTCACACTGTACATATGTGAAGGTACTACCTTGGGTCTGCACTGTGATACCACAAATACAGATGAACATTGTCTCATTCCACACTCACTGACGGTATCAGATAGATTCTGTATTCATGGAAGCTGTGATGTCCACACCGGATGAAATATTCAAACCGAGACTCTCCGATGCTTTTATGGTTTCACTCTTTCGTTAAAAATGAAAATATTCTAGATATCTCACACTGAGTTTCTTAGACGTTGATAAGACATTAAAGTGTTGCTACATTAATGAAAAACAGTAATATTGATTTTGAAAGAAATCCTGCTCTACTGACTCAACATACTCTAAGACACTTATATTGCCTTTAATAAAGTTCCAGCATCACCTCTCCCCACTCTGTAATAACACACTCATTCTTGTATGGAACAGAAACGATTGTTAAATAAAGCTTTAAAGGCGGTAAATCCAAAACGCACGGCTCTCAACGTGGAGACGGCTGAGCCGGCGGCTCCCAGCTAACAGTGCAAACATAATTTATGCGTAGACGGCTTAATATCTCTTTACTCGAAGCGCCTCGATGGCATCTCAGTCGGAAAATTGCAGATTTCTGTCACTTTGCACAGTTCCTATTACCTTCCTAATCCCCTCAGTATTTAAACGGAGAGCTTTTATCCGTCCCAGGTCACCGATCTCGCCGCCTCATTGTAAACAAAGAGCTGTAAACGGCGGCTGACTCTTGGCTTTACTTTAGCCTGGCTTGGGGAGCGTTTTGTCCTTATGCACCATCCATTCTGCCCCTGTTGCTCTCTGTGTGTCAGTTCCCCTTCAGCAGCATTTGTTTGCTCAATTACACCCCATTCACCCCGTCTCTCAGACACAGTGTAGCCATTTTGTGAAAGCGTGCCCCCATGTTGCCTCGGGCTCAACCTGAATCCTCACCATTGGTGCGTTGGTGTGTCCCATTCACCCAGTTTAAAAAGTGACCCTCCATTTACTCCCATTTTGGGTGCTGATGTACATAATTGACAGCTAGCTGACACCCTTTCAGAGTTAAAGAGAAAGTCAGAGAGTCTTTGGCTTCTGTACTGTGGCGTATTTCACAGTACATAGTACAGTTACAAGAGGGATTTAAATCAAATCCTTGGCTTTTGATTGGACTGATAAAAAGTCATTTCACTGGGTCTTTAAGTGGCACAGCTACATTTATCTGCACATCTTTGCTAAATCTTTGCTTTGCAAGAGAATGTGCAATCAGCGTATAACTATTCTATTTATATCTAGTTATTAGTTGTTTTTTTTTAGAATTATCCCATTCCCAGTACTTCAACACAGAGAGACCGCTTATTACCTAAACACTGAAGTCTGATTGGTCCTTCCCTTTAACAAGTGTGCAGCGTTTACTGACCACAGATCTGTAAAAGATCACCAAATGAGGTTTGAGAAGAACATTTGTATCTGTATTTCAAACCGATCACTTTAAAGTTAAAGTTTTCCTTCAACCTCACAACTTTGTGTATTTATTTAAAACGTTCAGTATTCATCACACATATCAGGTTTTCTGGAGAGCCCAGCACAGCTGCTGGTCCAACATGTAGTCCCTATCGGTTCCAAATTAAAGGACGTTAATAAGACCTTAAAGAGATTTCAGCCCAGTTTAATTACCGCTGTGACAAAGTCTGCTTGTGTCTCCCCCGTTGTGTGTTGTAACCGACAGTACCCTGATCCAATGTCAGAACCACTTAGAAGACGGTACAATATTTACGATATATGAAACGCGTTCAATAGAAACATTCCCAGCCAGCTGCTATATCTCCCCCAGTGCTCACGTTTCACTGAGCGGTGGCGACGTCCTCCAGCCTGCAGGAGAGCTCTTCCCCCCGGGGCAGGACCACGCCGTCCTCTGCCTCTCCTGGAGGATCTGTGGAGCTGTCCAAGCCCAGCGAGGGGGAGGGATTTAGAGCTAATGAATTATAGAGGAGACGGAGGAAGAGGGAGTAGCGGGTAATCAGAGCACGGAGGCAGAGCGGTGTGTGCTTAAAGACACAGCAGGACAATAAGGACGCGGTGTGAGAGGGAAACGTCCAGACGGATCCTTCCAGACACCATGACGGCTCGTCGTGGCTGCGAGGCTGCGCTGTCAGCCTGTGATTAATCCACCACTGTCTGTCTAATTACCAGCCGAGCCCCTCCGCGTTCCTCGGCTCGGCCGTGGACGCGCTGACCCTCGCCGGAAGCTCGTTGCTCCCCATGCAGATTAAAGCCCTGTAAATATTTGCTTTTAACTCTTGCCGACACATTGTTTCCAATTTTGCGCTCCAGTGGTGCGCAACCCCAACACCCCCTCCACCACACACACATGCATACACACTTCACACTTGTACCTCCGCTGCCCAGCACTGATGTGTGTGTTTGTGTGTGTGTGTGTGTGTGTGTACGTCTCTGGGTTGTCAACAAGTTTGCTGACAGCCCCGACACTCTCCTCCTCCTCCTCCGTCTAGCCCTCCCTCCGTCTCCGCATCCTCCCATTGTGTCTGCATCGCGGCTGGCAGTCTATCAGGCCATTCTCCTCCGCTGTCAGACCGCTCGGCTCTCATAATGTGTGAATGGGGTCTGCGGAGGAAGGGGAGACAATGTATGAATAGAGACATTTCCATTTCATTCCTTCAGTGTGCTTTTGCCAGGAAGACGTGTTGTCCTTGACAACAAATGATGTTTACATAAATGCTTTTAATAGCCTTTGGACATTTCAATTTCAATTATTCTGATGATTTGTATTGACATTACATGACAAGATGTTTATTAGTAGACAGAGTTTAGATGGTACGGCGATGCAACGTTATGCAACACATACAACAACTAATTGGGAACACGCACACAAGACATCTAGCTTCAGCTAATTTGCATGAAATTGACAATTTGAAAATGCATTGAAACAAATGACTTGGTGGTGAGCAGCCTCAGACGGTGGAGGGGTCACATGACGTGATACTTGGCCAAAAGTGCGACCGTTTGTGGAGAGTTGAATGTTGGTTAATTGGTCTGCACTTTATATTCCTCCACAGTTCTTTACATACACCCCCGCTTCTGCTGCATGTGTTGAACTCCGGCCCGGCTGATGCCTTCTTTCCCACACTGAGACGGAGACACGGAGGCATGAAAAATAATTTTAAAAATCAGGCATTAACAGAGGCCTGACTTAGCGCTGACCTGGCCGCCGGCTGTCTTCTATTTGTAGCCCACACAGAAGCTGTCAGCAGGACGGCAAACATACCAACACACACACACACACACACACACACACTTGTGTCCACCCCATCTGCAGAGATGAAACGGCCTTTTTTTCTGTTCAAGCATCCATTCGGCCAGCGCCTCAAAATTGCTTTGCGATCAACACGTCTAACTGCTGTCACGCAGTATAAAAGCACAGGAACTCCAAACAGCAGCCCCTTTCATGTGTGTGTTGCTGAAAATATACACACAGATAAATGTGTGTGTTTGGACAAATATACACATTAAAGGCGACATTGGCGTTCACGTGTCTGATTTCCATATCTCTGCCTTGATGTATTACATGTGAAAAGAAATGAGCTGCGCTGATTCCAGTACCGTCACCCTTCGGGGTGATAATAAGCGTTATGTGTTGCAGACACTTGCTACGTGTGACTGCTCTGACTTGTCTCCATCCTCCTCCTGGCCCTCGACATCATTTGGAGGCAGCGGTCCCTGACCTCATCCGTCCTGCACCCTTTCACACACTGATTTCCAGCTATTGGCCCGTGCCACCGGCCCGCCGATGTCGGGTTATTATCTATCATTAAGTTGAACCCGCGCTGACAGACAGACTCGCAACACAAAACGGACAGAGAGGTGGCAAGCAATTACAGGGCAGGTCTTAGTAGGTGGTTCCGCGGCTGTATTGGAGGAGAATTGGGTGGAATTGGTTTTGGTGGGATTTAGATTGTGCTCCGTAAGCTATGTGGCAGAATGGTGATGGATTCGATTCTGAGACTGTGATCCCCCGGCCGATTGGTCCACTGGAGGAAAGCTGGGGAAACTTTTTTAGCAAAACGGCCACATTGGATTTGTGAAAGCAAAGGAGCAACTATTTGTCCAATGAGACAGGACAGCGTGATGTGTTTCGACCTCACTGACCAAAAAGTGTGTGGAGCACCGAGTCAAGTTGGTGGTGAAATGTCTGAGATGTGGCTCCGCTGGTCCTCCTGGGTCCAAGTCTCTGAAACAAGCTGACATGTTGCTCATGGACTCCGGGAAGTTTCGGTTCTGTCACCGTGGCGGTCAGGTCAACAAGAATATATCTGTACTACCTAAGTGAAGCCAAGCAGAAATATCTTAAACTTGCATTCTCTCTGCTGGCCATCAGGGGGCGACTCCTCTGGTGGTAAAAAGAAGTCTGATTGTATAGAAGTCTATGAGAAAATGGTCCTACTTCTCTCTTGATGTATTATCTCAGTGAACATTGTAAACTATGGACTGAATCTCTAGTTTCAAGTCTTCTTCAATCCAGCATGATGTTCATTTAGTACATTATGGTCCATTTAGAGTCATTTTGTTTATTATGAAGACCTGTTTATTCATATATGTTCATCCCTTAATTATTGAATGAGAAACTCGCCGATCCAAATCAAAGTTTTGCCAATTTCCAACTGTTTTAGTGTATATACTTCATAAATATAGAATTTAATAGAATAGATTGGCTGCATTGCCACCAATCCCCAATCCAGCTATTAGAGTCAGTAACGGCCCAGAGGTGGTAGTGGTGCACGACAAGTCTATTATTATTAATTTACATCAAAATGATATAATTAAAGGCTGGACAACATTTGAAGATTTCAGAAATGTGCTTTCTTTTGAAACTACATTTTTTTGCCTACTTGAACTCATGAATCAGGTTGTACTCTGTCATAAAGTCAAGCGGAAGAGTTAAATACAAGATACATGATTATAGTAGAATATGAAAAGGCTCAAGCATCAAACCGTGTTCCACATATCACCATTTCCTTTTTGATGTACACATCGCTCAATTACACGACGTCATAACCCAGATCCACACACAGGCTGTAGAAACATAAAGGAACAGCGCTGATTTCCTCCCAAACGAGGAGCAATTGTAATCACACTCCCTGATCACTCTGCAGTAACCATGAGCACAGACATGACCTTCACATGGAAGATTAACGGCAGGTTAATTGGACGAAGCCTCTGTCACAGCACATAAAAGTGGCTCCGAATGCTCCTCGCAGCAATTACAGATAACAAAGTAGGCTTGCTGTTGAAAACATGAAATCATAAGCACTTTATGTAATTCTTGTCTTAATACGAGCCGTGAAGCCGCTCTCCCCTCATGGCGACGACATCAAAGTCTGGTGTCAGTTTTGAAGTAGAGATCCGTGGAATAAAAGGACAAGTAATGATTTCTGGAATCTGATCTGTGGCGAGGGCTGTTCTAATTAATGAGGGAGAACATTTCCCCACAAACACCCGAGAAAAGGCACAACGCAACACCTGCAAAGTGGAGTGGAATTTAATTATCCAGCTATCTAATTATACAGCAAATTGCAAAACTTAGAACAATCTGTTTTTTTTTTTTTTGTTGCTGTGACTCACAATTAGATGTTCCGAGTCATAGTTTGTGATCTTGCATCGGGGTTTTATTGCTGCAAAGTTTTGAAATCAATTTAAATCACAAATCACGACGTGGCAAACGCTTGTCCTCGCCGCCGTTTTACTACTTTTACTCTTCTCGTCTTGTGTTTCCGCTCAGAGGTGATTTCCCTTTAATAGGTTCAGTGACCCGTTTGTTGTGACACGAGCCCACAGCGGATTCACTCCTTCCTAACCGTGTCAAATAAATCCAACCCCGTGTAATTACCTTGCGGCAAAAAAGACTTTCCTCCGTTAAAGGCATAGTTAACGTCGAGCAGTGTTTCACGTTTACTTTACTTCCAGACAGCTCGACATTTTGCAGAAGACACTCTCATACCCGTCTGTTTGCTAACAACGTTGCTAACATGTCATCGTCCTGTTTGTTGTGTACCAAATAAAAAAAACGTCTGATTTCACAGGTTTTAATAGATAATATAAATGTTAGCTAGTGTGACTCCAAAGTAACACAATCTGTCTACCAGCACCTCTGAAGCTCACTAATTAAAATTGTATTTTCTTGCATGAATAAACCATATAAAAGTATAAATAAATCGATTTTTCAGTGGCTATTTGCTGGACTGTTTCTTGTCCGAGGTTAATATTTCGTCACCGCTTTGGTCAGCTCGGGCTATTCATTCTTCGCTAAAAGCTATATGTTGCCTTTTTTTGTATGTGGAAGGCTTATTAGTCATCTCACAGGGGAGACAGGTGGTGAAGCAGGGAGACGGGTGGAGGAGCAGGGAGACAGGTGGTGGAGCACGGAGAAGGGCCTTTCAGCGACAGGTGTTAACAGGCTTTTTTTTCTTGATGAAAAATCAATCAACAGCTCTTTCTTCATTTTGATTCACTGGTATGTTTAAAGGTTGTGATGTCGCTCGAGGAGGAGTTCAGGTTGCAATGTCACACACACACACACACATACACACACACACACACACACACACTGACAGACCTGCTAAATGTCAAGGCGCAGCGGTGCGACCAGTGAAAACGTCGAGTCACACTTGACAGATTTCGGTGTTCTGCTAACTCTTTGCAAGGAAGCGAAGGAGAGTTTTCCACAATGTTAACATATTCCTTAAGTTTATCTGAAGCAACGGAACAAAAAGAGCATTCCGACATTAAAGAGCCTTATTTTCCTCTTAGTGTCGACGCTGGAACAATGGTGTCTGATGGATCAGTCCTTCTGCTTTCTTCTCCACTATAGTGAGAAGTGTTTAACTGTCCATTCTATAGCGTTCACTGTCGACAACTCTTTTTCACAGCGTTGTTATAGCCGAGCTCTGAGCCTAACGATAAGAAAACCAACACACCGTCTATTAGAATTTGCTAACAGGCTGGAGACGGGGTCAGGTCAACAAATTAAGCAACACAATTGTATCACAGACTTGTGGGTCAGATTCTGGTCCCGACTGGACCATGAACAATGTCAGTGCCCTGGAACCGAAAAAAGGCCCAGTCCAATTTGAAGACTGTTTAGTCAGGAAAAACATTTTTACCATTGCTGTGCATCTTTTTGTTCTCAATGACACAGTGTCGCCCGCGGCAGTACAGCCTGCAGATAACGGGCCGGTCAAGAATTGGAAATAGTAAGTGTTGTGTTTTTTAGAGGAGCTCTGAGTGAGAGAGGGCAGATAAACATGGAGGTTTGGACTGATGGTCTGAAGGACCGGTGCCTTCCCCCTCCTTCTCTGTTTGAGAGTTGAGCAAAAACATTCAACCTGTTCCTTTAAATCGGTCTCTGAAAGTGTGCTATACTGCAATACCACACACACTAGCTCATGCATACCCCACCCCCCGTCTCTGCTTCATCAATCACTTAAGCCCCCCACTGCTCACAGCAAAGCTGGACCAATTAGGCCTTCTAATTGGGCCAATTAGCAATTAAAGACTCAGATGCACCCTGAAATTCTGGAGGTCCCTTCAGGCACAGTAACGCGTGCCATGGCCTTGGATCGGCACCGAGGCCTCTGGCTTGCTGCCCTCTGCGCTTGCCCAGGCTTATGGTGGAGGTTCAAGGCAAGAGGAGTCTAGTTGCCCCCACACCACCCCAGGCCTCTTAGATGTCAGCATCTCTGAGGCACTTAAGGGTTTTACTGAAGCGATCTGAGGGCCTCTACTGACCAGAGAGAAGCTTTTCATTAACACCGGGACCTGTTTCCCCCCATCTACATGCTGCCGTCTCATTATCACTGCGTTCCATCTCCCAGTCTGTTTGATGTGTTGTGGAGGATGAAAGTTTTATGGTAAATTGTTGTTTGGTGTGTGGGTGGAGGCATCGGCCGTGTGCCTGCCTTTGAGACTCTACATAGTTTAATTAGAGAACACATCGTACTGGCCGCCTCTCCGTGAGAAGGTACACAACCTCCAACACACACTCGGGCGCGTGGGCAGAGCAACACACACCACAGAGGAACAAAGGCAAGCGCCAATATATTAAGGCCGTACCAAAAGAAATGAACGATTATGGGCGATTACCGCTACCGAGAGAACACAAATGTTGCTTGTTGTACGTCAAGAAAACTTTATTATCACATGAAGGAGCTTCCTTATTTGTATGTCTTACATCAGTGTGAGCTCGCCTGCTCATCAGCCTATATACTCTCATTATCTGCCGTCTTGCCTCAGGACACTTAACTCCCCGTACTTTCATATTCAAATGGCTTCAGTGGCGGTGGGAGAGGGTGGAACAAAGACAACAAAAACACGGAGACGCTTCAGTGGGTGCAGGAGACGCAATAATACGGTTAATGATGACTCGGAATGGGACAATTAAGGCACCGAGATAAAGCGAGAGGGAAGCGTGAACGGGAGAGAGAGGTAATGGTGAATTTTAAGAATCAGATAAGACGGAAAAAGAGAATATGGGTGAACATAAAAGAGATTTCTCCACTTTATCCCAAACAGTCTTCATGATTGCGACGGGCCGTTTGCTGTTGCATAACACCAGCAACAATGTTACGACGGTGTAATCTCCATGCCTCGTGCATTCGGACTGTAACATGAGGATTTGCACAGTTCTGCAGTAGATTACATGAATGACTGTACAGTGTGTGGGAACTCATTCATTCGTGGGGTCAATTAAGGCTTACTGTGTCCATGTGTGTGTCTCTGTGCTCTGCATGTGGCCCCTGAGTGTCCCCGGCTGTTATAAGCTGCTTACAGGCCCACGTTGTTGACCTTTGGCTTTACTGGGCAGTGAAAGGCTCACCCTAATCTCTAGCCTCTACTCTTAGTGCGCACTGTCTACTGTACTAGCAGAGAGCTAGACAGCGTTAGCTGTTAGCCGCCTTTAGCTTGGCTAAATAACAGAGCTAACGGCTAATGTTAACGGAGGGAGTTACTTTATGATACGTTCAAGCTCCGTTTTGTAAAAATGAGTTCTGGACTAAGGTCAATAATTAATTAACGCTATGATAATATGTTCAAATGTAGTGGAGTGTTTGGTGAGAAACTAGATATAGTTATAAAGTTTTCACAGCAATGTAAAATAGATATTAGAGAGGGAATTAGGAGCTGTTTCAAAAAAATATTAAAATTTATAGTTTCATATCACAACAGCAGTTGATCTTTATTTATCTTGAATACAAAGTACAATAATAACATGACATGAAATTATAATTCTGAAAAATACAACAATAAATTAATCAATAAAATCGTTCAACATATAATTTACATGTCATTTCAATTTACATATAGCTCATATCTGTGTGAAATAGTTGTATCCAAATGTTTAATATGAGCTATATATCAACACAAAATAATAGCAAAAACAAAACACAATACCCATAGATCACTTCTCTCCGACTCCATTCCTTTATATTTGTCCATAAATTACTGTTTATAACTGCGTTTGAATGATTTTATGTTTACACTGTGTTTCAAAGCCACCTCAAGGTCGTCCCAAAGAGCCACCCCCCCCCCCCCCCCCTCCACTAACGGAGATTCACCACCATATCATTCCAAGCAGGACAAGAACATGCTCATGAGTTAATACATGCTCAAAGTCCAAACATCACCCAGCAGCGAGCATTACAGCGACAGTGGCCAGAAAAACTCCCTGAATAGGCAGAAATCTGGAGCAGACCAGGCCCTTGGGTCCATCTGCATTTGGTGTTGGTAGTAGTATTAACAGTAGTAGTATTAACAGTATTAGTAGTATACAGTAGTAACTGTTTAACTTCCTAATGCTAGTTTAAGCAGAATCATTTCAATTGTTTTCTTTGCAAAATATCCTGTGCAGCACATTAAATAGATAACTTTTCAGCATTTTGACATGTTTGCTCTGCATCTCTGTTGATTCATTTTTAATTAGGCCCGCATTTTCCAATTTCAGACAAGTAAGTTGAGCTAAAGGCAAGTGACTGAAAAAAGATGTCATTATTCAAAGCACATGTAAATGTATGAATAACAAATAAAGATAACAACGACAAGTGAAAGCAAAACATTTAGAACTTTTCACAGTTTTCATTGACTTGAAATGACTTTCCGGAGCCTTGACATCCAGAATGGAATAAAACTAAATGGGTTTAGTTTGATGGATAATATTATTGTATTACTTTTTTTCTCAAAAGGAAACTAATTAGTCGTTCCATCTCATTTTGTATACTATTGTTCCTAAATAAAAATGTAATTGCTCGATTCATTGATGGAAGCATCAGAAGAATACTCTATTATTAAAATAAGTATAGCTGCATCCCTTACTGAACTATTCATCTGCAGAATCGGCACTGGAGCTTTTAAGAGATTACTAACATGCCTATGGAGGCGACAGTGTTTTCAGATGGAGTCTTGATGTAGTGGCGTGACTGCATCAGCTGCACTACATTAGCTCTCTGCAGGCGAGGCTGGCGGGTTACACACAGTTCACCATGTGGGCTCTGGTGCATGTCCTCATACAGGTCACACCAGAACAGGGTGAACACATCCAATTCAGGCTTGTCATGCATAATAGATAGGGAGGGTCATGTAGAAATGTGCACTCAATATGGGGAATACATAGATTCCACAGGTTATAGTATGTTAAAACAAACAAAACTCCTCAGATATGTCATCTTTCAGCCTGTGATGTGATGATGTGAAAGAAAAAATGTTCCCCAACTGAGTATTATTGACTTGATCTCAACAATTGCAATTTCATTCCCATTGCGTTTTGTTTCAGGAAATGTTTTTCACTTGGCAACAGTTGTAGGGGAGATATTGCACCAACAACATTTAATGGAATATTTCTGCTTCAGATAAACTATAATCTCTCTTATCTTCCTCTCTTTCCCCTCCCCCCTTTTCCCCTCCTTTTCTCTCTTTCTGTTTTTCTCTCTGTGTATCCCTATCCTTTAAATCTCCCTCATCATCCCCTTCTCTGTCTCATTCTGCAGAATCCCGTGGCTGTGAAACAAAGAGAAATGTGTATCTGTATCATGGAAGACCACTAGGGATGGAACGCAACAGAACCATGGCCTGGGAAGTGTTTTGGATCGTTGTTGCTCAGAATCAACACTGACCTGGCACTCACGCAGAGGTCACGCCTCCCCAGCATCCCGAGGACCCTTCTTTCCCTCTGAAACCGCTTGGCCCTCCATCTCACCTTCAATCAGCACTCCTGGTCTTGATAAAAAAAAAGGTCCCTTTCAGGGTCTTCTTGCATTTGTTTTTAAATCCCCTCTTAGTCTTTCAACCTTCCAGACGGTTGGTTATAATCCACATTCTCTCATAAAAGACTGAATTACTCCCAAATTGACGAGAAGCAGGTGGTTGAACAGCATGAATCCAGTCATGTACCCCCTTCCACTCGCTCTATGTAAACAGAGGCAGCCAGGTTTGTTGTCCAGGACGCGCCCCCTTAGTCTCATGACAGACTGGTGCCTAATGGGTGTGCTAGGCCTCATCGTGCTCTTCAGTCTGGCCTCCAGCCAGAAGATGGACCCTTCCAAACACCCCTTAGTCACCACCAACTACGGCAAGATCAGAGGCATCAAGAAGGATTTGAACAATGAGATCCTGGGACCCGTAGAGCAGTACCTAGGCGTCCCCTACGCCACAGCACCCATCGGCGATCGCCGCTTCCAGCCACCTGAAGCCCCGGGGTCCTGGCAGGAGATCCGCAACGCCACCCAGTTTGCACCCGTGTGCCCGCAGAACGTCCATGGCGTGCTTCCGGAGATTATGCTGCCCGTGTGGTTCACTGACAACCTGGACGTGGCGGCGGGTTACATCCAGAACCAGAGCGAGGACTGCCTCTACCTCAATATCTACGTTCCCACGGAGGATGGTGAGTGGACAGTATTAAATCAAAGGTTGGGGAGGCTGGGAGGTGAGGGGTTTAGCGGGTACAACTGGGACGAATAAAGGGATGATTGACTGTTCGCTAAACCCCAATTGTTATTCGTGCTATGCCTGTCAAGCTTTCCACACTCACCCAGTACATGTAGTATGGGCTGGGTGTTGGTACTCCATAGCTTTAAGGTATTACCCGGACCGTACCATTTAGTGTTTTGTAGTAATTGTAACTTGCGCTCTTTGATTGAAAGTGCTGCCTGTTTGCCACACTACCATAGGGGCAACATCACACGGCCAGGATAGTCAGCCTGCACAGTGGATAGCAGCTAACAGACCGGAGGGCGGGCGCTAGGCGACAACGCGGTGGGGATGGCGATGTAACTGCGATAAGGGCCAGTGGGACACACACACAGCGTCACATGATCGGTATCAAATGCAGTACAGATACTGGTATCACTTTAAGCTACATGTATCGGTACGTGCATCTTCCCAATAGTTAACGAGAATAGGGGCCGATCCACCATGGGAAATCTTTGTGTCCTTGATTTTGGACCGAGGTTAATTAACTCCTCTCCTTGTTTCTAGCCAGCAACGTCTCGTCTTTTCGGCTGAACTGATGCTGGCAGACTTTACGTCACCTTCATGAGTTGCTTTGAAATGACTGGCTGACTTTTTTAACGTTTCCATTTGAAACCAAAGCCCTGTAAAGGTGTCATAGATATTCTCCAGCTGCCCTACATGCATATGATGGTGTGCAAAGATCAAGGCGAATCTCACCAATTGATACAACCAATTGATACAACCTGCCGTGCCTAGTTACCGTTGCTACACTGTGATTGGACAATCACTGTTCAGGCCAGGGGTTTAGGGAACAGTCAACGAGGACAAGCCATAAGGGATAGGAGCCTCGGGAAGTTCACTTAATGTGAAGAAATGAAAACTCTTATGTATGTCTTAATTATTTTCCAGGTTCATGCACTATTTTTAACACCATGCATGTTGCATATTATTATGGTGTTTGTGTGTGTGTGTGTGTAGGAGGCTCATATCAAAAAAGAAACAATATGCAAAATATTCCATGGAGAATTTTTCAATTACCCTAGCCTGGTTTTACTGTGCAGTGGTGTTATAAAGCAAGAGAACAAAGGGCAGCACTGAAGCAGTTTCCAGGTGCTTTATGAGAAAAAGATTAGGTGACATTTGACTTTTTTTTTTTCTTCACCATCAAGCAAACCTCCTCTTTCGGACTCAGATCTTTCTGCGGACGTTTTTGTCCGCCCGGGCACTATTAGGTGTGCGAGCAATAAAATAAAATAAAAAATTCCATTTTGCTGGCAGATGTGATATGAAGCCCCTCTCTCTCTCTCTCTCTCTCTCTCTCTCTCTCTCTCTCTCTCCTTGCCTGAGGTTTTGTAAAAACGGGTTTCACATTTGTCTTTTCATTTCTTTATCTCTGATATGAGCTGCAGAAAAAGTCAGCACCTTTCACGGAGAGAGAGAAGACTGTAAGAATCACGTTTGCCGGGTTCCCATGTGTCTTGGTTTGACCTCAAACAACAGGAGGTCTTCAGAAAGCAACTTCCTGTGCTGACAAAACGCACTTTCACACACACAGGTTTAAACATCAAATTTGAACCACAAGACATCCTGGTTGCCTGCTTGGACAGGATCAATATGAGACTGCGTGTGCTATATGTTTGTATTCATGTGTCTCTAGCCGTCTATATGTGCACATCTGTGTTTATGTCCGTGAGTGACGAGGCGCTGATTTACTCTCTGATTTACTCACTTTCTTCACACTAACACATTTTGGTCCCCCTGTCAGCACTTCCATCACAAGACTTTTTCTTTTAGCTTAACACCCTTCCTTCCTTGCTTCCTTCCTTCTTCCTGCCGCCTCTTCCCTCCAGCACTGCAGCCTCAACCCTCAACACCCCGTCAATGCCACTTACTGCTCCTCGGGCACACGCACACAACACTATACATCAGGTCTTGAGTCATTTCCCGGTGTCACACAGCGTGTTTTTTTTTCCCCTGTTTCTGTGAGATGTACGACTTGTGATGTATTACTGAGAGACATACACCCGGCCACAAGTTTACACACTGTATCATTGGTGTGGAAATGTCACACGGGCATTAAATAGTGACCTTTATTCATCAACACAAACCGTAACATCGTCAGCATCATCCTTTACAGTACCAGTGAGGCAGACTTTTCAATTACAATGACAACATGCTTTTTAAGATGTATAATTCAAATCAATACGTCTTTATGTAGGGTTAGAAACATGTATGAGCTCAGCTGTGTCCCAGTTCAGCGGCCGCATCCTTCAGAGGTCGCCCAACCACGCTGTCTCCGGAACGAGACGGATCCTGTTTGCGTCACCTTTGCTGCAAAGAGGATAGCGTTAACTCACATTATTTAAATAAACTGAAGCCAGAGATCATATTTTATTGTTTTTATTTCATATCATGATGAAGGATATGCTTCGTGAAATATGTCTGGTGAGACTCTCCTGCTGCTGACCTGCTCGCAGTTGCCGCGTTGATTAAAATCCAATCGTCACCGGCGTGCTATGAATCTTGGGATAAGTTGGACCGTGAAGGGATCCATCGGTTGGATCCTCTGAATCTGGACCGCGCGTCTTTGCAATGGGACATCCTCGTCTTCAGCTGCAGCCTGGAAGGATGCGGCCGCCGGATTGGGCACGCAGCCTCATCGTCATCGCTGGTAGATTTATGGTGGTCATGTCCGGCGTGGCATCGTCAGCCTCAGCACTCCTCCAACAGCACCGGGGTTGTCTTTCTCTTTGCTCCTCCTTTCCTCTGCTACTCCTCCAGAATGGATTTGAAGTCTTTTTTTTTAACATGTGCTGCAGGGTGAGGGAGGGTGGAGAGGAAACAAGAAAAGCAGAGGAGAGGAGAAAGCGTTCGACCAGCAGATCAGACATCATCCACGCGGTTGAATATGCTCACATGTTAACACGCTACCATCTTCTCTTGCCGTCCTTTCCACTTCTATTCTTCTTGCTACTAAATAACGAATGCTGCTTGTCAGAGTCTCCTGAGGCCTTTTGCTTGTATCTTTTTTATAGGGCACCCTTAAAGACAGAATCCTTAAAAACCTCCTCTAATTTAAAGTGGATTAAGCCTGCAGAATTACTTCTTAATGCTGCCAGCAGTGCAAACGGAGGAAAGTGGGACACTGACATGAATGTGTGTGTGTGTGTGTGTGTGTGTGTGTGTGTGTTTGTTCATAGATAAACACATATGCAAACATTTGGTGCTTACTCATGGCTCCTTAATTAATACTTAAGCACTTAGTAAGTTGCTAAGCTAGCCATGTGTTGTCATTTTTTCACTAAATCCTTAGCACTCATGAGGAAATATGTTTATGAATGTGTAATACTTAAAAAAACGAGAAAGGGAACATAACAAATCATCTTACAGTAATAATACAAAATTATACTTGTTGCTGTGTGATTAACAGAAACCTAATCTAATATGCAAATCAGGATTTTGGATTTTATTACTGCCAGCATATGAATATTTTAGAGCCTGGAACCATTTCTCTTGTTTTTTACTTCATCAATCTTCTGTTCTCTATAATTTAATGAATCATTATGCACATTGTGGCACTATATACATGGAAATGCATAATCCAAAATACTCTTGTGAGCCTTTATTTGTCAATTATACAGTTAGTTGTTTTCTGTGCTAGATGGTCCTGATTTTCCTTTGTTTGTAACTAAAACTGTCACAGTCATCCCATTTAATACAGGGCTGAAAGAAAACATCAATACACTTGTACCATATTATGGTGTGTGATACATTATCAATTCCAGACATGTGAAGATAATAATTGTAATTCTGATATTATCCTCATAACCCTTAAAATGGAACTAAAACATACTGGTTTCACTTTACATTTGATCAAGAAATAAATATTTTTTGTTGCGTCACAAATAAGTTACATATTTTTTTAGTGAACATCCTTTAAAATATGAAATCAATAATATTTAATAAGATGATCATTAATCATAAGGTTTCCCTGCATATATTAAAGGATAAATACATTTTTGGAATGCATTTCTATATCCTGTATTTTTCAGTCTTGATTGCGAGCTAAACAGACTTTTCTAATCACGATATTTACAATTTTACCGATTATGGAAATTCACCACGATCAACTTATCTTATGTTTTTTATCATCACGATGTGCAGTTAAATCCTATAATCGTCCAACCGCTAACCAATGCTCAAAAACACTGTAGTCATTCATAATTAATAGTTTGTACAGGCAAAGTTTTGTGGCGGAACATAAACAGTTGTGAATGTGAAATCTTTTTATGCACAAAGTGGTGTGTTCATTTGAACATGACAGTTTTCCTAAAACAAGACTATCCCAGTGTGTGGAACCGTACGCCCTGTACCATGAAACGTATTGTGTGGATTCTTACCTATAGACAGCCCTGCTAATGTAAAGTGTTGACGATAAATCCAGCTTTTCCCTCTGGTATAAAACCAGGCCTCCGGCAAGTCGCTCCCTCACCGAATGCAGTGGGGGAGGAGCTCCAACGGTTCCCCTGAAGATCATAAATCATAGCGAGAGGTTTTCATCTGGCTCCTGCAGAGTCATGGTGGATCGATGGACGAGGGGTGGGGGGGGAGGCAAAGACCGGCAGCTGCTGCTGCTGCTGCTGCTGCTGCCTCAGGCCCACAGACAAACCACATGCTTCTCTCAGCAGTCAGCCGCCATTAATACCAAGCAACTCTTCATGGTAAATAAGTCGCTGAGAGGAGCTGGACTCAGCAGCCCTCAAATGGGAGCTCGCCTTCAATGTTTACCGACACACGGGATCTCGTACACACTGGCTGCGCTCTGTGCAGTTCAGCAGAGGCCGGAGAAGTGAGGGAGGGGCTGTCGCTTGGATGTTGACAGGTTAGTAAAGCAGCTTTTGTCTCTTCTCTCATGAGAAGAACAACACCTCCACCGGCTGTGTAGTGTCTTGGCTGGCTGTGAAGACGCCACTCGTTCTTCATCTCTTTACATCCACATTCCCCCACTGGCTCCACAATGCTCCATCTACAGCCTCTTGACGAGGCGTCGTGCTACTTCCTCTTATCTTTTCCTTATGTGACGATGGCTATTGCGAGGGAAGCGGAATTGAGATGCACCATTTCCTGAAGGAAAGTTTAGTTTTTTTTAATTTGACTGTCCCTTCCCTCCTTCAAACCACTCCCCACCCATGCGTGTGAAGATGTCTGATTGGCTGAGGGCAAACCAACATACAGTATCAGTATCCACGTCCCACTACCCGAGACAAGCCTTTCTGTTAGGCTTCCTCGAGGCATTTGAATCCCGCCAATGTCTGGTGTGAACAGCATTTTAACCAGAAGAATCCCTAAATTAAGGATTTAACTCTGAAGTAAAACAGACAAGCATGTGTCTTCAGCAAATGGAGACAGACTCCACCACGCTTAGAAGAACTGTATTGGTGGTAGCGAAGCTTTAACCCTGATAAGCTGTTACAAAGTGCCTTTTAAGCTAGAAGTTCTATTCAATTAGTCCTGTTCGAGGAGGATGAACATCAGTTTTGCCAGATAATCCTCTGGGATTTGAACCACTAACCTCAGCGTTGTCAGTTCCTTGCTTCTTGGGCTGAGCTGCAGGGTGCAAGCTGGGGGCCACATAAATTATTCCATCCGATGCTTCATCCATCTCCATGCATCACACTCAAACTCCCACATCTCCTCGTTCTGCAATATTTCAATTTTCTGAGGAGATTCATCAAGAAGGGTTCGATACTAACGTGATAATGGCGCACGGCGGCTGAGGGCTGCGCCGCGACATTGGCATCGCCGATGGGGTAGAGATGAATAAATAAATGAAAGAGATAAAACAAACAGATAAATAATGGAGAGAGAGAGAGAGAGAGAGAGAGAGAGAGAGAGAGAGACATAAATGGAAGCATGCAGCAGTGAAAAATATGACATATTGCTTCTGATGCAAGCAAAAAATGTAATTATTCTGCTCCATCTCTTTCTTTATGTCGTCTCTTTCTCCTGCAAGCCCCAGCTGATACCCTCTGAGGAACAGAAATGGGAGGGAAAATGTAGGATGGGGGGGATAGATAGAAAACTCTTCCATTAGAATGAACAATGTGTATTACATACTGTATGGGTGCTTGGAGTTCCCGAGGGACAGAGATACCTTCCACCTTTTATCATTAACACTAACCACTTCCGTGAACAAGCGGGAAGGAGACAGATTGAGGAGCAGAGAGTCAGATTTGAAGGTAGTTGTCACTTTCGAGAAGACGGAGGTCAGAGCGGAGGGCTTCATCCGCCTCGGGTCCAACCCTTACAAACCAAATCTGACAGAGTCCATCTTCTTTGCCTCCGCGCCTCCTCTCATGTTTCACCTCCCTCTCCTCTGTTCCTCCCTGCTCTCTGCTCTGTCCTGAGGCACAGTGGAGCAGACAGCGACCGGCCTGCCCGGTCAAAGGCTTTGTCTTACTCCGAGAGGTGGCGATGGCGAAGAGAGAATCAAATCAGCCGAGGTCGGCCACTCGCTTTCAACGTCCCCATTCATCCAGGACAGTCCTACGCAGGGCTGTTGAAAACTCTGGCAAGGACTTAAAGAAAAGTTTGGGGCTTTAAAATGATTTGTGATGCTGAACTAGATGCTGAGTTGTTGTTTTTTTTATACGACACTTGAGGCCTCCACACCTCTGAATTGCCCACATCACGTAGTTGTACACATTGAAAATAGATTTATAGTGGCTCGTTTACAGCTAATTGCCCCAGATAGAGAAGCAGTCAGCCAATCAGAGCTTTGTAGCTCCGTCTCTGTTTGATAATAGAAAAACTCTGGCCATTCCTTTCAGCAAAGACCTAAAATACCCAATAAGAAACATGAGGGAAAGGATTTTAAATTGCTGACTGCTGAGCCGGTGTAGCTGTGGGTTTGATGGACTGTTGAAACGGGACGAAGGGTTATTAGAAATGTGTCCCGAACTACTGAGGCCGATGTGTGTACAAGACAAATCATAACTGTGCGAAAAAAGAGAAGAGTTGGAGAGTCATAGGGTGTGAAAGAGGGAGAGAGAGCACTGCTGTGTGGTGTTAGGGACTCATGTTCAAGTTTTGCAGGGTGTGTTTGGATCAGAGAGATGATCTGTTTAACTCCAGTCCAATTTCATAATTAGGCTTTCAGAAGTTTTGAGTCTGGACTAACATGTTACTGCTCTTACGTGCACTTATAGCATGTGATGTGGAAATCTGCAGAGATGAATCTGTTTGTATAGCACACCATTAGGGAGACGCAGAGAGTATCTGCTCACTTTGTAGTTCTAACTTAACTTGATTCAAACAAACTTTTAATAGCATGATGAAAGGCGAGGGACATACAGTGTTCAGACAATCATTGTATCATCAGGGGGCAAACCCCTATCTATGTCTATGAGGAAAGGACCTCATTAGTTTCAAATTATGGTCCATATAGAGTCAAAAAGACTATAAAGTTGGGGATGTTTTAGGGCATAGCTTCCTTGTGATTGACAGGTTGCTCCTGCAGCATTGCTACTGTGACCTTATTACCTGTCCTCGTTGCCATGGCTGCCACGCTGCCAATGCAATTAACTACTAAAATGACATTTGTCCGTTGTGAAACTAACTCAATGATGACTTATTTGACCATAATTTTGTTAAATAACTCCAATACTTACATAACATAACATAATACTTAACTATCACCAATTATGTAACAATTACAGTTATTTTTAATCCAAACCAAAATCTTTTTTCTCCCCAAAAAAATACTTTTGTTGCAAAAACAGTTACACTATTCACAACAATTATTGGTAGAAATATTGATATTTAAAAGAAATGTAAAAGAGACGTACAGCATTAAATGTTAGCACTGAATGGAAAATAAAATAGTACTAAAAAGAGGAAAAATATTCCCGGAAATGTAGGAAATGTGTTGCACTGTGTGTTAACAAATCAGCATCCAGAACCCTTCAAATAACTTTCAAGCGTAAGTGCTTGATATCCAACTTCTCACTGAGGAAATAAACCCTGAGATGTTGACATAGAAAAGGTTGTTGTCATTATAACGGCCTCCACCTCTCAGTACTCTTTAGAGCAGAATGGTCCGTTAGCTCCTGGTCATGTGTTCTGGTTTTAAAACCTTTAAATGCAGAGAAAGGCCCCCTTAGGCAAACCTCTGGAGGAATCCAAACTTGACCAGCTTGTCGTGACTGGTTACGGTGGCTAAGCGTGATTGGACCCTGCTAATGTAGCTCAGTGCACTAACATTATACCTGCCGTGTTTTGCTCATCCAGTGAACCGACCAGAGTCATTCTTGAGGTTATTACTCTTAATGAAAAACACTGCATCGGTTTGAAGTGTAACTGTGTGAAAGTAATCTCAACAGATATCAATAATGACTGTAATTGTACACATGATTTGCATAACTCACTCAGTATCTTTACTTATTGTGGATGCAAGCGAATGCAGCGCTTTCATAATGCGATTACATGACTGAGACGGATCACGCTGCCAGATTACGATATTGATCACATTTCGAGGCTTTCGGATGGCCGAGAAGCGACGGCGTCGTTAGTGAGCCACGCTGAAAGGAAGAGAGGATGAGAAGCGGGGAGGTTGAAGGGGTGCAGAATTTAGATCGAAGAAAAGGGGGAAGTGGTGGCGGAGGGGTTGTCCTGGCAACCATCCACCACTTCCTGTACCTTCCTGTCAGGACGCGCATCAAAGGCTGCGTGCATTCTGCCTTTCCACTAGACTCTGAATGAAGGAATTAGCAAGGGCTCAGTTCCAGCTATTTATAGCCTGTAAGCCAGAGAGATGGAGAGGAAGAGAGTGTGTGTGTGTGTAGATGCATGCATGGGTGGGTTTTAGTATTCGACTGTGTGTGTGTGTGTGTGTGTGTGTGTACTACATGTGTGGGTGCACATCACATGATCCTAATAATCTCAGCGGTCGTTCGTACCTGTTTTGTCACATTCATTGTGGGTCATCAGTTTGATCGACACCCCCCCCCCCTCTCTATTCCTCACTCAGCTCATATTATCTCTCTCCTTCTTGCCTCCCTTTACACCTCTATTCCCTTTGCATTCCACACCACACATACCATTTCTCCTCTTTCCTCCCTTCCTTTTCTCTTAGGCGCATCCCCCCCCGCCTCCAGAAATTCTCGCAGCTTCCCAGTCCCCATCACTATATGCTTTGGATGAGCAATGAAGGCCGAAATAGGATTTAGCTGTAGACAGTCCATTTAAATGATCATTTTAGCCACAGGAGAGTGAATTGACTTTACAACAGTACTTAAATAATAAGCTCTCAGGCTCTGACTATCCATGTTCTCTTGGCTTCGCTTGTGTAGCAGCACTCCAGCACAATCTGGGATATCATCTGATTTAACGCGGGGATTGATCAAGTACATCTAATGGGATTTGATGAAGTCTGATGTTCCCAGTCCTATCAGTTAAAGAATCCATTTAAATGAGCTCAGGTGAGGCGGCGGTTCAGAATCAAAAAGAAACTCTCGTTAAATCTAAAGAAGTTCTGATCTGACGAGGTGGCAACCTCCGCTTCTGGAGAGTAAAGCCAGATCTGAAATTCATAAAACCTGGATTCTCTCTACTGGCCATCAGGGGGCGACTCCACTGGTTGCAAAAAGAATCTCTAGTTACAAGTCTTCATCAAACCAGCATGATGAAGACCCATTGGTTAGTCCACAAACCAATAAGTGACGTCTATGGTTCTGACCTATTGAAAGACTTAAAGGGACATTTTATGAAATTATAATACAGGTATATTGAGACAGACAGAGATAGTTTTATATTTGTATTGTTAATAATGACTTAATAATCCATTTCATTATCTGTGTTATAGTTCAAACATATATCATAGTGTTGTTTCATAGCTGGATATGAACTTGTATGCTGGAGGTTGATGTTGTTAGTGACACTTTTCATATTACATATAATACGTATATATTGCTATATTTGTAAGTATATCTGTAGTACTTTGGTGAGCACTTTAACACTGTACTTCAACAATAGGAATGAACAGGATTCAGGTTGTCATGTGATGTATAGTGGGAAATGGACGGTCATAAATTGTCCTCAGCTCTCAGTGTTTGCCTTTTTTATAATTAATCATCCAGTTTATTGATACAGTTCACATGCTGAAGCGCTGAGTCGGCCCGTTCAGGCCAGCGTGGTCAGCTATCCTGCTGCCATGTTGTTGATGAGACCAACGGCATTTGAAAATGAGTGAGCAGGGCTGTGCCATGGAGATAAACAGCAGTACAGAAACAGGTTAGTGCAGTGTTGCAGGGATGCTTTATTCAACTGAGTGAAACTCATATTTATGTTTAAATAAAAAACATATTTTTTTCTTGAGAAGAAACACTCGGGGAGAGAATCAAATCAGATAGTTGTGCTTGTGAGGGAAAAAGCCCAGACACACAGGGCCCGGCTCATACACCCCTATTCCCTCTGTCCATGGACATTGGAAACAGATAGGGTTCCTAGACTGGAACTGTACTTGTTACTGAAGTAACCTTGACAAAAGACGATATAGGAAGATCAAAGAGCCCAGCAATCTATGAAGTGCACAGCAAAATGCAGAATTCAGCTATCTGGGGATAAGTAGTAGCTGTGCTTCGCCCCAAGGCTAAGTTACTGAAGATGTACGCCAACACTTGTTGGTACATGCACACACAAACACAACACACACACTTGTTGGCACAGGGACACATGGACCCCCACATGAAATGCTTATTCTGCATTATGAGTTATATATCGCCTTTTCTCTCCCGGCAGCCTCTCACACACACACACACACACCATCTCTTTCAATACAGCTCAAAGGGCCATCTCTTCAGGGCTTCTGAAGCCGAGGTGGCCGGTGGCAGTGAATGCAAATGAGCCCTCATGCAGGCACACACAGCTCCCCCTGCCAGGTCCCACAGCACTGAATGGTGAGGGCCGAGAGAACGGAGGAGGGGGGGAAGAAGAGATTAAAGGAGAGCAGGGAGGAAGGAATAGACGGGGAGAGCAGGAGGTTATCCAGAGGTAAGGCCTCCTCCTCTGGTGGAACAAGTGTGCCGGTATGTTCACTTGGGAGAAAAGTCAATGCATCGCCGCCACGCCATTCATCACCAGTCAACACGGGTAGCTGCCGGGTTCAAGCTGACGCCGAGTATTAATGACTGAGTTCAAGGCAATCAACGGAGTTGTGATGTCATCATTGATTTAGCACACAGTCGCTTGTATGCTGAGGGACACAAACAATAACACAACGTTGCGTGAAAAAAACAGAATGCATGGAGTGCTACTTGGGTGTGGAAAAAGGTGTCCCTCTGGTGCTCTTCAGTTTGGGGATCCAAGTAGAACTTGAAAAAGATCTGAGGCACTCAGCCTTTATTGGTACATGGCTAGTCTAATAAAAACATGCCAACGCGTTTCACCCTAAAAGGCCTTCATCAGGGTAAGGGCCAAAGTGTTTGTCAGTCAGCTCTGCTCATCATTAAATAGGTGATCAGAAACAGCTGCTCAGTGTCAGCAGGTAGGCGGTAACATGACCAGGATGGCCTGCTAATGACAGAAAAAAAAAGGGTCAAAGATATTGCAGACTCAACCAACCAAAAGGAAATCTGCACCACACAGTTAAAAATCATCGAATCAACTAATAATCAAAAAACATACGTATTATATACATTCAAGTAATACATATTGAGCTTGTTAGAAGACGGAGAAATTACTTATTTATCTCTCAAATCACCTGTTTAAGAGACAACAACAACTATCAAAAGAAAGAATTACAAAAAGGGAGAAAAATCCAGTTGGCCATTCAAGCCTGGGTAATATATAGCTTTCAATGTAAAGATCCAAAATGACTCTCTTTGCAGAAGTTCTTTGAGCCTGTCTCCACCCCTGATTGAGTTTTCAATATGTTCTATACCTGATATCTTTAGAATTACAACTGCCATGATTTACTTCTTTATAGTGAGCAGCCATGGGATATTGGGGATTACCTGTTCTTATTGCATACTTATGCTCAGCCAATCTTGCTTTGTTCTCCCAATATAAAAATGACCACATGGGCATTCAAGTCTATAGACAACGTATGAGGTATTGCAATTGATAAATTAATTCATGTCAAACTTACGACCAGATGTAACGTCAGTAAAATAGTTGTCATTTATCATATTGTTGCAATGATTACAATGTCCACACTTATAGTTGCTTTATCTGGTGGAGAGCCAGGTTTTTCGTTGTTTAGGTGGGAGGTGGCTTTTAACAAGTTTGTCAAACAGTTGGAGCTCTTCTGAAGCTAATGGTTGGAGCATCTGGGAGAGCTTCTCTTAGAGTACTATCACTTTTCAATATGTCCCAATTACTTTTGACAATTTGTTTGATTTTGTTTGCATGATTACTATATTGTGTCACAAAGTATACTTGATTTGAATTTTTTGGATTTTTCTGTTTAGAAGCCAACAGCTGTTCTCTAGGGAGACATTTTGCTTCATTGTAAGCTCTGGTGTGTTTGGGATGATATTCAGTTTGAAATTATTATTGGATATTTAGCTTTTACATCATTTTTTTAGCACTTTGGCTTTCTGAATTGTACCACAATATAATGCGTTATAAACATCATTATAATTATGGGTTACAATCTGTTTTTGCAATGTATAAGCATAGTTATAAGAAATCATGGTCATAAAGCTTTAAAGCAACAACCATAACAAATTATAAAGCATTGATATATACAGTATAGTGTATAGTTCATAATCTATTAAGAATCTAATTGATATCAGTGTAATAATGCATTATAAGGTGATTTAAAGTCACTATTACTGTGGGTTTGTGGGTTGTTTTTGCATATATTTATGTATATGTTTTTCACTTAAAGACTTCTTAAAGTGTATTAGTATTACAACTATGGGCATTGATATACACTTATATTAGACTTGAATGACCAGCAATTATGAAGTATTATGGTACTTGACTTATTATTGTTTTAAAGCATTTTGAATATATATTCTTATAAATATAATTCTACATGTTTTTATTGCAAGGGCATCATAGAATCAGTCATCTGTTTTATTAATTTGTCCACAAATCATTGTGCAGTAGAAGCTTAAACGTATAGTGTACAGTCGATGGTCCTTAACCAGGAACTTCCTCCCATGATGCATTGGGTCATGTCGGGTAACCGAGGGTTGATTTGGCCTATGCTGTGTTTTCCCTCCACACTCGTGTCGGCTCACATTTCAGCACCACGGACAGCGCCAGAGGAGCCGTCCTGACCCGCGAACACAACCAAGTCAAATTGAAAGCCTTTTCTCAGTTTCATGTCTCTTTAGTTATCTACTATTCACTTCTCACTTCACAGGAAATCCTATGGATAAAAATTAATCATTTTTGGAAACTGCTCAGGCTATTCCTTTCATCCGGCAGTGGCTTAAATTGACCTTGCAGGATACAAACTATCTCCCACCAAAACTTCAACTCATTTGCTTCACAACTGTATTTCACATACTTTCATATCACATTTTTCTTGTGAATTGCTGCATAGTTTTACCTCTTCAGAATGCAGCACTTTTTGGTTTAACCTGTCAGGACTGGTAGATTGAAGCATCCAGTAAGAGTAAGTACATACATATACATACACACACATACATGTTCATAAGACAAAAAAGCTAAAGTAACTGAGGTTAAGTATAATAATCCTCACTGGACATTCACTCAACAAATACATTAAAACTGGATTAAAAGAAAAAAATGTTTCAGTCAACATGAATAAAAATAAAAAGACATACAATATAATAACACAAAGAAAATATCCATTAAAGAAAAGCAACCAGGCAAACACATTAGTCGGATTTAGTGTGCTATCTCAACTTAAGTAATTGGCAGTTAAATGTTCAAGCTTTAAAGAGCCCAGTAAAGTTTTGAAAAATGAAAAGAATTCCCGAGCCGGCCGTAGCCCAACACACAAAATTGAGCCATATTCTGAGAGCACTCAACACTTACTCAAGCTATTCCACAAGGATCTGAGCACTTGTTTCTCCATAAGGTGCATTTTATTCTTAATCAAGGTTGTTTTTATTGAAATATCCGATGAGAGGTCCACAGAGCCAGCTCCCGCTTGATTGTACAGTAAATACAGCAGCTCCAGATTCAGTCTCCATGTTACACAACGGATTACACTGTTGCTGTTTAGTGTGATGGAGCTGCGGGGAAATCGGGTGGCTTGAAAGAGAGATGGCAATTGAACTGTCCAAAAGCATTAAAATAACATTTCTGTCGGTTCTATCGCCGTTGTCAGCTGTGCTTTATTTCCCAGGAGTCTCCTTTATTTTTTGTCGAACTTTAACAGGATTTCGATCCCATTTTAGAAGACGTTAGTGGGATAAATTGGTATAAATGTCATGATTTCATAACTCAATGTTAGCAGGCGGATTTTTACTTAATATAATTTGCACAGCTGGCACACATAAGGACGGGGACGGATGAAGAGCCAAAGGAAGACACAAAGAAAGTTGGAAATAAAAATGCGGACATGTGTCTGCATCTTGGTGTCCCTCCTGGGCCTTTGACCTAAATTACTCCCCGCTCCCCATCCTGGCTCTCCCTCAACGTTCCACTCTGTCAGCATTAGGAGCTCTGCCTCATCTGCTCTCTGGTTAGCGACGTCCCAGTGCTGCGGCCCGCGGTGGAATACGCTCTTACGAGGCCGGCCTGGGAAGAGGAGATGGATTTAGATGGAGGCGGGGAGGAAGGACGGAGAAGGGTCAGCCCCAAACAAGCTTTGTGCTTCAACTCTTTGTGAGCTCGGGAGCGAGTCCAGTCCTCAAAACACATCCGGCTCTTTTGTCCAGACATGCTGACCCTGCTGTTTCCGCTGACTGTGCCTTTTGTGTGTTTTTCAAGTAGCATTTACATTTACCTTTTAGACATTTAGCTGACAGTGTCAGATACATGTCTGCAGCTTAAACTGCGCAATAATAACATTATTATTGTATGAATTCATAGTGACAGTGTAACTTTTCTATAAAGGAGGGATAAAATGGTTTGGATACATACTGCAAACTGATATCATTGTATGTTTTCTGGCTTTAAGACTCTTCTCCTATTGTGCAAATAATATATTATATTGATATATAAACCTGTTATATTTCACCATGATGAACATTTTAAAGGGGCTAAATTTGATATTCAGAGCATTACTATCACAGAAAATAACTACTAGCAACTACAAAAATATAGGTTATCAAATTACCAAGTCAAAAATTTAGTCTACAAAATAATTCTATTACATAACTTCTGCAACAGTACAACAGGTTAACGAAAGCTGAACAACTCTCTCCAACTGAAACCAGAATGCTAAGTCCTTAACATAAATTGCTTTATTAAGCATTATTTTTATTTTACCACGTGTGAGGAAGGTTTCTCCAAATCCGAAAATCAAATGGATGCACTGTTGACCAAACCAGCCTGTAACTTTCTAATGATTTGAATAATGTCTGAGTCTGTGAAATGTCTGCAAATAGTCCATCACAACAAGAGCCGAAGATGAGTGTGTCTTCTAACAGTCCAAAACCTGAAGGTTTGTCAATTAATACTGAATCCGGATATTTGATTTGGTGGCACAAGTGAATATTTTGCACTTTTGCTTAATTAATTAATTAATTAATCATCAAGAGATTATTATTGTCAAAAACTCCCAAAATAATTTTCAGTTATTTTCCAGTGGGTGAACTAATAAAAAACATGTCAGAGCCGATTTGATCCATCTGGATGCAACAAAACAAACAATGTTGTAATATATTTTCTTTTTTTGTTCTTGCCTTCTATACAATGAACTTAAGTAATTAAGTCATTGATAACTGTAGGCCTGTATTTACAAGGCCAGCGTTAAGGATTTAGCGACATCTAGCAGTGAGGCTGCATATTGCAATGAACTGAAACTTCTCAAGTGTTTAGGAGAACTGCTGAGGCTGATGGGAAATAATGAATAGCCCTCTCCACAAGAGCAGAGGTGGGAAGGCCAAACAGAAGACAGAGATCCTACTGGAGTCGTACTGCCCAGATCATTGTTTGACGATTCAAACACACAAACACAGATTGGTTCCTTTGTGTTTCTGGTGGACAAAGGCAAGGGGAGTCAACATACCGCAGAGATTACCTCCGAGATGAAATACTACATGAAATGGCAGCAGAGAGCAGCTGAGCCTGTCAGCGTTTTGATAGCTCAACATAACCTCCCACCGTATTTTCCCTGTTTTCCCTTTATCCTCTCCTCCTTCCCCGCGTGTCAAGACAACATAAAGACTCTCTGCTCGTCAAAGGTTAGCCCAATAAAGAGCACACGCGGCTCGGCTGAAAAACTGCAAATGTCAAAATGGTTAAAAAGTAGGCTTTCCCCTCAACCCGCCTGTTATCTTTTACATGAGGAGACAAACAGCGGGCTCTGTGCTGACAGACCCGGGGGATCATGGGAGATGGAGAGAGGCTCGAGTAATCTATCGTCTCTGGAGCAGTTCAACTCATGCTAACGAGACTTGGGATCGACTGGCTCAGCACGCACACACACACACATACACACACACACACACACTGACTGTAGTGTTGAACAATTGGACAGAAATAGAATTTAATTATTGCGTTTTTTTTTTTTTTTAAACTGATTATTTTCTGTCTATCATACTATTTGTGGTCTGTTCAATAAGTTTGTTCCCAGAATGATCAGGAATGGATTCCGTTTCTCAATGAACAGATACATTATAATCATACAGTTGTTAAGGGCTTTACATTGTTTACATTCAAGGCTTATGTTGAGATTTTCGAATGAAGCTTCTTCTGTCTCAGGCTGTGACCTCCTGTTCTGGAGAGTAAAGCCTATGCTAAAATGCTTTAAACATGCATTCTCTCTACTGACCATCAGAGGGCGACTTCTCCGTTTGCAGAAATAAGTCTATCTCATCTTATTTGCGAACTTCAATCCAGCACGATGTTCATTTTGTAAATAATACTTAATTTAGAGTCAAACAGACTATGAAGCAGGGTTTTGCCTGGGGCAGGGCTACCTTTTGATTGACAGGTCGTTATCACGGCCTCACTATCGTTTCCTCCAATGTGATCAGCAACTGATATTATTTGAAAATGTAGCTGTAAAGTTTGCCTTATATTATGAACAGATTCACCACAGAAGCCAGCTGCTTTTTGGACTGCAGTAAAATTTTATTTTTCAAATTCTAAACGCCAATACACGAAGCAGAATATTTCCGTTAGATAAAAACGTGTTCTCAGTAAGTAAAGTCAATTTAGACTTTTGGACATAATGCTCCGGAGTTGTTGGGAATGTTTGGATCACATGAGTTGGAGATAATCCTACGCAGACAACACTGGAATCTAATTGTACAGATAATATACTTCTAATAATGTTAGCGTAGCCTTTATCTGCAACTGTGGAGAAATGCTGGGGTTGAACACACGCCTCAGGGTTCAACCAGTCAGTTAGAACAAACATGATCTCATACCACCAACCATGTTCAGTGGAAGACGCCGTCAAGTGTTGTCGCCCTCGGAGACGAGCTTCACACATGCACATCGCTGCTAAACCATAGATTTACAGCAGACTGTATAAATCAATGTGTTGAAGACGGGGTGCTTTTCATTAAAAGTGCTACAGTGTGAACACCGGGGATTCAACGTGACACACGAGGTAGTGGAACTATTGGATTTATTTTCCTTATTTGGCCACCATATGAAAGGATAATACCGGAGCTCACACTATTCTGTTCAGTATTCTTGCTTGAAAAGAGCAGGATGAGTGTGAGAGGTTGCTGCTAATCCTGTAATCATTTTAGAATAACGCAGTGTGGATAAAGTTTGGAAATACTTCTATGGTAAGAGCATATAAATTCAGATTCAGACTGAAAACTCTAGAGCACACATTTGTAGACGTAGTGTATGCATGAACGCATGAGCAGTTAGCCACACAGTGTGTGTGTGTGTGTGTGTGTGTGTGTGTGTGTGTGTCTGGCTACATGGGGAGAAAATGGTTTTAACCTTCATGCCTACTCGATCATTACCTCTCTGTAAATGTCACCACATCTGCCTCCCCACCACTCTCTACATCTCTGTTTATCTCTGTCTCTACACATAATCTCTCTCTCTCTTTCTCTCTGTCATCTTTTACTTTTTCTCATTTTCCTTCTCCTCCACTGCACCACCTTTAACTATTTATTTCCCATCTATATTTCCTATTCATTCCCTCCTCACCTCACATGCTGCTTTTTCTCCCTTCCCTCCGTTTCCACTGTGCCTTACTAAGCAGCGCTCATCATATGTGAATCATGATTTTATTACTGCATTGTCTATTTATCGTCATGTTGCCGAGTCAAAATCATAGAGGGAAAGTAGTCATGGTGACGTCACCATTGGTTTGTTGACAACGATTTTGGAGCCTCGAGTACAGAATTTTTGCAACCAGAGAAGGATGTGACCATATTTGGACTGTGGAGGAGGGACGTGTGGATCTGACTAACACAAGCAGCGGAACGGCACCACGAGCAGCAACCTCACAGGATCTGGATCCACCTGGATTCTGGTGTGTAGTGGTTAATAAAGTTAGCTTTCATCTCAGTAGCTAAATGTATTGGTGGCGTGGTAGCAACCTGTCAATCACAAGGTAGCCCCGCCCCTACAGCATCCCCTGCTTCCTGGTCTGGTGGACTGTAAATGGACCATAATGTACTAAATGAACATCATGCTGGATTGAAGAAGACTTGAAACTAGAGATTGAGACCATAAACTCATGTTTACAATGTTTACTGAGATAATACATCAAGAGAGAAGTAGGACCATTTTCTCATAGACTTCTATACAATCAGACTTATTTCTCCAACCAGAGAGCCCCCTGATGGCCAATAGAGAGAATGCATTTTTAAGGCACTTCAGCAGTGCCTTCTCTGAACCGGAGGTTGCCACGTGTCCTGCATTGTCTATTTCTCACCTCAGATGTTTTTCTGTGCTGTTTAGCTGTAAATAAAACAAGAACAACTTGTAACCAGGTGGCCATGTTGGAAACATAGTAGTAACAGAATCTTGATTCGTATTTGAACTTTGTTTTATGTTTTCAGACCCCGTGGAATTTTGTAAATGTAATGACGAGGATTATGAGGAGGCAGAGGAAGCTGATTATATAAACAAATTACGCATCTCATGTCCTGCTGCGGATATAATGATAGTTTCACAAAAAAAGTTATTTTATTAAAGTTACCAACTGTAGATTTAAAATTATTTTTTACTTCCCAGCACGCTGCCTTTGAAAATCCCCCCAGTCATACTTTTCTCCTCTCCCATTCTTTCACAAGATACCCTCTCTTTTCTCTGCTCTCCCAATCTTGATACCTGTAGAAATGGTGGTCTCATTGTCCTTTTCTACAGTATTCACTGCTTTTCTCTTTCTCTGTCTCTCCCACATGCATTATTGTGAAAAAACGTATGTCAGCATACACCTATGCACCCTCGTCCTCTCCATCCTTCTCCTTTCCATTTCTTTCTATTACATTCTCCCCCTTCAGCCATGTCGGAATGATATTTCTCAGGCTCTCAGTCTGAGGCTTCAGAATGAGGCACCGGGAGAATGAAAAGGGAGACGGAGTTGGCAGAGACAGAGAGGGGAACATGGCAAAAAAAAGGGTGGGGGAACAGAAGTGGGAAAAGGGAAATGAGAGGAAGAAAGTCTAAATTGTAAAAATGAGATAGATAGAAAGAAAATCTCAGCTGAATCAAACAATAATAATGTGTTTTTATTTTGTCAGGTATATAAACTGTGAGTCTGGATCCAAACTGATCTGATTGAGGCTCATATCAGCTGACAGTGCTTGAATGAAAGACACAGTTTGTATTGGAGATATGAGGCAGTACCAGATTGTACAGTGTGTCGCATCAAGAAAAAGTCAGCACATTCAGTATATAAATACATCAACTTTAGCTGACAGTCAGCTGTTATTACTAGAGTCCTTCTGATGCTCCATAATGGGAATTGGATCAGAACCCGACCGTATCTTATGGGAAGAAATACATTCAACATATTTGTTAGATTTCACACATTTTGATGAGAAAGTGAGATTTTCTGGTTTGTTTGTTTAAACTCCACAGGTCTGTCCGTCTGTCTCTCAGGACCATAATTATTAATGTTGTTAATTACAAAACGCTGCATTGGCAACGCAGCCACTTTGAAAAGGGCCTGTCAGCACTCAAACACTTGATGTCATGTTATGTGATGATTAGCAAACATATACAAACACTTTTCACGTACATCTGATGTAAACACATTACAGTATTACAGACATTACAGTATACAGAAATAAAATGTTCAACGCATATTTTTTCTACATTCATATTCAGTACACATTTACAGTCCAGTACAAGATACTCAACGTGATGCCATTCCTGTACTACAGTACTCTTTTTTCTATATTCAATAGTGTATTGGCAGATTATCACGTTCCTTCTGTGTTACAGACATCGGGGGAAATAAACAAATCAGGAAAAACTAGTTCAGCATATCTATATTTAAGGTTTGTTTTCAATAAATAAGTGCATTGGATGCAGGTAGCAACCTCCGGTTCTGAAAATGTAACAGCTTCCCAACAGAAACCAGATGGATCCAGATGCAGTCAAGGTGCCGCTCTGCCGGTCAGATCCACCCGTCGGTCCTCAGCAACATGACAAAATAGTTATAAATATTATATTCCATTTCTGCCAGAAGATCACCATAAGTCCTACACACTGTTCCTTTAATTTGCAGGACCAAAACATGACACATTAACACCTTATCAATGCATGCCTCAGCATGACTCCAATGAAGCTTTGACTATCTGCAAAAACACATTTCCAAGTTTATGCAGCTGACACCAGTCGCAAGGACTTTCTTTAGCCATTATTTAATCCATCAGTGATGCCTCAAAATGAACCCTTGTTGTATATAAATACCTTGATCTATTTACTCATATGTATTTGATCATTTTTGTGTGTGCATATTGTCTCCAGAAGAGAATCTAGAATGAGATTAAAGCCAAGGCCATCTCAACCACAACAGATCCACTTCTTGAAGCCCAAATGTGCAGCATAATAAAGTTATCAAGCATGTATCTAGATATTTCCAACTTTAATAATGTATGCAGCTTCACCTTGATTGTGGTTATTTTCTACATTTCCCCCCTTTGAACCCACAGAAATGCTGAGATGGTGTGGTAAACAATGAGAACTCAAACTTGCATTTCAGTCAGGCTACGCAAGAAGAGCACACAGAGAAAATCCTAATGTATCATATATTCATGCTACCATCAGCTATTTATCCGCCATCATGCCTTTGTTACCCTCTGGTAGACTGCTCGTACAATTTCTCTTTGTCCTATACGTTTGAAAGCCTTTTAATCACCTAATGCTGCTGCAGGCATGGTTACAGTGTATTGAGTGAGATGGCTCAATGAAGATCCCCCGTGGTCCTCATAGAAAGTCTTGCTGCTCAAAAGGAATGCAAAGGACATTGTGTCTTTTGATTGAAAAAAAGGCTACATATCCAGTACATGTGTAAGAGCACGTTTTTTCTAGATTTAAATTGATTGATATTGTAGCTCTATTACATTGAAGGCAATCGTGTGCTTTTTCATAGTACCTCTCGCTTCCTCATTCTCTATTCTGTAACATTATCTGATAAACAGTCATGCAAATCATTTAATTGAAGTAAATTGTGCCTGAATGATACACGAGCAGCAGCTTGAGGCAGGCTGACTTGTGACGACTATATCAATCCATTTAGACTCATTCTGAAGGCTGAATGTTGAACTTCACCTGAAAGGACAGAAGCTTCGTCGGCTCATTCAGGATTCTTTATTAAGTGCCTTTCATCTCAAAATGGACTTCACAGTTGTTTGTAGCCGGTTTGTAAATCTTCTTCAATACAGCATGATGTTTATTTAGTAAATTATGGTCCATTTAGAGTCAAATAGACCATTACGCAGCAGATGCTTTAGGGCAGGACTACCTTGGGATTGACAGCGTGCTTGCTATCAATGCAATTACGTACAAAGATAACTTCAACATGTGCCTATCTAGACTATATTGGCAGATTATTAAACTCCTTCTGTGTTTGACATTTGGGGGAATAAACAAATCAGTAAATAATAGTTCATGGTATTTACATATTTTCTCAGTCATCATTTCCATATACATTACCATCAAGGATCCCCTCCCACTCATCTCTGCGTTGGAGCTATTTGAAGGAGCCACCATCTTAACCAAGGTCGACCTCTGCAACGCCTATCATCTGGTTCGCATCTGGAAGGGGGTCGAGTACACCCACTGGACATTATGGATATCTTGTCATGCCCTTTGGTCTCACCAACACTTGCAACCAATGTTTCGGTGCAGTTCCAGACTCCTACAAGTAGCTCCAACACTTCCTGGGTTTGTCAACTTCTACCGATGCTGCAGCTACAGGTCTGTCGTCCCTCTCCTCATGGCTCTCATCTCATCCAAGATCCCCTTTCACTGGACTCAATCTGCTGAAGATGCTCAGAGTCCAGGTCCAGGTCCTCCCATTCTCCAAGTTCCTCATCCTGATTGTCAACTTTTCACCAGGTATGTCATCCTCCAGCAGTTCTGGTGGGCCAACATAGAAGAGAACACATGCAAGTTCTTCAACGCTTGTTCTGCATCGTCTATGTTCCCATATCTCCATGGACTTTGTTACAGTCCTTCCCCTGTCTGATGTCAACATGACCATCCTCACCATTGTGGAATGATGGCCCTTTTTGTGCCACAACCCAAACTCCCCTCAGCCAAAGAGACTGCTAGCCTGATCCTCTTCAACCTTTGCCTCCATGGTCTCCCTGTCAATGTGGTCTCAGACCAAGGAGCCCAGTTCACGTATGTCTTCTGGAGGGAGTTCTGCACTCAGCTCAGGGTCGCCAACAGCTGCTCCACCACTAACCTTTCACCCTTCCATTGGCCTATGGGTACCAACCCCCGCTTTTCACCATCTCAGAAGGCCTCCTGTCCATCTGTCCAGGCCTTCATCTGATGCTGCCACTAAATCTGGTAGCAAGCAGCTTCCCTCCTCCGCTTTGCTGAACACTACACCTCCTCTGCCAACCGACATCGCTCCCACCTACCAATTTAGCCAAAAGATTTGGATGTTCCCTCTGCAGGTTGACTCCAAGAAACCTCAATTCATCGGACCCCTTATTGAGAAAACCATCAATCCGGTGGCTGTGAGACTAAAGCTGACTCAGTTCATTGGGTTACACCCCACCTTCCATGTCTCCCTCCAAGTTCACACTGGTCCAGGAGAGTCCTCTGATCCCTGCCTCTCCACCTCCACCGCCCCCTCCCTTCATCAATGGGGGCCTCACCTGCTCTGCTCTCGCCGTTGCAGGATGGATCCCAGTACCTGGTTGACTGGGAGGGATACAGTCCTGAGGAAAGATCCTGAGTCCCTACCTCATCACCAACAGTACCCTGACCGACCTCAGCAATTCTGCATAGCAGCTTCTTCCTCTGAAGACCAAGCAGCATCTTGCAAATACCATTAATAGATATATGAGGAGGCAGAAGAACCAGATTTTTTTTCTGTCTCATGTACTATTATCAGGATATAGAGACAGTTAACAAGACAATAACTTATTTATATTAAACTGCAGCTTTGAGTCAGAGAAAATACAAGGATGATCACAATAACTCTGTACTGTCTGTGTTTGTAGCGTAGTGACAGTTTGGTCATCTGTGACCGCCCACACACACATGTAGAAGTCTGGTGATGGAGAGCACTGGCATGTGATAAGCTATGGAATGGCAGTATAATCTGTTTTTTTACCACCTGATTGTCTGTACATCTACCAAAAGTATCTCACCAGAACATCTACTTGCAATGTGTGAAATGGAGAATGCATGTGTCAGTGATCTCACTTATCCCAGTTACTCATCTTCAGCCTACTCTCACGTGTGCACACAGACATGCACGCATACACAAATCTTATTGAGTTATCTGCTGCATTTCCGCTGCTATATTTTAACTCTAGGACAATGACAATGTCCCTGTCTCTTCTCCCACACACACACACACACACACACACCCTCCTGTGTACAAGCGTCCATCATTTATGGCCGACACTCACTCACAAGCTGTCAGGCAGAGTTCCATTTCCTCGTAGATCATGTCGGCACTGGCACACATTGCCTAAATGAGCTACTCAACACCTACTTACTCTTGTGCATGCACACAAAAACATGCTCACTCATATCCATAAACACATCTTTTTTGTGTACGGGCTACTGTCCCCCTCAATTTAAATTATGGGATCAAAATAATACAAATTAAAATGCTAAAATTGATGTTTAAAAAAAGATAAATACATATGATGTACATTGCTGTGATATCTGAGGCTATATACTGAATAGGTTTGGATCACATGGTTAAATTTGAAATTCAGAACATTAATATAGCAGCAGTAGCGTAGCACCCACCCTCCAGTTGACCCTGAAGTAAACACTGTTTGCACTGTTAGCTGCTAGCTCCCGGCTCAGCGGTCGCCATGGTACAATTCATGTGGAGGCAATGTGGAATCCAGCACCTTAAAGGTATATGTGTCCTTATATCCACCCACCAATCAGATGAAACTATCGGACTCTTATTATCCATGCAAATTATGGTAAATTAGTTATTCTAGGAAATGAACGTCTCAAAGGATAAACCAAGTAGCTACATATCATTAATGTAAATGTAAAAACATGGATTGAATTCATGCACATTATGTTAAAAATTAGATACATTTTTGTCTTCATATCAATCTGCTAAAATGTGAGAATTAGAATATGAACCTTATGCTCAGCTTAATATATATTACTGTAAAATATAATATCCAACAAGGGTACCGCTTATATTTAAAGACGGTGATGAATTAAAGGAAAGTCTTCTGGGGGCAAAACATCTTATAAAGACGCTTCATGTTGTTTTTTTCTTTACATCAACATCCACAAGGGAAAAAGTGAGCAGCTAGACAGTACATGTGAGTACACGGCATTAAAGGGTAAACTACTGTCAGTCTTTCCCTTGATGTTACACACAGCTACACACACACAGTTCAATAGGTGCATTAACACCAAATACAAAGTATGGATTCTCCTTTGTCTCTATTATTTTTCCTGAACCGGGCATATGAATGTGTGTCTTCACATCTCACAGTCCAGTGTGTGTGCCGTCTGTTTCCCATGTGTGTGCGGCGTCTGTGTGCGGATGTGCAAACGTGACTGTGTGTGTGTGTGTGTGTGTGTGTGTGTGTGTGTGTGTGCGTGTGTGTGTGGCCGTCGGGAGAAGTGAAGCCTTATATAACCAGCTTCAAAGTGAGCTGCAGTCGGACGGCAATACAGACACTGCAAAGAGCAAAGGGAGAGAGAGAGAGAGAGAGGGGGGGGGGAGAGAGAGAGAGAGAGAGAGAGAGAGAGAGAGAGAAGAAAGCCGTTTCACAGAGAGGGGATAAAAGAAAGAGGCTGTGCAGAGGCGAGAGGGAGTAAACAACTTTAGGTGGAAAACACTCTTTAGCAGTGAGTTTTATGCATAAATCACAGGTGATTTGTTACAACATCCAGGAAAGTATGTGTGTCATACGGCTGCTTAAGTCTAATTAGCTTTTTTAGTTCTAAAAGTCGCTGAACGTCCTATTTTTAGCTCTGTAAAACCAAAATGTAAAACCGCTGTCTATTCTGGGTGCATCATGATTGTATTTGTTGTTATTTCTGTCGTCGTCTGACAGGTGTCTGTGTATGTGTGTGTGTGGGTGTGTGTGTGTAGGGGGTTCAATTGCACACGCTTCATCAGAACCTGTGATTGGGAAGTGAAGTCCAGAAAAAACTGCAATTTTTCTCTCTCTGCTGGATTCACACTGCTCGGCTCCCCACCCACTCATTGCAAAACGATGTCAATCAAGCTCAGTTTTTACTCTTATTCTCAGCATGTTGCCGTGCTGGTGAAGGTTGCTTGATTTTTTTTTTTTGCTTTCCCCATTTTGTTATTCTCCTCCCAAAAAATGTTGGGTTTCTGTGGGCTGGTTACTATTTGAACCTTCTTATTGCTTTTTCATCACTGACAAAGACTGTGGAGAAGCTCCAGGAAAAGCTAGAGCTAGAGTTTAGAAAAGGTCAAGAATGAACTTAAAACGTACCGTGATTTTTAGGTGGTGGTAAATAGCACCATGAACCTCCTACAAATATGAGTAGTATCTGCTTCCCATAGAACACTTTGTAAACTTCAGATTTCAGGTTTTAAATTGCTAGAAAATATTATCAACTTCAGCTTCCGGGTTGTAACTACTAAAAATGATATGACTTTCCAGAGTTTTCATTCCATTTGCCATCATAAAGTCATTTTCCTGATAAGTCTAATACTTAGTAGCATGTATGTCTTGGTGCTCTATGGATAACACTGTCACTCTGGTATCAGTCCACCACTGTGGTCCAGACTGAGATATCTCATCATGACATCTTCTCCAGACAATCATGGTCCCCAGAGGAGGACTCCTAATGACACGGACGATCCTCTCAGTTTCACCTATTGCCACCAGCAGCTCAAATGTATCACTTTTCTAGTGCAACATCCAAGTTAGCTTCTCAAATGCTACAAACATTCATAGCTCCCAGACAATGAATCGTCTTGTTTTCAGTGCTAATTAGCAAATGTCAGCATGCTAACGCACTGAAAACGATAGAGAACGTACGCCCCAATGTCAGAATGATGCTCTTTACCAAGAACAAACACATTGTTAGTGTTAACTAAACATGTTTGGGATAAACATTTAAACGTTGAGTAGTGATTCTCTTCAGAAAAATGTTCTATTATACTTGAAATCCTCATCACATGCCGATAGCAACGAGGGAAAAGAAATGTCATCTGTGGCTGGCAGGACTATAAAAATTCCGTCCAATCAAAAAAGTCGGGCTGGAGAAAATAATTGGACGGCCTGCCTGTCTGTCAATACTTACTTCCTGATTGCACTCTGCCGATCTCCAGCACTCATTTGGCGTCCTGGAGGAGGGGCTTTCAGCGGTCTGAACGAAGGGGGCGGGCTTTGAACAGAGGTCTGAATGAAGGGGGTGGGGCTTTTTTGGTTCGTCAATGCGTTCAAAGTCTCTGTGGTTTTTCCAACTGACCTATCTGCCTTTTAAGTAGACAGGGTGACACCAGTCAATGAGGTGCTTAAGAGCCAAATGTAAAAAGAGCTAACCTGGCAACCTGCTTTCTGATTCCTCCTTGAAAACACCAAATAATTCAAGGGCACCTTTTCCAGAACTTCCATCCTGTGTTTAGGGCTGGGCAAGATGGCAAAAATATTATATGACAATATAGGTAATTTCACATCTCGATACCAGTTAGTGTGTGTGTGTGTGTGTGTGTGTGTGTGTGTGTGTGTGTGTTTATATATATAGAAGAGGGAGAGAGAGAGAATGATCATTTTAATGGACTCATATAGTGAGGAAATCATATGTGAGGACATAGAATGTTTTCTGCCTATTTGTCAAATGATAAATGTACAAGAAATAACAATGTTTTTTTAATGAGTAATGTACTTAACAAATGAAAGGACTTTGTATTTTCTCATTGACTTAAGAATGTTGTTCAAAATCTTAGCTTGTATGTGCTTGTTATTTTTAATTATACGATTTAATCGTGTATCACAATATCATGATGTATGATTTCCTCACTTTATAATTAAATTAAAACAATTATACTAAATCATCACCCAGCCGGACCAGGGTTGTGTTGTCCACATCTTAAATGATTTCCTGATTGTGTTTTGTTTTCATTTATATTTCCAGTTAAAAGGTCCTTTTAGAAGCATTCATGTTGTTGTCATTGGATCATTGGCAAATATCCCTCCATCTTGTCGTCTCTACATTTACACGTTCTTTACACCCTGATGAGGAGCAAACGTGATGCGAGGGGAAGATTATTTTTATACACCTGTTCTGCATGCTGAGGTGAAGAGTATTTTCCACTAACATCCCCTCTGTGAAAGACGTGGTGAACGTACACACGTGGTTTTCCTCTCCTTTCTGAGACATTCATGAATGAATTGTACGTGACAATAAAAACCAAGCAAGAAGAGCCCGATCAAAGCCGGTGTATTTTTTCTTAAACATGTCACTGCCTGATAACGACTCCATGAAAAGGAGTCGACACAGAAACCACTTTGTCACAGTCAGGTTCCCTGAATGCGACACGAGCTGTTTGTAGACAAATTGCATAAAAGAGAGAGAGGGATGATGATGGGGGGAGGAGGAGAGGGAGTTATTTTTCTCTTTGACTCCCTCCTCTCTCTCTCTCTCTGTCCGTCTGTCTTCTTCTCTCTCTCCACTCTTTTAATTGACTGAAGCAGCCAGTGGGCAGATGGGGATCACACTCCTCACCTTTTACCTCCTCTGTGCAATTAGCGTCACGCTTACTTGTCATTTCAAATTGACACACTGCTGTTATGCTATGTAATTATTTACCCGCCTGGGGAATAGCTCTCTGACTGAACCACTAAATAATGACACACACACACACACACACACACACACACACCATCCAAAACACGAAAGCACCTGCGCCCTGTTTTATCTGTTTAACATACTATTAAAGGCTCATTGTGTATCTGCTTGTCTAATTAAAGGTGTGTTTGTCTTAAGTGTGTCTATCTAAAACAGTCTCATTGTCGTCCAGCTTTTCACTTTTCTGTGTGTGCTCTCACTGCTGAAAGGTTGGCGTTCAGATTTGGGGGTTTGAGCATCAGGACCCAAACCCTTTGTTCTTGTAGGTGTCCTCTTCTTTGCCTTTTTAAACTGTTTTTCTGCTCATATGGTGGAGGGAATGGGCTGGGTCCTGTTCTTCAAACCACAGAAGCCTCATACGTCCGCATCCTCCCCCCACACCACCACCACCACCACCTTCAACAATACCCACCCAGCTCCCATAAAAAAAGTTAGACTCAGGGAAGTAACAAGGTGTAATGGAGACAAAGACGGAGCATAAACAATGGCAGCTTTCTTCTGCAGGGCTGAGAGAGAAAAAATCACCTCCAAAAAACCCAGCTTTCTTTGATCTTGTGTCTTTTCTTGTGATAAATCTGTGTCTGTGATGCCTTTTGTTTTTGTACTCTTTTTAAAGGAAAAAAAAACAACACAAACAATAAGCAACCATGAACTCTTGCTGATTTGTCCTTTTTGCTCTTTCTTCTTTTCTTTTTTTGATATTCTTTTTTTTCCGTTTTTGCCAGTAATCTTTTTTGAATTTTCTCTTTTCTCTTTTTCCCCCCTTTTTTTCTTAACCCTAGGTCCGCTCACAAAAAAACATGATGAATCTTCAATGAACAAGCCTCGGGACGAAGGTATTTTTGTTGCATGTTTTTCCTTTTTTCTTGTTTTGAAGTCTTTTTGGGGGGGTGTGTACACATAGGGTGGAAAACACACACACAAGTCAAACATCTCTTAGGTGGGACTTTGCATATGAGATGCATACCGATGTGTTGGTGTAAGTGTGTGTGCTGACCGTTGCAATTTTTTTTAAATGTGTAAAATGGATGATCATAAAGCCTGGCGAATGGAAACCAGATCCCCTTTATGAAGTTATCTACAGGCAGAGATCCTCATCTGGCTTTCAAACAAGAGGGAGCCTCGGACAGCACCGTCTCCACCGTGCCCTTGAGAATCCATTGGCCGACGACCGGCATTGTCCCAGTGCAGCACTGAGACCGGCTCCCACAATGAGGTGCATTATTTTGCATCTCAAGCCTCGGTTTAAGGATGAGATTGCTATTCAGTGAGCGCCTGCACAAATATTAAGCTAGCCTCGTTCCGAGTCGATGATGATAACATCAAATCAAGGAAGGAAAAGGGGACATCTAAGGACACTTGTGCCGCGCTTCGGAAGATTTGAGTTTAATGGGCTGCTCCAATAAGGACAGAGGATTTGCAGCCTGCTGTTAATTTATCTCTACCTGCAGCACGGCGGAGGTGATTTTATCTGTACCCCCTCCCCTCCCCTCCCTCATCCTCCCTTGTTCTTTTGGACTTGTTTCTTGGAGAAAAAGATGACTGATGATATTTTGATACGTATTTCTCTTGATGCTATTTTGAGGGTTGTGCGGGTGAATCGTGTCTTTTTATTCTTGCTCCGTGATGCTCTTTGATTTGGGGTATTTTTTTTGAAGTTGGGAGTCAGAGGAAGTTTGACACAAGAGGATTTTCTTGGTGATCAAACGCGCTGGCACAGACACAACTTTTTTCCAGCTACCGCAGTCAGCAGTCACACCGAAGCAGCCGAGCCCAGTCAAGACGCTTTCCACCTTCCTCTAAATATGTTCCATCCCTCATCGAGATGAACGATTAACACCATTTCACTGGCAGCTGCTGTTTGGTAACCACAGCTCAAACTGGAAGTGATCTGAGCTGCAGGGGGAGAACTTTCAGTCGGTCACTGGACAGAAAGAGTCACTAAACATATATAATCTTTGCATAAGACTACAGATCATTAAGAAAGGATAAAGGTAACCTCCCACAGGACATAAGTAACAACCTTATTCATAAAAAAAAGATCAGTAATGAGCCTGTAAAATAAAAAAATATTACTTTTTTCTTCAAAAATCATTGAATATAACACAATTTTTGGAAGCACTTTACATTGCAGCGGGCTCAAGTATGGTATTATTACTACTGTATGTATAACAATGTATATTATATATTTATATATATGGTCTAAAAAGTCAAATGTAAAGTCTAGTGCACATCAGTATACTGACTCAGTGAAGTAGGAGATATCTTGTGTCCAGCAGTTAAACTTTCAACACTCACAATGTTAGCATATTCGTCATTTCTGGGTTTCTCAGCGAGGGAGTATCAGTAAATTTGATTTTAAGACTATTTAACGAAGTAGTCAAACTACAAAATCCATATCAGACAGAAATTATAATTTGAAGCAGACACATTGTTTATGTCTCCAAATATGTCTGGAGGGGATATTTGAATACATTAAGTCAAATATATATAAATATATAATATAAATTAGAAGCATCCTCGTGTAACTGCAGCATGTAAACTACTCCTAAGGGCACTAAAAAAGAAATGTAGAGAAACAGTATACTGAGGACATGAAGTGACCTCATTGGATGCTATGGATCTGCTGTTAATGACCCTAGTGACAACTTTTGATTTGCAACATCTGCAAATGGATATCGAGCAAAAAAAAACCTATTTTGGATGCAGAAAATGTTCAATATTAGTCTAGAAACTGCTTCCATACAACATGTAACTATGCAGTAATACAGCACAATGGGCAGTGTGCAGACTTTTTAGCTGCTTCTTTCCTGGTGGACATAATGAATACTCAAAGTTGTGCTGCATACACGCTGCTGAAGCCTGACCTGTGCAAGCTTAAACCAAAGGGCTACGGTCAAAGACCTGCAATTATCTGAGTTGTTGCACAAGTTTAATTCCAGTGTAACAAACCAAACCAAACCAAAAACAAGGTTTTAATCTCACATTAATGTGGACAAACCCTTCTCAGTTCATACATATTTAACAAAATAAAATCCTTAACATGCCCAACAATTTCCAACGAACAAACCCGAGAAAATCCATGTGCAGCTTTTATCTGATAGCCGCGTCGGCAGTTTCGTCCGTTATGTCCTCATTCTTTCAGCTGTGTATATCAACAGCCTTTCTTCAAACTCGGCATGCTTTGAGGCGGTATAGTCCAAAAACCTTTTCATGAGCTATTCTATTCTAGGTGTATTAAGTACACAGTATACACTCGAGAAGAGCTGCACCGCAGTGAGATGACTCGTTCAGCAGGACTCGCTCGCTGCTCTGCATCAGGTGTGAGAGAGCAAAGGCTGCTGGGCCGTGGTGCTGCTCAGTGTCCATGTTCAAAAAGACTGATAGGGCTTACAGCGCACTGTGTGTGTGTGTGTGTGTGTGTGTGTGTGTGTGGAGAGGATTACAAACCAGAGCAAGATTGAGTTAAATCAAGAAAGAGACAGACAGAGTGTTTTCTCTGCCATCCTGCGCGTCAGCTCTGATCAGAGACAAACCAGAGCCACCTGAGCCCCAAACCTGGAACATATTTCTGCCAGGAACAATGTCACCTCTATCACACACACACACACACACGCAGTAGTGTTTCCATCACTTCAGAGGACATTACATTGACTCACATTCCCATCGTGGAGACTTACTCTAACCTAAACCATAACAACATCCTGCCTAATCCTGACCTCACCCCCACCTCAAACCAAGTATCACCCTAAAATATGATGATTTATGCTTTGCCTCAAAAATAAACAAATCACCACACTGTGTAAACAGATAAACATCCCCACAACATGAGTAATACACATGCAAAGTAATATTTCCAGGGCCACAACTAAAAACCTGCCTATAAACGAAAACGTAAACCACCAATGGCATAAAGGCACAACTTTTTAAAAACAGTGGCTGAAACTGACAATAAGCTTGTTTAGTCACGTCAAATGTTGAGAAATTAATATACTGTGCACTTGTGACAGCTGAATGATACAAAGTATAAAATCGTATTTACAATAACCGAAAAATCGGTGTACATGTCCACCCTCAAAATATATGGAATTGCAGCAGTGCAGCTGTCGTCACTCATACGTGATTCCAACATGCCTGAAGAAAAACAGCCAATCAGAGTGGAAGAGTCTCCAACGCAGCTGTCCGTCACAGCTCGTGAAGGTTGTGAACACCAATTAAATGGTCAAGCGAGGCAATCCTGATCAAATGTGAATCAAAATTCTTGCATCATATACTGTATAAGAAATGGACGTTGTCATGGTGATGTCACCCATTGACTTGTTGACCCAGGCTGTTTTGAAGCCTTAGGTTTGGCATCATGGCTGTCGCCATATTGGAATTTTTGCAGCCAGTGAAGGAAGTGACCATATTTGGAATGTGGAGGAGAGACGGGTGGATCTGATGAACACAAGCAGTAGAGCAGCACCCTTACTGGATCTGGATCCATCTGTATTTTGGTGTGAAGCTGCTGACATTACTTATGAAGTTAGCTTCATTGTTCAAGGTCAACTTTACAGCTTATTGTTAAAGGAGTGTTAGTTGCAGTGCATCAGTAGCGACGTTTTTTTTGGGGGCCAAATAATGTAAAACAGAGATAAATTAGCAAAAACAAAATTCAGAGACATATTATGGGACTGCATTCGCTGTAAAAGCTATGTTTAATATCATAAATTCATCAAAAATACATTATTTTTGTCATTATCCTGATTTAAATTTTCCAATAATGTAGACTATATTTCTCATGACTAATGACGATATCGGGTATCACTTATCAATCAAAGCAGTGATAGTTTTTTGTTTAACTTTTTTTGCAGATTTTCTATTTTAATAAGTAAGCATGAACTGAATTAGTGGGCATACTTTTAAATGAATGAGTTTCCCATTCTTTCTAGATGTGTATAAATATAATATACATAAAGGTGAAAAGACTATCAAGGCTACAGAATACAGAATATGTATGTGTCATATTATTGCATGCAGTAACACTTTCTTTAGGCTAAAATATAATCTGTAATAAATTGTTCAAGTTTACTAATTCCTTTGCACAAGGAAATTTAATTTGTTGCGCAATAAAGTGATCTGAATTTGTGTGGGAAACAGCTGAATTATGGGGGATTTTCTGGGAGAATGCACTTGTGTAAAATAGATTTGTTTTTATCAAAATGTATTAACAGCTGGGGAGAAATAAATATGTTTTGTAATTATTTACATGCCATAACCCACATGAGCTAACTGGTAAATAGTTATGTAGTAAACACATGTTTTTAAAGGGACAGTGTCAAAATGTGTCAAAATGTGTCAAACAACAGCAAAATGAATAGCAAGATGAGTAATTCATATTTCCTGTTGAAGCTGCGTTTATTGATTTATAGGCTACCATGGGGAAACAAACAAGCAGTAAACACATAGACACGTACTGACATTCACTTGGAGTCATATCAGATATTCACTCTCTTTTTAGCTCTGCTTTGTTCTCCACCAGCTCCTCAGGGAAATATCCGACTCTTTAACTGCTAAACGCTCCACCAGCGACCAGCAGCTCATCACTAACTTCATCTGTCTGCCATTTGGGGCTTGTAAGGTTTTTCTTTGGCTGAATGTTTGTAGGCCGGAATCAAGTTTAACGACAGTGGAGTTTGACACAGAAAACCCAACTCACCGAAAAAAAAACACTGTTATTTTGAGTCGTAGTATATATACAATATTTTAGTGGTGCTGCATTCAATGTTTGTTTACATCAAAACAAGCCAATATGTTGAATTATGATTAGCAGAAAAACATACAAAAAAGTGTATAGCCTACTATATATACAGTATATATATATTTGTCATGTCATTTAATATATATTTCACGATAATCCTATAGAACAAGTATTATCCTATAGCAAAATTTAGATTCCCGATATAACTTTTCACTTTACATTTTGTTAAGAAACAATTAGTATTATTGCGTTACAGATAAGAGGCATATTCCTTAGTGAACATCCTTTTTAGTGGAAAAACCATTAAATAATGTTGAATAAGATGATCATAAATCATAGATTATCTGCTTAAATAAAGGCTAAATAAATAAATATGGCTCTATTTTTCACTTGTCTTCCATGATAGTAAACTAGACAGCTTTTTCAAGTGACTGGTGATGAGATTTACAATAATCCCGATAATGGAAATTCACCATGATCAATTTATGGTGAGATAAAATCCTTGAACGTCCTATCCCTAATTAATATATATATATTTATATTTGTAGCTGGCACAAATGACTCCTTAAATGGTTGAAGTGTGAGGAGCGACAGAGAGGAAAATGGACAAAGAGACATAAAGGGCCATTAGTGCGAGCGATGGCAGCACCAGTGGAAGTCGCCTCTCCTTGCTGTGTGTTTGTCGATGGCGAGCTAGATGAAAGACGTCACGGAGCCGGAGTGGCTTTGTCACAGAGACACTTCAGCCAGGAAGCAGAGAGACATTCACAACGCTCTCTCCAGCTTGGCACGATGCTAGATGGGACAGAGGAACAATACAAGTTTGTCTATAGTTAGACAGATGTAAGCTTTGTTCTTCACTCTCGTTTTGTCTGCAACAACGTATTTTTCTCAATGTCCTCCTCTTTTTTTGCCTGTAACTCCCCCCCTCCCCCCCTCTCCCTCTGTATTATGTGGTGCATTCACTGTGGTTATAACTCTGTTAACATATATTGGCCTGTGGGCAATGCAGCATCCCCCCTTGTCAGCCTCACTGTTCATGCCCTCAGACACACACTTTCACTCTAAAACATTCCCCCCTATTACACTACTCCATCACAGCCCCTCGTTTTGGAAAAACAGGGCCATGCAAGGACTTCTTATTTCATCTATTTCATATAATTAGGAGCACCCGGGGAGATGCTCTCTAGCTAAATCTCCCCATTTCCTTTTCACCAGGGACACAGTGCAATATTCAACGTACTGTACAATACACATTGTAACAGCCAAATCTCTAAATTGTGAAACACAAAAGGACGAGGAGCAATCAGCGGTGAGAAATGTGGAGGCCGCGTCCATGCTATTGTTTAGTCTACCATTTTTACACCCTTATGTGCCGAGTACAAATGACTTTATAAGAGGATTTGAATGGAATGAGGTGGCACAGGGACACGATTGAGTAGTTTATAGAAACACGTTGAGAGGAGGCTGGAAAGACACAACAGTAAGGAGCAGAAAGGCGAAGGATGGGACAGAACAGCTCATCGTGTAAATGTAAAATACAAGAAGAAAACAGGAGGGTAGAAAAACGCTAGCGTGACAAACAACGGCACATTCTGGCACGGACCAGAATCCAATCTTCTGCAGTGAAAGGATCAACAGTACTCTGAAACCAACTTCATTAAGACATTACCACAGAGACTCGGTCTCTTGTCTCTTGTTCCGTCTCACGGTGGACCCCGTCAGTTATTTGCTGCCGGCGCTCCCAGCCGCCCCCCATTACCTCAATACTCGGCCCACGTCATGTCAAGGTTGTGTCAATATCGTGTCGAATACACCTACTCCATCGCTGGCTGACGGATAGTGTTTTATTGAGCCCGGAAACCCTTTGGCAAGACAAAGAAAGCGAAGAGGAGGAAACAGGAGGAAGGCTGAGGGAATGGTGGAGATGGAAAGGACCGGAAGGTACCGGGATATAGAGAGAGCTGGTTGGTCAAGTGTCGCCGGTCAGCTGCCTTAGCCTTCAGGGAAAAGTTCAACGCGTTTTTTAAGACCATGTGTAAGGGTGTAAGCGATGGTGGAGGCTGGCTCAGCTCCTGGAACTCAGTGAATACCTGATGCTGGCTTTGACTTAGCCAGAAGCTATTAGAGGTCTATTCCACCCTAATCAATAAGATTTAAAGTGCTCATTGAAACAAATTAAGTTTGTTGAATTGTGTTGCAGCGAAGACCTCCCAGCAGGCACTAGCGAGATCAGTCACAGAACTCTACTCGAGGTTAATGTTTGGATGAGGCATGAAGCTACAATGTACATTTAAACGTACTGCCTCATAGTAGAAGGATATCAAATCCCATTGAGGCATTCCCTTTTGGAATGGGAACGGCAGCAAAACTTCCCGTGTAGTTACTTCCGTGCTTTAGCGAGGTCTGCTACACTACCAGCGGAGGGTCGGTGATAATCCCTGACAGCTGACCTCCTCGATGGTAACAAGTCGTTTCTCTGCTCTTTTATGTCCGCGTGCAGCCATTCCCATAACGCTGGATGGGAAATATGGTTGCAACCATTGAAAGTGAATTGCCACATTAGGCTTAATGGATGAAGAGGTGGTGGTGTGGTGATGGAGGGGGCTTTAGAGTGGGACACTGCTATGGACACTTCTTGATAATCACCCTCTTACACCCCATCTTAGAAGTTGAGGGGGTGAAGAGCTGTTTCTGCAGTGGAGGGCTGGAAATAATGTGTCCGAATGTGACTGAAGACATTCAAAGTTTTGAGGCTAAAAGAAAATACTTCTGTTCTTAATTTTCTTATTCAACAAGAGTAAATCAATTTGTGGATGAAAATATATTTAGTGTGTTATTTCATTTTTAGCACTCCTCTTTGTGGATTTATTAAATAAAAAAATTATATTTGCAACACTTAATCTGAAAAATTACATTTGAGTGACTCATCTTAAAAATATATTGTTACACATATTTGCTTTTGAGGTGAGATACAACATGCAAAAACATCGATTTTCAGTCCCTTGTCAATTTTGAGAGTTTGAGATATTTTAATTCCATGAATTATTTTCTTTCAGAGTATGTGTCTTTGTCATTAATTCACCAAAATTTAGCATCAAATACAATACAATTTCACAAAATGTAATACAACAAAATAGCTGTTGTTTATGTCAGTAGCAAACTGCATGGTGATCAACTGCATTGAGTTCATTTACAATTTTAAATTGCTCTTCCTTCAACATTTCTTGAATTTTTTAAAAGTGATTGTCTCTAAATGATATTTTTGCTCAGACTCTGAACCAGAAATCTTCACTTAAATAGCATTACCTATCAAATATCCTAATTTCATCCCTATCTATATTCTGAAGGGTTTTTACTGGGGTATTTGTTGATATATATTTCAAAGCCTGAGTTATAGAACATTTTATTACAATTATAATTATAATTTATTCACATTATTTTCTGGTTATGGAGTGATACAAAGAGATATTCCAAATCTTCTCTGTAATGTGTCAACAAAATGAAACGAGAACTTTGAATCTGGCTTCATCCAATGATCAGATTCCTATTTTGGAAATGTATGCAAATTAGCACATATTTGACAAGATAATGCAGTATTTGCATATTTAAACATACATTTACCAAGACCTTGTAATCCAAAAAAAGAATTGTGTTAATGACAGTAATCAGTAAGTAATTATTGGCCTAATCACCGCTCAACTAAAGAATGTTTTCATGGCTATAAGTCAATTCAATTGAAAACGTATCCAGCAAATGTTCCGACTTAAACTTCTAGGAGGTGCTGTTGATGTTTGATGATGTCTGAATTCCTCGTCTATGCAAATGAATTAGTCTTTGCCTATGATCAAACTGGCCAATCTCTGGTGGTTCATAGAATCACAGTAAACAAAACAATAGTCAAGCAATTACACTAATATGCTGGACCTACAAAAACAGCAGTAGCATTTAAAATGATGTTCCTTCACTGCATGAATGAACTAAACCAATATTAATTGATGAGTCAAGAAGAAGAAGGTGATGTGATATATGTATCTAAATAGTTAATAGTAAATATTCTCGGCACCTTTATGTACCAGTTTATGGAAAGGCAGCCAAAAAGTAAATTCTGGACTCTTGATCATCACAGGTGGAAAACTCCCACCATCATATTCCAGCGCGATTTTGAAGATGTTGATGTTTGCCAGCGGTCATTATTTTAGTTGCATGGATACAGGGAAAATGTGGGTGTGGTAAATCAGAACACCAATCAGAGCTGGAGGTCTGACAGCTCTGTCGCAGGAGCAGAATCCGCTACCACACCATCAGATTAACTGTCAGCACAGACAAGACGAGATAAGTGGCTGCTGATAATCCCCTCCCCCCCACCGGGGTGACACGGAGCACAAACAGGAAGAGCCCCATGCATGTGAAAATGTTTGATTGCTGATGAGTGATTGCCTACGCACACACCCGGTTAAAAGGAAGTTAGGTTCCTGGCAACGCCGCAGTATCCCAGAAGTCCCAGCGTCAGCCTGCATGTCTGAGGAAAACAGCACAAAAGTCACACCCACTGTCCACTGTCTTTCTCACGTTGTACTCGCTCTGGTTTCACGTGAATTGTATTGTTACTATCAGAGTAGCAATTAAGGAGGTTGTTTTGTATGAGACGGGGAGCGGTGCGGGTAGCAGAGCGGACAACATTACCTAATGGGAACACTGGTGTCCGGATGGATACGACAACAGAGACTCTACACCCAATTTATTGTTCATCTCCTCCTCAAACTCAGACATTCACAAATAGCAAAAGAAAAGAATACATTACGCCCAAGATAATATACTCCACAGTTGTATTTATACCAAAACACATAAAAGATGTCCCATCCGTGTCTCACATCTTCTTATGCTAATTTAATCGAACCGTTTCTCAAACCTGGGAAGCAATAACTCAACGTAAACATTTAATTTGAAATAAAAATGAATGCACGAAGATGCAAATGTGCAGAATATAGTTTGTTTTATCTGTTCTTTGGCAGAAATGCATTGTTGTTGCATTTTTAATGTAAAGTGCTACAAAAAGCCAAGACAAATTCTTTCTTTTTGCAGTCCCTTACAAACATTTCAAGACAGGAATATATAAAGTTTTCAGCGAAGTAACTGTATGTCACGAACTTTGACACGTTGCCTCGGCTGACCCAGAAGAAACAGACCGCACCACGCTGCCATTGTCCTTCCTGTCCACAGGATTCAGACTTTCTGCTGCCACCTACGGTTTATCAGGTGCAGTGCAGCTACTTGACCCTTCACTAAGCCCCGCCTCCCACTGCTACTCCATCAAGCTGTCAGAGCTACAGCGGAACCCACGCTGCTACGAACTGCACTTCCTGAATCCATCTGATGTAATATTTGGAAACATTTCAGAGAGAAGCCCAGTATGCTCTAAAGTGGGCCGGACGAGTAAAACTAGTACATGAAAACAAAACCTCTAATTTGTCCTTCTATTACAGTGTAAAGAGGTACATTCTGAAAACCTTCACAATGAATGATCGATCCGTTTACCAAGCAGATGATGAACAGCCTGTCCCGCTGATCTCTCGGCTACAAACAACAGATGTGTCCTCAGACCTGCCAACAACTCATCTATCTTCCCCGTTTCCAGTCTTCCTTGCGAGTTTGTGCTTTATTCACCATGATGAGTCTGATAGCGGTGTCTAATATGATGTTCCTTTAGCACTGAAAGGGGCTGTGAACACAATGAGCTGAGGATCTATCTAGGGTGTCAAACGGATTCAGCGGTGGAAAGAGCTTAGACAGATAAAGACAGAAGTGAAAGCCTACAGATCACAGTGTAAACGTCAACCACCACATCACCAGGCAATCGAGACAGAAGACAATGCAATCAAGGAAGAACACTGTTCCTGTAGCTGGCCAGGTAAAAAGAAGAAAGAGCAGCAGCATGTGTATACATCCAGTATACCTTCAGGAGCTAGACAAGCATAGATGTGCTAAAGTACTCTGTTCCAATAGACTGTAGTTATGAGTGGATGTAGTTATCGTGGCTTCACCCATTGGTCCCTTGACTACAGTTTTAAAGCCTGGAGTTCGACATTTGGGTCGTCGCAATCTTGGAATTTTTGCAGCCAGTGAAGGAAGTGACCATATTTGGACTATGGAGGAGCGACGGGTGGATCTGATGAACACAAGCAGCAGAGCGGCACCAGGAGAAGCAACCTTTCTGGATCTTGATCCATCTGGATTCTGGTGTGAAGCTGTCTATTCATAATGCAAGGTTAAAGTCATCTTACTAGCTCATAGCATTGGTAGCGTGGCAGGAGCGAGGTTGCTGCCCATAAGGAGTTGCCCCCTGATGGCCAGCAGAAAGAATGCAAGTTTAAGGCACTTCAGTATTGGTTTCACTTTTCAGAACCAGAGGTTGCTGCCTGGTAGTTCCACAGGTTTTTCCATAGAAACTTAAAATTTTAGAAACATATATGTCCTTCCAACCTCTCCAAGCATCTCTACTACACAACCATGACGTTTGAAAGCCACAAAACAAGCCTGAAAATGAAGGAAATCTGAAACGATTATGAGTCGGATAGTTGTCGGACCCTGGTCAGAGCTGGCCGATGCCATGCTACGATTGGACAGTCTGCCTTCGAGGCTGGGACCTAGCAAAAGGCCAACTGATCTCTCTGCAGTTCCAGTATAGGCAAAAAAAATCAAACATGCATGTATTTGTATGTGTGTAAGACGTATGTGCAAGTACTATATGCATGTGAAGTGTGGGTTTAACATGCTGGAGTGTGTGCATGTTTGAGTCCATCTCCCCTGGATCTCAACCCGTGTCAATGAGTCCTCACAACAACACACACCCACACTTATTCAGTCCCAATTAGACCCCGGACACCCTGTGAAACGAGGACTGGAACGGCAGCCAGTAATGGCCAGATCGTTTTACTGTAGGAGGGAGGGAGGCAGCAAGAGCAGAGAGGCTCAGAGAGAAGGAAGGAGGGAGGTGGATTGGGGATAATGAGAGGTTACGCGAGGACAGATGAGGAGGGAGGTTAGGGGGAGTGCTGGTTGATTATGTTCATAGACACAAATGCGTATGGCAGAGCAAAAAAGAAGTGCATGTGCATTTCTATACGCAACGCAAACAACTGCTTGGGCGCATTTCCTTTGACATTTATTCCCTTCGTTAAAGTAAAAACCTGCAGCATATGCAGTATATAAAAATCACTACTCTATAGGTGGTAGAAGTAACTCAACACAATAGTGTTTTCTCTCCTTCCCCCAGATGCCCTCTGACTCTCTGAATCTCTCTCCCGTCCCCATCGCCTGACTGCCCCGGCCATCTGTACACCTGTTATCACTTCCCCTCGTCTGCTCTGCAGTCACCTGAGCGTCCCCGTCCACCTGCTCACCTGCACCTCCTTCCCTCATCAGCCTCGGTTCATATAATGGGCGGCCCAGGTCCATTCATTCCCTGCCAAACCATTATCACGCTGTGCCGATGATGGTCTTTGCTGTGGAGCTTCTGTTGCCCCTTTACCTGGACCTGCCCGTCTGCCTGCTTACCTGAACCCGCCTTTATTCCTTCAGTAAGCCACAGAACCGACCCTGTCTGCCTGCTTTCATCTGCATTGCGGTCATGTCCCTTTTAACTGGATTCACCGCATCCTGACGCCTTTTACTGAAATCACACGCATAGACTGTAGGAAGTGGACGTAGTCATGGTGACGTCACCCTTGATTTGTGGACTACGGTTTTGAAGCCTTGCATTTTGGCCATCTGACAGCTTACCACCTGTTCACACCCTAATAAAGTTGTGAATATAGAACATATAGAACTTTTATACGTCCTCACCCGAGTATTCTGTCTTCATATTATCATATAAAAACCTAGATATGCAAGATCTTTTGCATGAATACAGAGTTAGGATAGTCTTTAAATAATAGAGTCCGGATAGTCACAAAGCAATATGAAGTGGGCCATGGTGTCACTACCATCTGTATGAGCAATCGTGTGGTTAAGTGTGTTTTTGTGTTTATTTTGTACTTCAGACAAGACAGTAATTGTTAAGAGCCTCGTTGTCAAACAAAGTCAGAGAGTGGCATGCAGACGAGCGGGTTTTGTCATCAGTGAAACATAAAAAATGTGACCATAACAAAAAGCAATATGGAAGGAAAATTGGAGGGAGGAAGGAAGGAAGGAAGGAAGCTGGTGAGGGTTCAACTGAAGTCCAAAAGGCTTAAGGCTGAAAGGAAGGGATGTGGAAGATGGGATAGAAAAAGACTCATGATGTGGAAAGAGGCAGCAGTGGGAAAACAAGGACAATGTCTGTGATTGTATCGTCTTTGTCACTGTGGCATTTTGGAGGACAGGGAGGCTGTGTGCCTGGATGTGTGTGTGTGTGTGTGTGTGTGTGTGTGTGTGTCTTCACATCCCCTTCCACTCAATTTGTGGAATTGATCCGCTCCCTAATAGTGAGCAAAACAAAAAGTCAGTCTAATCCAACCTCTATTTATAACACAGATGGAAGAGAGGAGGGGATGAGGGATATAATTCAACGGCAGAAGTGCTACAGCAGAATCCTATGAGGGAGTGATGAGAGAACGAAAGACAGAGACAGAGAGAGAAACGACGTGGAAACATGAAAAGAAAGGGATTATGAAATGAGAAATAAGAAAACAAACGTGGAGATTAAGAGCAATAGGAAGAGGAGAGAGCTGGTGGATGGAGGGAAAGAGAGAGAGAGAGATAAGGGGCTACAGATGGACAGCGGGAGGAATCAGAGCGGTGCACTTGTGTTTTTGGAGATGTTATTGAGTCTAATAAGAGCATGTTGTTGTGAGACAGGCCGAGGGTGGCTCTTCTTATTCCCACTGGTCTCTTTTCTATCTCTCGCTCTACTCCTTTTTTCTCCGTTACCTCGCCCACACTTAATCTGCTGAAGGAACGAAGAAGCATTCGGTCTGATTTGGGGAAGGGAAAGTTGACGCAGGAGGTGTTGAGCTAAAAATACAAAGGACTGCAGGGTGCAGGTGCTCCGCACATTGCAACAATCACAATAAGAACTAGCCAGCTACATCTAACTGCCTGACGAAGTGTGTTTTCTGTCCGTGTTGACAGCATTTTTTCTGCGTTTGGAAATGTCTTTAAAGTGTTTACATTAATAATAGTAGTGCTAATTGTGATAGTGTAGACGCATGGTATATGAGAGCAGCTGGAAGGGTTGCTGGTGTGATCTCTGCAGGGGTGTTGAGCTATCATAGCTAGGTGGGTGTTTGCCTGCTCGTGGGCAGTGAAGGTGGGGGAAGTCACGGGAGCTTTAGACTCCTGGATGAGGGGCGCAACATCGTCAAAAAGTCCAGTTGCCTACGATATGATAAAGCTATCAGAGATCACCAGGACCTGGATGGCTGAGAACCTCCACACACCTGATTGCCTCAATGTTCTGGCTGTAGAATGACGAGTCATCAGTATTGAGATCGGATCCCCTTGAGCATCGCTTTCGCTATGCGATTCAGACGGCTGCCAGGTTGCCGTCTCCTGGGAAAACGAAGGCTGGAGGGCCACTACAGTAAAATGTATATGAGTCTATCCGTCTGCCTGCATCATCGCACTGAGATCAGGGTTTCTCGTTCAAATTGGATTGTTTTTGGGTAGAAGCCATTAACGCTGGCTAACGCTTGCAGTCAGAAAACGAACCAGGAGCTAGAAAGAAGGCAGAAAACACACATCTACACCTATATATATATATATTATATGCATATGGAAATGGTTGTCTGTCTCTTCATGTTAGCCCTGCGATAGACTGGCGTCCTGTCCAGAGTGTACCCTGCCTTCGCCCAATGACAGCTGGGATCGGCTCCAGCCCCCCCGCGACCCTAAAATACAGGATAAGCGGTAGAAAATGGATGGATGGATGGATATGCATATGGATATCTACAATTCTTGAAAGCTTTTCCGCCAGTGGTTCATCCAGATCTAATAATAGTGTCAAATAATGCGTCACAAGAGTTGTTTGTGGCGGTTTGATAGCGTCACAATAGACTTGTTAGATGCATAAAAGCTTCAAAATGTAATCATCTTTCACAAAGCAGTATAATTGTTAATCATCTTCATATAATTATGCATACTTTAATCAGGGTGCTTTGAGGCTGACAGTGCACCGGGCCTGACACCCGAGAGAGAGAGAGACGCCTTCGAATGCACGACGTTGTACAAAATATCTTCTGTGTGAGGTGATTCTAATGTGTGTTAATACGTACAAACATATGTCGTGATGAGGACAAACCTCAGGCAAAACAAGCTCTTCGTTTTATTTTCTTTACGTTCATTCTCGTATACCGAAGCACAGCTGCTTCCGACCGCTATTATAATACCACACACACACACACACACACACACACACACGTTCGCGATGCAATCAGCATGGCCTTTGCCTTGATCCATTGTGCTCTAACGATTAAGCCTTCGCCCTGCTCGCTGGCCTGCAGGCCGGCTCTGCTGCTGTGCATCTCATCACATCTCATTCATCACCCGCGTCCGTCTCCACCTCCACTCCTCTATCACATCAGCCCGCCATTGACCCGCTATTGACCCGCTCCACACACACACACACACACACACAGACACACACACACACACACACACTAGAGGAGATGGACAATCACGCAGTACACTTTGTGGTTGTCAGCTTTTCTACTACAGTTCATGTTGCTCTCCACTTACTTGTGACTGTGACTGCTTTATTTTTTTATTAAGATGTAACCACTCCAACTAGCATTCCTATAGCTCTACCAAGAATATTTCATAGATCATCTTAATGTAAAGTACAAAATGTAGTTCGTTTAACTGCTTTAATCCAAACGAGATCTGCAGATTTGGAGCATCAAAAATGTAAAAGGAAAAAAAAAGTTTTCTTTGTACGCATTTTCTCCTGAATATGCAGCAGATAAGATTTACAGGGACGGTTTTGGTTTGGAGCAAGAAGAATATTTCATCACTTTTTCAATAAAGGTCTTAATGAGGAGGAAGCGTTGGCATATTTGGAGCAAAGGCTCATTCCAGAGTATATTTTACATATAAATTGGGGATGCATATCCACACATTTGACTTGCTCATAGAAGATAAGCTGTTTTTCTAATAATTCCAATCCATCTTCATTTAAAATACAGGTTTCACAAATACAAAAAAATATATATGAAGAAGTGTATTCCTTCCATTACACTGTTACAATATTTTCACCACTCTGTAACCTTTCTGTTTAATTGGACCACTAGTACAAAGAGCTTCTGTGTATTTGCACACAGATGACAGTTCATCATTTGCTGTGAGCAATTTCCCTATTATTACAGCTTGGAACCTCTGCGTAAAAGGTCAATATTTATCTCCACCTCACACCCACACGTGCTTGTGCACACATAGTCCCCGGCCTATCCATACTAATGGAAATTGAAATGGTAGAAAAACACACTAAGTTTAGCCTATATGGGAGAAATGAAAATGCTAATTTGGAGAATGTATGACATTCCTCAAGCTGCCTTATTCCCACTTGATTTGCCGTTTCGCCACAACGTGATTCAATATCTTTTTGTAATTATGACTGTGTCCACGCTCATTTGAACATATGGGAAGATGATATCTCATCAGGCTCCTGTTCTGTTTAAAAGTAATACGTGCTCCTTAAACGCCGTGTCCTCTGCTGCAAGCCTTCATAGACAACATGTGGTGAGGTCAATCCCCGGCTTACCCTTGGCTGTTGAACATCAACAAGAAAAATATGAATGTAGACTTTATAATCCGAGGCCTTTTATCCGTCATCCTTCCTGCGACGCCCCCGAGATCGGTCAAGTGCGTATCGGCCGCTCCTCTCTGCTCCGTCATTGTTTGCTGACAGCACACATCATTTCCCATAAAATCAACAGCGGACGGAGACGCACATCACATGGGCCATCCCCGTGACTAATCACTCGGATGATAACCCGGTGGATAGCGAAGGGCCGCCGCGTCCCGTCGGGGGACCAGAGGGTGGCGTCTCCGAGGGCGACGGTGGGCGGTGTGCTAAACTGGAACACTCGACACAAGTTTAGGCCTAATCATCTCATTGTCTCCGTTCTGCTTGAAAGGATCAACAGCCATGCTAAGCTCCTCGGGGAACCAGCCCTCTGCTGCTCTCTGCCATCTTGCTTTGTCTTTCTTGTTGTTGTTTGTGATCGCGGAGCAGAGCCAATTCTTTTCACTGCCATTGTTTGCTTATTTGATTTAGTTCACCTTTCAGATGATCATTGTTGTTTTTTTCTTGGTCTTAAGTGTTTTGTGCTGCTCTTGAGGTGCTTTTATGAGAAATGAACACAGCCTTGACTGTCAGCCTGTCAGTATTCCCTGTCAGTAGTAATTCACGTCTGTGTTTATTTACTAAAGCAGTGGTGGGGAAAGTACACCAGTCAAAGTAATGCTGCAATGTACAACTGGATGTAAAAGGCTCTGAATGTGAAGCAGCAGCGGTGGCCGTAAATACAAGAGGAGGTATCATGTTCGTTTCCAGGTTCATACTTCTGAATATACCCGTATTCATCGTCTCCCTTTTAGTGCCTGTCTCTGTAAGCCCTTCCATATATTCTAACGATCCTGCATGTGACATAGGAAGGAGTCGATGATGGATGGCTCGTTGAATCACATATCTGATCCATGTGTTTTGATTTGTGTCTTTGTATTGTAACTGAAAAAAGACAATAAAAACATTTGTCAAAACATGATATCTGATCTGGACGGCTCACAAAAAACTGACTGGGTTGTGAAGTTTAAGAGATTATGGTTTCCTACACTGAAATGAACAGTGAGTAATGGATCCCTCAAAGCTAACAATTGAAAGCCTAAAAAGCTACACTATCCATGGACTATTTATAAGAACATAGTCATCGTGACATCACCCATTAGTTTGTGGACTACTGACAACTGGTGTGAAGCTGTTAATGTTAAGCTGTCATAATGTGAGGTGAAGGTAACGTGTTAAATATGTCGTGGTAGTGACTGGTCAATCAGCAGGTAAGCCCCGCCCCCTAAAGCATCCCCTGCTTTCTGGTCTGTTGGACTCTAAATGGACCATGATGTACTAAATGAACATCATGCTGGATTGAAGAAGATTTGAAACTAGAGATTGAGACAATAAACTCATGTTTACAATGTTTACTGAGATAATACATCGAGAGAGAAGTAGACTTCTGTACAATCAGACTTCTTTTTTTAACCAGAGGAGTCGCCCCCTGATGGCCAGCTGAGAGGATGCAAGTTTAAGGCACTCATGCTGTAAAACAGTTTTCACGATATCTTTCCATTAACACCATGAATAAAATTAAACTTGTACTTGCATGGTGCAGTTTAATCATAGAAGAAAAGTGGGATTGGACCCATCAGTCATGTTTGTTGGTGATGCTGACCTGCTACACTGCTGTTCCTTTAGTTGGACATTTCAACAGCAGAACAACACAAATCAGTGCTTGCCCTGCGATGCCTCCGTGAGTAAGCCTCTGCCTTACAGCACCAGCTTGCGTCTGTGTGGAAGCATTTACCATCTGTCCATAATCTAGCATAGGATGTCAAGGATTTGTTGAGGCTTTGCATGTACATTGTGGACACTGTCCCCAGCTGCCTCCGTGGTGCAGTACAAGAATACAATTTGTTGTCATTCAGCGCCCGTTCTACGTGTCCGTCGACAAAATAACTTGGAAAGCAAGTGATAGGAATATTACCCATATAGCACATGTTCTCTCCGTGGAGTTGATACTGTGATTATACATTTTTTAAGCACCTTGCTGCATATCATTTGCATATTTTAAAGAGATATATGAAGGAGGTGGCGTATTTTCCTCTAAGCTTTAAAACACATTGGGTCGGCATGTGAATCCTGAGGCCAGCTTCTGTGGGCCGTGCGTGCTAAACTTTTGTTGTGGTAGAAACACAACCAGGCCAGAGGCAGAGAGAGCGAGAGAGAGAGAGGAAATGCCTGACACAGGAAGGGAGAGAGGGGGGATCGGTTGGCCCTGAGGGTCTCAGTCCTATCTGTCAGCGTGCCACAACGTTGGCCCTGTAACCGATTCACGGACACGGAGTCTGCAGGTCGGTTGTGACAGCCCGCCTGGTGTGCGTGTTGGTGTCGCATGGCGATGCGGGTACGTCACTGCATCTGCATCCTGTCTGCCGCCGAGGCCAGCGGCTGTCACTCTTCACCTCCTGACGCAGAATGCAGAGATGCGCGCGTGGTCATAATCCGCCGACGACATGACACTCAGGTGAAGACGTGACGAAGGGCATCGCAGGGTTGGAGACGCACGACGGCAATATGTTGCCACGGCAACAGTCAATGAGACTTTGTCCACGTGAGAGTTGCCGAGAGAAGGGAAGGAGAGGTAGGAACGAGTCGGAGGGAAGCAGTTGCCATGGCGACTCTCCATTGCAGCTGCATGTAAATTTCCCTCACCCCCGTGTGAGTGTGTCTGCTTGACTTTAGCTTTGCCTGTGTGTTAAGTATGAAGTGTGTGTCATACCCAGGTGTATCACTGGTGTGCGTTTGTGTGTTCCGTGTGAAACAGCAAGTTTTTCAAATATATCTTCATATCTTTGTGTGTGTGTGTGTGTGTGTGTGTGTGTGTGTGTAAATGTAAAAGCAAGTTTCAGAGGGAGCCAGACACCCTCCATCTATTTTCCCTTCTAACAGATGCTGGAGTGATTATTTATGTGGTCGTTCTGCACTACTACTCTTTCATATCCCCAGGCCCACATACACACACACACACACACACACACACAAGCCAACAGGCACTGTCACTGTGCCACACTGCCATGTCTTGTGTGCCATATGCTGCTGTAGGCTCCCGGCAGGAGCAGGAGCATCGTTGCTCTCCATCAGCATGGGAGGACCAGTTCAAAGGCCAACTAGGGCCCATCAGGGAGCCTGCTGTATGCTCGCAGTGCCGTAGTAGCGGGCATATGTGAAAGCATCTGACACTGGCTCCGAAATGTCCTGCGTGCGTTTTTGAAAGAACCACGCCAGAAAGCATCATCAAAGTCTTGATGAACGCGGATGCAGCTCGCCCAACATATTCATATTTGCAGGGTAGTTGATATGATGTTTAGTAATAGTTGTTTCCTTTCACTTTTTTTGAATCATAATTATAAAAAGAAAAATGTTCAGGGAAAAAAAATGCCCCTAAAATGCAAAATAACTCAAGATATATATATCAAGAAAAGTGAAACTGCTTCCCAGAGGAATGAACAGTCTGTAGCTGCGTCCCAATCCGGCAGCCGCATCATCAAAGATGCCTTCAAATGCAGCCCAGAAATACGGGATTCAGAGGATCCAACTGACGGCTCCTTCAAGCCCAACTTACTGATTTTAATCAAGACAGCAACTGCGAGTGGAAATATATCATGAAGCATATCCTCCAACATAATATAAAACAAAGGGAATAAAATATGATTCCATACAATATTAGTTAGTTATCTTCTATGCTTTTTCTGGACAACCTCATGGTTGCTAGGCAGCAGGAGCGGCAAAGGTGACACAGACAGGACATCCCCTGTAGACCAGAACGTCTCGGTTCGACCTTCATGGTCTTTAAAGGACTTGGTCGATGTGAAGTCCTCTGAAGGATGGACGCTGAATTCTGTCTCACAAGAACAAACCCAGGATTTCCAGTGATAGAAAAGAACATTTTCACATGCAACTTTTTTGTTATCTTTCCATTTTTTTTTACCTTAAGGCACGATCCAATAATTTGTGCGAAAAAGAATTACAGCATCCAAGAAAGCGGTGTTTTCTCGAGGTTCCCCACAGGGTAAGTGACCTAGAAAGAGGTTGATATAGCTGTCTCTGCAGCTCAGGGTGAGTTGTGATTCCCATTTATGGGAGTCCCAAGTTTCCACATGCAAAATAAAATGAAGAAATTATGGAAATTCAAAGCAGACATGATATATCAAGAAGCAGTGACCTTTTATTATCTGTTGGTTGCACACAGGATGTTTTCCAGACATCAGCAGGCTTGGCTTTAATATAACTCCCCGTGTTTCTGTTTTACCTGTAAATTGCACTGGTGTTGCTGCGTGTGTGTTGTGGTCCCTGACTGCCTTCTTCACACAGTGTTAAATCATCTTTTCTTTGCAGCGCTGAGCTCTGACACCAACACGCTGTGCTCTCGCAGCAAAAGAAGTGTTTTGTCCTCACATTTAATTCTCGGTTTTAACTAATTACCTGCGCCTGCCCTCCGTTTCCCTGCTTCGATTTACTAAATCACCTCGCACTGGTGGAATCAATTGCACATAACCCTCGTTCACTGTGGGATTGCAACAGTGCTGCTCAATCTGGGCTTCGGTCTGAAACAGGCTGTCAGAGGCTGGCTCTAATACGCTACGCTACCTGGTGATTGTCTTCAAAGATTATTGCTTTAATCACCAGGAAACATTTGATTAGATTCTTGGAGTGGCATTTTTTTTAAAACCTAACTGCTGAAATCTGCTGAAAGCTGCAGGAATCAGAGCAGGTTGCATGCTCTGATATTGGACTGTGATCTCATCCAACCGAACAATTTGCCGTTTGTTCACTATATTATGGTGGAACACAATATGTGATCAAAGATGAGTTGTAATTACAGTTATTGACTTTTTTCCCCTGTTTTCTCCTCTTCGTGTGTGTGTGTGTAGATATCCGAGACCGCAGGAAGAAGCCCGTGATGCTGTTCATCCACGGCGGCTCCTACATGGAGGGCACCGGCAACATGTTTGACGCCAGCGTCCTGGCCGCCTACGGCAACGTCATCGTGGTGACCATGAACTACCGGCTCGGCGTGCTCGGTAAGTCACTTGAAAAACACACAATCATCGGCGTACGTGTGCAAGCAGATTTCTCTCAGCAGACTTGTGTTGATTAAGTCGATGGATGACTTCAATATAACTCATTAATGTGATGGAGACGAGTGCGGGCGTTGATCGTGAGCGCTCACTTTCTGATGGATTTCCTGATTGATTATTTCAGTCCAAACACTGATCACGTGTTCCCTTTAAATGAAGGGGCCATGGAAGAATTTTCCGTGTGTCACTTATATTTATTATCAGCTTCTTGTGCCTGTGAATAAACTCCTCATCGCCTATAATTGAAAAAATAATGTTTAGAAATGCTCACGGATAAGCAGAAAAATGGCATTGTTCTGATAATGACTTCTCATCACCACACACGTGATTAAGTGAATATATTCTCATCAAGTAACCGGATGAGAATCTATTCATTTCAAGCAGTGAGAGACTCTATTTCTTTCTATATGAGGGGCAATATTTGCAGTCTTTGTACAGCACTTAAAATCAATGTATGGTCTTGCACCACCTTTGACCTTCTCAGCATGTGGCCCCTCACTCGATGATTTATTTGGCTGCCGAGGCCTGCGTACGGTCTCCGGTCGGTGTCTCGGCCTTTGTGAGAGAGACAGGAGCGAGCGTGCAAATCAGATACAAATCTGGCATTTTTACTAACACAGAAATGCACCTCACAATTCTTCATTTTAACGGCGTGCCCCCCGCCCGGCTCCTGCAACCTCCAGACGTCTATTTCACAGCTGCGTAATTCATTCCACAAAGAGCGAGGATTGTAAAAATGAAAATGCCTTTATAGAGTATTGTGGGTGGAGAGGGCACGGCTGTGATGCACTTTTGAGCTGTTTCTACCGGCACAGTGAAGGTGAGGGATTTGGAAAGTAGTTAAAGTTGGCTTTACAGACTGAGAGCAGTGAGTAAACTATTACCCATCGACTCGGGTCGCTCTGAGATTCTGCCGTCGCCGGGTTTGAGTATCATCTGTCACCTCGGCTCTCCAGCGCCAGCTCGTCATCCTTTTCCTGAAAATACTCCTCGTCGGTCTCGCTCCGCTGAGGCCGAGTCGTTTAGCTCGGAGAGGAGGAACATGCCTCCGAGGAGGCAGGTGCTAACTAAAGGAAAGTAAGTGCATTAGATATTTCATTAGCTGAAGAGAGAGGAGGCTGCTGGAAGCTGTTTGGAAATCGGCTGCCTCTAATTTGTTTTGTTTCCTATTTTAAAGGATGTTTTCTTGTTGTTTTTTCAGAGCACTTACACGGCCTTTAAAATAATGACAATTTTTTTTTTTCATTTGCCTGCAGTTACCTAAAGTGTTTGAACTCTGAAACGCAATCTAAATGATCAGAGATCCTTAAAGCTGCCAGGAAAGCAGTGGTTGACAGGAGACTTTCTTTGCTTTTATCTTCCAGTTCAGTGTCGTGGTAAAGTTTAAGGAGTTAAAGGATCTTTTTTGTCTTTATTTTTCATCAATCTGGGTCTTACTTTTGGAGATGGTGATCTCACCAATTGCTTTGATCTGGAAAACGCAGCAACTCAAAAGAAAGTAGAGATTTTAAAGGTTAACATGACACAGAAGCATCTGAGAGGTCATCCTGGTGGACGGTTTGGAGAAGACGGGCACTTCCAAAAAAGATGTGGGGGGTGAATCTGTTGATCAAACTCTTAGAAGCAGCAGAAACATCTGTTCCATGTAGAAAAAAGCTTCCAGTGGCGTTCTTTGCTCCTCTACCAATGAAGATATACTCCCCCCCCACACACACACACACACACTTGAAGCTTGATAAGATGGATCTCCGTGCGATATTCAATACCACGATTCTCCCATGATCTTGTGAGATATGAGACTCCAGCTGCTGTGGAAGGTAATGTGTCTTGTATATGTTGATGTTTTCTTTTCATCCCAACAGAAATCAATAAATGAAATGCTCCAGTATGCCGTGGCGGGACGTTAAGAAGCTTTACATTGATAATGATGGTTTTGTTGAAGTGGCCTCGGAGGGGATGCTCTTCCAGTGTTGCCAACTTGGCAACTTTCTCTCTAGATTTAGCAACTTTCGTAGCTAGTGCTGCTAGCTACTTTCATTGGAAAGTTGGCAACAATGGACTGTGTTGTTTCTTGGTTGGATGATCTGTTTTTAATGTTGCGTACTCTTGCTCCAACCTTACCCTCCCGATCTTTAAACAAAATCCAAGGTGAGCCAGACTTATCTGGAATAGAAAACATCCCCATGGAATGAGGGAATTATAATCTTTGTTTTTCAACTTCCAAACTAAGTGGTTTCAATATTCCTTCTAAACTGTTGGCTTGCTTCCAACCTGCCAGACTGCTTGGGTTTCCTTCCCGTTCAAATTCATTATAGCTTCCGGAAGTTATGGAGATGTTCCATATGGAGGAGTGACTTTTGTGAGTGCAGAGTTATCATGACAAAAATAACTAATATCAAACTGGAGTTTTCATTTGATGCAGAAAAACTGACTGAATTTGCTTGATTTATTGTCTGATCTGGTGGTAATCTAATCCATTTGACAGTTGACAGTTCCTAATTAAAACAAAAAGGGCTTCATAACAAGACAAAGTCTTATTGCACAACTCAGTCATTTAGTAAACTGTTTGTCTTTTTCATGGAGTTCTTTTATCCCGGCTTAAGTCTAGTATGTAGAGCTTTAGATGGCTAAAAATAATCCCGATCAGAGGGAGTCCAAGTGAGTGGATTACTAATAGAAGTTTAGTTTTCAAAGATGATCAAAATGAGTCAAAAGTATCAGCGGTTCCTCTAAGGATTTTACTGACTGATCAAACTAAGAAAAGAGATAATGTTGAAATATTAGTTTCTTTCATGTTACGATGTCTTTGTACGAAGTGTTCATCGTCTCTTGTGAATTTGTCCATTCCTCCCCAGGATTTGAACATGTCTCCCTCTTGCATCAAGGAGAAAGCAGATTGAGAGGGAGACTTTTATCATTTGTATGCAAAGACAACACCTGCAGCTCTCTTGCAATATGAAAGCCATCCAGTGCAATTTGGCTGTGATTGGGAGAAATGTGAGCAGCGTGCTTCCATACGTGATGGGTGGCATTTTACTTTGACGGAGGGAGAGGGACACAGAGATGCCGGTATGGGTGGGGGGGTTAAAAATGAGCATTTGTGTTTTTTTTCAAGGTGGCGTGCATCGAGCATGGGCTGCCGCGTGCATTCGTGCATATCAATGTCTGCTCTGTGGATACGCTGCGAGCGCTCCCACTGTGTTTGTGTTCTTGCTTCAGCAGGCGGACATGCTGATTTGGAAGGGCAACGAAGGAATTATTGATACAGGAGCTACATGTGGTCATGTGAAATGCAAACTCAATACCGCGAGCCTGCCAGACAGAAATGGTTATCTTCAATCTCTCAAGGGTCGGACCCTCCTGCACACACCGGATGTTAGTCAGTTGTGGTCTTTCACAGCTTCAGTCGGTCCAAAGGTTTACTTAGCCGACCGCAAGTCAGTGTGAGGTTTGCAAAGTTCTGCATCGCCGTATGTTTTTGATTTAGCACGGTATTTAATAATCATGTAAGTGATTACAGCTGCCGGTGATTTGATTGCTCTGCTGCTAATTAAAACGTAGAGCTGGTCTTTGAGAACATGTCTTGCCTGCACTGTCTCTGGGAAGCAACAGCTTGTAAACTGAAGAAGTTCTCTACCACAGGACTTCTGGTCATTTACAAATGTTTTTTTCAGAACTGATCTATATGCACAGAAATACTTAAAGTATTCCATAGCTTCAAATCCGCCACCTCAAAAAGCAGAACCACCAAAAAAAGATAAAAGGCAGGACTGGGTGTCCTTAAAGTGATCGTCGGAGTAAAATGCACCCTAGGTAATTTCCACCATGACATCCAGCCAAACACACCCTCAGAAGCATTTTTAGTGATGGTCAACATTGGTAAAGATAGGGCTATGGTACATTGGCACGATGGTACATCTTGTATATCTCGTAAATTACCCCACTAATAATGCATGGAATGTTACCAAACTTCTGCAGTAGTACACATAGGGTCTGTACTCACAAAACGAGGCATTTGAAAGTTTATAAGTACACCAGGAGTTTTATTTAAAAGAACACTTGCCTGATAGCTTCTATCCTCTATTGCTAGCGCTACTGCTGCGCTGACGCCACTTCCGTGTTTACCAAGCTGTTCAGCTGATAGCCCTATCTTGACCAATGTTGAACATCGCTAAAAATGCTTCTAAGGAGGTATTTGGCTGGATGTCATGGTGGAAATGACCTAGGGTGCATTTTACTCCGAACCATCACTTTAAGGTAATAACAATAGCGGTACCCTCAAGGTGATACTGATACCAGTAGAGTACCTTCTTCACACCCATCACGTAAATGGGAGCATGCATTTGCAGAAACCACTGCATTGGTTGTATAGTTCATAGCTGCTGTGGTCGGGGGCCAATTGCACACCACATTACATCAAAGAACGCTTGCGGTGATTGGCTGCAAAAAAACAAATTCCTTTTGTACAGAAAGGATCCGGTATCTGGGTTTGACTGGAAAGGTTTGACTACTGTGTTGTTTGGGTTGGACACCCAGCCTCGGGCAGAGGTGGGAGGATGTGTGTGAAGCAAGTTGGTTGAAGTGGTGATGGAAGCCCAGACCTTTTACTTTTACTTTACTCAGTCTAACCAGTGAACCACAAAGTGATTGTTTTGTACAGTAGACCACCACTAAAGGAGCTGGTGTTGGGATTCCAGTTGGATCGCCTCCTCACTTTGTTAATTAAGGTGGCCAAATGAAATGGATGTGATGGATAGATCATACAGTAGTTACTCTGTATGCTTTGTTCGACACACCTCCAAGCATTGTCTCTGCTCGGCTTCTTTTCTTGCTTTAATTAATCGTGAAACAGTATTTAGAACTCAAAGCCTTCAGGGTTATATTCAGTCACTGTTGAATATTCTGCACTCTCTCAGCCAACCTCCTCGACAGCGCTCGTATGTTTGCTCATACATCCATGTATCCGAAGAATTCGGGCACATGAAGACAGGAACGGCAGTAATTTCTGGTCTGGGAAAGGAAATCGACCTTTTCAATATTTTTTTCCCAACCGGCTGATTGAGGGACGTGATCTTTTCTCATCCCATTTCCACTGACAGCCATATTTAACTGCCACCTCTTGAGCCCTAACCACCGTGGAATCATTCATATAGCGGCGGCACACAGCATATAAATGGAAATGCACCTGTCTGACGGCACGCGGAAGACTTTCTCGAGCAGCAGACGCGGCTCGAGTGGCATCGGGGGGGTGGAGGGAGGCGGAAGAAGCAGCGCTGTCTCTGCAGGGAATTCTGTCGAGTTCAATATATAATGAAAAGCTTCGTCGGGCCACTGAGTGCTTGACCTTGCCTCGGCTGCCTTAGCGACAGTCATGCTAACCGTACATACGTCACCTCCACCCCAATGAGCTTTTTATATCCCCCTCCCGCCGCCGATGCGAGAGTCGGGGAGGGAGAACAAGAGCAGGAGAGAGAGAGAGAGAGAGAGAGAGAGAGATGAAAGTGAGACGATGCATTCATTCAGACATTAACAATGATGATGAGAGCAGAGAGGTGGAACGGCGAGGTACAAAGCTTGGAGCATTTTTCTGGAGCTGCAACGCTTCTGTCAACGTACTGTATGCAGCATGAGCTGTGTGTGTGCACACTGTAGTCAAGTCACACACACACACACACACACACACACACAGTAGGGCGGGAGATTTTGAGAGATGAGAGGAGTGACAGTGGGAGAGAGACAAGAGGGCAGAGAGCCGGAGGAGGGGGAGGAGAGCGAGGGGGAGATAGAGGGACTGCATTTGCCTGTGATGCTAAAAATAAAACCTGCAGCCACTTTTTGAGTGTGCACTAGAGCAGACATTTATCTAGAGCATGATTATATATATATATATATATATATATATATATATATATATGCACGCAGCAGATACGGCATCATTATCGCTCCACGAAATAAAGACAGGCTCAAACAGGACGAGGCCTCCTTAAATGATTCCGTCTCACTGTGTAAAACTTTGCTGTTCAGGGACTGAGGAGTAAAAACACTTTTGCAGGGTCTCCTGTGTGTGCGGTCCCACGACCAGACAGCGCTGTGAAACGGGACCTTATGGGACTGGAAGATATTAAGACACACACTTCTCCCAAAACACACACACACACACACACACACACACACTGCTCTCAGTCTCCATAGCAACCTCTGGCAGAACTGATGAGCAAAGTCCTCTTGACTCCATGCGAGGGGAGAAAAAAGGGGACTGTGGTGTGCGGAGTGTGTTGTGTTTGTGTGTGTGTGTGTTGGGTGGTACAGTGTGTGACTTTGAGAGAGAGAACAGGCCGGTCCACTATTTTCTAAGAGGGGGATTAACACCTCAGCAGGCCTGCGTCACACACTCACGGACGGACACACACTCCCAGGTGGGACGCCCTCCTGCACCGACAAACACACACATTCCCTCCCATCCCTCCCCAGACCTCCGTTCGTCCCTGGCCTTGACACTCTCACCTGACATGTCTGTACTTTCTTCCTCTATTACCTCCTCAACTAGTTCCCCAACCTCTCATCGCCTTCTCCTGTGTGCTGATTCACACCTTTCATTCTGTGTGCTGCAACACCGCTGTCAGTGTTGGCCTCATTTCTACTACCAAAGTATTCACCATTAATGGGAAATACAAATATACACTGTAAGAAAAAACTTGTAACAAGTCACCCTACATCAAATTCTAAGGGGAAAGACACGCAACATGAAAGGTAACGGGAGGATGTGATAACAGGCGTCAACAAACAGCCAGCTGGATATAAAATAAAACATTCCAGAATTCAACTTTCACAAATTAGTTACAGTCAATAAAAGCCACAGGGTGTTGTATCTCAATGTGTCAGGACAGAAGCAGCTCATAGGGCACAAACAAGCCTCCTAGTCAGAGTATAAACTCTAACGTAAGGCTGTGATATATTTGGAATAGACGTCCAGTGTATTAAAGTTGACATAAAGGAACAAAATGAGTAGGTAGTTTGTTCCTCCTTGTTTATCTGTCGTCCACATCCTCTCCATTCAGCTCTCTCTCTCTCTCTCTCTCTCCCACGTTTGTTGCTCATCTTCTCTTCCATTTAATCTTCATCCACCTCCCTCCACACCACTTCCTGTGGACACTCGGTAAATTATGAGGCAGATTATGCTGATGTATGTTTCACATGTCAAACAATCAGCTTCGTAAGTGAGGAAGCATGGGCCGGTAATAGCCAGGGATGGATCATCATTATGGAGGGATGACAGCCGTTTGAATGTTCGCGGCGCTACAGGGGAAAATGTTTGGGGAGCCAGAAGAGCATCTCATGAAGACGGGCTGTTAGTAAGTGTACATAGGAAGCAGTCAGACACATACTTTCTTAACAACATATGGCACCATTGCTATGTAATTAATGTTCTACTGCACTGCAATTAGATTCCTTCCATTCTTAATAATCCTGAGAGCAGATTGGTTGTGTGTTAGGAAGGAGGAGGAGCGGCAGGCTTCATTACATCCTAGTCTGACTAAGCTGCTGCCGGTGTGTTTCCTAAACCGTCTAGAGCTGGTCAGAGTGCTGGCGGGGGGGCTGGAGCCGATCCCAGCTGTCATTGGGCGAAGGCAGGGTACACCTGGACAGGACGCCAGTCTATCACAGGGCCGACATGTAGAGACAAACAACCATTCACTCTCACACCTGTCACACCTACGGGCAATTTAGAGTCACCAATGAACCTATCCCCATCCTGCATGTCTTTGGACTGTGGGAGGAAGCCGGAGAACCCGGAGAGAACCCACGCTTACACGGGGAGAACATGCAAACTCCACACAGAAGGAACCCGGGGAGTGCTACCCACTACACCACCGTGCAGCCCCTATAAGAAAATGAGTATAGTAATGGCAAAGTGTCTGCATTAGATTAAATTAAAAGCTACCAACCAATTATATTAGCCCTAAAGGCAGCTCCCACGGTGAAGACGGCATATAAATTAAGTAGTCTTGGCCGATAAGTTAATATGAATTTATTTATTTTGTTCAGGTCATTATAAAACTACACAATGTACTGCCAGTTGGCGGGTTAGTTGGCAGACAAATGCATTGAACTAAGAAAGTAACTGAACGATGGTGTGTTCCAATACCTATACAATTAGAATGCCAGAGAGGTATTTAGTTTCTCCCAATGCAGAGCATGTCATATATATTCTGGGCAGTAGATTATTCTATGATGAGGAGTCCTATGTTGTTCTGGTTGTGATGTTCTTGTCACATGGTGGTCATATGTTGTGGCAACTATATCATAAGAGTGTGTCATGTCATATCAACATTTGAGACACATTTCTCTAAAGGGACAATAAATGATTTTGTATTGAAAATGGAGTAAACTGTAAAATTACCAGGCTTCCATCTGCCCGTCAGCATGCTTTTCTGGTTATTCTAAGAGCAAGAGGGTTAAAGTTCAAAGTGTAACATTATGATAGTTGTATGCATACTTAATGTGACATTAAATATCAGCGATGCACGATACTGAGGCTTTGGGTCTCAGCCATTTTCATGTTAAATTATAAACTGTATGCCTCACTGTGTGGAAGTAACTGGAGTCATTATTGTATGTGAAAGTCAACATCAGCCTTGACTTAAACATGACTTTCCTAACTTTCTAAAACAACATTTATACATAGGCATAAAGGTTCTAAATTGCTATTTATTAAAATGTTGGTATCCGCTACCAGATTTGCCGATTGTTACCAACACCAGATCAGCTATTTGAGTCAGTATCAGGCAGATGTGGGTATTGGTGCAGTTGAACTTTGTAAAGTATGCAATTTGGAATGCATATTTACTAAAACTCTCAATGATGCATAACAAATTAGCAGAGGGAGTTTGGCATCTCCAGGATTCAGCAGCCAGGGTCCAGAACAACAATGTAGTCGAGGCAAGTATTTGGGCTTGTCAGTCAAAGCAATCTTTTGGCTATCAGCGGGATTCCTGCCCACCAAGGTATAACCCGGGTCCAGGGCAGCTCTAGATTCAGCACCCTGGACAGCAGCTGTTACATTACTCATCATTTAATGGCTGTAACTGCTTCTGAAAAGTGCCTTAAACAGGTATTCTCTCTACTGGCCATCAGGAGGCGACTCCTCTGACTACATAAGTCAGACTGCATGGACGTCTCTGAGAAAATGACCCTACTTCTCCTTGATTTATTATCCCAGTAAACATTTTAATCATGAGTTCATGGTCTTAATTGTTATTTCAAGTCTTCATTTAGTAAATTATGGTCCATTTAGAATCAGACAGACAATAAAGCATGGGGTCATTTAGGGCGGGGCTACCTTGTGATATATAGGTCCTGCGGCCTAGCTACCGTCGCTACCAATGCAATCAGCTACACAGATTATTTTAGCACTTATCTTTAAAGTTGACCTTGAAGCTAACTTTGTTAACAGCTTCACACCAGAAGCCAGATGAATCCTCTCCGTGCCAGTTGTCAACTCCCGTTGGTTCCTAGAAACATTGAATCATCCCGGAGCTCCGCTTGTTGGACGCTTGGTCCTTTTTCCCTTGGAGGAGGCTCTGTGCTGGGTCACAGCGGGGCACCATGACCCATCTACCCATCCTCACATGCACCTCCACCATCTCTCCACCCTGCCATCACCACTGCATTAACCCATCCAACCTGGCTAACACAGCACCTGGGGCCAGGTGAGAGACGGAGAGAGAGAGAGAGAGTGAGAGACTCTGAAAACCACACATACACAGGCAATATGGATGGAAATAACAGTCATTTGCATTACAGGGAGGGTGAGGTCAAGGACAGGACTGCCTGGTGTCGACAACATGGTTGGCCAGGGCGCCTGTGATTGACAGGAGCGAAAGCATCATAATGTCAGAGGCGATAGGGCACACGCACAGAGATGCATGTACACACACACACACACACACACACACACACATAATAAAATGAGACAGCACCGGGCCGAGCGAGAGTCAGTTGGACAAAAGGAAAAAGCGATGACAGTAGTGAACCAAATAGAGTTCACTCATCCGTGCAGTTCACTCTTCTCCACACACACACACACATACACATACACACACACACACACGCTTAAAACGCACACATGCCAAACACAAGCTGGCCGTAGTAACTCACTGGCCAAGGAACAGATGCTGTGAGCAGCGTGAAAGCCAGTCTACACCTGCTCTCCTCTTCGGCCCAGAGAGCCACAGTTCCTGCCTCCCCTCCTTCCCCAGCCAGGCCACCTCTCAGCTGGCAACTTCCCGAGCCACGCCCCTCCCCCCATGTCTCTCCTCACACACTCAGAAATATAAACGTATGCAAATAAGTTTCTGCTAATTGACTGAAAGACAAACTGTGAAGAGTTTGATATCCCATGTTCATTTTGGTAAATCAACACACACTTTTATTTTCAACCTGTTACAACACCTGGGTTATTCATTTCTCTAAGACGCCTAACGTGTGTATGAAGTGCATTTGCCTTCAATCCCCAATGCAGCATATTAAAGAATGCATACGTGTAAGTTTATGTGGTGCAATAGGATATGAATCTTTACAAAGTGGCAGTAGTGTATGTCCGTGTTATCCTCTCCTCTGATCACGGATGCAGCCGTGTAGCCATCTCATTAGGACGCTGCTGGAGCTAATTATCTAATTAACCAGCCTGGGAGACGACCCCTCTGCCACTCAGCAGGCCTGAACGAGGCGGGAAGTTGTGCTCGACTGTGCATTTCCTTCCACTCGCCGAATTTGCTTTGTGCAGCCCTGACGTGCAGAAACAAAGGCGGGTTGATGATGAAAGTTTATTCCTACAAACAGTGCTGTGTCAAGGACGGATGCATGTAGGCGCACGCACAAAGCCGCTGAATGTAGTTCAGGTTTTCATATAGGATGCCCTGCAATCTGTTGATTGAACAGATGGTACATCTAAAATGGTGCCACAACAAGTTTGAGCTCCCGTAGCAGAAAACCATTCCCTGAACACTTCTGGAACATTTCAAAGCGCACCAAACGAATGCCTGCTTGAAATTGTTGCACAAAGCAATTACCATGATCTGTGGAACATGAAAGAAAAACATATTATTACAAGCTTTAAATTGAAGGAAGTTATGTAATATGCTTGAATTATACCCTGAACATGCCCACAATGATGCATTGGCAGACCCCCATGCATGCCTCCAAGGAAACTTCTAGGCCTCTCTTGTGCTGCTAGCCTTGTGTCAGTGTTTGTCCAAACAACGTAACCAATGACTGCTGAATTAATAATGAACACAGAAGCCACATTATCATTGGTGTGTGTGTGTGTTTATGCACAAAGCTTGACGAAGCAGCAGAGAAAACAACAAGCGACCGACCCTTCGCTAAACCCTCCTCCTGAACACTGATTGTCTCGTGGTAGAAGCCTTAGCTTGGCACGGCAACCAGTCAAGCCGAGGATCCCTCCACATGCCAAAACAGTACGAATGGTGGTCCAATAACAACATTACTGGTAAATGGACCTGCATTTAGAGTGGTTTTCTAGTCCATTTGACCACTCAAGCCTCTTTACCCTACATGTCTACGTCCACCCATTCATTCACATTTATACACCGATGGCAAAGGAGCCACCTTGGAGGAGCTGGGAATCGAACCTCCAATCTTCCAATTAGAGTACAACTCGTTGTACCTCCACAGCCGTGCCCATTTTTGAGAAAGATCTCCAGAAAACAAAAATACAGTTAGGAAAAGTGTGTTTAATCATCCAGTATTGATCATGACCCTTGATTATTTTTTAAATTTTGATCAGAGCGGAGTCGCCCCCTGATGGCCAGTAGAGAGAATGTAACCGGAGGTTGCCACCTGGTTATTATGAGCTTATGTTACATAGCTAGCTCCCAGGAAAACAGTGTACCGTCTTGAAACAGCGGCTCTGAGGGCCATTAACTGATAAAGACGTGTGTCTGTGACTTAAACTCGACTAATACTTGGCTCTGATAGTTTTGAATTTGCTGTGTCCTATGAAGATGTGTTAATTATTCAAACCATATTTGGGTGAATATATACAGTATGTGTATATATATATATATATATATATATATATATATATATATATATATATATATATATATATATCCCTGCTTGTCTTGGGATTCCCAGCTGTCCACTGAGACACAGTGGAAAGTTGTCTGTAATGTATTCTAGCCTGCAGCGATGTGACCGTCCATATACATCGGTCTGAAGCATCAGTGCTCCTGCCCCCGAGGGTCTAACCCACAAGAACACTGTGACGATCCAGTGACTCCCACGCCACGCCACATGGGAACCGCACCACCTTTTCCTCTCTGTAGGAATTTCACTAATTAAAGGACTAGTTTGTCAAATATTAGGTCTCAGAGCAGCACCCAATCGTGGGAAGAGATTCATTCGCACTGTGGTGCTTTGTAATATCATGTGTGTTTTTGAACATCAAAAGAGCGCCATACTGGAACTGGATCAGGAACATGAGGGTTTTGATACATGATCTTAACCATGTCCCGTTTTTGATCTTTGCCTACAGAGGCTCTCTTGGGCTCTTTTTACAAAAGCCTCTTCTATCGTATTACCATGCAGCAGAATCGCTCTCATTTGTGGTTGGGGTTGAGAGCATAATTATGTTTGTAGAATACATATTGGCCCCAACAATCTCCTAATCATTATTCTTGCTCACAAAGCATGTCTTCATGTCTGCTCAAAGCTCTTACCTACTTCACTCCATCTGACCTCCCTCACCACCTCTCACGTTTCCCCGGTCGCTTCTGCTTTTTAATTAGAGGGAAACAAATGTGCTCATTAATTGACTGACTATAATGCTCAAGAATACAGGAAAGGCAAAAACAATCCATTCAGTATTCCTGATGAGGGAAATGAGATAAATAAAATATATACTATAAATATTATATTATTTCTTCGCATGCAAGGAGATGTTAAAGGGGAGATGCTCGGGCATCAACAGTGTTTGAGACGATTTGTTGTATTCTTCTAGAAAATAGAATAGGATCAAACAGCGGGTGTTGCCTTACACATGTAAACAGAAGATGTCTGGGTGACTTTGCGAAAATTAGCTGGCTCCGAGTATGCTTTGAGCAGATGTGAGCGGTGGAAAAAGCAAATTCAAATTGGCACCAGATCTGACAAGTTGGCAGTGTTCTCCCCTCCCGTCCTCAATATGAGTGTGGTAAATTGAGTGCGGCCCGATATGGGAATAAGATGAGGGAATTTGTTTATTTATTTCTCCCCCCCCCTCCTTTTTGGCTCACTTGCAGGTTTGTAGATGTCAGCAGATCCTCAGAATACTGCTACCTTTGGAGTTGAAGGCATTTATTTTTGGCAGCTAATTGGAGACGAGGCAATTTACTGCCTGCCTTCATTTCAGAATAACCGAACTGCAAAAGAGAAGGCTGGACCAGTAAACACACACACACACACACACACACACATTTAAAACTAACATGACATAAACCATTTATGTATCATCATGTGCAGCACATTTTGCCTGCTTATACTCGCCGCATACTACACACTGTTCAATTATGCATTAGATATAACATGGATAATGCATGACATGAATGTAGATGATATGAAATACTCCAAGGAGCCGCTGCACCTCCAACATTCGTCATATACTGTGTGGGCCTAGTGTGTGTGTGTGTGTGTGTGTTTCACTTTCATGCTCTCAGAACTCTGCTCTGTGAATTTCCCAGCAGTGGGTTCAGGATCGCTCCATCAGCTCTTTGCTCTACATCCTCCCAGTGATGAGATGGACCCAGCTGAGAGGGGTGCCGGCTAAGAGTACGATTATATACCACTCTCTATTCACACACGTGCACACAATATACCCTCGTGACAGATCTTCTGGTAGGATTGGTATTCATGGGAGGAAGAGGAGGAAAGGCTCTGTCTTCCCGTATGTTGTGAGGAAAAGTGCAAAGAGTTCCACCAGGAATTCCTTCAATTCCAGCTTCAGTGAGCCCAACCCCGATGTTTAATCCTGCAGTCAGCCTCCCGTTCTCCATCATCCTCTTTTTATTTTTTTATTCCTCCATCTCCCTTTTCCCCTCTCATCGTTCTCTTCAATGTTGAATAAATAAAACAAATGATCCAGATGAGTGTTATTTCGGTGGAGAGAGAAAATGAAATTACTACTTCAGTCATTAGTTATAGTTAAAAAAGAAATAATAAGTTGTTATTGCTAGTTTTTTATCCGCCCCCATGAATATCAGATTAAAGTTGAAATATTCAGCAGGCATATCCCACAATCGTCCTCTAATTTCCTTTCCCTTGTAATAATGAGTCCTCGTTCCCTGGGTTGATGAAGCACTTGGCCGTTTCACTGCCACAAAAAAAAGAGTTAGAAAAGTTCAGTTATTCCACGTTGACTTGACTTGGTTACAAAATAGATTGTGTTGAGTGAAAGGATGGCAGCAACATTGCTACTAGTCATTTAATTGCGTATTTAAAAACATATCTTTCTATGATGAATAAGCCGATGTGGGAACTCATCAAGCAGCTGCTTTTACAGCTGCTTTTTCAAGATAAAACAGGGTACTGTCAGCAAATGTGGCTGTTTAATGTCACTGTATTATGCCAACTAGTGGAGCTCTTAGTGATGATTAGCAGCAATTAGCAATGTTACAGAGCTCAACTGATCCACTGGCATGGCTAATATCATCTGCTGATTTTAGGCAATCCGTTATACTCACAGTATGTCATTTTCTGCTACTAGGGGTATTTTAATCAAATCAATAACAAAAGCTGTCGTTTGGTTACGCCGTAAAGTAGCGTGGGATCATGGGAGTTGTTCTCTCTACCATCATTGCAGCTTCTCCCAGTCAGGATTCTTCATTTAGGATGTTTTACCTCCTCCTCCTCCCAAACATACAACATTTTTAAAACCAGTAAAAGCACTGAATAAAGCACTTTCATAAAAAAAAAAAATCTGAATAAATATCTTCATCTGGTTAAAATATGAAGTTAAAAGCAAGCAAAAGAAGCGTTTGTGTACCTTGATTAAAATTAGGGACTGTTTGAAAATGGTTGGGAACAGAATGGTATAATGGAAGTGGAGAACACTCAAATGAGCATTAAATGAAAGTGTTTTGGAGTATAGATCTAAAGTATAAATAAGGGAGGGGTGCGGATGGATGAGAGGGCTGACACAAGGTTACAGGGGAGGAAGAGGAGCTGATGGGGGCATGAGATGGAAGAGGCAGAGGATGGTGAAGAGGGCAGGAGAGTGAGGGGGGATGAGGAAGGGTAGAGAGTTGAGTGGAGCTGCCTCAGAACAAAACACTATAATACTCTCAAAGCTTCCTGTCAACACTTCGTTGGTTCATTGTCCCAAAAGGTATATGTCACGATACATATATGTCTACTATCTAAAAATTCCAACAACGACTGACTGCATTTACACTTCCCTATGTGCACCAACACCAAAGCAGAGTAAACAAGTGTTACATTTGCTGCAAATGCCTCCGAAGTGTGAATCTGGCAACAGTCGGACCTGACAAACCGCCTCCTACTCTCTCCGAAGTCTCTTTTCTTCCGTCCGCTGCATCTCTCCATCTCCCTCCCCGCCACGAACTTGGTCCATCAGCTGAGACAAGCCCACCCGACTTCTTCATCCATCCCTCCATCTCTGTGATATCCAACTCCAGGAAGGTCAGAGAAGCTGAATGCTTGATTGACGCCTCCTACTTTGCGACTACCATCCCGACCTATCCTTCTACTCCATCTTCATCTCCTCTTCCCTCCCTCCATCCCCCCCGTCCTCAGCTCTGCGGGTCAGGCCAGTTCAGAGCGTCAGGATGAGCAGTCAACTCCCGTTATGACAGCCTGTCCAAGCGAATACACCTTCCTCTCCTCCTCCTCTTCTTCCTCTCTGTCTCTCTAAGAGGCAGCTCCTCTCAACTCTCAGTCCTTCCTGTGATCGCCCTCCTGCCCTCCATACCGTCCTCTTCCTCTTCTATCTCATGCCCTCGTCCAGCCATTGTCATCCTCTCTTCCTCCCCCATAACCTCGCGTTGGCCCTCCCATCCATCACCGTCTCTCCCTGTCCTTTCTCGTTGCCATGCATATGTCTCAAACCCTAATAGCTGTCTCTCTGTCTCCGTCTCTATGAGTTCATCTGTCTCCTTCTCTTGCGCTATGCACACCACCACCATCACCCATCCTCCGTCACTACCTTCATCTTATTTCCCTCCGTTTCTCTCCTGTTTTTGTACTTTTTCCTAATGAAAAGATCCGTTCATTCTGAACCTGAGCATCGTTCATCTTCATTTTCTTGTGTTACAAGCAGTCCGTCTGTTCATTAATCTTTAGCACTCCCCCTGTCCATCTCCCTCTACTCTATCATCTATCTGCCTTTATATGTAGCTCCTCCAAACTTCAAACCAGCCTTTCTCAGATGAAACTATTCCCATCTGAAATACATTCTGCCAATCCTGTACGTGTTTATTTGCAGGTGCAGAGCACTAATGCTTAGACTTCAGCAATCAATAATAAGACACGATAAAACCTCATAAAAAAAAATCAGCTTCACTCTGCATCAGCTCCCATATAATTACATCCAATAAGGAGAATGTTTTTACGAGGAATGGGATCACTGTTGAGCTTAATTCAATACACTTTACAACATAACCTTACTACATATTCCCCACGGAGATGTTTCTCACTGAGCTTTTAATGCAGACAGAAAAAAAAAAAAACACTGGTTGCATTTTTCCTCAACGTTAATTCACAATACAACATTTTCCTCAAATGATTTGTTCACTGTTCCTCAACATAGAAACCAAGATGACTCTTGGGAAATAACACAATACTATAGATTGTATTATGACCATCAGTTTTAAAGATTCATTATTATGGTAATTACACTTTCACTTCCTCAGATTGAAAGGATCGATGCCAGTTTCATTCCTTGTCCTTGCACTCAGTTTTTTGTGCAGATTAAAGACGCTTATTATGTTGTGTGAGCAGTGGTTCTTAAACTCTTTTCAGTAATTTACCCCCTTTGAAAGATATTTGAATTCTTCAATCTTGCGTACCCTTTGCAGTACTTCAAAGCACTAGTAGGGATACCAGTACCCTCATTTGAAAAAACCCTGAAATTATGACCTTTGGAGGTGCAAGTGGACCAGAACGCAACCTACATTTCTAAAACGTGAAGCCAATGCTTAATGTGCCTTAAACATGCATTCTCCCTTCTAGTCATCAGGGGGCGACTCCTCTGGTTGCAAAAAGAAGTCCGATTGTATAGAAGTCTATGAGAAAATGGTCCTACTTCTCTCTTGATTTATCATCTCATTAAACATTGTAAACATGAGTTTATGGTCTCAATCTCTAGTTTCAAGTCTTCTTCAATCCAGCATGATGTTTATTTAGTACATTATGGTCTATTTAGAGTCCAACAGACCAGAAAGCAGGGGATGCTTTAGGGGGCGGGGCTACCTTGTGAGTGACAGGTCGCTACCAAGGTGTTTCGACCACGCTACAAATGCAGTTAGCTACTAAGATGACTTCAACACTTAGCTGTAAAGTATTTTTTCTTGAATTATGAAGCTAACTTTGTTAACAGCTTCACACCAGATGTTATAGACAGATATGAGAGTGTTATAGATCTTTTCATTCAACAACGGATTTCATTCATTCTAATTTGTTCATGTTTTTTTTCTCCACCATATTGATACAGTAGATGTCTTTAAATACTAGAATGCCCATTAGCCACTTAAATACACAAATCAGACTAAAATCAACAAATTCTTTCAAAGATTGTCCCAGCGTGATTTGGGTTTTCAGGTTAAAGTGTTTTACTTTCTGTTAGATGTGCACGAATGAGAGAGAATGTGAGACTGTGATTGCATGCGATTGGATCTGAAATTCAGTCTTGGTTAACATTTAGTTTTCATCATTAAAAAAAAAAATCCTGGACTTCCCCATAAAACAAATAGCCTCATTTCTGTTTGCATCAAGTCTTATCTACCCTAAAGTGATACAAATGCAGCGGTTTCACTGTTTGGTGTCTGACCACAACCTCTAAACCTGTTGCCAGACAGGGAAAGAGAGTTTCCCTAGAGAAATAAATAACACATCGCATTATGATTGTTGTCATACTAATTGGTGTCATGAATATTCGTTATTGAGACCAATGCTACTGCTATCCTTACAACCACATCAGTTTGCACACCAGCTTTAACAGATGTCACTTTCCCCTGGTTTAAATGAAAGGTTTACATTGTGTAAGCCTTGTGTTAGCATTATCAGTGTCCCTCCTCCTCATTACTTTTAATTAGCAGTTAGCATCATGCTGCACACTGCTAGGTTTTATCTCTTCATTGGTTTGCATTGGTGGTTTGCGAGGACAGTGCTCAGGTTTCTCTAGTCGTCTCCCATTAGCAGCTGTTTAGCCCCAGCTTTCCCTTCCCATTACTGTGACTGACAGTGCAGCCGGGTGCAGGAGGACCAGTGCACTTTACTCCGCTTATGCATCCAACACACATAACACACACAAGGCAGATGATACACACACATACACACACCAGCCACTACTGTCATGATATAACATAAATCATCATATCGGCACATTATATTTGTTATATTCAAGTATGTAACACGGCACTACAACCCACACTAGATTCCTTCTCCCATCATGCATTGACTTTCTTATCACTGTAGAGACTCAAAACAGCACATTTGCTCAAATGTGTTCATTCGTCCCCCACATGTGAAGGTAAATGCAAATGTCAGGCTTTGTTGTACTGGTGACACAAGGCCTATTCAGTCAAAGACACATGGCATCAGTTGCCCAGTAAGTCTCATGGTATGCTTGACGGCTACCACAAACACACTGACGTGCATACAGGATCACTGGCCACCAGCAGTGCTTGGGTGTGAGTCTTATCTTTCATCCAGTGTTTCTGGGTCACGTCTCTGGTCTCCGTATCCTGATGCAGTGGCTGCCAGATCGAGGGCCCTTGTGACTACACACTACAGTGTAGTGCAGTATGTGACAAACTACACTACATTGCTATCATGTGCTGGATTTTCATTTTTACTGCAGTTAAAATAAAAGCAAACAAATCTTAACCCTTAACCTTGAAATTATTTAACCTGTGAGAAATGTGTTTAATAGTCTGAGAAAGCAAATCCAATACTGTATTGATTCTACTGGCCCACAACTTCTTGGGAATTTTTTGTTATATTCATCAGGATGTTTCTCCTTGGATAAGGCGATACGTCCTCTCTGCTCAATATGATGATGAATAGAACCTTCTAATATTGATCAGTTAGACACTAGACCAATATGGAATCTGGTTTCATATTCCAGATAAGCCCATACTGGCAATGGTAGATTTTTTTCTTCCTCTCTTTAGATAACAAGGACCCAACTGTGGTGAGTCTATAAACTCCATTAAAGCTTTTCAAATATAACATTGTGCTGTGGGAAAACAAACTTAGTTAAATTAATTTCAGTTTCGTTTTAAGGCAAAAAAAGGAGACAAGGAGATCCCAAATGATTTCTTTCATCGCCCCAAACTGTTATCAAAGTAATAATTCCCTTGCACTAGAAGATAGAGTAAGCATATACTGTATACTGTATATATAGTGCCAAAAAGTAATGTTTATCCAAGCGAAATCTAGCTGTGTGAAGCAGGTTTCTTGTGATCCTTGAATTGTTCACTAATGATAAATGCCTTGACTGAGGATGTGGAGGAACAGCAGCACCACTAAGAAGCATGACTCAATGTTGCTTGATGGTCCTTCAGCATGCAAGACATAGGAGACCACACAGTAAAGCGATGAAGAAACCCAGCGTGGAGAGGAAAGAGAGCGATTGCAGATATCAGTGAGAGTGATTGGGAAAGAGGGTTGATGAGGGAACGGCAATGAGAATGGGAAAGCGAGACAGTATATGCAAAGTATCAGTGTTGATGAGAATTGAAAGGACGGATCAGGCAAGCGAAAGGGACACCAATCAACACCTCCTGATTGCCTCAGGTGTCCCAGGGGAAAGATCGATCTGCTGAGAGGAGGGAAGACGGGTAGAAGGATGGAAAGATAACCACTCCAGACACTCGTCAAAGAATACAAAGGAGTGTCATATCTTCTGCCGTCTCTCTGCAGGCCACTCGGGGGAATGAGACGAGATGGCGCAGGGCTTTGATGTTCTGCTGTTATTGACTTGACAGTATGAATGCTCAGACACTCCTTTCCCAAATGCATGTGCAAGCCAATCTGTCCAGCCATCAATCACTCAATCTTTGTGTATGTAAGTTATTGCCCAAAATCAAATACCATTCAAAGTTGTGACAAGGATGGAGCTTTACCTTCTGGGAATCAAGAGCACTGAGCTGCGACACGGCGTGTTCCCAATAAGTCATCCTAATAAAAAGACAGTATGTTGCTCATTGTATTTACCCTGGAGAAAAACTACATAGGTGTTTTCTGATCTGACTCCCCAGCATTAGCAGGGCGACATCTCATCAACAAATAATCATTTGAGAATTGTTGGTTCTGTTATGGCTTACTGCTCCGGTCTGGTTAGGTTTAGTACCCAAAAACGATACACTTAAACTCACGATATGATGCACCTCGATATGCCAGGGTCACAAAACGATACATCATGATACGATATCAAAAAACTAAATAACAAACTAACAAAACAAAATATTGCTGCCTAATTACAACTTATTTATTTTTGTTTCAGTTGCACAAAAGGAAACACACGGCCCAACAGTTCAAACACAAACAAGAACACTCCCTTAGTGCTCTAACCCTAGTTTAAGTTATCTCAGCCTCTCTTAAAGGCACTATATGTAAGAATGTGGCCAAAAACGATACTACACTCAAATTCAAAACACCACAGCGAGTCGTATCCGTCTCCCCCTCCCCTCCAGACTCAAGGTTGCCGGAGCTGTTGGCGTATCCAAACGCGCTGAAAGCGGCCGGACAGCAGAGTAACAACGTTACTCATTTCGATCATAGAAACAAACGTTAGCAACAGAGCTCGTAACAGGAGTGCTAATGCTGCTAGCGTCCAGCCGATGTCCGGCCGGCCGGATGCCGTCCAGCGGCTGGACAGCCGGATACCCGTAACAGGACAGTGGTAATACTGCTAGCGTTAGCTGTGCTGCTAACGTTTGTTTCTATGATGGAAATGAATGACGTTGTTACTCGACAGTTCAAAGTATTCGAAATGTCCATCCCCATCAAGCAATGATGCTAACTTAGTTAGCCAAGCTCAACTTACCTGTCTAGGAGAAGAGTAGCCAATTATGTTTAATGAGAAAATACTGCCAGACAAATGACCTGTATCCAGGCGGAGCGTCCTCAATTTCGACCTCATTCGACTCCATTGTTCGGCGGTTTTAGAGCAAGGTAGTTGGTGCTAATGTTTGTTAGCTTGCTGTACAGTGTTGTAACAATACTGTTGTTGCAGCATGCGCTGTGACCTGCACCGTTCCTCGGATGTAATTTCTTTTTCATTTTGTTTTCCGCTATTTAATCAGCAGATGATGCTGCCAGCCTGCCGCCATAGACTGTATGGCTGCCGCACACGTATACACACAAACACACACACTAAATTATTTATATACTACACAAATCATGTGGCAGTGCCATCTCGTCTTCATTTCGCGATCCATTTTATTCAAACTCGCTGCGTATCGTCACGTTTTGTATCGCGATATTTCGCCAAGCGATATTTCGTCCCATCCCTAGATTATAAAAAACATCATTGTTTGACTTGCTGAGAAGATTGATGCTGTGGTTTTTTCTCCTAAAGCTAGTTTTCTTGGTCCCACTATTGCTGCCTTTTGGCTTAGAAGATGAGATTGTGTGATACAGTCAAGCTCCAGAAGAGCTTTATTAGGGACCATGTGTTCGATCGTTTTTTACCACTCTCCCCGAGGTCACGACGACGTGTTCGTAGATTGATGGAGAGACTCCAAAACAGGTAGTGAGTAGAACTTGTGATGGGATCCTTGTTGCCTGCTTCATGATTGTATGTCAGCTTGCTTGATGGGATCTTCACTATCAACCTCTAATGTCCACCAATGTCCAGAAAACGATCCATCTGGACAGAAAGGTAAGAACGAAAGGAGTGGATGTGCTGCCACAGAGCCTCCGTGTTGTTGGAAACTCTTTTCATCCGACAGATTCTGACCTTTAGCCATGCTAAAGAAAATTTAACGACAAAGACACCAGTTGGAATCTAAGGAATGTTACGACTTAGAGTTTGGCTATGCTTCTTTTATCAGAAGGACAGACACATGCCTCCAAGTGTTTCTTAATCAAAGCTCAGTCATCCATACTAAGAGTGGGTGTAATAAAGAGGAAAGATTGACCCGTTTATGTGTACCTGCTTATTACCTTGTCTTGGAATAACAGAGAGGCACTCAATCCAGTCGCCGCTCTGGAACCAGATCTGCCACACACACATCCTGTCGTCGTGCCGACCACCGTTCCGCTCGTCACTTCTAATCACAAAGACAATGTGAAGTAAAGCGGCATGGCCACCTTCATGTTTAGCTGACCTTAGCACGGCAGAAATCCGTGTCCTCCACTCCTCCACCCTCACCTCCATTCGCCTTCTCAGTGTCGCAGATGCATTATGATTCCTTGTTATTCACATCCTCAGCAAAGTGCTACATTTCTCCAGCTTCGGCAGCTTCGCCTCGCTTTCACTGAGAGTGAAATTTGCAAAGTGAAGCGAATCGAAGGTTACTTTATTGTATGTTGTGTTTTCTCCCTGCTGGCAAATCCAGATGCAGATGACGGCATCACAGAGGCGTCTGAATAGAGTGTTGACATTGGAAGGTAGGCTGACGGAGGTTTTAGAGCTGTTTGTTGACTTTTAGAAAAGATATGTTTCTCACATGCATCTGCTTTATTAATTATGATTTAACAGGAGGTTCCCAATTACACAACACCTTCGCTGGTGGTGATAATTAACTGCTCTTCTCGTCTTAACATGTTTTCCCATTAGTAACTTATGAGATGATGGGTCTGTGTGGGATTGTATGGCGTGATGTTTTTGGGTTGTCCCTCCCTCTGCATTCCCATCCTCGTCAACGCAACATCTCAAGAATGATTATATATGATGGAGGATAAATTGATGAAGTGATGACATTCTGGACAGACATGGATGTGAGCTGCATCTTGACTGGTGGGACACAGGTCTGTAACAGCGAGAGGCTTATTCTAGTTTGTATTTGCGTAACAAAATGCTCATGAACTGAGTCACCAAAAGCCTTTAATAACATGCATTATTGTACTTTTAAAATAGGCTTCAGTATGGATGGGTACTTGGCATTAGTACAGCTAACAAGTTGATAGAGAATGCAGCATTTTTACAGTTTATATGACTGATCATTACATCACACTGTTTTCACATGAAGACCATGTCCAGTGTTGGTGCGGGCCTCCTCCACAGCATGCTTTCATATTAATAGGGTCGTGCTCACCAGCAAAGATGTATTAAGACGTTTTATGATTTTGCCCATGGACACAAGAAGAATAGCTGTTACCATGGTAACACCTAATGGATTATAATAAACTCAATAAACCCTTTCAGTCTTAGTCACTCTGCATGGATTAGAGGTCGACTTACAGCTTTAAAAAAAGAGAGGTTTTGTTGATTCATGTAGTTTAGTCAGGCTTACATCACATCCTGTAGATTCACATTCAACCATTCAACATCATGACGCACTTTGAATATACAGGATATATAAGTGACTGACCCATAATCATATCCCTCCCACAAACAACTCATTGAGGAGAAAAATTATTCACAAAGCAAAGTGATATTGCATTTAACTTGAGTTTGAGAAGTTTAATCTTTGTGCTCGGCGGCCGACCTCCTCGCTCGCCACTTAAGAGACCTTCAAACAGGAGGAGCAGAGGACAGCGATTTCATTAGCCATTCGCTGAGCCGTGTGTGTGTGTGTGTGTGTGTGTGTGTGTGTGTGTGTGTGTGCAAATGTTAATGGTATAAGAAATGGAAGGATGGCTAAATGAAAGCCGTGTGAAATGTCAACTGTGCACATGTATGTGTGTGTGTGTGTGTTTTAATTTTCATTATTTCTCCCGACTCTCTCTCTCTCTCTCTCTCTCTCTCTCTCTCTCTCTCTCTCCCTCTGCTGCTTTGCATTTATATCCTCCATTAATTATGAATCAGGCCCCGGATGATCAGGGCGAAGCCGCCGCTGCCTCTGTCGTTCCAGCCGGGCAGCAGAGAGACCTGGCACACTCCTGAGCTGTTGATGTTGCCTACGGTGGTGCTGCGTTTTAATTTTACATTTATTAATTCAGGTCGCTACTGCTATGAGAGGAGTGGGGGGGGGTAGACGCTGGAGGGCTAGAGCGCAGCATATAGCTATAATTATCTCACATTATTAGTAATGATAATAATATTGCTGAGACAGTGGAGTTTGTTTAGCCCTCAGCCTTGGCCACTGCTTCATTTCAGATTGGGAGTGATGAATTAATAAAAAACCTTTCCATTGACTGACTGGCTGAGTGGCATGTGACATTCTCTCTCCCTCTCCATATTTCTCCAGGTGGCTCTCTCTCTCGCTCGCTGGCAAAACAGCATCAGAGACCCACTTTCGGGGTAGTGAATATAGGAAAAGAGGCGTAATCAACTAAATTGAGGCAAAGCGTTGTACTTTGTCTACTTCAATTCACCAGTGAGTGTGTGTGTGTGTGTGTGTGTTCCTCGACAAGGTGACTGCCTCATAACTGGCTAGGGCAGGGAAACTATTTGTCAAAATGTCATCACAATACGCCGACACCTGATCACATCAAGTCCCCCTAAGCAGCGCTGCATGACTCGACAAACAAGTCTTTTTTTTAGAGACGTTTATTGCAGAGAAGTTTATGTCTACGATGAAAGTACCACCTGGGGACTCCAGTCTCCTAACGACCCTCTCATGCAGAGGGAGGCGACGGTCATTTCAGAGCACTGAAACGAGAAAATGTCCGAGAACGGACTCAACTTAGGCAGAAAGCCTTTTCAAGTTAAATAGTTTCCTAATTAAGTCGCTGTCCAGAAAAACAACCTATTAGATTGAGAAAAGGCCATTTGAAAAATAAGCAAGGTTTTCTGTTGTTTGTTCCCTGATGTACTCTGTCTGAATCGCTTTGTTTTTCCGAGTGGAGTTGACGGCATTCGTCGGGGTCTGTCTTGTTTTGTTCACTGTGAACCTGATGAAGCTTCTCTCAATGAGACACCACTACGTTTCTGCTTCTTACTTCCCTAACCCTGAAAGCCTTCGTCCCCGTCATGGCAGGTCGCCTCGTTAACCGTCACGCTCTCTTTATTTCACTTTGCTTGTTTGGATCCCGATCGGCCCTCCGTCTCGCTCCCTCATGGGGTTGTTACACGTCGTCGTCGTTCATAAAACAACACTTCGGAATCCTTGTAGTCCCCACTGGCCTCGGCTGACGGATCGGATGCTAGGAACGAGTAGACAAGTGGAGAAAGCAATTAGCACTTTGAGAGGGCTCTGTGTGTTGTTGCATGTCACCTTGGTTATCTAGTCAGAGCTCCATCTTGCCAGGACCAAAGGGTCATTTGTCTTTCAAGGAGTGTGTGTGTGTCTGTCTGCTCGAAGGGCAAATTGGTTTTTCTTGTTTTTTTCGTAAGCTGATCCTTCTTGAGGACTCTTGACTTGTAGCAGCTGTGGAAGAAATATTCATTGCTTACGTAAATGTACAAATAGTACAATGTAAAAATACTCAGGAAAACAGCCCTGCATTTAAAACCCTACCTTAAGGTCGAGACCATCTGTGGTCTTTTTAATTGGAAACGCCTCCTCAGCTGTTTGTGACAGGCAGGTGACCAAAGTAATTTAATCAATAGGGTTATTAATAATGTAAAAAACAAGCACTAGCTGATTCAACGTTCAACGTGCGACATATTTAAGTCACCTTAAGAACACCAGACCATATCGACAAAAACAGTATTTTTTTATGTTATGATACATGTGTCGGTTGCTTGTTAACATAGCATTCAAATTTTGCCACTTTGGCCAGAGAAAGAGACCAGCAAAGGTCAGGCGAGCTGTAGAGTGAATGAAGAGAGGGAGCAGCGTTTGTGAGGACAGCAGTGAATCAGAGAAATAAAACGTTATTTTCCGTTCATGTTCCTAAGCTCAAAGAAACTCACCAACACCGCCGAAGAACCCTGCGAGAAGGTGCCGCCTTGCCAAATGTTGGAAGAATGCAACTGAAGAGGCAACATGTTGGCTTGCAGCTACTCCGACTGCACACAGCCAAGGAGAGAGAGAGGAGCGTTCTATTTGACAACCTGAACTGGCGGAACACTCTGCTTATTGGATGGAAGTTCCACAACGGCTCTTTGCCCATAACATCCGAACATGGACTGTATATAAGAGCAGTCATGGTCATGTCATCCGTTGTTTTTGGGACTAGGGTTTTAAGCATTTTGGCCGCCGCCATCTTGGACTTTTTGCAACCAGTGAACGGAAATGACCATATTTGGACTGTGGAGGAGCGACAGGTGGATTTGAAAAAGACAAACAACATTACGGTGTGTCTAAATGTTTTTAAAAGCTCTCCAGAAACAAAAATCCAAGAAGGAAAATTGTGTTCATGATGACCCTTAATTATTATAGAAACGTTCTTACTTATCAGTACTTTTATTCTAGGGTTTGGAATATTTCTACTGCTATACTCTCCTGTCAAACAGCCCTTCACGACAAAGAACTGGAGGTTCCTATACCATCTTCAAAGCCACAAGACTCCTTTGACAAAAGCAGTCATTTCATCATCAGAGTGGGTCTACCACTGCCTCGATGGATGCAGAGCTATGTAGCAGTTCATCGCTACTTCTGTGCCGACCACCATCCAAATGACTGTTTATTATACTGACTGTGGACCTACATCAGGTACACTCACACACTTTGAGTGGGTCAGTCTATATTTTGTTTTTACTGAATTTAATTCCTGCGTATTATACCTATAAATGGAGATCACTTGTAAGGAGCTTATGGGGTTTCAGCTGATTGTAGTATCCATACACCAGGAAGGTCGAGCTTTGGTTGAGTTAGTATTGGATCAACTACGTGAAGGTGAATCCACTAATACTAGATTCACCAGAATAAAGGTGGTGAGTGCTGTATTCTCCACCACTGGATCACTCCCCCTCCAACACACACACACACACACACACAGACACACACACTGCTGTACACTATAACTTAAACCTGGATACAATTAGCAAGTCTAATGGCGCATCGACTTCCTTTGCCTGCTTTCGTTTGCTCAGCACCCTCTCCCTCCTTTTGGCGTGCTCTGATCGACGCCACATGACACCCCGGTGAACTAATCCATACAGTGAGGTCATCACTCTTCGCCATAGTATTAGGCTGCACAGGAGGAAGCACTTCATCCTAACCTGTGACAGACAGTGCACAAAATGAACGGCCGTTGTCAAAAGCCATCGCCGACAGATGGCTATCATTATCATCTTTATCATCGTGGTTATCCGTGGCCGATAGCGGTGCGGCACGTGCCAATTTCAGCTGCCGAGCGCCAAATAGCCTCCTTTTCACCACAAGGGTCACAGTGAGCTAACTGCTCCAACGCCGGAAATCATTTTGTAGGCAGGAAATGAAAAACATTTATCTATCACGCCTTGGCAGCATTTTTGCATTTTTAGTTTTTTTTCTAATTGGAGCCCTACTGTGTGTATATTTAGAAGACTCTGTAATGCAGCACTTATCTAAATAAGGTTGATGCCCGCACACAGTGTAATCCTATGAAGCATGCCAGTCAAGACATCTTATCAGTGCTGACATACCATCCACACAGCACCTAATCCTGCTGGTGTGCTAATGGAAACGTGGATGAACACTGTATCGGTGCAGAGTCCCCAAAGAAAACAACAGCATTACGGTGGCTTAATACTCTCATCTCTCTTCCTCATGCACAGGAACATACACACACTTACACACACATATAGCACCTCCATTTCTGGTCGGAGAGGGATATTATTTAATGGAAGCATGCTCTATTTTTTGCTGTTATCGGCCTTTTCACAGCCACCCTGTTTGCCCTTCCAGGAAAACAATGACAGCACAAAGCCTTTTGTTAGGATCCAGTATTTCCACCTCCGCCACCCACCCATCCCCAAAATACAACCCACGCCACATTCACACCTCCACAGTGTTATCTCAGCGTAGGCCCACCTCCATTCTACACCCACCCGTCTGCCCACCCTGCTTCTCGCTGCTCGTCCACGGCTGCAGGTTTCTTCTTTCTTTCTTTTTTTTGCGCGGTCAAGATGTGCTCAAGAAGGACTGATGTGCAGATTGTGACGTGTACGTTGTTTATCAATGTCTGAGAACTGAAAGCATTCAGTGTGACACACACACCTCGCACGCCTCCTCTCCCATTAACACTACCATCGTCACCAGCACCACCTTCCTCGGTTTGCACCGTGCGTCCAACATGGACGCTGTCATTAAAACATGATTCATCTCCACGGCGGCTGTGACGAACCTCCATCTCCCACCATTGTATAAACACACCATGCTAATGTCATTCCAGCCTCACATTTACATAGAGCATCAGTTAGAGGGAGAAAACCCTCATTACTATAACTTTGCTTTCAGGGAGAAAGGTGTGTGTGGTTATTCATGTCATTCAGCTGAAACATTATCCAGAATCCATCAGATCAAGGCGTGTGTGTTACTGCATGTGTGTGTGTGTGCTTGCATGCGTGCGCACATGTCTCCTCCCCTCATGAATATGGTAAATATGTAAGCCCAGCCAATGGCCAAGATAAATCGCCATGTCTGAATAAACTTTCTATAATTACAACCTGCGATTAAATCACCACAACCAATCTGCTGCCATTCAGTCCTGAGGCTTGAACACACACTCTCACACACACACACACACACAGACTGTACATACAGTACATCTACTCTGTATTGTCTGTTGGTTTAATACGTCTACCAGGATAATAAGGATGGTAATGACTAGCGTGATTATTTCCTTTTCTTCCGTTGTGTTCTTCTTATGCGAGAGCAAAACCACGTTTTATTGTTTTCTCTCAATTCTTCCTCTGGTCAGTGAAAAGGTGGGTTCACAACTCACGCTACTCACGCGAGTAACACAGCAGGAACAGCTGTGTATTTGCATCGGAGAGGGGGAGGGTTACCTCTATGTGGGCAACTAAATTTCATCAACAGCAACCACTATTGCTGCTTTGTACATGTTGAAGTTACAGATAAACCAGGAATCCAAACACCGTCCTGTCTGGGTTCATGACATTGTCCGGAGGTGCTTGGTGAATTCCACCATGATCTAGCAAGTATGAGTCCAAAATAAACTATTTTGCTGAATAAACGGATAAAAGGAAGCTGAAATAACAACATAATGATGGTGATTAGTAAAAAGTCTGAAGTCAGCTTTGTGAGGTCTCTCTGCAATACGACCAATTAACTACTTTAAAATGCTTGTTTTCTGAGTTGGGTGCTAGGCTATGCTAACATTGTAGCTGCTCCATCAACACTCCATATAAGGTCATCTAGACATAAATACAGCAGTGACCTTGTTGTTTGGCCCACAGACAGTCTCTGGTTCCTCCACATAGTCTGGTCTGGTCTCTGGACTAATATGAGCTACTATCTAGACCTCTGGAGGACCACAGACTGCTGCAGTATTTTGCTTCCTCCATTTCTGATTCAGCAGCATCAGGCAACAATCTCAATGCTGGTTGGCTTTTTGTCACACAGCGTCACCCAAATTTCTCTCTTCAGTTGAAATATTACAACACGTGAATATGGAAATGCTTTTTCGGATTCACCTCACTCACTCACTCCTTCTCTCTTTCTTTCTCAAATGTTCGGTCCCTTTCTCCACTTGTCCCGCACTCTTCTCGCCTCCCGGCCTCGTTGCGGACCAATCAATCCCATATTCAATCTTTAATGTGCTCTATCATAATTTTCTCATTATAATCAGAGAGTGATTGGATTCTGGGGGTAAATGAGGGATTCTGAGAGGTAATTAGCAGACTAATAACTCCAAGTTCTGACATGCTGAAATAAGAGACGGATGGAGGGACTTTGAATCTCTCATCTGCACGGTTGAGAGAAGTAGGAGGAGGAGGGAAATCAATCCTTTTTCTCAAGGCTCTCAGCACAGATATATCAGCACCAAGCCCAATGTTATTCTGTGCTAGTAGGAGGAAGGGACAAATGTGAGTGGATATATTTGTAGAACAGCCGTGTTTTCATTCATTTATCGGTTGCAAATAAAGCTGGAACCTTCACTCGACACAGCAACAAGTTAAGACAAGAAATTAGGTTGGAATACAACAAATTTGTTTTGTATACATTTTGTGAACTGATGTGTTAAGGAAGTGCTACATTATTGCACCACACACAAAAACAAAGCACAGCCCTGACAGCAGAGAGTGCTGAATGTGGTGATGTAAAAGCACTTTAGGTAAGGGTTGGAGTCTACGTACATATTAGTGCATATAATCTCGAAGAAATAAAGGTGCTAACTAGAACCTTATAGGTAACCCTATAGAACCTGCCGTGGCCTTGCTACGTCATGACCACGCAATGCAGTTAGCTACTAAGATGACTTTAAAACTTAAAGTCTATCATGAATTATGAACTGACTTTGTTAGCAACTTCACACCAGAATCCAGATGGATCCAGATCCAGTAGGGTTGCTGGAGGTGTTCGAGGGAAAGCTCTGCTGCTCTGTTCGTCAGATCCACCCGTCGCTCCTCCACTGTCCAAATATGGTCACTTACTTCACAAAACTCAAGGCTTCAAAATCGTAGACCACAAACCAATGACATCATTATTCCTACATCCACCTCTTATACATACTATGGATCTACCTAGAGCATAAAGGGTTATACCTAGAACCATCACGTTCCACCCAGAACCACCTAGAGAGTAATACAGTTTGATATTTTCTTTCTTATGGTTTTCATTTAATGTAATCTTCACAAATAATAATTTGCTCAGTTGACCTTTAAATAATTAATATTGAATAGGCTACATAAATAAGGACAGCAGCTGAATGTAGGGAGAGAGGACAGACTTGTGGTTCAAGAGATGAAGTTGGACTGCTGAAGATCGACCTCTTCAGCATTTCACTGATTTTAACCTGCATCTTCTGTTGGGCTGCATTTTCTTACTCATACTATGAGAATATAATATTTAGCGTTTTCTTCTGTTATTATTTTTTGTTTGCTTTGTTTTTACCTGCATTCATTTTGCTTATCCAGTACTTTGGTCAACTGCTGTTGTTTTTAAATCTGCTATAAAAATCAAGTTTGACTTGACTCACTGGCTTCCTGCCAGCAATCAGGCACTAGCTGTTCTACAGAAAACCCTTCTATCAAGGGTGCTAACCAGAACACAGCCAGGGGGCCCAACTGAGGACCCTTTCATATCCACTCCCAAACAGCCGAGGCTGATGCCGTGGAGCACAACAAGCGTCCATGCTTTTAGAAATTCTTGAAGGACTTTTCCTCCAAAAAGAGTTGTTTGCATGAAAAGAGTTCTCAATGGAACCTGTAGATTTACAAAGAGCCCTTGAAAAGCCTTTTCTTCAAAAGATTAGCTGCGTCCCATTCAGTGGTCATTTCCTTTGGAGGAAGCGGCCTTCATGGTCGACATCGGCCGGGTCCTTTTAATGACCGCGAAGGCCAAACCGAGCGGAAAGAGCCGTCTACCGAGGATGTCCTGTTTGTGTCACATGTGCTGCTCCTGCAACCAGCTGAGGTTGACAACAAGAGCATAGACGAGGTAACGGGTTCAAATGGAGCCAGAGATTTAAATGTATTGTTTTTAGTTTCTATTCTGATGGAAGGCATGCTTCATGGCCAGCACCATCGGCACATATTTCATATATATATATATATACATTTTTCAAGCGAGAGTGTATTCTGCTGCATCTCTTGCTGCTGATCGCCATCCGGCACGCAATGAATCTTGGGATAAGTTGGGCCGTGAAGAATCCATCAGTTGGATCCTCTGAATCCAGATAAAAGAAGATGGAATTTCCCGCTGGATCGGGGCAAACTCTTTAGGATGACTCTGAACCCCAGCCATTCGTGAAGAACCCGTATTTCTAAGAGTGAGCACAATTTGTTTGCTTTATAGATGTACAGAGTGGTGGATGCCAATCCTCAGGGTTGTATATAGCGTCTGCTACAGTTGCATGTGTCCACTGGCCTCAGGTGCGTGTGTCCTGGCCAGCGGAGCGCATGATTAACCAGCCAGTCAGCCATCCATCTTGGATGGAGGAGAGGACAGGAGGGGTTAGGTTGACAACAGACCTGGCTGGCCTGGCCCCGGGATACAACTGTGTCTCCATCCACCAACCAACCACACACACACACACACACACACACACACTGCAGCAGCACCAAGCCTGCAGGTTAATGGCTTTGACTCCTGTCCACTCCATCTCTCTCCCCCTCTCTCTCTCTCTCTCTCTCTCTCTCTCTCTCTCTCTCTCTCTCTCTCTCTCTCTCTCTCTCTCTCTCTCTTTCTCTTAATCTGTCTGTCTTCTTTACCTCCTTATATCCTCTCATCACCCCCCCCCCCCTTCTGTGCCTTTGCTTTCCATTTCTATATTTGTTTCCTCCCTTTCCTTTCTATCTCATCGTTACCTCACTTCACTTCTCTGTCTCGCTGTCTCTTTCTGTCTTACCTGGAGTGGGTGTTACATTGCATATGCATGAGGGACGTAACAAATTGCTGCCCTCAGCGCAAACGCAGCCAGGCATCCGGAGATGTGGACAATGCGGAGAGAAAGATGGAGAGAGGGGTGGGGAAGAAAAAGAGAAGGGACGAGGAAGAGTGGGAAGGACGCAAGGAAACAGGAAAGGATTTAGTGACGACAGTTTGTTTACGTTGTTTTCTTAAACAATGAATGAATGTAAAGTTTTAAACCAAACAAACCAATTTTAAATGATTCTTTACAATGTTTAAATATACCTGCCTAACAATAAAAAATAATTCAAAAATATGCTGTAAAATGTCACAAAAAAAATCAATGTGTTAATTGATGCTCTTATCTTTTATTTCAACTTTAATTTAAAAACCAAATACCTTGTGACATATTATCTCAAGGCTGCACGGTGGTGTAGTGGGTAGCACTGTCGCCTCACAGCAAGGAGGGTCCTGGGTTCGATTCCCGGGTCGGCCCCGGGTTCCTTCTGTGTGGAGTTTGCATGTTCTCCCTGTGTAAGCGTGGGTTCTCTCCGGGTTCTCCGGCACGGGTTAATTGGTGACTCTAATGTCCCGTAGGTGTTAGTGTGAGCATGAATGGTTGTTTGTCTCTACATGTCGGCCCTGCGATGGACTGGCGTCCTGTCCAGGGTGTACTCTGCCTTCGCCCAATGACAGCTAGGATCGGCTCCAGCCACCCCCCCCGTGACCCTGATTAGAGCTTAGTTCGGGTCCAGAAAATCAAGCCCGACCCTGCCCGTGTGTGTTCTGTCCGAACCCGGACCGGCCAAATACATTAACTGCAATTAAGAGCCCGAGCCCGATTTCAACCCGGCAATTATTTTTAATGCATTTTTAATGCATAATGCATGTGCATATCCGTGGGAAGTGAGGGTGCGGCTGCACCACTACTCAGTCACAAAAATATATAAATAATTTTATAGGCTACGTTAGTGCCGCGATTAGGATATGACTGGACCAAGCCGACACGTATGTTATCGCCTCCTACCACTACTCACTTGAAATTATCCCGTACCTTGGACTTTCCTGATGACTTGCTCAACGTTAATTGTCCTGTTTTTAATTCATCCTTTCTGTCTCCAAACTCCATGTTGCACTTTAGCGTAACTCCTTTATTCTTTTTTAGCGGAACCGTTATGAGTAGCGTCTTTTTTTTTTTTTTTTTTTGTAACTTTGTACACATTTCTTACGTAGAGCTACTCTGCTAAACATATAACCAATAATATTTCATGTTTATGCCTAGCCTTCTCCTCAAATTAGGCCAATACAGCAATGATAGAAAAAAAAAAAAAAAACTGTGTCGGGTTCGGGTCGGGCTCGGCCAGAGAAGCTAAACTCTACCCTGAATACAGGATAAGTGGTAGACAAGGGATGGATGGATATTATCTCCATTACAATAGATTATTGCTATGTGCTTTTTGCTGCTACATTCACACCTACACATTATTCTTCATAAAACATGTGATGACTGTTGTTGTATAATTAGACGGATGCTTCCATTGTCTTGTTAGGTGCTCCAAGCCCTGAGTGTGTGAAAGTGAAATACTCACAGTTATGATTACTTGCATATCAATACAACATATGTTAAATTAATTGTTGATCTTTCTTATTCATCACCAGACCAACTGATCAACAATCATTTTTTTTTTTTTTAATGACAGGGTAGTTTCCCAGCTTGGTATTTTTCCAAGTTTTGACATGTAGATTCTTGTAAGAGAAGTTAATTGCAACCCAGCTTCAGTCCGCTGTAGACCTGTCACTAGACTACCAGGGTTTGGAGCGGAGGAGAAAGCAATTAGAGCGTGAAAAAGGTGTTTATGTTTGAAAGAAAATATGAATGAAAAAGGAGGAGGTATAATAAGATATCTTGCTCAGGCATATGTTCTAGTTTCCATTTCATATACATGAAAACTAACAAAATAGTCATTTATAAAAGCAAAACTCTATTGCTCTTTTGAAGCCCTTTTTAAAATTTAAATTAAGAGTCTAAAATATAGGTTCCTTTGGGAGTGTTTACTGTTGAGAGGTGCACAGTTATTCATTTGTTGAATAAATGCACCTTTTTATGTTATCAGCCAATAAATAGGGCATTAAACTGCACCTATACCATAAGTCACCAAGTGATACTTAGTGTTGTGAATTCAAAGTGACCTGTAAGTCACCAGGTAGCTCCGCCCCTAAAGCATCCCCTGCTTTCTGGTCTGTTGGACTCTAAATGGACCATGATGTACTAAATGAACATCATGCTGGATTGAAGAAGACTTGAAACTAGAGATTGAGACCATAAACTCATGTTTACAATGTTTACTGACATAATACATCAAGAGAGAAGTAGGATCGTTTTCTCATAGACTTCCATGTAATCAGACTTATATTTGCAACCAGAGTCATCTCCCTCTGATGGCCATTAGAGATATTGCAGGCCCATGGCACTTCACCTTTGGCTTTACATTTCAGAAGTTGCCGAATAGATATGAATAGATGGCCTTCCAAACCTACTATTAGGTGCAGCAGGTTCCTTCTTACCCATATCAATGAGACTGATAACCACAGACAACACCTATTGAATTGACTGATAACATGTGATATACTTTGGTGAAAGTCGAAGCCACTGTACCTACAGAGATGGGTAAAAAAAATCACAAGACCACATTGAGGATCCATCAGGTTTAAGAGAAAATTCTGGTAGAAAGAATGAAAGAGCAGGAAGGAATAAGAGGAGAGAGAGCAGGCAGCGAGAAGAAAGACGGACAGACAGGTTGTCAACCCTCTAGTCATCGGCAGCGTTGAGCTACCTTAGGCCAGTTGCCAGGCAACAGTGGGCTTGACAACAGCTGAGGATGAGTTGTATGGCTCTCTGGTCACAGAGAGGAATTGTGGGTTGCCAATGTCAAACAGATTTCCCCCTTCACACACACACACAAGGTCAATAAGATGGCACTCATCTTTTACCAGTGGTCGACCAGAGCATGCAGTCTTTTGGTGTGTGTGTGTGTGTGTGAGTGTGTGTGTGTGTGTGTGTCAAGACTTACACTCGTTTGACACTCGCAGGCCCATCTGAGCACACACATAAAGGCAAGGTGTATTGAGCAGAAATCAGACACAAGATAATCCATAGTGCTTTACAGGGGCATAGAAATATATGAATTATGTCAAACATGTCATGTTAGGAAAGTGTTCAAAAGACAATAAATACAAAAACATATTAATTTGAATTCTTGCCATGTCTTTAAGGTGGTTTGTCTTTGTATGGCTGTAGAAATGTAGGTCCATCACAACACTACACTTGATTTCTGGCTTGACTTTAATTTTTGTGTCGTAGATTCAAGGTGCAAGCATGTTTACTCACTGTCACACCAACATAAAAAAATGCTTGCACTCCATGAAGCCAAGAATGTGGGCTTTAAGGCTATACATGAAGTGAGTATTCGTCAGCTCTGTGTGTGATGGTGTGTGTGCGTCTCATGCTGTTTGCATTGATAAGTGGCATCCCGCCGCGTGTGAGCTGGTTCTGCTCCCTTCTACCCCCTAAGCCAACACAGTGATAGGGACCCACCAGTATTTACAGCGCATGGTAATGCCACCATTGATACATACGCATGGATACACACAGAGTGAACACTCGCAGTGGGGGTGAAGAAAAAGAAGACCCCCAGTTGCTGCATCACTTGCTGCAGCTGAGGGTTAGAAGAGGCAAAGTCGACTCGATGTTTTGATTCAGTTTGATTTAAGAACTAATTCATTAATGCTACAATGCTTAATTTTACATCAAAATATTTGTATATTACCTTATTTAGAGATCTTGTGGGCCTTCTCATTCAAATGTGTATTACTCCCCAGCTCAAAATAGTCCCCAACAAAAGCACAATTTCATCCCATTGCACTAATATTAAAAACTGTAGTGCCCAGCTGTTTTGGAAAAATACTTCCCTTTAAAAAAAAAAAACATCTTTTTTTAAAGATTCCTCACTAACAAATGGGCTGAGTGCAAAAGGTAATGTAACACCGGGTCGGAAGCTGCAACTGGGTAGCGATCTTCAGCGATAGTTCAGACCCCTAGTCTATTTTCTCTGTGCTGATAATCGATTACAAACAATATAAACATTGTATTATATTTGATATAAAGCAGGTGTGTCAAACTCAATGTCTTCCCAGGCCACACTAACATGGCTACCCTCCAAGGGCCGGTTGTAACTGCAAGACTATATGAATGTATCTACTCTTTATCAATCTTTGCATTCAATGGTTCATGGTTTTAGTAAAAAAAAAAACATTATTAATAACTAGCTCTGAAAGCAGACAGACTCTTTGGCTACTTGAAAATGAGTGAACAATGACACGCATGGATATACAGTATATGCATGCAGGGGAAGACAAACATACTGCTCCGTTTTGCTACATTTCTTGGTGGCTAACGTTAGCATACCTGGCTCCGAAGTGCTGCTTTAGCTCTCTAGCAAAGAAGACATAGCAGCATGTCTCCAATAATTACAAACTTTTATTAATTTTCCCATCTCTCATTAAATTGCCTTCCATCTACGCCAACTTTTCTTTTCTTGGACATTTTGGTCGTATTAATATTTATTTCTGACTCGCTCAGCTTGAGTGCTTGAAGCGATATTGATATCGAGACATCCAGCGGCTAGACGCCTTCAGTGCGCAGGAATCAAAATCAAAATGTGTCGTGGGATATGTAGTTGGTGGACACCATGCTTCTAAAGCAGCGTAAAATAGTATTATCAACAAATTATAGTTGTTGCAAACCGAATCCAATCTGGCATCTCATTTGCTGCTGCCTGCGGGCCTTGAGTTCAACACATGGGATACAAAGAATGATAAATTATCCATCCATCCATCCATTTTCTACCGCTTATCCTGTATTTAGGGTCACAGGGGGGCTGGAGCCGATCCCAGCTGTCATTGGGCGAGGGCAGGGTACACCCTGGACAGGTAACCAGTCTATCGCAGGGCTTCGCAGGGCTGACATGTAGAGACAGACAACCATTCACTCTCACATTCACACCTACGGGCAATTTAGAGTCATGATAAATTATAATATATATATATATATATATATATATATATATATATATATATATATATATATATATATGCACCTCTCTCCCTGCTGTTCTCCTGCAGTTTCATTTCCTTCACGGTCACATTCCATAAATCCATCCACTATATTCAAGTGTCACTGCTGTTTGTGATAGTTTTTTTTACAATCAGGCCTACGGATTAATTCCACGTATTCGTCAGCTGTGTCGAAAACAGCGCAAGTGCGACAAAAAGACAGGGCAACAGTCTTACACACACAGAAGTAGAGAGACAGACAAAAGTTTAACTGAAGATGTGTGCCACTTCACTGAAAGCTCTGTCGTCAGCGTATATGGCCGCCAGAGGCTTCAGGTTTCCATTACTCCATATTTGACAACAATTGGCTTTCAAATGTGTATTTAAGGTGAGCAAAGAGACACTTTCCTCCTTCAGCAGGCGGCTGTGAAAACTGCCTTCTAGTGTCAAACTCTGCCCATCCATCATTCTGCACAGTGAGGGTCAAACATCCCAGCCAGGTAGCAAGACGCAAAACATCTTTTCCTTTCTCGTGTACTATGAGCGATAATAGCATGAATGAAACCCAAAAAGAAAATGGTAACAATGGAACAAGGTAACAGCGAGGTGTTGTCCTGAAAATGAAAAATGCTCTACTCCTCTGTATTTGCCAATGTGCCGGGATTTTCTGACTTGTGCTCTTTTTTCCCTCTTTAAAAAAAAAGGAAAGAAAAGAAAAATGCAGTGCTGTAATGCCTCATTCTTTTCCTCACAAATTCCATTCAGGTCTGGCATGTGACAGACGAATGAATGAAAGATGACAGACAAATCGATGTAATCAAGGGGACAAAGACTAGAGCAACCAAAACTAAAGCAGCCCCCACCCCCCCCACACAAACACACACACACACACACACACACACAGGAAGTACTCTGTTATGGCTGTATGGCTGCCTGCTCTGCTTAAGACAAATGGTGCGCTCACTGTCCTGTGGTAATACTACTCTGATGGGGTGTCACTCAAGCACCTTACTGCTGAAAAAAGATGATGGGAAGGGGTGGTTTTATAATGTGTGTGTGTGTGTGTGTGTGTGTGTGTTATGCTAATTCAGAACTTAGTATGTCTGTTCTGTGCTATCAGCAAACCTGTGTTGAATATTTCTTGCTGTTTTGAGAATGTGCAGAAAACAAGTATGAGAGAGACCAGCGTATGTACTTGTGTAGGCAAACACATCCTGTGTGTGTGTGTGTGTGTGTGTGTGTGTGTGTGTGTGTGTGTGTGTGTGTGTGGGGGGGGCATTCATTTAGCAGAGCAGTGAAAGCGCCCAGGCAGGCCAGTCTGTTAGCGTAGCCGCTCTGCCACTACTTATTAATCAACCTGGCAGACAGACAGTGGTGGCGCTGCCCCTCTGCCTGCCAAATAGGGAGCTGGCCTCACTCTGATAACTTTCAACACACTACACCCACCGCTCCGAGGCTGCCAAATTAGGAGCAACCCTGGCTAAGATAAATCTAATAGTCTCATGCTGTGGGAGGGTGATAGACTGTGGGCCTAGAAGACTGATGGCGTTGGTTGGAGCAGCGAGGTGTGGGTTAAGAAGAAGAAAGCCAGAGGTTGTGGGGAACAGAGGAGAGGGAAACAGAAGAACTGTGAGTGTCTTTTTCTTGTTTGCCACCATGTGAATTGACTCCATCTTGTGCTGCGTTTCAAGTTAAACTTGGCCCAGCCCGGATGCCGGAAGTATCCACGCTTTAATAGCAGGTTGGCGGAATGTCAGTGCATATTCAAAGTGAAGCCGCTTCTCTGCCAGCAGAAAAGATGATGCTTATTTGCAAACTTCCTTCATGTGATAGTCCAGCAGAAGTAATGTCACTGCCAATCTCTGCTGGCAAAACCTCCATCAGGCGTGAAAAAAGCAAATTAATTGGCCAAACTGTGACTTTGGATGGGTCAGAAGATTTAGTCTCTTTGCTCGGTGCTCGAGTGTAAATAATTGTCAAAAAACCTTGAGTGCAGCCGAGTGGAATCTGTAAGTGCAGTTTTGTTAATTTGGTTCTTTTATGGTCCGCTAAACTTAAAGACTTCATAGCTTGGTTTTTTTATGGTGATTTAAAATCATCTGAATAATGGACGTTTCTGCTGTGTGGAACCATAAAATGTGTTGTAAGGAAAGTGTTACACAGTGAAGGTTTCCCAGGGTTCCTTGCATCTATTTATGTTGTTGTATGAATTATTCATCAACACCATAACATCTCTTAAATCTGTAGAATCACAGTACACACACACACATGCACACACACACACACACGCTTGACTCCATCAGCTCTCTTACACGCTAAAGACCTTCTACTTATGATCTTTGCACCAGCTTGAGCCATAGTTTTGCTCTCAGTAAACATGAGTTGATGGTCTCAATCTCTAGTTTCAAGTCTTCTTCAATCCAGCATGATGTTCATTTATTACATTATGGTCCATTTAGAGTCCACCAGTCCAGAAAGCAGGGGAGACTACCTTGTGATTGACAGGTTGCTACCGCTGCATTGAAACTGAAAGTGAATCTCCTAAAAAAAAGACATCCAGGAGATTGAGTTCATTTTCACTGTTTCTTATTGATGCAAATCCTACCTATTCACTAAAACGGACCTTATATTATTGCAGTTTTGAATACTAATAATAATGTACTTAAGTTGCGTTAGTTATGAGCAGAATTATATGTGTGGCCTCTGTGGTTGTTGACGGGTATCTGGCTTGAATACTAACTGTGGTCCGGATAATACCTGACTGTCACACACCATTCCAAAACAATGAGCACAAAGGGAAATTATTAAAATAATAATAAAACAAAAACATGGAAGTCCAAAGAAATGTGTATGGTTCCAGTAAGTAGCTTTAAATGGATTCTACGTGGCGCCATCTTGGAACAATATATCCACTTATACTACTGAAGGTATGAGTCTAAGGGAAAAGCCTCGCAGATAATAATTAGATCTACCGGTTTTGCATCGTTTTTACGCTGTTTTTCATGCTTTGCAGCTGTATTTTCTTGACAGAGAACACAGCACATCATTTCCAGGGCGAGGGCTTGTATTGCAGCTCAGACACTTTTCATGTAAAGGCAGCTTTACAGCTGAGTCTGCCTCAGAGTTCAGAGGAGGGGAACGATGGACAGCGAGATTAAAAACGGGAGAGGAGATGAAATGTGTTCTAGCGTCTTGTTGTGATGTCATCGGCTCGGGGACAGTCTGTGAAATACCACCAGACCATACAGTCCTGAGACACACACACACAGCGGGCTTGTCCAGGCTCAGCTGGCTCAATTGGAGCCAGAAAGGCAGCGAGGGACAGATACACTCGATGAGAGTGGCGGGAAATTGCAGGGATACGCACTGCCTATCAAGGTACACTGCATTCTGCTACCTGACAGGTGCTTTCTCTTTGTGCCTGTTCACCCTGCTGATTGTTCAGTTCTTTCCATTATAGTGAGGACATGAAGACACTTTTATTCTTTTTTCCTTGAAATGTTTTGCTGATGACTTCCATTTCTGTCCATCCCTGGCCATTGCTTCCCCTAACTACCCAGTTCTGGTGATGACTGGGATGTTATCATACAATATTGTACATATGGCTTTCTCATATATATAGGGGTGTCATTTATCTACAGAATGCACATAGTGCAATGTGAAGCAGTGTTTCTTATCATTTCAAAGTGAATTTGGGAATTCAGCACATTGCTATGTGCTGTGTATGCAAAGCCCTGGCCTGCTTGCACACAGTGTAGTACATTTTGGATGTATATACCACAATAACAATATATTGATATTATTACCTCCACCTCGGCAGCAACCTCCAGTTCTGAGAAGTGAAACCAAGGCCGAAAGGCCTTAAACTTGCACCAGGGGGCGACTCCATTGGTTGTAAAATAAAGTTGGATTGAGTAGAAGTCAATGAGAAAATGACTCTACTTCTCACTTCATTTATAATCTCAGTAAACATTGTTAGCATTAGTTTATGGTAATTAATTGTCCAATTTAGTGTAAAATAGATCATAAGCGAGGCTACTTCATGAATAGTTCACTACCACATGCCATACCAATGCAATTAGCTACTAAGATTAGCCAGCTGGATCCAAAACCATTAAGGTTGCTGATCGAGGTGCTACTCTGTTGCTTGTGTACATCAGGTCCAACCAAATATGGTCACTTCCTTCACTGCTTGCAAAAAATCCAACATGGCGACATCCAAAATGCTGAAGTTGAGGCTTCAAAACCGTAGTCCCCAAACCAATGGGTGACTTCACGAGGACTATGTCCATCAAGCAAGATAATGCTTTTGTTTTGATGAGTCTGCTTGATGGAAGGCTGCAGCATGGGCCAATAATGAACACATTACATCTCGGAGTGGATCTGAACCACAGGGTGGAAACATCCATTATGTTTTGCTCTTGTTAAGTTCTTTTTTTTTTTTTACTGGGTTTGATCAAGTCTATGAAAAAATATATTTCAGCATGATTGAATAATCGACATTTATCTCAGTTAGGCTTGAAATCAAGATTTCAGGTCAGATCATGGTTGTAAGTGTGCTGCTTGAGGAGAAAAGTCACAGTTTGTTCTGTCTCTTCTAAACTGAGTCACATTGCTTCTTCTTATACAGACTGCTGATACATCAGCAACCTGCTGTTTGAAGCAGCAAATGTTACAGATTCCATTGACTGGGTCTCCCTCTTCAACACAGTGTTGATTGTATTGCAGACAGGTGTGGCCTTTTGGAGCATTACCTCCATGCATCCAGGTCATACGACAAAGGCCCAGGCACCAATCATGAGGCTGGCAAACACTGTTATCTGGCTTTGCACATGGGAGCAGTGTTTTCTGGGTCAACACCATTTGTTCGTCTTTTATTTGATTCTGAAGAAGTTGATGATGGCCCAGTAGCCTAATAATACTGTTGTACTCCACCACTCTGTCACCAGCTCTGTTATCCTGCCAATGGGGCCTTTTATATTCTAAGTAAGCTTTTAATTATAAGTGCTGGATGGCAACTTACTACATAGTTTACTATACTTCAGTAACAATTTTGAGCTATTTGTGTTTACTTCATACTTCTACTTCCCTATATGTCAAATGTTGCATTTTTTTTATCCCACAACATGCATTTGAGATATGCGTATTTATATATAGTACTTAAAATAAGCTCCATAGACAACATTAAAATGACCTTTAATGCAACAGTAATAACTATTCAATAAAAGACAGAGTTAATTTGAATGATAATACGCCTGTACCTTTACTTACCTTTACTCAGTAAGATTTTGAATGTGGGACTTTTATTTGTGCTGTCATGAACTATTGTTACATTGTGGTTTTACCACTTGAAATTAAAGGATCTGAATGCTAAGAAATGGTGGCGCATGTGTGGAGATTTGTAAACTGAAATGTTCATGAATTATAATCCATTTTAAATAAATAATGCTTTGCTCTTATTATAATTTATTTATCATAATTCTAAGTGAAGTTCTGTCATGACGTGAAAACCATATTTCATATTTTATAAAAAAAACTGCAAATGGCAGAACATTTTAATATGAGAGACATTGCTGCCAAATGAAAACTATCCATGCATCCATTATCAACCGCTTATGCTGGTCACGGGGGGGCTGGAGACACGGCTGACATGTAGGGACAAACAGGTCGCCAGTCTATCACAGGGCCAACATGTAGAGACAGACAGGTAACCAATCTATCACAGGGCTGACATGTAGAGACAGACAGGTAACCAGTCTATCACAGGGCTGACATGTAGAGACAGACAGGTAACCAGTCTATCACAGGGCTGACATGTAGAGACAGACAGGTAACCAGTCTATCACAGGGCTGACATGTAGAGACAGACAGGTAACCAGTCTATCACAGGGCCGACATGTAGAGACAGACAGGTAACCAGTCTATCACAAGGCTGACATGTAGAGACAGACAGGTAACCAGTCTATCACAGGGCCGACATGTAGAGACAGACAGGTAACCAGTCTATCACAGGGCCGACATGTAGAGACAGACAGGTAACCAGTCTATCACAGGGCTGACATGTAGAGACAGACAGGTAACCAGTCTATCACAGGGCTGACATGTAGAGACAGACAGGTAACCAGTCTATCACAGGGCTGACATGTAGAGACAGACAGGTAACCAGACTATCACAGGGAGACATGTAGAGACAGACAGGTAACCAGTCTATCACAGGGCTGACATGTAGAGACAGACAGGTAACCAGTCTATCACAGGGCTGACATGTAGACAGACAGGTAACCAGTCTATCACAGGGCTGACATGTAGAGACAGACAGGTAACCAGTCTATCACAGGGCTGACATGTAGACAGACAGGTAACCAGTCTATCACAGGGAGACATCTAGAGACAGACAGGTAACCAGTCTATCACAGGGCTCACATGTAGATTGTTGTGGAAAAATGAATCTGCCCAATAAAGATCAACAACCAGGATCAGCTTTTTCTCCGAGGTTTATTCCACTAAGTATTCTCATCTGCAGAAGAAAGTACTGTTCACCCCTGCCTTCTGATGCAAAGGTTCAGAATCAGCAGGAACGACCCTGAGTCCAACAGCAATCTCCCTTTTAAGGAGGAGGAACCAAAGGACGGATCATGTCCTATCTTACAAAGACAAGATGTACAGGCAAGGTCAAGATTTACAGAACACAGGCGTCATAGTCCTGAAATTATCTTATGTCAATGTGGCACTCATGTTCATATCATCGACAAACAGGCATTAATTTTCGTCATAGCATAACAGTCAGAAAGGAAATGCGGATCGACGTCTGACCTGACAAATATTCTGATAATAAATTACAGACATCCAAAATTCCCATTACAAGAGACAGACAGGTAACCAGTCTATCACAGGGCTGACATGTAGAGACAGACAGGTAACCAGTCTATCACAGGGCTGACATGTAGAGACAGACAGGTAACCAGTCTATCACAGGGCTGACATGTAGAGACAGACAGGTAACCAGTCTACCACAGGGAGACGTGTAGAGACAGACAGGTAACCAGTCTATCACAGGGCTGACATGTAGACAGACAGGTAACCAGTCTATCACAGGGCTCACATGTAGAGACAGACAGGTAACCAATCTATCACAGGGCTGACATGTAGAGACAGACAGGTAACCAGTCTATCACAGGGCCGACATGTAGAGACAGACAGGTAACCAGTCTATCACAGGGCTGACATGTAGAGACAGACAGGTAACCAGTCTATCACAGGGCTGACATGTAGACAGACAGGTAACCAGTCTATCACAGGGCTGACATGTAGACAGACAGGTCACCAGTCTATCACAGGGCTGACATGTAGAGACAGACAGGTAACCAGTCTATCACAGGGCTGACATGTAGAGACAGACAGGTAACCAGTCTATCACAGGGAGACATGTAGAGACAGACAGGTAACCAGTCTATCACAGGGCTGACATGTAGACAGACAGGTAACCAGTCTATCACAGGGCTGACATGTAGACAGACAGGTAACCAGTCTATCACAGGGCTGACATGTAGACAGACAGGTAACCAGTCTATCACAGGGCTGACATGTAGAGACAGACAGGTAACCAGTCTATCACAGGGCTGACATGTAGAGACAGACAGGTAACCAGTCTATCACAGGGAGACATGTAGAGACAGACAGGTAACCAGCCTATCACAGGGCTGACATGTAGAGACAGACAGGTAACCAGCCTATCACAGGGCTGACATGTAGAGACAGACAGGTAACCAGTCTATCACAGGGAGACATGTAGAGACAGACAGGTAACCAGTCTATCACAGGGCTGACATGTAGACAGACAGGTCACCAGTCTATCACAGGGCTGACATGTAGAGACAGACAGGTAACCAGTCTATCACAGGGCTGACATGTAGAGACAGACAGGTAACCAGTCTATCACAGGGAGACATGTAGAGACAGACAGGTAACCAGCCTATCACAGGCTGACATGTAGAGACAGACAGGTAACCAGTCTATCACAGGGCTGACATGTAGAGACAGACAGGTAACCAGTCTATCACAGGGCTGACATGTAGAGACAGACAGGGAACCAGTCTATCACAGGGCTGTAGAGACAGACAGTGCTAACTACTACACCACCAATGGTTTAATGTTCCCTTAAGTAGCAGGAGAATGTCCTCCAAAAACAAACACTTAGTCCTTAAAGGGAAACTCAACCTAATGTCCCATTTTTTGTGTCAACAAATTTTGAATCTTGAACCAGTACTGAGTGAGAACGCTGCAGCAGGTAAACAGGCTGCAAAACAAGGGCAACTCCTCACCATCAATTCACATCCAGCACAAGTGCTTGTTTTTGTCGCTGACAGCTCAAGGATTTCTATTGAAAATATTATGGAAAGGATCCTTCCGAGAACTACTGTTATTGTGTCGAACCAAGTCTGGCTCAGAGAAGTCTTGTGAGTTCATGCATTTGGTTGTTGAAAAAAGCTAAATATTCAGCCGTGACATTGAATGCGTCGATGACAGTAAGCTACGCTCTCGAGCATCCTCCAACACAAACTCTGACAACACCGGTGCTCCTCTCTCTAACATTCACCTACGTTTCCGCCATTGTCGTCGGCAACAAGTAACATGACACAATACCAAAACAGTGCATTCACGAAAAGTGCATTGACGGTGAGGATTTGGCCCTAGTGATTTATTTGCAGGCTGTTTAGCTTCTGCCGCTTTCTCGCTCAATACTGGAAGAATTATAACAATGGTTGTCTCCGAATGTGACATGGGAAAATAGGCTCCTGGCTGAAAAACACAGAAGTTATCCATTAAATGAATCTGGAAAAATCTCCAAATTGGAGATACATGGTTATCTGTGGGCAGTATCATTGAGTGAACTCCCCCACAATTCCCCTCTGGCTCAGCAGGCCCATGTCAGGTTTACTGCTCAGCCATGGTTCGAACTTGTTTCCATTGAAATACTACACTACTCCACAAACGCACACCAAACATGGACGAGTTGATAGTGCACAGTTCCTCACCAATATTGTTTATCTGATATGCAATTGGAAGGTCAGGGTAAAGGAAAGCTTTGAAATGCAGAGTCCACGTGTGTGTTCTGTGGGATGAGACAGGTTTCTAATGAAAGGTCTCTATGTCACACACACACACACACACACACACACAGGCCCATGTCGTCCACACTGTTGATGCAAAGCCTTATCAATTATCTTCCAATACTGAAGGCATGCAACATTAGTGACGATGTCACCAGCAGAGTGAAATTCATTTTATTGTATCATTTGCATATATTAATTACGCTGCCATGGATCGGGGGAAAACATCAGACATCTCAATAAATATCAGTTATGTTGTTTTAGTTTTGATGGACAGGGTGATTGTTTACATCTATGTGTGTGTGTGTGTGTGTGTGTGTGTGTGTGTGTGTGTGAGACAGAGAGAGTAATACATCTATGAGGTGGTGCGTTAGCATTACTGAGGAGCATCTCAGCGGCAACACTTCCCCAGCGCGAGGCCGACCCTGTGAATCGAGAAGGAAGATCGCAGCTGAATAATGAATACAGTCGCTTTTCTAAAGGAGCCACTTCCATTGAACATGTTTTGATGAGGGGTTTGTAAACCTTGACCTTGCTGTTTACTTTGAGTTTATTCAGGCCACTGCCACTGCAGAGCCATAGACTGTAAAAGTGGACGTAGTCATCTCGACGTCATCTGTGTGCAGTTCAAGGGCCATTGGGAAACACACTATATTTATGTATTAAAAACAGTAAAACCGGAAGTAAAACATGCATAAAAACACAAAAACCACAGTCACATGAGAAGTATGGTCATTTTTTCACAAACTCCCATGCAACCAAACTTCAGTTTGGAACCAGATGATTTGCCCCCTGATGGCCAGCAGAGATAATGCAAGTTAAAGGCACTTGAGCTTTGGCTTCACTTTTCAGAAACAAAGGTACTGCCTGTGCAGGGTTAGGGTTAACCCTCAATAATAATGTACAAGTATTGATTTCTAAGAACCTATCAGTTCAATATTGCATGTTTATAAAGATGCACGCCGAGAAATATAATAATAAATGCAGACAAAATCCTCAAATAAAATGATTCTGAAAAATTCATGGAGGGTGCCAGTTGAACAAAACCAATGCTCAACATGCCGCTGCTATATTCAGTGCCATGCAAAGTGAGTGCTGCGTGAGGAAGGTCTTACAGTATCTAGGCCAACCCAGCATGGGCCCTATTTGAAGAATTGCAGCATTTTGCCAGTGCGTAGTGGAATAACAGTCTACTTTTAGCCCCAGAGATGCACAGACACAACAGACATTCACTCCACTAGCAGAGCAGCTGTGGGAGGCAAAGACATGAAGGGAAGGGCAATTGAGCACACAAACATTCTCAGACAGACACACACAAAGCACACTCAGATGCTACAGCCACATTCACACACACTCACAGATGCACAGCGAGTGTTTATCCATTTATTTTTGCTGCTTTGTTTATTTTGCTTGGTAAATCCTCACCACCACACAGCTGCTGCTGGAGCACCAATGGACAGCAGTTTGGGGATTCATTAGCTCTTGTTTTCCTCCCTCTGTTTTCCTCCACCTCTCACTTTCCCCCTTCATTCCACTGTCAGGAGCAGTTTATAATCACTTTATTGTCGGGTTGGACCAAGACACTGGTTAGGTGGAGCTCATTTTGGCACTTTTGGTATTTTTTTTAATCAATTTGTTGACGCTTCGCCGCCTGCGACATCTGTGGGCGGAGGCATTATGTTTTAGAAATGCCTGGAGGGGATGTCTGCAAACACAAACATCCATCTGGAGTCAAGGATGAACTGATTAGAACTTGATGGTTAAAGGTCACTGTGACCTCATACAACACATTGTTGGCTGTAACTCAAGAATGCATATGTGTCATAGGATGAATGATGAAGTGATAAAACATGTAAACTGCAACATGACTGGTTCAACCCTTTACCATAAATATTTTAACTAGTTTTTAAAGTTCCGGCTAGACCAACAACTACATTTACATTTAGGTCATTTAGCAGACGCTTTTGTCCAAAGGGACTTACAATAAGTACATTTGTCAAAAGAAGGAAACAAAGAAACCATAACGTATCATTGCCGATAAAGTAAGAGCTAAAAATAGAACAAGTGTTAGGTCCTCATCTGAGTAAAGTAGTACTTCAAGAGCAACAGTGCTAAGATCAGAGTGCTATAGGTAAGGTTTTTTTTGGGGGGGGGGTGTTAGTGGGTCATGCTGATTCGAGTGAAGTGACAGTGAGTCTTGAGTTCAGAAGTGCGTGATGACATGGTCGGGAGTTCGTTCCACCACTGAGGACCAGAACAGAGAAGAGTCTGGACTTTGCTGAGCGGCATTTGCTTGATTTCAGCGATGGTGGTACCAGCCGGCCAGCTGAAGTAGAAGAGCGAAGTGCTCGCTTCGGGGCGTGTGGTTTGACCAGTGTTTGAAGGTAGATGGTTGCCGTTCCATTGATGGCCCTGAAGGCCAGTGCCATCGTCTTGAATTGGATGCGTGCTGCAACAGGGAGCCAGTGGAGGTCACGGAGGAGGGGGGTCACAACTACATGTCCGATTTAATTTATCAAGATGAATATTATTACAACTTGGATGGAACTTATGGATGACTATATGTTTATAACAGAAGACCAGCATTGCAAACTGGGAGCATGGCGTTCAATTCTGTGGGCGTTGACCAAACAATGGTAACTCATTAGATTATGAGATTATGACTAAAAGTCCGGATATATCTGATTCTGCTGCTTTAAATTTGACCACCTGGATATCACTGACTAAAATAATGAACAATCACAGCTAAAGTGAAAAACAAGCCTCCTGAGGAAGTATTTATGAAGTTTAACACTCAAAAACTCCGCTTTATCAGAACTATGTGAGCGTGGTTTGATCTAATCTGAATGACGGTGCTGATAACCGAAACAAACATTCATACAACTTCCATCAAAGTTGTGGTTTGACAAATGGAAGGATGTGGCAACGACAAATGAGCCCCGTTCACTTTGAACAGCTCAGACTCAACAGTACAAAGAGGATCTGTCAATTGAAATAACCAAAACTGTTCTTCACTTCACCACCAACACTCACTGGACATCCACATGAAAGGTGGCACAGTTCCCCATTGAGCTTCTGAACATGTTTTCTCATTTTGACTTCTTCTTGATATCTGCTTCCGCATGATATTTTAGATAAAGTTCAGAACCTCTGTCAACACTTTTTGAGAAAAATGTATTTTTAGGCCTGAGACGGATCACATTAACATCCAGAAGCCAAATATGAGATGCTTGCAGCTTGTGGCAGAGTACTGAATGAGCCAATAAATAAATAAAACCCAAACCCAGCTATTAATGGAAGTCCAGCAACCCAGAAGGACTCGAAATGCTTGTGGACTAAAAATGATGGTAGTATATGGCTCAAAGCCTCTCACTCATGCCACATTGAGTCCCATTGTTATATACGACACCCACATACGGCATAAATGACCCTCTCGTCTTCTTAAAGCATCACACGAGTGTTTTTCAGCTGCTGTCACACACAGCAATAACTAAAAACAATTACTGTAGCTTTGTACAAACGCTACCCATGTGCCCACACACATTACGCTATACGTTGTGTCCGATCTGGCCCATGGCGCCCCTATTTCACCCGCCATTACCCTCTGACTGGATAGAAGCCCCCCGGGACGACAACACCCAAGAGAGCCCAATGATGGATAAGCAGCTGTGCAGGGAAGGAAGAGATGAGACAAGTAATACAAAAAAAATGAGGCCAGGGTGATGAAGGTTTTGCAATTCTGAGCGCGCACACACACACACACACACACACACACACACACTCATGAAAAGGATCATGATGGGAGTGTGTGATCAGGCAGGTGAGCGATTGTTCCTTGGGGTTGTAAAAGTGTTCACAGGGCAACAAAACCCGATCGATAGACACACACCGCCACTCTGTAAAGACTCTAGTTAAAGAAGGAGAGTGAAATAGATACTGGCCCTTCTTCTTGTCCCTGTGGACACACACACACACACACACACACACACACACACACCTAACAATGTATCATCTCACTTCCTCTGACTGTGTTTGTCCCTTTGTGACTCATTCTGTCTTTGTCAGAGACTCTCATCCTTCTCCCTCCTGTCATCCCCCCTCTGTGTGTGTGTGTGTGTGTGTGTGTGTGTGTGTTTTCACTCCTGCATCCCTCTGACACACTTGGACTGGACCGTGACAACAACAAAAACAAAACAAGAGCAATCGCTTTCCTCCATGGTAGACGCACACTAATACATAAACATGCATGTGCAGATTGAGGCTCTGAGAAACATACCCATACTCTGCTGGGAGCTGGCCTGGTTTCTCTTTCTCTCACACACACACACACACACACACACAGACACTTTCTCTCTCTCTCTCTCTCTCTCTCTGTGTTGTCGTACCACACAAACTCAGAGGCAAACAGTGTGACAACACAGAGCCTGAGACGACATCAAAACACTCGGGCAAATGTACACACACACACACACACACACACACACACACACACACTCCTACGACTTCATTAAAGGGGAGCGAGAGTGTGACAAGGCTTGAAAGTCCACAGACAGAGAACTTGCTAACCTCCAAACACACACACACACAGGACGAGACTTCAGAAGCTGGCAGCCTTAGTCCCAGACTAAGCCCTTAAAGATGGAAGGGTTTACCAACGGACCTGGGAGATGAAAGAATGAATGAGGGAAGAACAAATGAAGGAGCATCATGAAAAACAGAATCAGCGAAAGAGAGAGGGAAGTTTTACAAACACATGCAGAACATTTTTAAAGGCTGAAGCATTTCCTTTACAGTTGCATTGCTCAAGACTTCAGTCCGTGTTGATGTAGCAACACCTGGTGGTAATAGGAAGGGTGCACTACGCATACCAACCTTCTGATTAACAGTTTCCCTCTCCCATCACGATACCAGTGCAACTAGCAATCACCTATCTGTAAATTTGACTTTGAAATATAGAACTAACCTTGGTGTTTGTTTCACACCAGAATCCACATGGATCCAGATCCAGTAAGGGTGCCGCTCTGCTGCTTGTGTTCATCCGATCCACCCATCGCTCCTCCGCCGACCAATCACAGTCAATTCCTTCACTGGCTGCAAAAATCCAAGATAGAGAGGGCAAACATGCTGAACTCCAAGCTCCGGTGCAGCATTAGGAGAAAGAGAAAGATATTTGAATCTGTTGCTTGAATGACGGACTCTTCGTCCAACAATGAAAACAACCATGGCGTTAAAATGCAGAACAAGAAATTGTGTAAAAATGAGGCTTTCGTTTCACAATCGTCTTCTAACTTTTAAACTGAGAGGATGCAGCCTCACTTCACTAATTGTGGGACCCCGCTGCTGCAGATTCCTCGGCTAAGTCCGAGGGGACCGCTGCAGAAGGAGATAGATGAGAATAAAATGTGGAAGATAGTGTAGAGAGTAAAAGAACAGCGATATGGGAACTAGATTGAGGCAGAGATTTGGGAGATGTGCTGACTGCTGGTCAGAAAATGCCGTTGTTGTTTCTGCTCATGGAAGGTTTTAGTACATTAAGCATATCCACACACACGGATGCACTAGGAAGGGTCCTGCCCAGTAGGAGGCTGTGAAATCAGAATCATTTCACAGATAATTTTGTCGTCACTGGCAGGCAATAGTAATAACAACTTTGGAGAGAGAAAGAGCACAATGAGAAAGAGGGAGAAGAGTGCAGCGAATCAGCCAAGGCCGATCGCTTTGTCTAAGCCGGAGTGGTGTTTGTGGAAAGGAAGCCTCTTTAAAAGGGCTCGCTGTGGGGGGGGGGGGTCTCCTTTTCCCTTTCTCTCACACTTTCAAAACCTTCTTCCCCTTCCTGGCGTCAGCGTCAGCGTGGGGGCGGGATGATGAGCGAGGTCCAACTTTGGCAGCAGAGCCGTAAACAGTGAGGCACCTGCAGTAATTGCAATCAATAATAATAATAATACAATAATACACTAGATTCCACTTGCAAACATGCAGCCTGTCATCGCCCTCGAAACAACCGGGCAGGATCTGAGGTGTGTGCGCGTGTGTGTGTGTGTGTGTGTGTGTGTGTGTGTGCGCGTGTGTGTGTGTGTGACCTATCCATTATTCAGATGCTTCGAGCCGCCCACATCTGTTCATTTCTCCGGACGACACACACTCTCCTCTGATAGACAATAATTACTATGCAGCCAAGAACACACACACACACACACAGCCATGTCAACCTCTAACAATGAATTCACACGAGACATAGCGTGTTAGGAGCACCGTTTGTCATCCGGCAGCCACGGCGTTCACACACAAATCATAATCATATGTATGGCTGCACCCAGAGTCACAGATGCATGCACCTCCGCGCACACACACAAATCATCGTGACAGGTACAACTGCATGCACACAAGGAACCCGCTGCAAGCATATTGGCCCTACAAGCTCAACGCCGCGGCTCTCTGAGGGCACATAAAAGGGCTCGCCGCCGCCTCATTGTGACTGTGGGATCGGACGCACAGAAACGATTGGTCAAAATGCACGGATGTGTGTGTGTGTGGGCGCCCGCGTGCTCCACTGATTGAACATAGGCTTTGTGTGTGTGTGTGTGTGTGTGTGTGTGTGTGTGTTTACATGTGCGACGGAGACAGAAGAGATGAGAGTATGTATTTTGCATTATTGTAGTCCGTGTAGTGTGCGTCTGATTGTGTGTGTGTGGAAGGGAGAAAAGGAGGCAGTCTTCTCTGTAGTGTCAGCCTTTGATCAGTGTCCCGTGTGTGTGTGTGTGTGTGTGTGTGTGTGTGTGTGTGTGTGAGGGGGGGGGCATGCCAACCCCTGGTGTCTTGGAGGCAGATGAAACACTGTGCCTCTATCCGGTACTCACAGAACACCCACTATCCTTGTCTCCTTCTCCTTTCCTCTCCCTCCCTCCCTCCCTTACCTCCTCTCACCAGCGTTCCTTACCACCACCATTTTAAAGGCTATTCATGCAGAGCCGCGCTTTCATCTCACGTTTTAACCAGCTCCTCTCTGGCTTTTTTCCTTTTCTTTTTCAACTCTTTTATCAGATTATAGAGGGAGAGGAGGACGGGTGAAGTGGCCCGCTGTCGTACACTGACTCACAGTTAGATGGACGCAGCATGAAGGCGCTGTAACAAGATAACGGTATAGGATCTTTGGTGTCCGCTGGCTCTGTGTAGTCCACATCAGACATCTGTAGTTAAAGTCCCACCGGGCTTGCCTCGTGAGTTACGATAATGATGAAAAGCTGCTTTCAGTGCTTTACGTGAAGACTGGCCCTGTATTGTGTGCAGGAAACGTTGCATCATATTTCATTAATTAGTTGAATTAATGATCTCATAAGCGTAATTGGTTATGTTTATATATATCATGGTGATTACAGCAGGACATTAGTCAGCTTGCTTTCCACGTGTTTGTGCTCGGCTTAATTAATGCACTCAGACGTGCGGCATATTTGGGTGCATTGGTGGCGTTTAAAGTGCAGCACAAAGGCCGGTAAATGCAGGAGGTGCTTAGTTTTTGGTGCTTTGATCCCTGTTTTTTTTTTTATGGATCGCCTCAGACGGTAAATGATTGATTTTGGTTGCACTTGCAGGATGAAGAGAGAGATGATTTGGTAATATTTTGAGCTTCAGTTATAAGCCCTTACCATAAGTGCAGCATACTACAGGCAGAAAGAATCAAATGTGATTTGACAATTTTCAGAGAACCTGCACTTTAATTCAAATCATTGGACAACCTCCGGTTCTGAAAAGTGAAGCCAATTCTGAAGTACCTGAAACTTGCATTATCTCTATTGGCCATCAGGGGGCGAAACATTTGTCACATTGTATGGAAGTCTATGAGAAAATTACTCTAATTCTATCTTGATTTATTATCTCAGTAAACATTGTAAACATGAGTTTATGGAACATATAGTTTCAAGTCTTCTTCAATCCAGCATGATGTCCATTTAGTACATTATGGTCCATTTAGAGTTAAATACATGACAAAGCAGAGTATACTTTAGGGTGGGGCTAGGTTGTGATTGACAGGTCGCTACCAATGCAGTTAGCTACTGAGATGACTTTAACACTGAGCTGTAAACTTCATCTTCAATTATAAAGCTACACACCAGAATCCAGATGGATCCAGATCCAGTCAGGTTGCTGCTCTGCTGCTTGTGTTCTTCAGATCCACCCGTCGCTCCTCCACTACGTCCAAATATGGTTGTTTTCCCTCACTGGTTGCAAAGATTCCAAGATGGCAAGGCGAAAATGCCGAACTCAGTCTATGGTCTTAACCTAATATAATAATGTAATTAGCACTGAACAAAGGAACAGCTGTGCAGTGAAGTGAGACATGCTTGGGACTTTGTATTGGGTGTTGTTAGAAATCTAGATAAAAGATGTTGTTAACACTAATAAGGCGCCTAGAGAAGACAACATACTGTATGTTTGTGTTTAACCTCTGCTGTAGATACACAACCTTTCAGTGCACCTGCCTTTTACACAGCTCTAATTAGGAGTCCCATACGGATCAGGGAGGCTGCCAGTTAATGGGCACTTAAATAGAAAAGATTTAGGTATTTGGTGGAACAATCGAAGACACTCAGCAGTAATCATGAGAGGCAAATGTCAGCTAACAACAGAAAAACATCCGTCTTAGAATAAACGTACGCGTAAACCCATGAAACAACAATTGCTACAATAGAGAATTTGACCACATTATAGTCAATTAGATCAAACAAGGTATTGAACAATTAATGAATGTGCTAACAATGCTGCATGTACAGATCTTCAGAGTAGGTGTGATTGAGCATCTGCATCATGCAGGACATTTCTCAATGGATTCATCTTTTCCTTTATTTGTTTTGATGTTTTGTAATGTTAAATCTTGAAGGACAAGCCTGGCAAAGTCCTCAATTGTTTTAAAATTGTTTATATCTTCAATAAATCCCATGAACGTACCAGAGTCAACCGTCTCTCAGTGTATTCTGATTTCTCTACCCTAGAGTATGTGTGGCTCAGTCTGTTGATTACTGAGGCTGCTACTGTGGCTTCTTTTGCCAATTTTCTTGAAATTTGGTTCAAATTTGTGAAAAATGCCTTTAGGCTAGTAAGAAGTCTTGACACGAAATATATGCAGGTGAGTATTTTACATTTTTGTGTAGTTTATTTGACATGCCCCAGTTTGTAATGCCTTAATAAGAAATATTAAGAAAGTAAGAAATAAGAAAGTTTCATGGTTTGTGACAAGAGATGTCATATCATATTCTTAAACAGCTTTTTCCTGGAGACAGTTTGACTTGTCACTGTGGGAAAGTGAATGATGGCTGAATTCCATGGAGCTGCTGCAGTTTCACACTGTGCCATGACTCCCTGGTGACTTAGTTAGATAAGGGACACGTGTGCATTTTATACTGCATCAAGTAAATGTATTATTTTTTATACAGTTTCTACTGTTTCTTTTCTCAATGCCATTACAATATTGATGAAGAATAGTTGTTTGTGAATATAAAAAAAGGAAAGACGTCCGTGCTGGCTGCTGAACTGTAAGTGGCTTTGTGTAAAAGTCCCTCTTCAGTGCCATTAGACAGAGTCAGCGTCATTAAGAGGGGAGCTGAAAAAGCAATTTCATCTCTCACTCCCTTTGCTTTCTCTGTGCTGTCTGTCACTCCTTGTTGATCAGTGATGGCGTTACACACACACACACACACACACACACACACACACACCTAAACACACTTATCATGCAATTCCCTCTCAGTCAGAAGCTGATTTAGGGGAACAGGTACTAAATACTAGTGATGTCCAAATGAAGCTTCGTGAAGCATTTTCTTTATTTTCTGAGCCCAATAGATGGCGCTCTCTGTTCAACAAAGGGTTGAAAGCAATGGAAATATATCGGCCTTCAACCCTTTGTTGAACAGAGAGCGCCATCTATTGGGCTCAGAAAATAAAGAAAATGCTTCACAAAGCTTCATTTGGACATGACTACTAAATACTAAATGTAATGATACTCATCTTGTCTCCCTCTTCTCTCCTTCTCTACCTCCTTTCTTTGCTTGTTCCCACCTGTCCTTGTCCCTCCCCTCCCTTAAATATCCTCCCTCACCTTCTTCCTACTTCCATCTTCCTTTACACAAATTCCCAGGCTTCCTCAGTACCGGTGATCAGTCCGCTAAGGGGAACTACGGCCTCCTGGACCAGATCCAGGCCTTGCGTTGGCTCAACGAGAACATCGGCCACTTCGGCGGAGACCCGGAGAGGATCACCATCTTCGGCTCCGGAGCCGGGGCGTCCTGCGTCAACCTCCTCATCCTCTCGCACCACTCGGAGGGTAATTGTTGGATTGTGTTTGTTTTCTTGGTAGAGAATTGATTTTTCTGTTTTGTTTATTTTTACCTCACCGTTCACTATTTTTTTATGTTTGAAAAAAACTCCCAAGCAGAATATTCCCATGGGTTATGGGGTTCCTGGAATATCGTGATTTTTTTTTGCTGTTGTTGTAAAAGCCTGTTCCAGCCCTGTGAGTGACTCTTTCCCCACACGTGTTTGACAAATAGGTTGCTGACATTGATGTTTTCGTCCTCGGCGTAGATCATTCCTCGTTAATCCCTGAATAGCCACAGTGCATATTTACAAACCATCTCTGAGTGTTTGTTCCATATATTTGCTGGAAACAGATGGCGATGCACACCTGCACGTCCTATTCCACCTTTCAGATTCTGTTCTGCTATTTCTTTCTGGAATAACTTGCGTTCAATTTGGTACATGTGCACCTTGATTTGGTCTTGGGCTATTTGATGACCCACGTAAATGTGTTCTAGCAGCAAGGCCCTGCTATACCCATGTGGTCAGATAGAAAGTCAGTGAGTCCTGTGATGTTTGCTTGACACTTCTATCCCCAAAGGAAAACACTGCTTGTCTGCTGAACTGAATAATTGAAGCAGCCACGTGGCTAAAACGCACGTCCACGTTTGATCCAGGTGACGTGGTTCATGTCTATGGAGGATAAATAAAACTGGAGCTCCAACATTTCCCCACATTACCTGACTTGGCGAGCGCTCCTGGCTCTGTGAACAGTCCGCTGCTCTGCAGCAGAGAGGCTCTCCCTCCGTCAAACAAAAAAAAAAAAACCTACATCCATCTGACATCATGCTCCCCATTACCAACAACACACCCCGAGGGCTAAGTGTTAACATTGAACCTCCACGAGTGAGCGGCCTGTGGACCAATCGGCTTTGATCTGAATTGAGATCAGTGTGCCTGACAACCCGCAGCCAAATGGTCACGCACTCGCCGCCTTTGATCATGCTGTTCCCGGCGCTGTCCTCCTCCAATCGTAACTCCTCTGTTCTGTACGCCGCTCGAGGGCTCTCCGTCGATATCTCTCTCCTGTATTCATTTTCTCTGTCTCTCTCACACACACACAAACGTATTATTACATTAGAGAGAGCGTGTTCACACAGCCGCACATCTGTTTCCATCACCGCTCTGTGTTTGTGTGTCTGACGCGGCTCTAACTTTGACTCATTCTCTGCCTTAAGAACAAATATGTGTCATCACAGCTTCTGTGAGCATCTGTGCACGGCTGCCATGTCACCGTCTCCATTTAACACAGCCTCTGTAATTACACTGCTGTCTACTCACCCTTCATATTGTCCCGGCACACCCAGCCTGTTCTCCCTTATTGCCACCTCGCAGTAGAAACCTCCCAAGACTAGATTTATATCATGATAACTGTTTCACACAAAATTTGTTTCCTTATTTTTTAAATGTTTACTGTGCATTGGAATCAAAAATTTGAAAAAAAAAAAATGCTAGTAGCTAACGTGTTCAAAAAACAGCTGTGCTGACAGAGCTATGCGTTAACCTTAATGGGGACGCCTCAGGGAACCTACACAGGTCATTTTCTTTGCGACATTAATTACATCAATGCTGTCGCAAAATTAAGATGTGCCACATCGACAGCGGCTGGTGGACCATCCATGATGAATACCAGCCTTTTTTGGATTAAATATACATACACTTGAGTTACCCTGGTTAACAGTGAGGTATATATCTAGGGCTTTTATTGTGAAAGGTAAGGACAAAAGAGCTGTATCTGCTCCTGTTGTGGAGGCACTGAGTATATTTTCCCAAATTGATAAATCCGTGACCGTCTGTGTTATGATGCTCTGCTCAAATTAAATCTAAAATGTGCCACTACTAATGATTTTTCTCAATCACTCGGCCCGCTCTCTCGTCCATCTGTCATCTTTCATTCAATGCAAAGCATGATGGTAAATAGTGCTCAGTGAGGTCGATGTCAAACTCACCATATAGTAGATAGTGAGTTATTTATATACAAACCGAGCCGAGAGAAGCTGATTTTAACACAGAGAGGGAGAGCTCAGGTACATGACTTCACTATCTTTACATAGAGAATAGTTGTTTGCTGCTATATTAATGCTACGAATTTCAACACCTTTAAGTATGGAAACAGAATCAGGATTGTTAGCCTATAGCTTAGCATAACAGCGGGAAGCAGAGGTTAACAGCCAGCATGGCTTTTTCTCAAAAAAGACAATATTTAGGTCAGCTAATCAGCAGATCCATAGTGTAATTATAACACTGAAGGGCTTGTATTCCTCAGATACAGGCCAGACGTTTAGCTCTATCAATGCTTGTTTGTTTATTTCCATGGTAACCAGAGCTATAGACAGTCATTGTAGTTTAATCGTTAATTTTCAGCTTACAGGAACCCTAACGGTTGGGGAAGCCTGTAATAACCCCTTGTCTCCTGTTGCTGACAACCCCCCCTCCCCCCCCCACATTGTCATCCCTCCGCTTTGTCATCACCCCATCATCGTCATCATCGTCCTGTTCTTCATCAGCATCTAACGGTGTAACATCAGCCCTCTAGACGGCGCCTGTCTGTCATGTCCCCCCCCCCCTCTCCCCCCGCCAGGGATGCCAGGTAAGGAGTCTGTCACCCCCACCTTTAAGAGACACCAATCATGTCAACAACACAGCGTCACAAATCAAGCCTGACAGCAGAGACGTACAGGATGGATGGCAGGATGGAAGTGGTAGATCGGATGGAGAGAGGGTTGTAAGTGATACTGTTATGATGATGGGCAGGGAACTATAAGAGGGAAGACAGGATCCATGGCATCCTGTGTTCAAGGGAAGAGGAGGAGAGGTAATAATAGAGGAGGACAAAGGGGACAGAACATGTTTTGGAAGTAGCCAATTATAGGGAAGCAGTGAGCAGGGAAGGTTAGAGGCACATAGGGAGTGACAAAGAAACTTATTTTGAAGACAAATGAAATAATACCTCCCTCCCACCTCTCCCTGAGTCCGTCTCCTCCTCTGACGTTCTCAGTGCAGATGTGTAGGTAGAGCTATTTCCAAGCTACTTTTTATTATAATTGATTTCCCAGGGAGCGAGGTATCTGCTTAATAATTAACTGACCAATCTTCAGCCCAGCAGAGGGAAGAGAAAGAAAACAGTAGTATGAGAAGAAACGGGCGAGGCAGGCGGCCTCTTAACGAGCCACTCGAGTGGTTCAAGCAGCACAGGACTGGCAGAACTAAGGAGACCGAGGGGGGGCACAGCTAGTGCGAGAGTCTGAGAGAAGAAAATGGCTCTTTTGGCGTCTCAGATGAGCTCATTCCCAGTCCTGCTTCTTTTTTCTCTGTTTGAGCTAACAGCACTGTAGCATGTTCCAATTCTAAAAGTGGAAAAAGAGAAAGAGTTGCAATTTAGTAGTTCATCTGGATCCCATTCTCAAAAAGGAACTAAAGTCAGACACCTTCACAGAGCTCCATTCCTACCTGAAATGTAGAGATCAGCCACCATTTTAACGTTTTCATTGTACCCCCACATCCTAATATAAAGACATCTTTTCCATCTGTCCTCTCAGGTCTGTTCCACAGGGCCATAGCCCAGAGTGGAACTGCCATCTCCAGCTGGTCTGTCAACTACCAGCCCCTCAAATACACCAAGATCCTGGCCCGGAAGGTGGGCTGCACCTACACAGAGACGGCCGACCTGGTCGACTGCCTTAGGCGCAAGAACTTCAGGGAGCTGGTGGACCAGGACATCCAGCCTGCTCGTTACCACATCGCCTTCGGCCCCGTGGTGGACGGAGACGTGGTGCCGGACGATCCAGAGATCCTCATGCAGCAGGTGAGTCCGGAACAAGTGTCAAAGGTGGCACTGCAGATACGGCCTCAACAGGTTTTTCATTGTGCAAGTGCTGAGCTGTGATGACACACCAGACAGAGAGAACGTGAAGAACTTGTTACAGTAAGTGCGAGTGTGACCTTTCCACGGAGTCGGGGTCTGGCGGTGACATTTACCAGTTGGTGTGAGCTTCCATCCTAAAAACGGCGTAACACATTCCCTCGGTGGTCTATTCTGGACCCATGGATCACAACCTTTGTCACAGGATGTCTGGTTGTGAGCAGGGAGGGTAGCGTGGCTGCCGCTTTAGACTGAATACACAAAAGAAAGTTGTATTGAGCAGCATTCATGGTACACAGACTGAAAACCCTGTACTCAACATGTTCTTCCTGTGCTGCACCACCAGGGGGAGTTCCTGAACTATGACATCCTAATAGGAGTGAACCAAGGAGAGGGGCTGAAGTTTGTGGACGACAGCGAGGACAACGATGGCATCTCAGCAGCGGCGTTCGACTACACCATCTCCAATTTTGTTGACAACCTCTACGGCTACCCTGAGGGTGAGGAACGCCAACATTTTACTCCTTTCAAGCACACATGCCCCTCAGATTGTCATTGTCTTGTTATGCTCTCTCATTAACTTGTCTGCTTGTCTCATTAACAGCTTTCTAATCAAGAGGAAAATACTTTGAAGCAGATTCCATAAGTCAATCTTTTAACTGAATAGGCTTCATAACTGGCTCACAGAACGATCCTTCATTGATTTAATATAAATCTTAGTGTTTTAAGGTATTTCAGGGGTTTGTAATCGTGTATTTGCTGCTGACTGTTATGACTAGGTCGCCCTTGAAAAAGAGGTTTTTAATCTCAACAGGACAAACCTGGTTAAATAGATAAATAAATGAAATAAATAATGCTTATTAGAGGACCCAGTGGATGCAACCTTCCTGGGGTCCTTGCACATAAAACTGAAATGAAAGGATAACTCAAATAAAAAGAGCAAACAGTCATAAACGTTATCATCGTAAACCATTATCACAATGACCTGCATTTATGACATAATGAATATATTCCCTGATACCTGATTCTTTATAGGACTTTATGATATGTTTGTGCAAAGACAGAGAATAGAGATCAAATATGAGCAGCAGCCCAAACGTATCAACCAACACAGGCATACTAAAGAGGTTGCCTATCATTGAGATTATCTTTCACCACGGTGGGTCTCTGCTCTGGCCTTTGAGGCTCCGTGGGCACTGATGCTGTCTCTCATCATGCCCCAGGCAGCCCGCTCCTAATCATAGCACTGTTGTTCCCAACAGATCAGCCTGCAAAACCCCTCACAGCGGGCCGCAGTCAACATGCAGGCGCATATACATGATGCAGTCACGTTTCCTCTCGAGTGCCTGTCACTCATTCCCCACTCAGACGGGCATATTCTCTCTTTTGCCCTTTATGTCGCGCCGTCGTTCCTTTCAGTCTCTCTCTAAACTGTGTATCTCTCACACAAACATACAAACACAGACGCCTCTTTCATCCTTCCTGTCGTTCATTTAAGAAATGTGTGCTTTTCTCTTCCTCCTTTCACATCGCTTGACCTCTCTCACCTCTCAGTTCTATCCCTGTCTTTACTTTCCTCTTAACTTATCACAATTTTCTCTGTTTTCCCTCTCCCGCTTCTTATCCTCCAGGCAAAGACATCCTGAGGGAGACCATTAAATTCATGTACACGGACTGGGCCGACAGGGACAATGGCGACATGCGACGGAAGACCCTCTTAGCTCTGTTTACAGACCACCAGTGGGTGGCGCCGGCAGTGGCCACGGCGAAGCTGCACGCCGAGTTTCAGTCACCGGTTTACTTTTACACGTTCTACCACCACTGCCAGACGGAGACGCGACCCGAATGGGCCGATGCCGCCCACGGAGATGAGATCCCGTACGTGTTTGGCGTACCCATGATTGGTGCTACAGATCTGTTCCCATGCAACTTCTCCAAGAATGATGTGATGTTGAGCGCCGTTGTCATGACTTACTGGACCAACTTTGCCAAGACTGGGTAGGCCGTACTGCTTATTTGATTTCATAATGGAATTCTTTTTGCCCTGTGAGGCGACTGCAGGATAAATTAGATAGTGTTGTGCCTCTTCAGTAGTAGAGCTCAAGTGTCTTTGTCAGTGGTGAGGGGCTAATCTTAGGAACCACATCACACCAAGTTTAGTGTCCTGTGTCTATTTGCTGTCAGTTCATATTTTAAAAAGTAGAACACAAGGTTGTATTCAGTATTTATGTCAACACAATCTTTCAACCAGACTGAAAAATCTGCTCTGTCCTCCTCTAGGGACCCCAACTTGCCAGTCCCTCAGGACACCAAGTTCATTCACACCAAGCCTAACCGCTTTGAAGAGGTCATCTGGACCAAGTTCAACTCCAAGGACAAGCAGTACCTCCATATTGGCTTAAAACCTCGTGTTAGAGACAACTACAGGGCTAACAAAGTGGCCTTCTGGCTGGAATTAGTCCCCCACCTCCATAGTCTACATGAGGAGCTCTTCCCCACCACCACCCGCTTGCCACCAGGCACTGGCCAGGGCACCCACAGACCCTGGCCCAAACCACCAGGCCCTCGCCCCACTCGTTACCCCTACCCCACCTTTCCCTCTGAACCAGAGCCGGAGGGTTCGGAGCGTCCACACCAGGCGCTCTTCCCTGGAGACACCCGGGACTACTCCACTGAGCTGAGTGTGACGGTCGCAGTGGGGGCGTCCCTCCTGTTCCTCAACATCCTGGCCTTTGCCGCCCTTTACTACAAGCGGGACAAGCGGCATGAGATGCGACGCCACCGGCTGTCTCCTCAACGGGGCGGACCTGCCAACGACCTGGCTCACAGCCAGGAGGAGGAGATCATGTCCCTGCAGATGAAGCACTCGGAGCACGACGTTCACCACGACATGGAGCCACTCCGGCCCCACGACATCCTACGACCCGCCTGCCCGCCGGACTACACGCTGGCGCTACGCCGCGCCCCCGACGACGTGCCGCTGATGACGCCCAACACCATCACCATGATCCCCAGTACCATCACCAGCATGCAGCCTCTTCATGCCTTCAACACTTTCCCCTCCACTGGCCACAACAACACCCTGCCGCATCCCCACTCCACCACCAGGGTATAGTAGGGACTGGCCCGATACAGCGCCACCTAAGGACCATGAAGACTGGCTCTGCCACTGATCGAGAAGGGAGGCCTCTGGATGTGGGCCTTTGTTCTGTTCTCTTCTACTCTTGTTTCTCCAAAAACAACTCCACCTCCTCCATCGTGTGCTGTCAAACTTAGCAGCTCCACCGATGGCGTGTGGAGAAGCAACTTAAACGAAACTGCAAGGCAGCAGACGATCCGTTCGGGGGTCATTTAGACCTTTCAAAGATACAGTTTTCAAAGGTCTGCTGTTTCCAGACAAAAGGCCCCTGACATTTGTCAAAAGGATGAGAGCTTTTCGGCCCTTGCAGTTTTCATCATCTTCTTCTTTTCGCTCCCCGGTGTTTTCCGTGCAAATATCGTTCCCTTTTCTACACCTGTGTCTTATCCCCGCTTTGTTCCTCATTCATGTGATGCTCTCCCTCTCCCCAGCGCTCCTTTGCTCCGAGGACTCACCAGCTATGAGCTGTAGGCAGGGGGCATGCAGTACATACAGTAATCATTTAGCTAGGAAAACATTGATCTGTCATTGATCTGCTTTCATTCTACCAGCATTCTTGGTGCCAAGTATGTACTACTGTGTTTGCTTTCTCATCTGGGGAGAAAAAAAAAAGCGAAAGAATATTCTAGAGTATTCCTATTTACTGTCAATTAACAGATGATGTGTGTTCTCATGACAAAGTGCCAAACTGGCCCTCGATTGTGTTTATTTTTTCTTTCTCTCATCTTCTGTTTCTTCTTTTTTTTTTAAGCATTTGTTTAACTGTTGTTTTTTTGTGGAAAGAACTTTTGCTGAAAATATAGATATAGAGAAATGATATTATATATAGTTATATATAAATGTGTACAAAGGAGAAAGTATATAAATGGGTTTTCTCAGTGGGGATCTATGCATGAATTATTTTTCAAGATGATGACGGGGGAAAGGACACTGTATCTGTCAATGCACGTTTCCCAAATCTAATCAAATCATATCGGTCCACTCCTGAGATTTTGGTTTTTGTTTTAACTCACAGAAAAAGAACATCGCTGAAGTCCACCCGTATTGACCCAACAAATCCTCTACGCCTCCCAACACCCATTTATAAAAATAAAATAAAAAAAGTAATTGCCACAAATCTCAGAAGACATTGAACAACTGGGAACGTACTCTTCCATTCATTCCCTCCTACGTGGTGTTATTTCCTTTTTCTCCCACAGTTGATACAGCACGCCAACCGCAAGCAATCGTCTACAGTAGCTACTTTTTCTTCCAGTCTTTTTTTAGGGTATGTGAGGTACCAAATCTGTTGTTGTAGCTTGCCTGTACAGAATTATTTTTGTATTTCAGTAAGTAATGGTGAGAAACAAAGCAGAGACAGGCAGCCTTTGCTCTTTTACTTACACCTTCCTTCTCCTGTCTGCACCCCTATTTCCAGAACATGCATATTCTCTTTGATGTGTGCCTGCGAGAGGAAGTGTGTTCGGTGTGTGTGTGTGTGTGTGTGTGTTTCACATCGGTATAGGTTGGTTCTAATTAGACTGCAAAGAGATAGAGAGGCAGACAGGCAGGATCCCCCCATAGTAAAAGCTCCAGAATGAGCTCTTTCCTGCTGCGTACGCCGACATCCTCCTCCGTATCGACCTCACTTCCTCCCGTCCTTTCCCTCCCTCCGTCAGTGCACTAGCTTTGTATTTGAGGCCGACGCCCACATTGCGGTGATCAGCTCCCTGCAGTGGCCGCGAAACTTCAAAACCTTCTGACTTCACTGTGTCAGCTGCGTTCGACACAATTTCTGACCTCAGTTCAACTCTGCTGTTCTCCTCACATCCAAGGGTTCGTTCACTAAGCTAGTGACTTATTTTGTGAGCTCGTCAGTTGTAAATGAAACTCTAAGCACACCGAGGGCAACCGGTGGGCCTTTGCGGCCTGCGGCGCAGAGCTGCGAGAGGGAAAGGGGGCTCGGCTCTCCTAAACAGGGTAAAAGCAACACAGTGGACAACTGCTGTTTCTGATTCTTTTCTTTGGGGTGAGAATGTGCAGGCCTGCAGCTCGGCGACGCCCATCCCCTCCGATGCTACGGATCCCAAGCATGGTTCATGGCTAATACAGGATGTTAACTGAACTGATGTGCTGTTGATGGGCCCGCAGGAACACATGGAAGCTTACGTCAAGTAAGGGACGACCGTCCGTCACCGGTGCTGACTCCGCTTGTGCTCTAGCTTTAGCCTGTTTGTTTGCTTGTTTTCTATTGTATTACTGCCTCACGGGGTGGAAGGGGAGGGCTGGAAGGGGAGAGATATACCGGGCTGCTCCTGTCAGAGATTTTGTAATAAAGGGAAATGTGCACAATGTAACACACAAAACAACTGGGCGTACTGCAGGTGGACCAATGCAGTGGAACAGATGGTGGACAGTCGTGCAAGGAAAGGTGCACACTGTGGGAGGAGACTGGAAAAAGACTCACAGCCTTAAATGTAGAAATGAGAATCAATAGAGGAGAAGGAAGAACTGATCACAGACATTCAAAGGCATGGCCATCTTTCTACCCACAATGTTTGCCAGGAGGATACCTTGCTAATCCGTCCTACGAAGGATCTGATATGTCTGGTGAACCCTTTTCTATTCACTCCTGTGGATACGGAGGCAGTGAGGGGTCGAGAGGTCAACCTCACCACAACACAGCCACAATGACCCCACCGGAGGTGAAAACAGAAACAAGGTATGGAGTTCGGTCTGTTCTTTTTCCCTGTCTATTTTATAAGCTAACACCGGAGGGCGCCATTGTGGCAGCTTCACCCCAGTCTGCCCATACTGAGGGAGCTGGATGTGTGAAGAAAAATACCAAACTGGGCAGCAGGACAGAGACAGACACAACATCTGGAAGAGGATCAAAACTGTACATTTTTAAGTGTAAGAATCAAACAGACAAAATATTTGTAAATATTAAGTTTCTTGTTTGTTTTTCATTTTCTTTTTTTTTTTTTGAGTGAATGAATGAAATGCTTATTTTGTGACAACAAAAGACAACAGGTGCAGTTTGCAAAAGAAGCCCACTCGCTAGAGGTTTCAAACAATATGCTTGCCACTGATCACTTTTCATGCCATTAGAAAATGACCTTGTTTCCTTTAGTTTGTCTGATGTTGCCCATTACCATGTGGGCTTCCTGTAGCATCATTGGTCCTAACCAGGAAAGTCACTGTAGCAGAAATCCATCTTCACTACAGCCCCCACACGATAGAGGGCCTGAGATCATGTGTAGTTTCCAAAAGTTTGAAAAATATCATTTGAATCGGTTGGTTTCATTGCTCTTTCTTCCTGGGTTGTAGTAGATTTTTTTTCTCCTTTTTGTTGTTCAAGCTTTAGCAAACTTTTATTTTTAAATACATCTTGTAAGCTAACTATAGTCTTCTGCGCTGTAGTATTATTATTATTATTATTATTATTATTATTATTATTATTATTATATTATGATTGAAACATCTGGGAGGCTGAGAGCCCTGATGAAAGCCAGCTCTGACCAGCTAACTGAGGTAAGGGTGATGTAGAAAACTGGCCTGTGATTCAATGACCAGACTCGGAAAGTGAGACACTAAACTAAAGTGCAGTCAACTCAGTGTTAAGCTCACTTCACATGTAGCCGTGTTTCCATGCAGCCACTTAATGACATGTGGGACAGACATGAGGGCTTTGATACCATACGATGCCTCATCGAGTAATGAGATCACACAAGTGGTCTTTTCCCTCCAAAACACTGTGTTGCATTGTGGGTACTGAGGCTGCGATGACCTCACGCCGAGGTCATGTAGCTGTTACATGTTCTAAACCGTTGACAGATGAATGAAATGTTAAGTCAATCTGAAAAATCCAGCACCCCTTCAGAGTCTGAGTGTGTTTATCAGTGGAGCCGACTGGATGTATGTCGGTTTATTCTGATTTCAACGTGCCCCAAATCCAAAACGGCTTCATGTCACCGAGGTTATTCAGAGAACCTGTGTCAGGTCAGCGGTGCATGGGCCGAACGTGGTTAACAGCCCACAGAAGACACTCACTCACATAAATCTCCAGCCTGGTCTCGATTGCATCAAAATGCACCTGTTGTCTTGTTTTTACATTCTTTGTTGAATTCAGAAACCCAAGACTTGAGATGAAGAAAAGTGTTAAATAATGGGATTTAAAAAAAGATAATTATTAAAAAAAAAAGTATAGTAAAACTATAAATAAATGAGGTGATGATATTTCTGTTTACTTTAGAAGTTATTATACACTGTATGCTGTGATTCTGATCTGGGAAACATTAAAGACATTCATAGCCAGGCTCCGATTTTGTCTCTTTATTGAACCAGGGATGAGACGTGGTTATGTATGTGTATGTTAATAATGCAGAATGAAGGATATTTTAAACCTGAGTATGCTAGACTTTCCATCATGAATACATGTTAAGTATACCACATCTAGAAAGAATGATCTTTTAAATGTAAATATGAAGAATCAGTAACTTCACAGAAACAAAAACAAACAAAGATAAAGATCAGATCAACCTAAAGATGGAAATATGTGGAAAAATGTACTTAATTGAAAAACAAAACAAGACAAATTCTGAGATAAGAGAATTACATGATACTCAATTAGATAAGAAAATCACTCATATATAACCTACATGTTGACATTTAAACTTTACACTGAAAATGTGAATATTAACAGTTTACAGTATATAGGGTCGCCCATGAAGTTCATAATTCGCTCATGGAACACGTCTTTAAAATCAGTGCAAAACTTTTCCTTGTTCTGATTGTTCTTTCTGCATTTCCTGAAACTGTCTGGCTGCAACTCCACAGATGTGCTGTTTTAGAGAAACTTCAAACTCAATCTTTATCTTAAAAAAGAATAAATTGTGACTATATATTAAATCTATTGTTGTTGTGGCCTTCACTGTGGTATATATGCCAAGTGGGGAAGTGTGTGAACCCTGGTTGCTGGAACCTGTTGCACCTGTCAGTCTGCTCCTGTTTGATTTGGACTGATGCTGCTCAATTCTCAGCACCACCAACTTCCATTCCCTTCTGTAAGAGTTCACCTCCATCAACCGTGCAGCCATTAAGTCGAATATAAACCAGATTGTGTTTATTTTGATGTGTCTGAATCATCATATATTATTATTTCTCATAATAATCATTTGTCATTTCTTGAATTAAACCAGCCAATACTCTCCTCCATATGAATTGCATGTGATGTGGAAGCTGTTGGTTTAGACATCTTTTTTCTATCCAGCCATCACTCTAGTTTAATAACATGGTACACATTCAGACATTTATGTCTGTAGCTTGAAATAATGCACGAATGAGATATTCATCTTTATTTCTTCATTATACACAAAATACTTAAACAAAATACTATTCAAAGTAATTGTGCTCTTCTTCTGATGGGTACTTGAAGGCAGCAGGTATATCAACATGCACAGAGGGCAGGACATGGGGAGATCAATCAAACTTGTCTCTGGTGCCATCAACAGGTCATGTGACCATGGACCTGCATGTGGTTTATACAGATAAGAGAAAGCCTTCCCTTTTATCTATGACAGTCAGTCAAGGAAGGTCACCAATCAGGGGCCATGATTCTGGCCCCTGATTGGACAAGCTGCACTCCATCAGGGTGTGTTAGCGGTGTTAGGTATCATATAAATATGAATTACTGCTGGAGCCGATCCCAGCTGTCATTGGGCGAAGGCAGGGTACACCCTGGACAGGTCGCCAGTCTATCACAGGACCAACATATAGAGACAAACAACCATTCACACTCACATTCACACCTACTGGACATTAAGAGTCATCAATAAGCCTATCCCCATCCTGCATTGGAATATTATCTTATAAACTAAACAAAACTAAACTGCCAGCAAAGATGTGCTACTGCTCTCAGCCACTAGATGGGGTAGTGAGGGTGTTATAAGCACAGTTACAATTGGAAATATTCAACCCCGTAACCTCAACAGACATTATAGTGATATGAATCAAGGTTAATGATAATATATGACCCAATAAAACTCATTAAACAACAAAGCATATTTTTGATACATATTTGAGTTATTTTGAGATCATTTTGTTTTGCTTTGAGGACAAACTTGCGCGACCAATATCAGGTGTGAACGACCCTTAACACTTATCTGTAAAGTTGACCTTTGTTAACAGCTTCACACCAGAATCCACATGGATCCAAATCTAGTAAGGTTGCTGCTCAGTTGCTTTGTTGTCGGATCCACCTCTCGCTCCTCCACAGTCCAAATATGGTCACTTCCTTCACTGGTTGCAAAAATTTCAAGATGGCGACATCCAAAACCTAAAAAGGTGACGGCCAATATGCTGAACACTCTAAACGTAGAACAAAACGTAGTCCACAAACCAATGTGTGACATCATGACGAGGTCCAATTCTTTTATACAATCTATGGTTTAATTCACAATTCAATTACCTAATTAAATACTTAATTTGATCACATTAAAAACGTAATTTGATCGGATTAAATACGTAACTTGATCCAATTAAATAATTCATTTTATGACATTTGTTGTTGTTACCCCAACACTATTTATTTCTTACATTTTGTTTTACAAAGTTAGAAAAGCATTAGTTAAGTCAAACCTGCTGTATGATCCCAATCACCTCCACACAGTGAGGCATACAGTTTATTCATTCAACACTTGTTGATCCCTTAAACCCTCGCTATCGCTATCAGGACTGAAACAGTCTGATAAGTACTTCATTTGGATGTGCTTTTTATGCTTCAATGTGATGCAAGTCTAGTCAACAACAGACATGTCCATCTGGCTATTCTAATCATGAATTTATTTTCTGTTGCTGTTATTTATTCAGAAAACACACTATATAATACAATACATATTGATAGTGCAATTGAGGATTTTCCATAGATCCAGACTGTCTAATACATTTACTTTATTCTCTGCAGGTGGCACTCCATTTGCAAAAATGTTGGTTAATGAGTTTCTACCATTTCATCAAGTGAAAAGTCTAAAATAATAATAATTAAAAAAACCTTCAAACGTGAGTTGTCTGACTGAACTAATTTTGTTTAATTATTAATAATAATTATGGAATCACTCATAAGGAGGAAATCACTATTTAATTTGTATTTCTGAAACAAATACCAGCACAAGTCTGACAATGAGTCCGCAGTAAAAAGGGAGTGTTTGCAGACCTTAATGCTTAATCATGACTCCATGAGAGCAATTGAAACAAAGGAAATCATTTTCAAACTCAAGATTCAAGAAGGAAATCCAACAAGTGTGGTAAATGATGTTGGTTGTTCCAAGTCAGCTGTGTGTAAATGTGGTGCAAGTAGAAAGTAAATGGGAAGGTTATGAAAGGAAAACATCAAAATATCAGGATAGAAAGGGCAAAAAAAAAGGCCTTGAACATAGAAAAGACCAAATCACACAAACCAAAACAAATAGGTAGAAATGAATCAGTTCACAGATGTAAATAATGTATCCATGTTTACACCACGCATTGAATGATTATATTTGAATACTATTTAAATGTAAATATGCGGAATCTGTCAGGGTCTGTCATGTGTCAGTTTTCTGTTTTGTTTTGATAGTCTTGTCTCTGTGTTCACTTCCGTTCCCTGTGTGATTACCCGTCACCACCCTTATGTGTTTCACCTGTGTCTCGTTATCCCTTCCCTCCTGTGTGTATTTAACCAGTGCTCCCCTGTGGACCAGTGCCAGATTGTCTTGTCTCCTAGAGCAGCCTTCCAGCGTTTTGTATAGAGAGTTCTCCTGTGTCTGACCGTTTTTGTTCCTAGATTCCGAGTCTTAGCCTGCCGATTTTGTACCTCTGCCTGTCCGACTGCTTTTCTGGATTTTGACCTTTGGACTGAAATAAACTACTCTTGAGAACTGATTCCTGCCTGCCTGCATTTGTGTCCGCCAGTCTCTGTGTTCCCGACAGAACAATCTGGCCACGATGGACACAGCAGAGCAGGGCGCCTTGCTCGCTACCCTCGAAGGGCAGGAGCGTCGGCTCCAGCAACAGGAGAAGGAGATGGAACGGCTGCATCAGGCTGTGGCCGAGGCTTCCCAGCGCAGTGAAGCGGTGTGTGGAACGGTAACCGCTCAGCTCAACTATGTCATCGGGCAGCTTCAAGTCATGGGCTCAGCCACTCACTCCTCTCAGCCAGCTGAACCTCCTGCGCCATCCTCGTCGTCAGCTCCAGCACCAGAACCACCCCTGACTCCTGCTTCTCCCTCAGAAGTCAGACCCGCCCGGCTCTCTAGTCCGGAGAGATTCGCCGGGGAATCTGGTGACTGCCGCCCTTTCCTCGCTCAGTGCGAGCTCCATTTTGAGTTCCAGCCCGCCGCCTTTCCCTCGGATCGAGCTAAAATAGCCTTCATCGTCTCCTATCTATCGGGGAGAGCCAGGGCGTGGGCCACCGCGGAATGGAGCAGGCGGTCTGCTGTATGTAACTCTCTTCCTCTCTTCCTTGATACATTCAAACAAATTTTCCACTCTACTCTTCCTGCTAGAGAAGCTGCTAGAACTCTACATTCCCTGGGACAAGGAAGACGATCTGTTATGGACTACGCTATAGAGTTCCGCACGCTAGCCGCTGACAGCGGTTGGAATCAACCTGCCTTGGTGGATGCCTTCTTTAATGGACTCTCTGAGACCCTGAAGGATCATCTCACTCCCCTGGACCTGCCGGTGGAACTGGATGCCCTCGTCGCCTTAGCCTCCCGCGTCGACAAGAGACTGAGAGATAGACAGCGGGGTCGCTCCACCAGGGAACTGGACCAGCTTGGCACCCCTCAAGCTTCGGCCTCCATGAGCCACTCTGTTCCGGAGCCAATGGAGGTTGGGCGTACCCGCCTCACCCCAGCTGAACGTCACCGTCGGATGATGGAGGGTCGGTGCCTCTACTGTGCCCAGCTGGGTCATTTCATCGCCTCCTGTCCTCTACGTGGTTCCCTGCCTGCTTCACCCTCGAGACCCCTGGTGAGTGCTTCCACCCTTAAGAATAGATCTCAGAGACAATTAACAAGGGTGAAATTGACGTCTGCCTCTTCTTCTCTGCACAAACTAGCATTAATTGATTCAGGAGCAGATGCTAACCTAATGGATTCCAGTCTAGCCCAGAGCCTAGGCGTTTTAGGTGAGCCGCTGTCTACACCCCTCCTTGCCACGGCTCTTGACGGCAGGCTCATTGCCACTGTCACTCACCAGACCTCCCCCATCCAGATGTGCTTTCCCGACGGACATGTGGAAACCCTCCACTTTCACCTGTACAACTCCGAGATGCATCCCCTGATCCTAGGGTACCCCTGGCTGATTCAACACAACCCTCATCTCATCTGGGCCACCGGTCAGGTATTTGGTTGGAAGAAAGACTGCTACCAGAACTGTTTCCCAGACATGGACTCTAACCTCTTAAGTAAGACACAGTCTAAGGACTCTCCTGACCTGACCGGTGTCCCCGCCTGTTACCACGATTTGCAAGAAGTTTTCAGTAAGAGCAGAGCTGCTTCCCTTCCTCCCCATCGTGACTATGACTGTGCCATTGACCTCCTCCCCAGTGCACCCATTCCCAAGGGTCGGTTGTACTCTCTGTCCGCAGCCGAGAGAAAAACCATGGAGGATTACATTAATGATTCCCTCGCAGCAGGGCTAATTCGGCCATCATCCTCTCCAGCTGGGGCAGGGTTCTTCTTTGTTGAGAAGAAGGACAAGACTCTAAGACCATGCATAGATTACTCCCCACTCAACAACATCACAATCAAGAACCGTTACCCCCTCCCACTAATTTCCTCTGTGTTTGACGTCCTCAAGGGCGCCACAGTATTCACCAAATTGGATTTGCGGAATGCGTATCACCTAATACGCATCCGGGAGGGGGATGAATGGAAAACGGCTTTCAATACGCCCCTTGGTCATTACGAGTACTTGGTCATGCCCTTTGGACTGACTAACGCCCCCGCAGTTTTCCAAGCCTTAGTGAACGATGTCCTGAGGGACCTCCTGTATCAAACTGTTTTTGTATATCTCGATGACATCCTTATTTTTTCCCCCGATGAAGAGTCTCATGTCCGGATGGTACGGGAAGTTCTGAAAAGATTGTTGAAAAATGAACTGTTTGTCAAAGCAGAAAAGTGCGAATTCCACCAAAAACAAGTGTCCTTTCTGGGATACGTTGTCTCCCACGATCAGGTGGAAATGGACCCAGAAAAGGTCCAGGCTGTGGCAGAGTGGCCGACTCCAACCTCCCGGAAAGAGGTACGTTTTCTTGGTTTCGCTAACTTCTGCCGTAAGTTCATCAGAAATTTTAGCTCAGTGGCCGCCCCTTTAAGTGCCTTAACCTCTCCTAAGGTTTTGTTTCAGTGGTCTCAGTCCTCCGAGGATGCATTCCAGCGCCTGAAGAAGCTCTTCACCACAGCTCCGGTCCTCACCCTGCCCTCAGCCAATCAACAGTTCATAGTGGAAGTGGACGCCTCCAGCTCTGGAGTGGGGGCCGTCCTGTCCCAGAGATCAGGTACAGACGATAAGATCCACCCCTGTGCTTTTCTTTCCCGGAAATTATCTCAGGCGGAGAGAAACTACTCGGTGGGGGACCGGGAGCTGTTGGCTGTAAAAGTGGCGCTGGAAGAGTGGAGACACTGGTTAGAGGGGGCGGCCCAACCATTCCTTGTGTGGACAGACCATCGGAATCTGGAATACCTCAAGGGTGCCAAAAGACTCAATGCCCGTCAAGCCAGGTGGGGACTGTTCTTTTCCCGGTTTAATTTCACCCTGTCATATCGTCCAGGAAGCAAAAACACAAAGCCTGACGCCTTGTCACGGATTCATGCACCCGAGTCAGACTCCTCAGATCCAGAACCCATCCTCCCTGAATCCTGCGTCATGGGAGCCTTCACCTGGAGTGTGGAGGGCAAGGTAACAGAGGCCCTCAAGGCAAGTCCAGCACCCCCTGACACCCCCATAAACAGGTTGTTTGTTCCTCCTTCCCTTCGGGGGGAGGTTATTAAGTGGGCTCATGAAAGTAAGTTCTCTTGTCATCCGGGCGCCCGTCGAACCCTCTTCAGAGTGTTGGAGCGGTTCTGGTGGGCTAATGCCAGGAAGGATGTGTCAGAGTATGTCGCTGCCTGTCCTGTCTGTTCCCAGCAGAAAAATTCCAATGCACCACCAGCTGGACTCCTTCACCCTCTGCCCGTGCCACCGCGCCCCTGGTCAGACCTCTCAGTGGACTTCGTCACTGGCCTCCCTCCATCCGAAGGTAACACGGTCATCCTCACTGTCGTTGACCGATTTTCTAAAATGGTTAAATTCATTCCCTCACCCAAGCTGCCCTCTGCCAAACAAACCGCTGAACTCATGCTTCAGAACATTGTCAGAACCTTTGGTTTCCCCAGGAACATTCTATCTGACCGGGGGCCGCAGTTCGTGTCTCAGTTTTGGGAGGCATTCTGTCAGCTGGTGGGGGCTTCTAGGAGCCTCTCCTCTGGATACCACCCCCAGACTAATGGCCAGACGGAGAGGCTAAATCAGGATTTGGAGACTGGTCTTCGCTGTCTTTCCTCAAATAACCCTTCATCGTGGTCCAGGATGCTGCTGTGGGTCGAATACGCCCACAACACCCTTCCCTCTGCCTCAACTGGTCTCACCCCCTTTCAGGTGGTATTCGGCTATCAGCCTCCCCTCTTCGCAGCCCTAGAAAAGGAGGTCAAAGTCCCCGCTGCTGCGGTTATGGTCCGCCGGTGCCGAGGCATGTGGTCTCGCGCCCGCCGGACTCTCCTCCAGACCTCCGTCGCCTACAAGAAAGCGGCTGACCGCCGTCGCCGCCCAGCCCCAGCATACCGCCTTGGACAAAGAGTGTGGCTCTCCACCAAAGATCTGCCCATCCACCATCCATCCCGCAAGTTAGCACCCAGGTATGTGGGCCCATATCCAATTTCTAAAATCATTAATGACTCTGCTGTTAAGTTGAAGCTACCAAGGTCCACCCGCATACATCCCACCTTCCATGTCAGCCGGGTCAAACCAGTCAAGGAGAGCCCTCTCGTCCCCGCGGTCGAGCCCCCACCGCCCCCCCGTCTCATTGCTGGTGAAACTGTCTACACTGTCAGGAAACTGCTGGATGTTCGGCGGCGGGGCCGGGGTCTACAGTACCTTGTGGACTGGGAAGGCTATGGGCCGGAGGAACGTGCCTGGGTCCCCTCCCGGGATATCTTGGACCCTCGCCTCATTGCAGAGTTCCACCGATGCAATCCTCAAGGTCCTGGGCCGCCAGGAGTCGGCCATTAGGGGGGGGGTACTGTCAGGGTCTGTCATGTGTCAGTTTTCTGTTTTGTTTTGATAGTCTTGTCTCTGTGTTCACTTCCGTTCCCTGTGTGATTACCCGTCACCACCCTTATGTGTTTCACCTGTGTCTCGTTATCCCTTCCCTCCTGTGTGTATTTAACCAGTGCTCCCCTGTGGGCCAGTGCCAGATTGTCTTGTCTCCTAGAGCAGCCTTCCAGCGTTTTGTATAGAGAGTTCTCCTGTGTCTGACCGTTTTTGTTCCTAGATTCCGAGTCTTAGCCTGCCGATTTTGTACCTCTGCCTGTCCGACTGCTTTTCTGGATTTTGACCTTTGGACTGAAATAAACTACTCTTGAGAACTGATTCCTGCCTGCCTGCATTTGTGTCCGCCAGTCTCTGTGTTCCCGACAGAATCAGGTACTTCACAGAAAAAAAAACAGAGTTTAAAGTCTGGCTGTGAAAAAAAGATCACATATCATACATAACTTCAAAAAAACAAGCTTTCTGACATGAATACAGGTTGACAAAACACGGATATGTCATGTGGCCATGAATGATCTTTTGTTTGATTCACATAAACAAACATCCTAAATTTGGAGTTAAAGATGAATACATGAAATTATGATGTAAATATTTAACACCAGATACTTAATTGAAATTAAAAGCAAAGACATCAAACATTTTTAGTTTTGAAAATATTATGTTATAAAAACAAAATGCAATCCACATGTGGATATTTGGACTGAATGATTTGAAAAAAACATTTTAGCATCAGATATTTATATAAATTCAGATACACAAAAGCAAATATGTTCTAACTCTACTGAGTAAATAATCGCGTATCATACTTGATTATACATAATCAAAAAAGTGTTGTCTACTGTGTCTATTGTGACAATACCACATAAAGACTGAATGATTTCTCAAAAAGTAAAATTGTAGTTCACTTGTTGCCACTAACACATACAATATAGAGTGAATTATTCAACAATGTTAATATTTGGCATTTTTATAAATCATAGAAACAAAAAAATAGATTTAAAGAGATAACACAAACTTAAAAATGCAAATATTTTGAAGCAGGTAATTATTTGATATAAAAACAAGACATTATAAACTTTGCAATTAGAAATGTAGATATTAGACTTAATTATATAAGAAAGAAAACTATATTTAGACTAAATGATCTTTCATTTTTACATCAGTTATTGAACAGAAACAAAAAAAATAGATTGTGTCATAGTTCACCATGGCTCCTACTCTTTGTTTCCCTCCTCCTTTCGTTCTTCCCTGCTGTCTGTCTGTGGGCGTGGCTACTCCCTCTCATGATCACCAGGATATACACCTCGGTTCCTGTACTCAGTCTTCGCTGAATTCTTCTATCTACTTGTGCTTCAGTGCTCTCTGGCTGTATTTGTCCTGGTTTTTGAAGATTTTTGGTTTTTGTTGTTTTAGCCTCTGTGCTCCATTATCTGCAGATCCTGTCCATCTGTTGCCGATCTACTCACCAGCCAGCCCACTCTCCTGTCTTCAACACTCGTGCCACAGCCATCAGCCGACCTCCTGAACCCATCCATCCATTTTCTACCGCTTATCCTGTATTCAGGGTCACGGGGGGGCTGGAGTCGATCCCAGCTGTCATTGGGCGAAGGCAGGGTACACCCTGGACAGTGTAACGTGGGGTTGGCGAGAAGCTTAGCCACAGATGCTAATAGCTCAGCTCCAGCACAAAATAAAGTTGTGAGGCCAGAGACGAAGTGGAGGGATTTCCGCACTGTACATTTATTCACAGATACAGAGCATACAAGCCAGGTCTCACGGCATAAACTATTACCCTCAGCAAAACAATAAACGGAGGAAGAAGTAATAGACCAGCGTCCACATTACTGAAGTCAAGGAAGTCGACTAGGGGAGAAAGGTGATATCAAATGATCAAACAAGAGGAGTCGCCACCGTGTGGCGTTGACTGGTGCCCTGTTATACTCTGGCTGTTAATGTTAAATGACACTTTGATGCTTGCTTCTGCTTGCTTAGGTGTGATATATTTCCATGTTTTAGGAATATCAGCAGGCTTTGCACTGTACGCTTCAGCAAACTGCTTGTTGAATGTTGCCAGTACGTATTTCCAGTAGTCTGATGCCTGAGGACTTATATCTGGAGGAATTCTCCAGTCTGGGAAAATGTCTTGGTAACTCTTGTAGGGGTGCCATTCACCTTTTGTAGCAATGCAACGAAAACGGTTGTCACTGATCACAGAGGAAGAGCATACGTCAGTGGCAAGTTTTCCTGTCCCATCCCACCTGACTCTACCCAGACCTTCAGGCCGATGTAGTGAAGTATGGTGCTGAGTGTGGGCTGTTCCTCCTGCCTCACAAGGTGCTTCGCAGAATGGACACTGTTTACCACATCCGATCAGTTTGCTGAAAAGCTCATTCTGGGGATTCACATGAAGTTTTTTAAGTTTCATTTGGATGTTTGTTTCTTTAAACTTCTCTCTCAGAGCTTGTGCCATGTCCTTGACACACTCAGTAAGCCTGTGAGCAAACTGTTCCTGGTTGGCATTGTTCAGGATCATGAAAGCCCCAAGAGAATCTTGGGAAATGACCAGTTTATCACCAAGTTCCTGACAGACATTTTGAACGAAGGACTTCAAGTTGCCACTCTTTCCTGTTTTAGCTTTGTTGATAGCATTGTTTATGCTCCTGATACATGACTGAACATGTTGATCCTCAAACTGAAACGCCGTAGACCCATTTGAGAATCGTTTCACTATCTGGTCGAGTATCCATTTCTTTACATACTCCTCATATGAATCTATATAGGTCAGGAAATGTACAAAGTCATTCTTTGAAAGCAAATCCAGTAAAAGTGAATACTGGCAGAACATCCGTGTACTGAACTGCGGGCTCTTTTTCATTTCACCGATGATATCAGGACCCAAGGAACGGTTGACAAAGTCTTCGACTGCAGGCTTCAAGCAGCGCTCCATGAATTCCTGTGCCTACTTGTGGCACTGGTCTCGCTTATGGAACAAATCTTTAAAATCAGTGCAAAACTTTACCTTGTTCTGATGGAGACATCTGTAGGGATCATTAGCATGTACAAATTCTTTATGCATTTCCTGAAACTGTCTGGCTGCAGCTCCACAGATGTGCTGTTTTAGAGAAACTTCAAACTCAATGTCCGTCTTAACATCTTTGTTTGGCAGCCTGTCATCAATCAGGTTTAAAATCTCCTGGATGTAAGTGTCATGGTAGTTGTTTTTTCTTTTCATTTTTTCATTTACACATTGTGTGCAAATCGCTATGATGTTGTCTGCAATTTGTTGTACAGCCTTTGTGTGGCTTGGAATGTTCAACATCCCACTCACTTTGCTTGTGAGTCGCTCAAAGAATCCTTCAGCTGTGTATTTAAAAGGCTTCAGTCCACAATCTTGCAGCTTGGTTTTACTTAACAATTGACATGCATGACTTCCCTTGTGCTTGACATTTGCCATCAGAGAGTGAGACACACTGGTGTATATGTCCTCTACTTTAATTTCTGAAAAGGACAGTTCCTTCTCGGTTTTAGCCCACATCTTGTCAAATTCTTTGTCCAGCTCCTCTTCTCTTATTTGCACCTTTTTCTTCTGACATTGTTCAATCAACGCACACACTCTCTCCTCTAATTCTTTTGTGTGGTTCTCCTTGATTCTATCAAGTTCTGTCATTCCCTGTCTGATGTCAGCTGCAGCTGTGAGCTGATTAATTACAGAGCTCTCCATTTCTCGTCGAAGACTCTTTGCACTGTTTGAGAATTCCTCTCTGTATCCTTCAACCAGATAGACATGACCCTCAGTTTGCTTGAAGTATTGTGCCAGATTGTCAATAGTCTGTTTCTCCCATTGAGATAGCACTGTTAAGGCTTCAGTTTTCAAAGATGCAAGAAGTTTCCTCACGTCAGTACTCTCAGATTTTACAGCAACTGTACCAAAATTGGAAATTTTTGTTTCAGCCGTAGTAACCCACGTGTACATGTATTTTTTGAATTCCCATTCCCATTTGTTGAATTCTGTGCACAGCCTCATGTATGCATCAGCCACCAGGCTGTTTCTGAAGCTGAAGATGAAGTTTTCATGCTTTACTGCATTCCAGAGGCTTTTCATCCACTCTGTAAACTCCAAGACATCATTAGCAGATGATGCACAACTTCCAAGGATTTGAATGACGTTCTTCTTGAACTCATATACAGCTTCGCTGTACCCTGCATTGACTGGTGCCATTGGTGGGTTCCCATTCCAGAGTCCAGGGATGTACCAGTTGCCAGTGTCTGGACTGTACTCCATCACATCAGTGAAGCTCTTGTTCTCCTCTTTCTTTTCCATTTTGGCTGCTGCCTGCGTCATCTCGTTTAACTGTTGCAAGAGCAGTTTCCTGTCTCGCATGTTCTTGTCGTGGGCTGAAACATCTGACACATTCTGGTGAACAAACTGACACTTGGGCTTTTTGCCCACCTCTTTCATCCGGAGGAAAGCATGCACAACTATTTGTAGGATGTCTTTCATTTCTGTAGAATTCTCCATTGCAATATTGATGATGGTGATATCACTAAGCCCCACAACCAGTGTTGCCAGCTCATTATCGTGCTCATGGCTGTTGTCTAGTTGTGCAAGCTCTGGTGACTTTAAGCCCTCTGTGTCAATTATAACCACAAAGTCACTGTTGAGTACTTTCTTGACATCTTCATTGACTCTGATCAGCAACATAAAGGCACCTCGAGTGCATCGACCACTGCTGACTGCAAACTGCACTCCAAACATAGTGTTGAGGAGAGTGGACTTTCCTGTGCTCTGAACTCCAAGAACTGTGACTACTAGTATCTTGCTCTTAGGAGACACCAGGTCATTGAGCTGAAAGAGAACATCACTCACCCATCTGAGAGGTATGTTGGATGCATCTCCATCTACAAGCTCAAGAGGATATCCATCAAGTAACAATTGTGCACATAGTTTGGGCAGATGCCGTAATTGTTGACGCGATAGGTCGGTTTTTGGAAGGGAAAGTGAAGCTTCATAGATCTGACCCATTTCACGGAAGAAGTGTTCAGTACCTAGAGAGCTGTTGGAAAGTTGTCGGTCAATGTCTTTAATCTCCTCTTTGTTTTCAGTATCTTTGCATTTTTCTTTGTACAGCTCCCTGAGGCCAGACAGTTTGTCTCGAGACAAGTTATCAAGGTTCATTCGCATCCACTTCAGGAAATAGCACCTCTCTGGCCCTGGGCTTGAGATTGCACTGACAAAACATATCATTGCATTTGACACATTGTAAGAGTTCTGTTCTTTCCGAAGTTTGGTTTTCTCTAACTGAAGATCACTTTTGTACTTTTCTATGTCCTCAGACCCAACGTTTCGAAGCCGGAATTCTTCCTTTTCTAAGCGAGTCAGTTCCTTCCATATTTGGCCTTGCAAGGGTAACTGAGTTTCTTTGTATTCGAGGATGTCTTCAATTTCAGCAGTGATGGCATCTGCATTTTTCTTGGCAGTCTGGCACTCCAAAGAGTCTTCATCAACCCTGATTCCCAGTTCATGGGCAATGTCGGCCATCTGCTCAACTCCCATTTTTATCTGTGAGTTCTCAACTACACTGCTGACCGTTTTCCGCACATTTTTGACAAAGTCTGCATCATTCATTTGTTTAGTCTTCAAAAGGATGTTGTTTTTAGTCAAGCCCAACTTGGTTGCTACCTTTTTTAAAGCATCAATACTAGAGCGATTGCATTGAGGGTTACCCACCAAGAAGATCTGTGCCTTGTGGTGTTGGTTGGTAAGCAGCTGGCACTCAGAGTCCAAAGTGTCAAAGAAAACAAAAACTGCAGTAGATGTCTGACACAAAAAAGAAAACTGTGTTTCAAACGAAGCAATGTCCCCACGAAGGTTAGCTACAGCTACTGGTTCACTGAAGGCATCCATGTTTTTGTTCCCACAAGGAAGGTACCATGTGACTTCAACCAATCCATTAGAGATTCTCCGTGGACTGTCACCACTCTCCATATTACGATGAACAAATGTATCATGGTACTGCTGAGAATTGCTCAGAAGCTTATTGAGGATCGCAGACTTGGACAAAGAGCACTCACCCAATCTTACAAAAGATATCATTGGAAGTTTAGCAAGAACAATTCTGTCTTCAATAAACCCCTTGGATTCTGAAAGCGACTGAGGTCTGTATTTTTTGACAATGTCTCTCATGGCCCAAAGCATGAGCCTGCACTGCTTTGTGTCACAATCAGGAAGCAACAGAGGCACGGAAAACTGACACATAGACATTTTGAGTGCCATTTCCTGACGTACAAAGCCATCAGAACACAGAAAGAGGGCAGTGATTATGTCAAGGGGGTTTAGGATGTCACTTACATGAAGACTATCAAACAAATAATCAAAATCTAACTCTTCCTTTCCTGATGCAACATCATCATCGTTTGACTCACATACTGATGTACATTTCACGTTCCTCGCTGTCACATTGACCATCATCAGTTTCTTCAGAAAATACCACGGAAGATCTGAATTACACCGAGGAGGTTCATCAGTCATGGTCTTTCCATCAATCTGAAGCATTGTGCTCAGGGATAGCTTCTCTGGATAGAGCTTCTCCAACCCAAGATCCTCCAATAACATCTCCAGTTGGGTCTCTGTGGATGTGAAGATGTCTATTATTTCAAACAAATCATGAATTGTCTTTTATTTCAAGCAAATAACCACATTTCCAACACTGAGTAAAGTGACAGATTGAATGTTTGATGTTTGTCTATGGGGCACAATGTACAATTTTTGTTTTTAGTTCGTCTTAGGCTTCACATACACATCAACATATACTTAAGGATGGAAGGATCTCTGAGGCAGCCAGTGCGCAAAGTGCGGCCGTCGTGCTGAAGAGCAAACCGAGGCCCGCATGAGATGGGACACCCATAAAATAACAACTTGGCCCGTATAAATAAAACCAACAATAAGCATCAAAAGCCGTCGCCCTAAGGACCTTGACAAGGCGTTGTCACACGTTGGGATGGATTAATTAGACAAAAAATGTAATAAATGCCTGCATTAATGGGAAGTTAGCTAGCGGTTGTTTGCTAGCATCGTAATAAAGTAGCATATCTGCAACATTTTTCCCGGAATATCACCCTCCCTCTCGGCTCCGCTTTATTTTCCATACAGTGGCCCTGATATGCCGTCGTACAATCGAGCAGAATATCTCCACAACCGCATATGAGCGAGGGCCCTTCACGACACTGCTTGCAGTTTTAATTTATTATTATTGCTGAATTTATGGCATTCTATAAAAAATGATCGTGCTTAGCTTATAAAGTCATTGATTTGTTCTAATGCAAAAAGCTGATGTCTGAATTTAGCCAAAGATTGTGATGAAAAAAGCATCAATCTATAGCAACAATGTACAACCATGAGTGGACTGTTCCAAAAACGGGTGGTCAAAAAGACCTAAAAGTGCCTTGTATCTAATGCAGGTCCATTAAAAAAAATGTACAAATGGATTTTCTTTTACTTACTAGGGTGGACAACCTTATAATGTAATTAGACATGGGATGTTGTGAAAATGTCACATCATGATTTTCCTGGACAGAATAATCGTATCACGATAATCATCAAAATATGCTTAGTGGGCTATTTTGGTCAAAAATGATTGATAAACACATTTTTAATATATTTTTGTATCCTGTATTTTTTTATCAGGTGTTGTCTACCATGATAGCGAGTTAGACAGCTTTTTCAAGTCACTTGTTAAGATACTTATGATCCCAACAATAGAAATTCACCATGATCAACTTATTGTGATCAACTTTATCCAGATTCACAATAAAATCTGAAATCATCCAATCCCTAATGGTTATATCAATGGGTTAACTTCAAGCTACTAAATTATATGACAATATCACTTAAATAAACCAGCACCTCTTTAAAAGAGTCTGGCTGAGATTGTATTAGGCAGTGTGGCATGCTGGAGAAGAAACAGCTGTCAATCACGTTAACCCTACGTCATCCAAGTGGACAGTAACGTACTGCGTGTGCTAACAGATGTGTTGAGTGAGAGAGAAGAATGGATGGTATCAAGCTGACCTTTACCACTTGTAGAGGCATGTTGACAGTCACGCTTGGTGTTGGACAATGGTGTTGGAGTGTACTCCATTTCTGCACAGTAAAGATCACCGAATGAGTCTTCATCACTGGTTCCCTTGATAAAACAAAATGATCAGGTGTGATGAAACAACTCATAATCCCATACACTTTAGTTGGTTGGATAATATTTCCATTATATGTTTTTAATTGTTGGAGTTGTTTACCTCCATTGTAGGGCCAGTCTCAGTTCCGCCACATTTGGTCGAGATTATTCAAACAGCTTTTCACTGAAAGTAAAAAGAGACAAATCTATTAGTCTTCATACAGAGTACTATAATATCACATGATTTTTTAAATACCCTGCAACCTTTCAAGAGATGGACCATCACGTTGGCCACTCATCATTTGAATACGCTACTTTATGTGTGACCCGCCTTAGGAATTACCAAAAAAAAACTTTTAAACTCACCATTGTCCATCTAAAATAAAGACAGATTCAGCAACTATGTGAGTCATTTCTTTGCTGATTTTTTTTCAGAAACAGGAAAAAAGATTCTAAATGTGACCACAACAGGTGGATCCGATGAGCAGCTAGGGTTGCAAAGGGGCGGCAAATTCCCAGTAATTTTCCGGAAAGTTTCCAGTAAATTTCCACGGGAACTTAAGCTTGGGAATTTTGGAAATATTCCATATTTGGAAACTTTCCATGGGAATTATGGGAATTAATGGGAATTTAGGGGAACTAACTGGGAATATATTATATCCAAGCATAAATATGAACAGAAGTCATAAGAAAACATCCATACAAAATGTTTTCAACAGATATTTCAACAGATTTATTTGAAAGTAGAACAGAACATGTTTTAATTAGTTGTTTCATGGGTGAAGTAAAAACAGGAATGTTTCAATACTCCCAACCCCAATCATTAAAAAATGGAATGGAATGTTCCCATTCATTGTCTATGTAAGAAGCCGTGCAATGCCGTCGTGGAGCGGCGAATTTCGAGAGACGGAAGGCCGCCGCCCGCAACCTCTCGAAAATCTTTTAAACTGACCATTGTCGACCTAAAATAAAGACAGATTCAGCAACTGCATAGCTTATTTCTCGCCTAAAATGTTTTCAGAAACACATTTCAGTGAACTATTTTCGTAAAATAAGAGGAAGGTGGGAGGCTTATAAAATAAGAGGGAGGGGTGAACGATACGAGCTCGGAGGAGCACAGAGGGGAGGGGTGTGTGTGTGTGTGGGGGGGGGGATACTTTTTTCAAATCGTAGACTAGAGCTTTAATAAATATATTTCCCCATAATAGCATCAAAACTTACTTCACTTTGTTTAGTCCAGAAGCTCAAATGTGTGCCTTCAACAGTCTTTGTGCTTCAGACTCTAAAGTGTGGTCCAGTCTTCTAGTGATCTTCTGTACATGTGATGGCGGCATGCACAGTGCCAGTAGGGGGTGTGGTCTCAATAGCCATGCACTAAGCAGTGTGCTCTGTGCATGTGGTTGAGGAATGGCATGGATATTCAAGTGTATTTGAATGGCATCTGTTTGTTTCAGTCAAGATTATGCTACAGAATAACTTTCCTCAGCTATATTTAAGTCCCCTTTGAAGAGCCAACCATCAATTTTAAAAATTCCCAGTTTATTCCCATAAATTCCCATGGAAAGTTTCCACTTTTGAAAATTCCTGGAATTTTGCAACCCTATGAGCAGCACACTTACTGGATCTCTCTGCTGAACTAGTACAACGCCCTAGACCCCCCCCCCCCCCCCTCACTTCCTCTCACACTCACGCTAGATACCATCTGTTAATAGCAGCTGAATAAATGCAAGAAAATAGTAAACTCATCACAAACATGCAAATGCTTGGGTTTGTATCTCAGACAGAATCCACAAATATGAAATAGTTCTATATATTTCTGTCTGTCAATCATCTGAAATAATTACAGGCAATCCAAATCAAAATAATAACGTTTGTGCTTAATTCAGAACATGACTGGTGAGGTTTTAAAGAGTTTACAGTGGAAGCACTTTTCTATACAGTAGATTTTTTTTTCTCGTGTAGTTTTTCGGTCCACCCATCAAGCACTTATCGGTAAAATCACCGACAAAACAAAAGAATATAGCAACCCACCTTCGTAGAAGAGACGTATGGTGAAACAGTATTCTTAATGCAGGATGATCTTTGGAAATCAGGATGCAGAGGAGAAGGACTTGTCCCGTGCAAATGCAGGTCCGCAGTGCAGCCTCTCCTTTTATTCTGCTGCTGAAGCCAATTTCACTTTCGTTTCACAGAAAACGCGTCACGTGGTGTGATGGCACTGCAGAATAAAGACACTTCATAGGAGGAAATATGTTCAGTTACATTTTCACAGCCACTTCTTTTTCTCATTGTGTCACATACAGAAGCATGTTTTATTCAAATACTGGGATCTAAATGAACAACACGCCACCTGGAGTTATTTTATACATTAAAAAGTGCCTTTTTGGTGATTGACTGTTTTGAAATGATTACATGACGATTCAATTAAAAAGGAACCAGGAACCAGGGCAGAATGGATTAGTAAAAGTAAACGTACAGAATCATTATCAGTGACCCGTAAAGTACACAGTAAAGATCAATGAATGAGTCTTCATCACTGGTTCCCTTGATAAATTGAAAATGACCCGACTTAGGAATTATCAAAAAAAAAAAAAAAAAAAAGTAAACTCACCATTGTCCATCTAAAATAGAGACAGATTCAGCAACTATGTGAGTCATTTCAAAAATATTCCAAATGTGACCCCAACAGGTGGATCTGACGAGCAGCAGAGCAGCAACCTTACTGGATCTGGATCCATATGGTGGTAGTGATGGTAACTAGGCCGTAGCAGCGACATGTCAATCACAGGGTTGCCCCGCCCTAAAGCATCCCCTGCTTTAAGTTCTATTTATTAATTCTATAAGTTCTATTTGACTCTTAAACTGTAAAAGAACTAAATCGCTGTACTGAAGAAGAAGTGAGTTTTGTCATACACTTCCATGCACTCTGACTTCTTTTTAGAACAGGAGAAGTCGCCAGTCATCTAGAAAAGACCAATACAACCAAATCAAATGACTGACTCTTTTAAAAACAGAAACCCACATCAAACAAGAAGGCCATGAGGTGTTTCAACAAACATGATCATGAATCAGAATGTTCAAATAAATGTGTGGTGTACAGACTGTTACTGATGTGAATATTCACTACATTTACATCACCATACACACATGTGCTTGGTGAGTCCCTTCTTAAATTCCAACGAATTACATGAGAGGAACAACAAAATGTATTTTCTCATGGCTGCTGCCAACCTGCCCCTCTGCTGAACTAGTACAACGCCCTAGACACCCCCCCCCCCCCTCCTCCTCTCTCACTTCCTCCCTCACTTCCTCTCACAGATACCATCTGTTGAAGTAGTAAACTCATCACAAACATGCAAATGCTTGGGTTTGTATCTCAGACAGAATCCACAAATATGAAATATTTCTATATATTTCTGTCTGTCAATCATCTGAAATAATTAGAGGCAATCCAAATCAAAATAATAACCTGTTAAATCACAAGTCAGTCACCTGTAGCAAATCAAGCTACCTGCATCACATGTCACTCAATGAGTTGGCCATGTCCCCCAAGGCTATATAGGTTGGCCCTTCACCCACGTGGCTTCCTTGATGTCTCCATACCAAACCCAAGTGGGAACAAAGGAAGTGCATGGACACTAAATCATCCGTAATTCATCCGTCAAATAAAGGATTGAACAGCAACCTGGATCCCGTGTTTAAATGTGCACACCACATCAGATGTTTCCTGATCCACCCCATACAAACGGTGCAGTTTTTTCAAACCTTTGTGTTTCATTCAGCACATGACTGGTGAGGTTTTAAAGTGTTTACAGGGGATGCACTTTTCTATAATGTAGACATTTTTTGTGATGGCGATTTCCACAGCCACTTCTTTTTCTCATTGTGTCACATACACAAGCATATGTTTTTATTAAAATACTGGGATCTAAATGAACAACACGCCACCTGGAGTTATTTTATAAATTAAAAAGTGCCTTTTTGGTGATCGACTGTTTTGAAATGATTACATGAATTAACAAGGAACCAGGAACCAGGGCAGAATGGATTAGTCAAAGTAAAAGTACAGAATCATTATCAGTGACCCATCTGGAACCATTGCATATGTGCTGTGTTGTCTAACTGTTGTGTAACTTGGTTTAACTTAGTAATGAAAAGAGTAGTGACCAACTTATATGAAGTGATGATATGAAGTACATGCGCGCAGCCGCGCACACACACACACACACACACACACACACACATACACACACACACACACACGCACACACATACACACAGGAGATGTGTCCAGTGAGGTCCAGATTGCATGGATGTAAACATTTCAGGTGTTGTACTTGGAATTGTGATTGCTTTTGTTGGTCCAGGAGTCATTATGGATATAGATATTCACTCCTCCACAAATTCAAAACCTACACTCCAGGTATGAGTGGACACATGACTAAACAACCTGATGGCATTCTTATTATAATTAATACCGCTTCTGTTGTCTTCTTACACCCGGCTGAGTAAACGTGTAAACTGAAGCTACAGCGGCTACAGGACTGTTTTCATTGTACAGACTGGCACATGTTCGGGGATGCTGAGAACATCAATTCTTGAGGAATATACATCAATAGCTGTTATATATCAGCAAATGTGTTCATGGTGTGGTCATTACAAAGACAAAGGTCATTTATGGCTGAGTTGATGTGTTTTTCCTCTTATTTAAGTTGAATTGCTTCTTCTTGTAGGATGAATATGAGATTACTGAACGACTGTTTTGCAGACTTATGTTGAGTTCTTCAGAGTGATTTATGCCCATGAAGGATGAACACTGTCCTTAAAAATCTCTCTCTGGGTCTCTAAGCAGTTTTGAATTGAAGCGCCATCTGGTGGCTTGTTTGTGGAACAGCTTACTGTGGAGATCACTTATTACAATTGACTGGATTGACGAATCTGATCTGGTTTTTATATATTAGCAGTGGCGTGCACAGGTAGACACTAGGTGGTGCTAAAGCACCTGCCCTTGCCCTCTGGACCAAGCAAGTGCCCTTTTGAAAGTTTGTTTTTTTTTCACACAAAGAAACACGAGACAATCCGGTCAATTTTCAAAATAAAAGCAGTGTGAACGCGCCTTAGTTGCCAAGCTGCAACTTGCATTTATTTTTCTCTGTTGTGAAGTAGCCGGTCTCAACGCCACACAGCTGGGCATAAATTAATGGCTGCTCATCTGCTTAACAAGCTAGACGCTACCCAAAATCAATAATAGATATGACGTGATGATGACCACCGGTAGAGTTTGTCATTGGTATCCTACAGCATGTGAATCTATCAGTATACTTACTTAAGATGAATATTTAGTAGGCTATTGTGTAGGTTTACATTAGGCTACATAATTAACAAGTGCAGTGATTTATTTGCTTAATGACAAACAGGCAATTCCCAATTGCCTGCAGAAAAAGAAGCCCTGTGCCTTGTTGAAATATAACCAAACAGCCTTATTCATATTGTTGGCCTATTTTTATTTACCAATTGCAGCCTAATGCCTAGAAAGGAGAGGATAAGAAGGGAAAAAGGAAGGGAGCTACAGCAGACAGCCCAGGGTAGCAGCTCTGTGGGAAATAAAACAATAGCATATAACATTCAACATGTGCCTGTAATGTTTATTTATTTTTTAAATCTCACACTGCTATAATAAGGCAGCCGTCAGTTCTACATGCCGCATAAAGTGCCCTTATTTTTCACTGAGCACCTGCCCCCCAAAATGTCTGTGCACGCCACTGTTTATTAGTGAGACAAACTTATGTTCTGATCGGTCTGCCCTCTGCACGGTGTTGCCATATGGCAACATACCCTTTCTTTGGCCATTTCTTAAAATGTTAAAATAAACATGGGCTCTGATTGGTCTTAAAGCTGGGGTATGTAATGTTGGAAGAGAGTGTTCACCCCCCCCCCCCCCCCCCCCCCATTGTTTTGATACGACTATTACCTTTTTATCCAATAAAGTAGGTATGTTGCCATATGATAACATTGTGCAGTAATGGAACAATATTTGCACATGCTAATGCAGAGTAGCTTTGTATGAATGACAATGTATGGATGCACTGATATATGTAGTTGGATGGTTGTATTTTACTCACACACACACACACACACACACACACATATATATATATAATTTTGAAGTAAAAGTAAAATATGAAAGTAAAATAAATAATTTTATTCAGACATTAAGCCGTCAGTGTTCTATGACAAGGCTGAGAGGAGGGCTGAAATGTACAGGGTACAGGTGGATATACCATTTCAAAGTGAGGATGAGCTAGGGATCAGTGATGAGGAGGAGCATGAGAGACAGGCAGAATTAGGCCTAGTGGACTCAGAGGACGAAGAGACAGGTATGTATCTATTCCAGTATGATGAACATTCAGGTTACATTTCATCCTTTGTGCAGTGTTGAGCTTATGTTGGGAAAGGTGTAAAGTAGATAAAAAAAATTTAATTTGTTTTGTCATTCCAAAATCTCTATGGTGAACAAAAAATAACCACATACACAAGTCGCTGTGCAGTCCCCATGCACCCGTACACACACATACACACACACGCTCTCTCTCACACACACACACAACACACACACACACATGTTCTATCATCCTAAACTTGATTGCAAGTAATCATCTCTGACTTTCATGTCATTTTGGGAAAAAAACGCATCAGGCTGTTCCATTGTCGCACAATGAACCTAAAAGAACCCCCCCCCCCCCCCCTAAAAAAAAATAATACTAATAATAATAATTAATATATATATATATATATTTATAAATAAATATATTGTTTTGAGTCCATTTTATATGTAAAAAAAAAAACACTGTAACATTTTTTTCCATGATTGAATAATAATGTGTGCAGTAGAGGTTGAGACCATTAAAATCACTTCAGATGATACATTTGGAGTCTGTGACATTAGGATGTACAGAAGGGTGCTGGTGTTGATGGTAAATATTGAATAGAGTCCGATTAATACTGTACATTGATGTGTTTATAATAATGCCTCGGCTGTCTAGTGAGTCATTAATGGTGGGGATATTAATTGATGTGATTCTCCTGTGAATCAACATGCACCCCTTTTGATTTGGATAATACGTAGCACAGAACTTGAATTCTGATGATTTTGATTTGGTAATAATATAGTTATAGTATTTATAGTATTATAGTTTTAGTTTGACACAGGGGTTTCTTGAAGTAAGCATATATAAATGTATATGTATTCAAATGATTGGACATGGATGGGGCTGCACCTGCATTACAGTGCACATCCTGTACTGTATACTTCAAATAGAGAGAGAGAGAGAGAGAGAGAGAGAGAGAGAGAGAGAGAGAGAGAGAGAGAGAGAGAGAGAGAGAGAGAGAGAGAGATTACGGCAAAGTAATGCAAGTTGGCATTTACTTTTATAAACATATACTTTCCTTGTTTTATTGAGGTATGTCAATTATTTTAGCTTTACAAGGCTTGACAGACATTTATTATTATTATTATTATTATTATTATTATCATCATCATCATTATTATTATTATTATTATTATTATTATTATTGTTATTATTATTATCATCATCATTATTATCGTCATTATTGTTATAATTATTTTGTCATAATCATCATTATTATTGTTGTTGCTCTTTTTTAATTCGCTTGTTTGTATTGTAAAACCATTTGGATGGCTTTTTATGACCTCCACCGGGACAGGTGGTGGCGGTATGCACCAATATAAGATATGTTGCAACCCGCCATTAAACTCAAAGAAGAAGAAATCCTGCCGGACCAGTGTTATACTTCCGGGTCGCTCACAATCTAAACAGCTAGTTCAGCTGGCTAAAGCGAAGGATGCTGCTTTGACAGAAATGCTCGTAATCAGACGTTCGCGGTGAGATAAGGAGCCTTTCCAGCTTGAACTCGTCTTCTGGAGGTGAGTGTGCTGATCACGTGGCTGCAAGAACGTCACTCATGCGTCACCGTGAAATAAACAGTTAGCTAGCTAGGCTAACATGTTTGCGAAGGTTCTCCGTCGCGCAGGTCATGGAAATCGTTGATGAACGCTGTATCGGCTGTCCTTCAGAGCTGAACAAGCCTCCGAAAGCAAGTCCACTTTTCTGGGATAACGCTTTCACGGATTAGCTCAGCCGACCCGCAGCGCTAGCTAGCTACTGTGTGATAGCTTCGCCTGTGAGCTCTCCGCGTTATTCCGAGATTCACTCACATGGCGTGTTTCTATTAGCGCTGGACGTTGGGCGCTGCTCCAGGCAAACATTTGACCACTAATGGAAGACATAACACGTCTGTGAGATCACCAGTATACACAGTAACATGCAAACTGCTGCTGGATGATGGGGGAAGTTATGCGGCTCGCCTGCGTCTCTGGAGTATTATCATATCACTTTATTAATGTGTTTATAACTTTAATGTTGCAGCTGGTGAAGGTGGAGCTCATTTGAACTACTTCAAAGTCTGCTGGTAGTTCATTAATCTATATGAATACATCATCATGTATTCATTATTTATGTTGTTTTAATCTGAATCTGTAAAGTTGTCAGATAAATGTAGTACAGTAAATAGTACAAATATTTAGATTTACTGCATTAGAAGTATAAAGCATTATAAAATAAAGTACAGGTACTTCAACATTGTACCTTAGTACAGTAATAGAGTAAATGTAAGTTACATTCCACCTCTGTGGATTTTTTTTCAACTCTCGTCAATAAACGTGATGGCAGTTATGAAATATTTCTAAAAAGTCTCTACTCAATATAATAATCATCAACAACCACTGATATTGTTAACATCAGAGTTTATAATTAATCTATAAACTAGAAGACGGATGCTTCAAAATAGAGGGTGTCGAACTGAAACTCCAGTTGGTTGATAGAAAATAGAAATCATACCCTGTATGATAATCAATGCATTTCTCAAGCAAAAATATGACAACGTTTCTCAATTGTGAGTAATTACTTTGTCTTATGGGATACTAACTCGGTATCTTTGGGGTTTGGACTGTTTTTGTTTTGAAGATATATTTTTAAGAAAATATATCCATTGTAGGAAACTTAAAATGTTTAGACCGATTATTTGAGAACCTCATAATTGGATAAAGAGATGATAAATGTTTGCTGGAAGCCATCTTAGAACATTTCATCAACTTCTGTCTACTAAACTTTTATCTTTTTCAGCACATACATCCACTGAGAAACATGACGGAGCCACGCACCCCAGGAATGTCCTCCATCCCCCAGACCGCCCCAGTGCACACCGACGCCCCCTCTGCCGCTGTGGAGATGGACCCGGTGGAGTACACCCTGAGGAAGCGCCTCCCCCGGAAGCTCCCGAAGAGACGGAACGACGTTTACATCAACATGAAGACTGATTTCCGGGCTCAGCTGGCACGCTGTCAGAAGCTGCTGGAAGGTGGGGGTCACAGGGAGATCTGTGTCCACGGCCTCGGCCTGGCCATCAACAGGGCTATCAACATCGCCCTTCAGCTGCAGGCCAGCAGCCAGGGGGCGCTGCAGCTGGCAGCCAACACCTCCACGGTGGAGCTGGTGGACGACCTGGAGCCTGAAGATCCCGATGAGGCCGGGGAGCCCATGACGCGTACACGCAACAACTCAGCCATTCATATTAAGGTTTTCTACCCGGACCCTCAGTGAGCTGCAGCCATGAGTCTTTATTCCCTCAGAAATACTTTGATGTCTGTGTGGGAGGCCTTTAACGACAGCAGCACAGGACTGGAATGGATGGTTGGGTGTACATTTAAACTGTGGAATCCTCCAGTGGGGACAACCTTTGTTGACTAAATGTGTTAAGCTCCTTTGTCTTGTGTTTTGTCAGTTGCAAAATGTTGCTGCTGTTGCTTTTTCACTGTGCATGTCTTGAAGCAGCAGAGGTGTTGGAACCCTCAGTGTAATTGAATACTTGTAGACAGGGCTGTGCCTGATGTAAATGTGAGGTGTATTTAATTTAAGGCCCAACAAAAGGTGTGTGTGCAGTATTTACAGTTTCATGTTGGCTGTTTAAGAAACAAATAATTTGAAAAACTGAGGAATCTGAAGTTGTCATTAAATTTCAAACAGGTGTTGTTGTCATAAATGTCCACTAGATGTCAGTAGTCTATGAATTAAAATTTGGTTTCAGCTCGTTGGAACTGCTGGTGATCTTCAAAATGAATATCTAATGGACAGCTTCAGAAAGATGATGTATTTGATTTTGTAATAAAATAATTAACATGAATGAATGAAATGTACTGAAATCTTTTAACACTCGGCTCTTCAACTCCACTGACCTGAACAACACAATGACGACAAATTAAACGGACAGACTTCCCCTTGTTGTTTCCATCTATCCTTTCTTTATCCAAGAATAATATTTTGTATTTAAATAGCAAATTATACAGTGATGGGACAAAACAAGACAAACATAACAGGAAGGTAAACATGTAAAAACATCCTTAAAAACATTGTGCACTTGCACAACAAGATTTAAAAATACGGGAAAAAACAAGGAAGAACACTTAACCGGTCTGCAGGAGCTGAGCATCAATTTTATAGAAAGCCTCGAGTTCCCATGTCTAACTAATTGCCTGCCTGCTGTTTGATGACGAACAAATACAGGCAAGAAACCGTGTTGACGTCATATACTGGGAAACTATTTACAATTACAGCCTCACAGGATGTTAATTGTAAAAGCCAGACAGTATTTTTCCAGGCAGTCAGGCTATCAGCATATGGAGACTTGGTTCGGCAGCAACAAAAACACAGATAATGACAAAACGTCTTCTCATGGAACCCTCTTAAGTGCCTCCTCACTGACCTCCTGTTCACTGTGAACTGACTTTTTAGTCCTTCAGTCTATGAGTTGGAAGGTACAAGCAGTGTGAATCTAATAGTGAGTCGGGTACATGGTACATACAGTCAGATGGCAGCGCTCCATTGCACATGGTAACAGCTTTGTAAATGTGTTAAGTGAACGTGGCAACGTGCGCTCGACTACAATCTTAAAGAGCCGTCACTATAAAATACTAAGACTGGAGCTTAAAAGTAGAACATCTGTATAAATAGTAATGGCACAATTTTTACAAATATATAAAAATATTCATTGAAAAAAAAAGGAAAAATCCAAGTGAAGAGACTAATGCTTCTGTGAGGCAATATATGTTAAAGGCGTGTGGGATGAGGCCTCCTTTTTGCACTGGTATTGGAAACGGATGCTCTATCGCAACCTCACTGTCCTCCCAATTCCAGGTGCAATCAATATGTTCTGGGTGTTTCACTCCAAAGAGGGGAGTGTATGGGTCAAACTCACTGGAAACAGACACACATGCACGATTTCAACTTCTGAAACGTCAGCGTCTTAACTCACTCACACACACACACACACACACACACACACACAGAAGTACATCCACACACAAAGTGCAAGTGAGCGCCGGTAGAACAGCGATTGGAGCGGTGCTTTCCACAGGCCTCATTTTGGTCAGTGTGTGCTTCACCATGTCCACGTTTCACATCTACATTCCAAGGTGCAATCATCTCCTGTCCATCCAAAGCCTAGCTGGGACTGTCCTCTCCTCTCAGCGTCCTCCCCTTTACCCGAGGACGGCTGCATCTCTCTCTCTCTTTCTCCACACTGGTGCAGGTTCAACAGTGTCAAGCCCCTTCCCTCGCCTTCGGAAACGCAAGTGAGCTCCGCCTGGAGAGGGAGATGGGCTCATCAGCTGACATCTTGCTGACAAGCCTGTGCATCCAAAAGAAGGAGGCGCACTTTGCCACGCAGGAAGTTGACATGGACTTGAAGCAAATCTGTTGCCAAGGACACCCTCCAGGTTCCCTCGATCCCTGCTGCACTTGCTGGTGGGGCATATTCCTGAAATACAATACAAAGCAGCATGTCTTAATTTGGGAAATGTCTCTTCTTTTTTTACTGTTATTCTTGTCGATTGCATTTCCAAAGCTTTTGCTACAATATGCTGCCTTCTCCCCTGTAGGAGTAAGCAAAGCCATAGTAATCAGCATCTGATTGACAGCTTTGATGTCATTTCCTTTGGCTTGGAAAAGTAAAACTTCAGACATCCACTCAATCCCACCAGCCATCTTATCTAGGGAAACAATATGTTCCTCAACATTTGTCTTGGTGTTCCTGTGAGAACCCTGTCAACTGTTCCTGATGATGAAACCTTGATTTCAGTGACCCTCGAGCCTACAGCTTTAGTTTGTCTGTCCACGAGGTCTCTGATTGGGCCTGAGTCCTTTCAAAGGCTGCGTTGAAGAACAAACTGGTACAGCAGCCTCAGTGTTATTTAGTCTTATGTTAAACTTCTAGGGAATATCACAGGACATCCCTCAGTTTGTCTATTACTGGGGAAAACACAATTATGTCATTATAAGAAACTCAACTTGGGTTCAAGTATAAAACACAACGGCTGTAATAACCAAGGCCAATGTCTTAATGAAATGCTTGCTTTACTACACACAATAAAAGGATGAGGTGATCACTTCATTTACAGCAAACGACCAGAAAGAATCCAACAGACCTTTGAAAACTTTTCTTTGCACTTCCCAAAGAGAAAGCCAACCTTGTTCAGGCTCTTTTCATGCTATTTGTTTGACAAAGGGCTTCCAGTAAACATAGCTGCTGCTGTGTTATGAAGCCGTACCTCCGAAACTGCTGTAACCCACCTGGATGTTGAGGCTTCGCAGCACCGCGTTGATGCTGAGCAGGTTTCTGACGGAGTTATCTATGTGGCTGTGCAGTGCTGTGTTGGTGACTGAGGTGCGTAGCAAACTGAGGGCCTGTTGTAGGAGCCATAAGCCTGACTGCACCTCCTGGGCTTGCTCTAAACCCTTGCCAAAAAAAGGGAGAGAGGGCAAAAGTGTAAGAGTCTCGTTATGGAAGAAAGGAAGCAGGTAATCAGCTCTCCCGTTAGAAATTAAGTCGTTTCCTGTTTTTGCCAAAAGACTCAATGAAGCACAGAAAATGACATTTAGAATTTAAGGAACTAAAAGGCAGCAAATGCCAATGAACTTGTATTACACGTAATAGCTGATCTAAATCCGTTTAATGCTTACTTACATTTTTCTTCTCCCAGACATCAAAGTCGACTCTGGTTTGGGGAACGGTGACAGACTCTGACAGGCTACATCCTTCTCTGCATGACTTCTAAGAACACGAGAAAGGCATAACGTGAGTGTTTAGGGTGCTTTTATCCAACGGGGCATACGTGTTCAGTTTGCTTCCTGAAGCACACCATGCCTGCAGTGTCTCACCATAGCGACTTCTGCGTCCCGCGCTTCCTTAATGAAATGGTCCAGGACCCTGAGATCACAGATTGGCCTCAGCGGGGACGGCAGGCCTGGCCGGGTCCACTCCAACACCATCAACAGCAAGGCAAGCAGTCCTGCTTTAACAGACGGCACACATACAGTCACACAAAGGCTGCTGGACATCAAACTACAATTACTGGTTACATCCCTCCGCCAACCAGTCGCATTGGAGTGTACATCCACGTCTGTCCAAAAGGTCATCACTTCCTCATTTTATCCTGTTACAAACTTATGGTTGGTTTGTGGATGCCTGTTTTGAAACCTTGAGTCTAGCATTTTTGGCCATCTTGGAATTTTTGCAACCAGTGAACAGAAGTGATGCACTGAGCTACTGAATTATGAAGCTAATGTGTTAGCAGCTTCAGACCAGAATCCAGATTGATCCAGATCCAGTAAAGTCGTTGCTCTGCCACTTGTATTTGTCAGATCCACCCGTCGCTCCTCCACAGTCCAAATATGGTCACTTCCTTCACTGGTTGCAAAACTTCCAAGATGACGGCAAAAGTGCGAAACTCAAGGCTTAAAACCTGAGTTCCCCAACCAAAGGGTAACATCCACTTCTTCCATCCGGTCTGTGGTCTCACTTCAACAAGATATCTTCAGGATTACATCACAAAACAATGACTGTAGTGATAACCACAGCAGTCACTCACAAACGATGGCTTTTATGAAACCACCATGGCTTGTTAATTCTGACCGAGACCACCGAGTCAAATGAGTTAAAAGCACAGACCCAAGAACTGTGAAAGACCACACAAACCTTTTCACAGAATTGCCTAAATGTGTGGGTGTGCATGTACCCAGACACAGAATGTAAGGTTTACACAGTAAAGCCAATGAGGCATGTTCACTAAAAAAAGCACAACAGAGGCATTCTAAGGATGTGTTTTCACTTTCACCATTTCACCATTCAGATTCATGCAGTTATACACAGTACTACTGGACATGTGGTCCATGTGAGAGGATTTGCCATCTCCCTTTTGTGGCTACCGAGGTGAATTAAACCCCTGCAAGGATGAACCTGCTCACCTTTGTGAATTAGTATTACTGTTATAATAAAGGTGATTCAATTGAATTCAACCAACTCCACCAAGAGAGAATGATAGCATCAACAAAAATCAATCATTTGCCCTCATTTCCACATGATGAACTATGTGACCGGGAACAATACATAGCAAATTTGATCCTACTTTTTTTCGTGTCATAAATATATGACCACCACAAGACTTCAGGAACAACTGTGTCTTTTGTGATCCAGCTTCCCTCCACCCAGCCCCCTCATCCAGTGACGTAAGTTGCGGTCTGTCATCCTTATACACATGGAAATAGTTTCTAAAAATACTGTTCTTAGAAACTGCTCAGGGATCAGTCTTCATGAACCTTATATTTCTGCACGTAGGTGTCACGGGCTTGCAGAATAGAAAAACACTGATCGTGGACTTTTTGAGGGCTGACATCAGCGTGATTAAGCAGTCGCTCAATCATTTTGTGTCACGTCATGTGACGCCCTGGATTGTGAACAGAAACCTGCCGATATCATGACGATGCAGAAACGACTGTATCCTTGTTTAACCCCGATTTAAACAGGATGCTTCTCTAATCAGGCCATCCGTCGGCCCTGTTCAGAAATATAGACATTACTCCTCGCAGCACACTCTGAGCACTCCAGGGGATTGCACTTGGCAACCGGAGCAGCTCGTCTGTTGTGGGTCATGTGGGCGTCCAGCCTCGTTCCTGGGTGCCACATGCTGAATGCGCTCTTTCACAGCAGCCTGGATGTGTGACGCAGGAGGATGACAGAAAGTGCGGATGATCTTCCCAGGCAGACGGGTCAAATAGAGGCTAAATTAAGTTCCCAGACTCCTCAGCAACTAGGACACATTGATCCAAACGGCCACAAAAAGGTTACCCCAGTGACGTTATCCTATTTTAAGGGGCTGGAGCTTCCCTAAATTGTTCCCGAGCCCCCCAAATAATTTGGCTTTTTTCTTTCTTTCTTTATTTTAAAAATAATAGCACAGTGATTAACGGGTTTACATATAGTTATAGGATTATAGCATCATAGTTTATAGAAAGAATATACTTTAGAAAGAAGCATTTCTGTAAAGCCTATTTGTTTTTTTATTTTTTTTTACAGACAGTGTATCCTCATTTTTCTGGAATAAACACAGAATAAATAAAGTTATTACGGTAAGTTCATATTGATGTTGTCATATTTCACTGTGACAGAATCACACTGTGATTGAACCAATTTACAGGACAGTAACTGGTGTATTTAAAGTACATTCTTTAGACCTGCAGCTTCTCTAATGGAGAGGAATTAGATACGCTATCACTTTAAGACACATTTACATGATCAGGTTCTAAGCATGCAGCTTTAATGTGTCTTAAAGTTAACATGACAGTAACTCTTGTTCAACAGAGGAGAATGGAAGAAACAATGTGTGTTGCTTTTAACTTGTTACTAGCTGGACTTCTTCACTGGTTGTAGTTCTAATACAGAACTACAAAGATGCAAGTGCAAAGATTCTGTATGCTTCTCCTGGGGGCTAAGCCCCCTCTGTCTATAAGTCCTAGTGACGTCCCTGAGTTACACGAATATCGCAGGTTAGCTACCACTGAGGGGTAATAAGCATCAAGGATTATAATGCCGTTACTAGTCGTACATTAGGAGTGGTCCTTTGAGAGGTCAATGGTACAACAAGCTTAACCTCCATACACAGCAGACTGTCCATAACACACAGGCCAGTATGTACCTATAAAACCAAGGTCTGAAATAAATTGGATGCACACCAAGCGCATGCTTCACACAAACCTTCTGTGACCTCTATGTACGTAATGCTAGGTATACAGTGTCCCACAACTTCACAAGCTACTAATAGCTGCATTAATAACAGCGTTGCAGCCTCCTCGTTCCCCCGAGCAAGTCGATATAAAAACGCACACACCGACACGTTAACGTAACATCCACGTATGGACGCGCGTCATCAAAGAGTCATTCATTGGCTCGTTGAACATGCTGATTTGATTGTGATGCCGTTAGCATGAATGCTGTATCACTAGGTATTTGACACAGGGAATAGATTCGACTGCTGGGCCTGTTTAGTCCTGTTGGCTGTTAGGCGCTCGCTCCACTTTACTGTTAAATTGTTAAATCTTCGAGCAGACTTTTATCAACTTCAACGTAAAGCACCGACTTTAAATCGTTGTGCATTTGGTCTTTTCAGGCTTCCTTAAATACTGAAAGGTCTTTCTACATAAAAACTTCAGACCAACAATGTGTTAATGGGCTTAAATAATCTTTAACATATACCCATTCATCCAGTAGTGTCAGAGGAGAAGGGATGTCTGCACACACCCTTCTGTGCACTCTGACATTCATCATTTTCCAAAACACCACCACTCTAAATAACTTTAAATAAGTGTGTGTGACTCAGCTTGAGGATTATCGCTGACCTTTTCACCTCTGCCACTGCCTACGTGAGAATGCATCAAACTGAACTGCTACCACACACACACACACACACACACACACACACACACACACACACACACACACACACACACACACACACACACACACACACACACACACCCTCTCTACATTCTGGTGGAATTCACAGTCCAGGACTCCGGCCAAATGAAAAGTTAACACCTTTGTGTCATCAGCTGCCAAAACCATGTTGCTATTTTAAAGTGGAAGCAGTAGTCCCAAAGTAGCAGTGCTTTAGATAATGGCAAACTTCACTCCAGGTATGTTACAAATGCTTTGGAAAGGGTGCCGGATGCTCACGTGAGCCGATGCCTTTGACATGTGCTGCTAACTAATTCATTGCAAACAGGTGCACAGAAAGAGCTCAGCAACAAACGACCAACGGGTAAATGTCACAGAGGGCTGACGGGGAAATGGTATTCAGAGTGCATCTCATGTGTGGGACGTATGGATGGGAAGGTATAGGATCGCGGATGGCTATAAAAAAAAAAAACACTCAATAAATGGATTGTGCTGAATTTCCATTATCATTGTAAATATCGTCACGAGTGACTCATAAAAGCCGTCCAGCTCACTTTCATGGTAGAGAATAAAAAAAAAAACAGGATACAAATTTATGGGATAATGATGTGAATAATGATTATTTTGGTCAGGAAGACATTAAATGTTCATGTCTTGTGTCTAATGGCATCGTTGCTTCTTTAATGCTTTACAACCCCCTTTCTATTTTAAATGGGTCTTCCCTGTGACAGTTCAGAGTTGTAAGCTAACCAATGACACGGGTGTGAATTCGTTTCCCATCCGGCTCGTTGGAACCTCTTCTAGCCGTAAGCCTTGGATAACCCGCTGCTCTTTCCTGCTGACATAGTATGTGACGACTGTGCCCAAACCTGCAGATTCAGCTCAACTTGCATCTGCTGTGTCATGCTACACAATAATGACTGAAGAGAGATGATTCCCCCAGTGAAGAAGACTAAGAAAAATCCTTCTCAGGAGACCACTGGATCTGCAGTGGCTTACAGTAACAGGAACTATGACATCTTTAGTGGGAATCAAACCCACAACTCCACCAGATTTGGTGCCTTGCTCTGTCAGGTCCAGAATGAACATGACGCTTTAAAGAGATTGTCTTTTTGAGTTTGAATACTGTCCCCAACGTATTTGCTTCATTCACTGTCCCTCACCTGACATGTCTCTTCATTTGGGGTCAATGATTTATTTAAGAGGATTATAGTTTAGCAGTGCAGTTTAATGTACAGTCGCCTTCTAGGAAGTGGCATTACACAATCTATCCCTACGACCTGCAGTGAATACATGAAGCATGCACGACTTGGAACATGTGGAGGAGTTTGGCACAAATCAGAGGACGCTTTTAGGAAAAAAAGACATCTCAACTCCAGATTCAGGATTCACTCACACACACGCGTCCACAGATCATAAACGTGCTCTAAACGTGCAGCACAGAGGCGCAACGCAACGCTACAACATGAAGCTTACCTCTCGTTTTCTGCAACATTCGCAAACAGCTGGCGCATCTTTCAGAAACATCGTGTGTACGCGTCTGCACGAGCTTCGCGGCTCAAGTTACAGGCACCGTTCACAATCCAGCAAGTCCAACTTGCAAGCAAGTGCGCGGGTCCCAGCGCCAGTCCGCCCGGCGTGTAGGTCCGTGTCACAACGTGCAGTGCCGCTGGTGAGAGCGGTCACCTAGTAGACTTCGCATCAGCGCTGTGCTTTTGCCAAAACCCTTTTATTTACCTCCCCAAAGCACACAGCGATAACGTGAGAGCCCGCAAGTACGAGGACGCGCCTTTTTACGCACCGCGGCGAGCGATAAAACATCAACGCAGGCATGCAGTCCTCCTTGGCGTAAAGCGTGAAAATAGACTTACTGCTAAAGAGGTGTAGAGAGAGAGAGAAAAAAAAGTGTCATAACTCACTGGGAAACTCCATAGCGGTGTCCGCATAGCCCCTCACAGGGTGCGCGCGGTTTGGCCCATAGGTCCGTCTATTGCCCACTAATTGGAAACGAAGCTCTTTTGTGGATCTCCTACACTTATCCGGTAGGTGTTTCTAAAAAGTGATCCCGTTTGATTTTTTTATTGATGACTTTGAAAATAAAGTTGCATTGTTTCTATGACAATCTACCCTACCTCCTCCCTTAAGGCAAATTTGTTTTCTTTCATTGTTATCCAAATAATAGACTATCCCTGTTTATAAAACGTTTAGCCTAATTAAGTAAATAACGTCTAAAAAAGCAGTGCGGAGACTTCCCATCCATTGTTCGGATGTTTTTGAGAAACCTTATAGTAGTATATTTTTAAAATGAGATGTCATGTCTGTTTTCTCCTCTTTTTTTACCAAAAGCATCTTTTTTTTCTTTTTCTTTTTTACATAAATCGAACTTTTCACACATCTGAGATTTGACTTTGAGATGAATAAAAGTGTAGTAGGTCTGATCCAGCATGTATCGCCCTTTGCATTTCTGCCCCACTTTCAGAGTCACACATCCTCACCCAAGCTTGCAAAGCTTCCACCTGGAGGTCTTTACACCGGTGTGTATGCATTCAAGGTCGACGGAGCTGTTGTTTTATCTAATCTAATAATTTTATAAACAGAATGTGTTGTTATCAAATAGATTCGTTACTGCATGTTGGGATGAATGGAAAAATCACGTTTAACTACACTGATGTTTTGAGCCTGTTGAACTCAATTTGGAAATAAGAAGAACAAAAATAGCAACCGTTAATTTCTGCAGGCTGTCACTATCATAGTTAATAGCCATAGTGTATCCATGGCAAACTGTTACATTAAAATGTCATATTAATTCGCAACACGCTTGGCACTTACACTATTGTGAGACTGCGTATATACTTATAGTGCTTGTATATATAATTAAAGTGCTTGTGGATATTTATAGAAGTCAAATGTTTGCTTATCTTTGTTAATGTTTTATCCTTGTTTTTAGCTGCACTGTCTTAGTGTGCCCTACATCGCCAAAGCGTGCCCCATGCCTGTATGGCAAAGCAATGAGAAACTGGTGACACGTTCCCAACTGTACCAGAAGGTCATGGACCTGCTGCATGCCAGAACTGGCCAAATCCCAATGAGAATCTGTTTCCTGGACCTTCTCCTTTGCTTCCAGGAGTATCAGGCAGCAGTGAACGGGGATATATGAGGCTTGATCCACCTGGTAAGCTACCTGAAGATAAGCACCTACTTCAATGTGTCTGGAAGGATCTGGAAAGCAGCACTGAGCCCAGTGTTTGTGAAAAGCCAGTAATACCAGCAATAGGTGGCACGCCGGGGACCACGCTGATACAGGAGATCCATAGTCAGGACTTCTATGTGGATGACTGCGTCCGAAGCGTACCACCACTTGACAAGGATAAAAAGTTGGTGGATGAACTGACAGAGTTGCTAGCAACTAGGGGGCTTGAAATCCCACAGTGGGTCACTGACAACCCAATCATGGTGGAGCACAGACCACATAGACAACACAGAACTTTGGTGGAACCCTGACCACATAGACAGCACAGAACTCTGGTGGAACACCGACACAGAACTCTGGTGGAACACTGACCACAGAGACAGCACAGAACTCTGGTGGAACACCGACACATAGACAACACAAAACTCTGGTGGAACACCGACCACAGAGACAGCACAGAACTCTGGTGGAACACTGACCACAGAGACAGCACAGAACTCTGGTGGAACACCGACACATAGACAACACAAAACTCTGGTGGAACACCGACCACAGAGACAGCACAGAACTCTGGTGGAACACTGACCACAGAGACAGCACAGAACTCTGGTGGAACACCGACACATAGACAACACAAAACTCTGGTGGAACACTGACCACAGAGACAGCACAGAACTCTGGTGGAACACCGACACATAGACAACACAAAACTCTGGTGGAACACTGACCACAGAGACAGCACAGAACTCTGGTGGAACACTGACCATAGAGACAGCACAGAGCTCTGGTGGAACACTGACCACAGAGACAGCACAGAACTCTGGTGGAACACTGACCATAGAGACAGCACAGAACTCTGGTAGAACACCGACCACAGAGACAGCACAGAACTCTGGTGGAACACCGACCACAGAGACAGCACAGAACTCTGGTAGAACACCGACCACAGAGACAGCACAGAACTCTTGCCAACACAAAACTGAAGTACCTGAATCAACTTACCTCAAATGCACCACACTCGTGTACAAACCCCGTCCATGGTTCAATTGCAAGTACTCCCCTCTTGTGAAGTCCTTACAAAGTCCTGAATGCTAAAGGAACATGCAGGCTATTTCAAGGAATCAGTCCAGGCACCACTCATGTTGGGAGTTTATCCATGATAGAATATTTGCAATAGGCTTCTTAGTGATACAATGGAAATAACAGGCCTGGTACATTTTAAATATCCTATAAGACTATGGGTTCAGTGTGGATGTGACATCATACAGCAATTCTATTCTCTGCACTGCAAGCAGGCGGGTTCATGTCCCTTGTCCCTGCCCTGACCCCTGAGCGCCCCTTTGGAGCCAGAGTAAAGGAAACGTATAGAAATTTCCTGGAAGGGCCCTCTGTGTCATAGAGGAGGGGCGGTCCTTTCCAGGGGCTACATGAGGCTTTGCATCAGACAGGAAGTAAAAGTATGTTTGCATATGCATTATCAGGAGTGCATGCGTTGTCAAGTGACCCACACTGATAAAAGTTACCAAGCTCGCACGTTTGCTTTCCTACTATTTCATCAGCCTATGTAAGTTGGATGTACACATGCTTGTGTACACAAGTGATGTAAATATAATGGTGAGGGTAAATTATTAACAATATTGTATTGTATCTAAACAATATATATAATTTGTATGATGCCAATATGCCATAAGTGGAGCACAAATATGTATTTAACATAAAAAAATTCTTAAATATTCTTCAGTGATAAGTTTACATACTACTCCTTCTGATATGAGTCAGCTTTAATACGACATGGTCACCGCTGCGCAAAACCGAAGGTAATGTTGAATTGTTGCACTGTTTGTCCAAGGGACTGTTTGCTTATGTCTGAGCCAACATGAGGGGGAGAGAGGAGAAGGAGACAAGGTACGTGCTGGGAGCCATGCTCCGTGACCAGGACATGGGGACTGGGGCGGGAGGTGAGGGAGGTGTGGGGAGTGCGGGGGCAGGGGGGGTCCAGTCACAATGACTCCTTGGTTGGAATGGGACACACTTATTGAATTTAGGATGATTTAAAAGGGGAGTGGTGGTATAAAACTGGTCATGAACCCACATGATCTTTACCTGACGGCAAGGGGAGGGGGGGGGGGGTGCAAACAGCCTAAGGGGGGAGACAAGCTTTATAATACTATATAGAAGGCAGTGAAAGTGCACAGATGTTATGTTGGAGTTTGTGTGCGTTTTTTTTTTTTTTTGCTTTCTCATCCAGGTTTTGGGCTCGCAGCCAGTTAGGTCTACTCCTCTGGCGCGACACAAGACAGGAAGCTGACATAAAAGAATGGGAGGACTGTCTGTGAGGGATACCGGAGCCAAGGCAGGAGTCAAGACAGTAGCCACTGAAGAGGTCGGAAGTTATTGTTTCAGCTCACAGGCACCCACGTTGACAAGAATTGAACATATTGTGATTCCATGGTGATGGCCACAAGTGTGGAACATCATCATCATCAACATTCCAGAAAAGTAAAAACCTCATCACTGGAGTTTCTCCTTGCCCAAATACATCATCAGGTCATCTGGCCCCCTAAATACTCCAACGGAGGTACTACCAACAACACTGCAAGACGTTGGGTTGTGCCAATAAGTTATATATCAACACGGATTGCTCCTTTTAATCTTGACAAAGGCAGTGCAGACCAGATCCACTCCTTCCAGTCTTACCTTTCGCAATAAAAGTCCCAGACATTCTATTTGTAAAGGCCTTGTGAGTCTCTAGCCATGCTAGCGACTCTCAGAGGGATCATTTTGTGCTTGGCTCTGATCTACATGCTATTGAATGCTAACTTGCTCACAATGACAATGCTGACATACTGGGGTTTAGCTATGGTTCAGCGTGTTAGCATGCTAATATTCACTAATTAGCAGTGATGTAAATCCTCCTGATGGGAAAATAGCTGTCACAACTTTTAAGGAAATCCATCAGATACTTCACAACCTGCTGGTGGCACAACCAGAAAAGTCAGGGGATCACCAAAGACATTTGAACTCATGATCTGGGCACAACAGATATTAAAACCAAATGTCCTAGTAATCCATTCAGTAGATGTCGACCTGGTGGGGTTAGTATGGACTTGCTAGACTTGCTGCCCAGCAACCTATCCAAACACCTAGCATTTGAGGCCAATACCTAAACTCAACTACCTCCAGTGAGTTTCACAAATCTGGGATAACAATCTAGACCATTATCTGGCTATATCATTGGCTTAATTTTCTTGTATCTGGTATTCTCCCTGTTGCCATTCACTTTTGTTTGTTTGTTATTATTAATGGCCTAGCTGCCCCTAGCCTCACACCTCCGTTATCCAATGACCTCCTGTTATCCAATGGGTCTCTTACCACTTGTCATTTCCACTTCACACCCCCCACCCACACACTTTTGGCTGCCCTGTCTGGTATTTTCCTGAATTGCTGGTCCGGACTGTTGTGTAGCCTTTCCTGCAGGTTCACATTCCAACCAAACCTTTGGGCTCCATATTCGGTGCAGTATAAAGAACAGCGGTGCTAACGCAACGGTGCTAACGCAACGGTGCTAAGGCAACGGTGCTAACGCAACGAGCAGAAGTACAGCAGTGCTAACACAGTGGTGCTAATGCAGCGGTGCTAACACAGCAGTTGACACGTCATAACAGGCAAACACAAAAATACTGGACTAGACCGTACGCACTTGGGTTATGATTAAGTCAATATCCTGGTTTGCGGTTACTGTTCATAAAGTAAACACTGCAGGTATTGTGGTTCAAGTGTCACAGGCTGCCTCTCCATCCTTCCAGCCACATTATTCCCCAGGCCCCTTCATTGTCATTTTCAATCCGTCCACCAGATGCCCTCAGACTTTGCCCTCTGTCCCCATCACCTGACTGCCCCACTGTTCATCAGGTGTTCCTTTGTCCGTTGCACTCTGGTTTTCTGTGATCCATCTTGAGCCTCATACCTATGCATACTTAATAGTCACTGCAATAAATCACTGAACTGATGCTGTCTTCATGTTTGGATCTTCCCTTTGTTTCGACTCTTCGGACTTTTCCCAAACCGGCTCCTACACCTGCTATATGCCCTCAATGTACACCCTCTCCTGACTCACTTCCACTCCATTTGCACGTTCATGGGGAGGGTCCGCCACATTAAGTGCCTTCCCAAACCAGTAATTGGGTTATAAAACCCTCCATCAGTAAGCCTGCAATGATTCAGTCATAGAAGACGCTCCATACAGATGTTAACATCTGTGCGTCGATCAGAACAAACATTTACTCAAACTGCTGCGACTTAGATCTACATGTAATATTGTCAGACAGATATTAACATTTAGGATCACGTATACCCAGAGGTGAGAAGTAACAAAGTATTTGTACTTTAGTAGAATTTTCAGATATCTGTACTTTACTTGAGTAATTACTTTTCTGACACAACAAAAAAACAGCAAGTATAGGAATGTCCTTCACAGGGATACATTTGACTGTGTACATTTCAGAGCCTGTACTTTTTCACTTTTACTTGTCTGTACTTTTGACAGCTCTGTATCTACCTTCCTTCCCTAGTGTTGAAAACGGTAGTCGTTTTCAATGGAATTGTGTTGTATATTTGGGACCGCTGCCACTCTCGACAGATAAGGCAACATAACCATGTACATGTATTCCTGTATCGTCCCGGAAACTTGCCGCACTATTTCTCCCCTCCACCTTCAGTCAACTGCGATTGTGACTACAAACGGAGGGTCCTCAGTGACAGAGTACCCTTGGTGACAGAGTAGCCTCGGTGACAGAATGCCCTCTGTGACGGAGTGGGGAGGGTTTAGTCGGGAAAAGGCCCATCCTCATCGTTCAACTCACATTTAACTGTTTCAATATTTAACCAAGACCCCCATCCTGAACTTTCACCAAGTGCTTTGCATCCCAAAATATAACAATACAAATGTTGGCCATGCTTTACTTGCTACATGCAGAGGTAGAATTAGACACTGGATCCGTTTGTGAGGGACAATAATACACACAAGAGGCTTGTCCCACTAAACCTCAACACACCAGGATGACCTGAATGTTCCCCGTCTGTGTTGAGAGGCTCCAACGAAGGGACACATCAAACAAACATTTAACATTATCTGATGTACGATGCCAAGACCAACACTTGCATCACTTACTCTGTAACACAGGTCACAATATTTGAAATGATAGCATAGGATAGCGCTAACCATACAACTGATACAAGGGGTGTGGTGGTAGGTAAACATGACACTATTTATTAATAACCATTTCAATTGGCTTGTCATGGGAGGCACAGCTGCCACACCATAATACTACTGAATCTGCGTGGCTAAAACTACATTTGGTAGACCTGCTTTTATCTGGATTAGGAATGGGATGATATGAACATGTCATGTAACATCCAGCCATAATTCACAATATCATTCCCACAATTATCAAAACATGCTTTAAACTCTTAAAATGGCACTTAACATACTGGCATCACATAATATATTTATTTTGTAAAAAACAATCAAATAATCTTGTATCCTGTATTTTTTAAATCAGACTTTTTTTCACTCGTCTACCATGATAGTGAGCAAGACAGATTGTCCCAAGAAATTGTGATTTGCAAATAAATTAAGTGTTAATCAAAAGGAAATGTCAGGATAAGACATTTGCCATAAATTGATCATGCTAGATCAAATATTTTGGTCATAATACATTCAAGCAGAAACGATGCATTCCAAAGTTTTACGACTCAGAACTTAATATTTGCCAGTTCTAAAGAAACAAGAGTCAAACCAAAAGCTTACAACATACACAACAAAGCACTGCAGAAGTTCATAAGTGCTCATTTTCGACTGTTTCATTGCCAAACTTTACAAGTGAATAAAATTTGTGTTTGCTGATCTGTGTAGCAATTTTAAGAAAATAATTTGGATTTTAAATTAAATTGGTCATATTTGTCACAATTAACACCGAGATGTATTTTCAGTGATGCAGGTCCAGTAGTACTGTAGTTCTGGTGTCATGGAATAAGACAGCGACAGGTTTCCCATTCGGTCTGTCACGTTTCCTCTCACGGGACCAGACAAACGGCTCTGCTGCAGACAGGGGATGTAAAGCGCATACAGTGCATGGCTGCGGAGCTGTCCCATTCTTACTCAAATGTCTGTTTATTCTAGTGCGCTTGTTGCCTCAGAGATATTTTAGGTTCCATTGTAGTTCTTTGGCCTCTTTGTGGAAATTCCTCATGGGTTTGTTTTCGTGGCTATGAAATTTCATGGCTGAATGAAACACTTACTCATTCTTCAGATGTGATGAAAAAACCTGATCTGCCATACACACATTTTTAAATATGATCTCTGAGATAACTAAAGAAACATTTACCCTTCTGAACAAATATATTAGTAAAGTCAACACATTCAAACAAATCAAGCTTATTGTATAATATACAAAAGTCAAAAGCACCATGGTGGGAACTGGTCCGTGCATGACTCACCAGTTTGAGTTTTGAAGCATACTCAGTGAAAACCCGGAGTTCAGACGGTCTGCAGTGGGATGTAGTTGGAGAGGTAGCATCGTTTATTATTCATCTGTCCGATATGAACACATTTACCAGAGAAAAAATATAAAGCTTTCCCTCTTCTACATAAATGTTTTCAAGTCCATAACAGTTTACATTGTGGCAGATTTATCTCTTCTGTGACAGGCAGTGGTGTGTGTTTGGGATCATAGAGTATAATACTGCTGCAGCAGGCCTCCGAGGATTCAAAGTTATGAAAAAATTAATCCCACTTGTAGGAGCTTTAAATGACTTTTGTAGGGTGCCTCCAAGCACAAATCAGTAGAGTCAAGAATCCCAACGTTCACAATGAGTCATGGTAAAGCGATATGCGATGGGATTCTTTATTGCCCCTGCACCCACCTAATTGTAAAGTAGGGGAAAAGGCTCTTTAGAGATCGAGTGACAGGCGGCCTGTCCAATGGGAGCGTGGCAGCATGTGAAGCGGCCCAACCGTTGTGTCCGCCTCATGTTTCTTCGCTGTCGGAAACACACACAATGCCTGGTTTAGTGAGCATGTACGCGTATCGTAATAACCTCCACCATTACGTAGGTTGTGTTTGTTTGTAACGGGCTGAGGAACCTGTTTCTGGTAGAGTCGTGTGTCCAGCGTGCGTGGAGCAGTCATCAGAGTCGCAGCATCCACACGGAGCACTGTCACCCTCTGTGGCACGCCAGCTGGATGACAAGAGACAAACCCTGAGACCGCACCTCACCTGGGAATCCCCCGGATCATACGCTCGGCAGCCTCACCTGAACGTGGGCTTGTGGAAGGAGCAGGCTTTATCGAGGCGGCTCCGTGCGTCTCCTTTCAGAGTGGCCCTGATGTGGCAGCTGATGAACATCTAGAAGGAGAAAAGCAAAAATTAATAAAGCACATCTGATCGCAGGATTCAGGTCAAACCTGTAGATGCAGTAATAGTTATACAATAATCCCAATACAACCCCACACACAGCATGATTTATGCTAAAATTAACACCAATGACAGCTTTTAGAAATTCACAGTCCACCGAGGCGTTACCTGCCCCCCAGACTCCTGGTTGAAGTGGAAGGACTGGACACTGAAGCATAGTCTGTTGTCTTGCTTCCTAGGGAGGAATTTAGATGAAGAGCCCGGAAGCACACTGTCCATAAGACATCTGCAGTGGAAGAGCAACACATGCTGGAACGGCGTCCAGATAAATGATGACTGAACTGTGGTGTGACTTTTATGTATGACTATCCATAAATGAGTATTTCATTGGGTAAAGATTGACCCATGCTTGGTGATAAACTTGTAGCTCGGCAAGGAGAGGGGGTCCGGCTTCAGCGTAGCCACACAGCTGTCAACATATAGAGCGTGAGGAGGGTGCAGAGGGGCCTCCACACCAGCCTCCAAAAACACTGCTTCCCCCTGCTGATACACCGAGGAACTACGTGGAGAGGAACACTCATCTGCAGAAGAACATTTGTTTTGAGTCCCAATTTCATTTATTCCAGATGGAAACAATATTGCCACATAGAAATCTTCCAGATAAAAATATAGATTGAGGGATGTTTCACCTGTCATGGTGCGAAGGGAGAAGTGCAGAAGACCAAAGGCACTGATTGTGGATGTCATGGGTTGCCAGGTTGGGGTTAATGGTTCTCCATTCACCATCTGCTTTCTGTGCTCACACAAAGATAGAAGGCACCGCTTATAATATTGCAAAGTGTTGATGACGGCATATAAAATATGATGACGCATATGAGGCCTACCTTTTATAATGGCACTCAACAGGTATGATGACAGTAGGTGTCCCTCTGGCGATCACACCTATGGAGGAGGCAGGAAACAGTAGCAGCTGGTTGGAATACACAAGCCACTCACCACGAACCTGAAGAGCAGCAGTTAGAAAGAAAGCATTCAAATTAATTCATTGGAAAATCAATGTGTGCTTCAATATGAGCTTTTCACGTTTGACAGATTTTTGAAAATCTCTCTCTACAGTGTGTGACCCAGGCTCGTCTTACACTGGACTCGGTCCCACAAGCTCGGAGCCCCGCAGAGAGGACCATGTCCGAGCCGGTCGCGCCCTTTGACCCGCAGGACTTCTCCTGAGTCACGTTCGAGCCGAGTCGCAGATTCTCGGGTCTGAACGGAATGCGTTTCTCCTGAAAAAACCGTCGCTTTACGGTTATTTTCATTTCGACTTCTTCGCATTTGATTTCAACCCCGTCACGTTCCCGAGTTTCTCGTCCTACGTCACTTTTTCTAGCAGATGAAACGTCACACACAGACAGCAAAAACACGAGTAGGGAGACGAACCGTGTGGAGTTCACACGGGTCGCCATTTCTCTTTTTCTTTCTGTTTGAGGGGGAAGCAAAAACAAGCTAGCGGTTTGTTATTCATCGTTAAATCAATGACAGCCAGGTGTGTTGACATGTGCTATGCAGAATGCGATGCTATCTTCAAAGACTGCTAAACTATCGTAAATCTGAAACACCCCTATGGAACCCCGAATAAAATAAATCAGGCTACCTAGCATCTAAGCCACGACTTGATTAATTACAATGATTGTATGAAAAATATGGTTACGGCTATACTACGAAACAAATAGCCATTTTAATGAATGCAAAATAGGACGGTGCGCATTTTCTGCTGCTTATCGCGGCAGCTTTATTCTACTTTGTTTTCTAAAGTAACGGTATTATTAGTATCTTTTGCCTAAAAATATTTAATCGATCTTCCAAAATCAATTCACTTTCTAAAAACAAGTTATGTCAAAAACATGAATTTAACGGAACTGACTACAAGCTCCTGAAGGCATCATTGTTATCGGAACTCTTATTGTCGCAAGTGCACCGAACGGACGTTTATGGCAGTTACACCGGACGACTTCCGGGTGAGTTGTTATTATTATTAACTGCTAGGAACAACTTGAACCCAAATGCATGAGAGTACATGGGAGGACTGTAACAATGGACAGCAGGGCTGTAGCAGCGGGATGTGAGGGGATAGACTGGGGAGGAAGAGGAGCTGAAGAGGAGTATATCACGAAGAAGACCAACACTTTGTCAAGTAACGTCCACACCGCTCTTCCTAATCCACTTGGAGGTCCTGTGAAATGCTCCCTGATAAAGGGCGACTATCTCTACTTCCATTATGGCTGTGATGGACAGGACGACCGGGGCTGGGGATGCGGCTACCGCACCGTCCAGACGATGGCTTCCTGGCTTTGCCACAGCCGCCTTCCCGCTGAGGACAAACTCAGAGCTCCACCAAGCCTCGCAGAGATCCAGCAAGCCTTGGTCACCATGGGAGACAAGCCGGATTCGTTCTCTCGCTCCAGGGAGTGGATAGGAACATTTGAAGCCTCCCTGGTTCTTGACTACTTCTATGACGTCCCCTGTAAACTGGTCCATGTTCGCGGCGGGGGGGCAGAGCTGGAGCACGTTGCAGTGGAGGAGCTCCACCGGCACTTCGAGACGCACGGCTCCCCCGTCATGATGGGAGGGGACCGGGACAACGCTTCTAAGGGCATACTAGGGGTGTGCACCGGGGACAGTGGGAGCTACTTACTGGTCATTGACCCTCACTACTATGGATGTCAGCTGGAGAGGACGGAGCTGCAGAGGCGGGGCTGGGTGGTGTGGAAAAGAGTGTCATCTCTGGATCAGTCTTCGTTTTATAATCTGTGTTTGCCTCAGACGGCCAACATAAGCAACATGAACTAAGCTTTTATTTGCAAATGAATGATAAATGATGATTAATTGTGATGATGAGCTATAGGAAGTGTCTTATCAGGATTTGTACTGCATTTTTAAAACGAGCTGTGGTGCCCCCCTGTGGAGAAAATCAATAGTTACCACCTATTTAAAGAAGCAACTGATAAAACAACTGGATGAACAATTTCTTCATTATTGCACCATTAAACATGGGTTTCCTCCATAGCTTCAAAAGTAAAAGCTTTAGATTATATTCATTTTCAAATAATTTCCATGTGTGAAGATGCAAATTGAGGTCAATCATTAAAAAGTCTGGATTAGGATATAGATTGGAAATGTTGGAGTGAGAGTGGTTATAGCACTAAATACTTATCAATACTGTGACATTGATAAGAAACTTAATTCACCTTAAGCATGGCAGATGTTTGGAATTTCTTAACCACATATGCTTATGGTTCTAGCATCGCAAACATAAATATTTCCAGCTTTTATTTGTCTTATGTGATGATTAACTGACTCTTTGTTGGTCGATTGATGGAGAATTTAATTTAAATATATTTTAACCTGCAAAGTAACTGATAATAATAAAAAAGAATTATTTGGACTTAATGACAGATTCCAATCAATTCCCATTTTTATTGCCTACAATGTATTATGATTTGACAACACATGTGTGTATATAGTGTAACCTTTCCAGAGTGTTAAAGTACATGTACTTTAAATGACAACAGAGATCACATCCACTTTATGTCAGTTATCTGGCACACAATCGCTATAAAATATCTGGAAGTTCTTATCCACATCCATCCTCCCCTTGAGAAATTTCTCCAGGTTCTTGAGAGGAACTTCCACCATGTGGTTGTTGACACGGTCGTTCTGCCCATAAGCTGCGAACACGGGGAATTTGTAGCGGACAAAGTACGGCGCGTTCTGGTCGAACTCGATGCAGCAGTAGGCCGACCACATGTACTCCGGTATGGCCACCCGGTCCAGGTTGTTGCGGCGGATGGTGTGCCCGGATGTGGTGACCCCCGAGACCACGAAGGCTTTGCCACGGCAGTAGTTGTTGAGACGTTTGCGGATGATGTCCTGGTGTTCGGCCCAGGGCCCCATGTTGAACTCCCTGATCTGGGGAACCACATTAGTCAAGCTGTAGGTGGAGGCTTTGTCCAGAGGGTCGGCCTGGTGCTCATCGGGATTCAGCTGGCCACGTTCATACTGGACCACGTCCGCGTAGTCCTCCAGGACGGCCTGGGTGTCCTCGAAGTTCATGTGCATGCTTGCAGATTGGGGGAAGGGCTCCATGTTACTGCTGCTCTTCTCTGAGGCCAGCTGTAGAGGTGCAGTGGGAAGAGCGGTGGCACATTACACATCACATGCAGAACATTTAGTTACTTTTTGTTATTAGAGCACAAAGTAATTGTTTAGTCATCAGTCAGACAATATTTCCAAATGACCCGTTTGCATGAATACATACAGCATGAATGTTCTTGCTGAATCTAATTAAAACACACACAGCAATAAATCAGCTTATGTCAAGCTTACTTTGTTGCCAGTTGCAACAGTATTAAAGGTCAGGCTTTTTGGTAAGCTCCCTGAAATAATGTCTGGTTAATTTTAATGCTTTGTTCTACGATATAAAACATGGCAGTGCATTTTGAAGCCATAACGTGTCTCTATGAGTCTGTTGCAGTGAAATGGCTTAATGAGACTACAGAACGTCACCGTGGTGTCGTATGTTTTTCAGCCTCACGTTTGGTTTTTCCTTATGGTGATGGTATTCATGCTTCAAAAATCATGCAAGATGAATTTATTAGTGAAGATGATCTTCATCTAAACTTGTATTAAAGCATATTTTCTGCAATGATCCTTCTTGATTGGCCTCCAAAAGACATCATCTCTGCTGTACTCCGTAGTCGTGTCATGTGTCTATAAAATATTTAAGAGGATTTGTTTTCTTTCATCGTAGTAAGCTAGAATACTGTATCTACATTCATAATCTACAGTGTGTGTTTGGATTTAGACTTGAAAGAACACTCACCTGGGGCTCGAACATCCACGGGAAGTCCACCTTCTTCTCCCCGTCCGACTTCTTGAACGTGTATGCAGAATAGATGGGGATGTGTTTGTGGGGGTCGTACAGGGTCACATAGCGGGGCTTGTCCTCGTACCTCTGGCAGATCTTCATGAAGGAGTTGCTGAGGTATCCTCTGGGTGGGGTGCCCATGTAGAGAGAGTCCTTACAGCGCTCCACATGGTTGAAGTCCCCCACCACCCCTGCGTGGGTCCCCCGTAGCCACGCACAGGTCAGCATGACCAGGACAGACGCCAGGGGTAAGGCAGCGTTTTCTGACGCAGGCATCCTCACAGAAGCTCCCTCAGCGGTCCAACCTCTAGTACTTTAAACCTGTCTGCTGTCTCTTTCCCACCTGTAACACACCGCTGCCAGTCCACTAAAGTACAGCCTCTATGTCAGCTCCGGCAGCGTTTCCCTTCTTGCCTCATCTCCAAGTGTCGTCTTTTCCATATATTCAAAGTTCCACAAGTGCCGGGTCACTCATTTAAAACCACTGAATGTTATCAATCATGGAGAGCATTTTATTACTGTGCAAAGGGGAAAACATTAAGCAGACTTGATACTCGAACAAAAGACAAAGTAAGCTAGAAAGGTAGGATCCCTACGAGGCGGGTCTGCCACGACCATTGCTGTAACGTCTGGTTGAATGACTACTAACCCCTCCATGCAGACTGCAAGTGTATCAGATGTCTAACTTCCACCTTACCTCTGACTTGACTCTTTTATTAGGCTTCAAGTCTACTGAGCAAACTGTTTCCCCATCCTGGTCTCTGAGAGGCGGCGATGCATTCAGCTGTGTGATCATTCACGGCCCCTCGAGAGGAGAAGCTCACCCAATCACTCGCTACCGGTCTGTCTCCTAAAATCAGTGCTGGAGTTAGGTGGGACCGGCTCCCATGAACACAGTTAACTCAAACATCTGTGGGGGTCTTTGAAAGTACAACAGCATAATATTTTAATTTTACAAGCTATTTTCCCTTCAGAGTCATATTGATGTGAAAGATAAGTAGCTTGACATGAGGAGTAATAAAAGTAGCCTAAACGTGTAGTAAAGCATGGTGAATGCTGCATGTCTGCACTACACCAGGGTGGAGCCGCAAACTATATGTTCAACTAAAGATAAAAAGCAATCAATTTGTATGCATACAATGTGTGTGTGTGTGTGTGTGTGTGTGTGTCAAGTGTCACATGTAGCCTAACGTAGCCGTCACTAAAGGCACACCTATTTAATTATAGCCTATATTTACTTGTGCATCCATAATTGTTTTTTTGGAGACCCCCACAGAGATGAAATCATAACTCGAACCCTGCCTAAACATGATATCATAGCACCAAACAGCAGCGTGGATCACGTGTTTGGTGAGATATGGTATGATTATTTTGAAGTATCATGAATACGGATCAAATGAGTCCATGGAAGGCCACATAGGGAGGTCTGGTGTTGGGTTTCCCAGGAGACTGCTGTCATTTTGTTGCCTCAACATAATCATGTAGTTTTGATGCATTTTTGTTGCTTCATCTCAATTTAAGGATGTTTTCACAAAACCTCACCAAGTCGTTATGTTTTGTCCGTTAACCACTTCAACCTGCAGCCCTTTGGTCTGAAAGAAACTAGGTTTCCCTCGTAAGGTACTTGAGAGTGCAGTTTAGTTGTAAGGGAACATTAATAACGATAGTGCAATAACAATCCTTGTCAGAGGAGGCAGATAGGATGCGTTTGCTTTGGAACGCTGTTTCTTTACACAAATGCAAAGCAGCAAGCAGACTACAAAGTCCACCATCTGCACCAGGTCTACAGCATGACCCATGGGAGTTTGTACTTGATGTGTAATTTGTAAATGTTCATTATTTACACGATATTGTCCTCCAGGTTGCCAAAATTAAGTTTCATACAGTTTGAGATCTATTTGTAATGGTTTATTATGGCAAAGCATGTCGATTACAGTCTAGTACTACAGTCCAGTTATTTCCAAAAATAGTGTCTTCAATCACATTCAGAGCATTACGAAACCACTCCGTCTCTCTCTCAGTGTGTATTGTTACTAATGATTCACATTCCACGTTGAGCTCCTCCATTAGGCCCGAGAACACATTCTGACATTTCACAAAAGCACAGGTGTACAGAACGGAATGAATCATGGCTGGATTCCATTTAGCTGCTTCAACTTCAGGGTTCTGGTATGTCCATGCAGGCCCCCTGTGGTTACCGAGGCACTTCAGCAGAGAAGAAGAAGAAGAGAAGAAAAAGAAGCAGAAGAAGAAACACACTGTGGCCAAGATATGCATGGCAAAATGGCACATCGCCCATAAAGTTTGAATAATTTGCAAATGTCTTTTTTGTCTTTTGTTGCGCCAAACAAATATAATGCATGAATTCATTGCACCTGGTCAAAAGTGATTACTGATGCATTTAAATAAGGATAAACAGAGGATTATTATATTTATTTATTTTATTTAACCTTTATTTAACCAGGAAAAATGTCTCATTGAAATTAAAAATCTCTTTTACAAGAGGGTCCAAGAGATTGTGTCCGAAAACAAAATATTCCAACTTTACAGGCAACAGTGTAGTTATTATAGCTAAACATTTGACTCATTAGTTTTGACTGAACTCTGGTGGACCACAGTCCCCCACAAAGATCTGGAAGTTCTGGTCTACAAAGGTTGTCTTCTTGAGGAACTCCTTCAGCTTCTGGACAGAGACTTCCACCACCTCGTTGTTCTCCTCGTTCAGACCGTAGTAAGCGAACGATGGGAACTTGTAGCGCTCGCTATAAGGCGTGTTGTGGTCGAAGTCGACGCAGCAATAAGCAGACCACAAGTGCGTGGGCACCGCTATGCGGTTGATGTTCTCCCGGCGGATCATCTTCCCCGAGGTGGTGATGCCCGTGACGATGTAGGCCGTGCCACGGCAGTAGTTGTTGAGCCGTTTGCGGACGACGTGCTCCTGTTTGTCCCAGACTCTGTTGTTGAAGTCGGGCACCACGGGGACGACGTTGGTGAGGGTGTAGGTGGAGGCCTTGTCGTCGGGGTCATCCTGATGCTCCTCCGGGTTCAGGGCGCCGCGCTCGTAAAGGACGGCGTTCGTATAATCGTCCAGAACAGCTTGGGCGTCTTCAAAATTCATGTGCATGTAACCACGTGGGAAGGGCTGCATCTCGTCTGTATCAGTGGACGTGGATAGCTGTGTGGGCAGACGGACACAGGGTGATTACACAATATCTGCATGCATTTCTGTTTCAAATTAAAATGATAGCATGCTGTTGATGTTAGAGGACATTCTTAGCTTTCTTTATTTCTTACCTGCGGTTCATACATCCACGGGACATCCACACATTTCTCCCCATCCGAGCGCTTGAACGTGTACGCAGAGTACACAGGTATGTGGTCCACGGTGTGGTACAGGGTCATGTAGCGAGGCCTCTTGTTGTAACGTTGACAAATGAACTGGAGGGAGTGGTGGTCCAGCCCGGTCGGAGGTGTTCCCATGTAGAGGAATTCTCTGCACTCCGGCGACGGTTCCTTCTCCACGCTCCCTCTCACTGCTGACATCATTAGGTTGACGAGCAGGAACGTCTGCACCCAAAATGCCATCGCTCTGGTGAAAGCTGGCAAATTTGAGTCCGGTGTGTTTCTGCGAGCTGCTACGAATGGTTGTAGCCTATCTCTACAGCTGCCCATGGAGCTCAGTAGAACTCAGGTTTCACACTGTAATCAGGACTCCATATGCAAAACGATGAACTGCTTACAGCTCAGCAGATCCTCCCACAGCGAGAGGAACCGCTACAGCATGGCACCAATAGGGCAACAACATCAGCGTTTTTTCTCATTGGTGGGTAAGAAGGTAGGAAGGGTCATCTTTCCAGTCAACCAAACCTCAACAACAAAGTTCCAATTCGATACTTGTTTATCATGCTGATTTTCATGCAGATTTAAATATTTTTGTTATTTCAGAATAAATGGGTGTAGCTTTTATGATCACTGGAATAAGCAGGTACAGAATATTCTGATGTCATCACAAGTGTGGGGGAAAAGTCATTTAGATTGACCGGAGAGGAATTTGAAGGAGAATAGAGAGACTATTTGTGTTGGAGTCCAGGAAGAGCCACGTCTTGACAGAAGTTTTTGAGCTGGAAGTGTTTTAACAAATACAGCATCCAGGGTGAAGGAGGTCGTGTCCACTGAGCTGGACCAGTGCTGGTAATGGTTAGCATTTGACTAAACTGCACCAGTGTATCTTATTCAAACAGTGAAGCCATTCATGCAGCTGTTAAATTGCTCACAGAGGGATATAAACGTCTTTATAACTGGAGAACTGTAAAGACGTAAGTTCTGTTCTAAGGAACAGAAAGCAAAGTCAGAACTAATACAGGTTGATTTCTCTACAAAAGAGAGGATGAGAGACGTGTGACTAAGTGGTGAGATTCACTCTGAAACACATATATTATGCATAACAAAACATTTTTAAAAATATTTTATTTTATTCATAATTATTCAAAGATATGTGATTGTGTTCAAACCCCAAACTGCCCATGAAGAAAACGTTTGTTATTGTATGTTTTGGCACCTTTTTCCACACAGTATACGTATATTTCATGGACAGTATCTTCTTTTTACATAACAGTTTCCATAGTGAAGCATTGGAAAATAATTTGTTCAGCACTGCTGTATAATATGAGAACATGTCTTATCCTTATCTGATCAACCTACACGTGGAGTCTTCTCATTGAAATCCACATGAATCAGAGTTGCATGATGGGAAATGCAGGGCATGGCTCTCAAAGTGGCAACGGCAGAGCCGGCTAGCAGCTAACAGTGCTTACAGCAGTGCAAACAACAGCGACAGTGCTGCCAGAGCTAAGTGTGTTCATTATTTCTGTCCTTCCCATCACGGTGGAACACTGCTCAGGTCTCTCTTCTTCCTGAAGGTGTTTTCTGACACACAACCCTTGTAGAAGATAGTCAGGTCACTGTCTGTCTGGCTCTTCAGGAAGCTCTCCAGAGTCTTCAGGGGGACTTCCACCACACTGTGGTCAGCATCCTCATTCAGCGCATAGCCCCCATAACTGGGGAACATGAACCTCACCTCATACGGAGAGTTATGGTCAAACCTCGGGCAGCAGTAAGCCAACCACACGTGTTTCGGGATTGCCAGGCGGTTTCTGTTATCTCGCCGGACGGTCCCGCCAGAAACGGTCACCCCTGTCACCACGAAGGATTTGCCGTGGCAGAAGTTGTTGAGGCGGCGGCGGATGATGTCCAAGTATGGGTTCCAGGAAACGTCCAGGAAGTTTGTGACTAGGGGGACTACGTTGGTCAGAGTATACGTGGAGGATTTGTCATCTGGCTCTGATTGGTGCAGGTCAGGATTCAGTGGGCCACGTCTGTATTCCACAGCGTCTGTGTAGTCCTCCAACACGGCCTGGCTGTGCTCAATCAGAGGGGGGGTGTCTTCAGTGAGGGGAAGTGCTCTCATGTTGCCACTCTCGTCTTCAGAAACCAACTGTTGGGGAACGAAAACCAAAGAAATGTGATGCTTAACATTCTGAAAGTGACTCTCAAAAAATAAGACCTTCAGTTTCTTTCCAGGCTTAACACCAAGCGATAAATAAAACACATTCATTAGTCTCTACCTGTGGCTCAAACATCCATGGGGTGTCCATCCTCCTCTTCCCATCAGACTTCTTAAAGATGTAGGCTGAATAGAGGGGGAGGCGGAGACTGCTGTCATACAGCGTGGCGTAGCGCAGTTTGTCGGCATACTTCTGGCAGACCTTCCTCAGGCTGGTTCCCTTCATCCCTGCAGGCGGTGTCTGCATGTAGAAAAAATGGCTGCAGTCTTTGAAGCTGTCCGACACACTGGCACTCGCCGGGGGGGAAGCCATCAGCAGGGAGGCGGACAGGACGCAGGTACAAAACAGGTGCATCGCCACGCAACTGGAGTAGACGACAAATAATGCAAATCTCGGGGCGTGACAAGTCCTGCCACACGGCTCTATAACGTCCAGAATGTTCTGGTTAATATGGCATCCTGTGTTGGTGTTGCCATCATAATCCGGTAAGAGTGTAGTGACTGTTGGACAGAGACTCAGTATGCAAAGCAGCAGCAGCAGCTCAGAGTGGCTTTATTGGCTTGACAGTTAACTTATCTGCTCCTACAATGTCTCTGCAGGCATCCGTCAGGTTGTGTATGTGGGGCTCCATCATCATCAGACTGAACACCTTCAGTAACTGGAAGAAAAGCCTGACCAGGCAGCGACCTCTGGTTCTGAAAAGTAAAGTAAATACAGAAGTGCCTTAAACTTGCATTCTCTCTGCTGTCCATCAGGGGGCGACTCCTCTGGTTGCAAAAATAAGTCAGATTGTATAGAAGTCTATGAGAAAATGAGCCTACATTGTAGATTACATTGTAGACCCAAGTTTATGGTCTCAATCTCTAGTTTCAAGTCTTCTTCAATCCAGCATGATGTTCATTTAGTGCATTATGGTCCATTTAGAGTCCAACAGAAAGAAGGGGATGCTTCATTGCTACCACGCTAATACACTGTAATTATTTTATCACTGAGCTGTTAATTATGAAGCTACCTTTGTGAGCAGCTTCACACCAGAATCCAGATGGATCCAGATCCAGTAAGGTTGATGCTCAGAGTGCCGCTCTGCTGCTTGTGTTCATAAGATCCAAAGCAAAGCAACATGAGGTGACTCTAAAATGGTGATATAATCCTTTCTTGATTGTTTTTGAATCTCTTTGTTGTATTAGAAGTCATTTCTGCATTTTGGCATATATGTTTTATAACACAATACCTGGTTGCCTTTCTCATTAAGAATATTAAGTATAAGTATGTCTGCTCCCATACTCACAATAATTGTATACAGTTTTGTTATTTAAATTGTTTTTGCCAAGCATTACCTTTGCACTCATAAAAAAATCGAATTGAAATATCTAATTAAGTGTCAGGCTACCACTAAGTGAATTTGTTGTGATTTCCATTTAATTAATTCCAAATCGAACGTCTCAAGATGATATACACTTTAAATATTGACTTTTTTTCAAACATGTTTATTGATTTTTTTTCTCATCCATCTTCTCAAGAGCGCATTAAATATGTTGCCAGTACTAATTTAGCCTTCATGAATGTTTAGTGAAGAACGGTCCGCTTTCAAAGAGCAGGCTTTGCACACCTGTCCAACATCCTTTACCTTATTCACATAATGCCAGTTATTCAACAGCGCCCTCTGCTGACCAAATCATGTACTGCCGTCCACAGAAGTCTTGCGCATGCTCAGTTCGACGTTGCTACTCAACATGCTCTGCTAGTCATTCACTTTCAAGGGGATTGGTGGCTAATAACTCAAATATCTCATTATGCATGTCAAGCATGATGCTGTTGACTGCAAAGTCAATGGAATGACTTTGTCGTTAGTTCGTTGCGTTATTTTCTCCCTCGCCTCGAGAATGAGAAATTAGCTGGCTGTTTTCGATTTATACCTAAAATACAACCTTCGCTCAGTTTACTGGCTAATTAAACGTATCCCGCTATCACGCTCTGCAAGTGATAAATACCGTTGCAAAGTGCACACACAGAACGGTGTCCAAGCTGTTAAATAGGGGTGTGTTTGCTCTGCTATAACATTGGTTAGGCGCTTGTCAATGTCCAGTCACGTGGTATCACACGGACGGCCATGTTTCCGAAACACAAACAACAAGAGCAGCGACTAGGAGCCAGCAGACACATACTGATACGCAGCAGCGACCGTTGGAGGAGAGGGGGAAATAATAAATAAAATACAGAGCACGACTTTCTGGAAGTACGATTCTGTCGAATGAATACGTTTACAGTGTTTAAAGAGACAAATGCATACGATATATTGGCTGTAGACACGCCGTGTTACCAGTCTGGTAACGTTAGCTATAAACAGTGAAGGTAAGACATGGTTCCTCTTTGCAGCTTGTCTTTTAGCTAGCTGGCTAACGTGAGCTAACACGCTAACATCGGCTCTAGCGACTCGAACGGTTTGGATGTATCTGTGTTTGCATTAACTTATTTCACGGTTAAAATGTGTTTCTGCCGCCGTGCTTTGTTTTGTTTACATCGCATTAGCCCTAAGTTAACACCGACAACGGGCTGGTGGTCGTCCGCACATTGGCGGAGAAGGCCGGGGAGTCTGAGCCCAACACTCCGCCCCCTCCGCCATCATATCTGGTGTCATTTGAACCTACAAGCCAAGGCCTTTACGATCAACGCATACCTTGTGCTAGGTTTGGTAGCAAGCTAGCTAACCTATCTCCGTTATGCAATGGAAATACGATCGTGTTAGTTGGAAATACTGTGTTAGAGATTGATTTATGTTCGGGTTTTTTTTTACCCACAAGTCGAGCTGCTCCAAGTTTGAGCTTGAAAGCCGGACAATGCAACGTTATGAGCTAATATAGCTCACATACACTGACGGTAGCTAATGTCAACTCGGAACAATTTTGTCAACATATTAGCCGTCTTGGCGAACTAACAGTTGAGGATTTGTTCAGTTTGTTAAAGTTACACATATAATGCCAGCTTTAGCATAGCTTTTCAGTCGGGATTATCGCATCTTAAAATCGTTATCCCGCCACATTTTGAAGTGCTCAACATTTAGAAAAGACCAAAATGCTTAAGAAATCTCATCATCTGCAGGCTGTCTTCTTCCTGCTTGACCTTGCTTCAGTTTTCTCTCTACGAAGTGTGAACTAGACACTAAGGATTTATTTATTCGCCTCTTGTTGCCCGGAGGCACAGTGACGAGTATACTTATGAATACTTTGAAAACATAACAACCCTAGGCATCTACAGCTGAGGTTTAACATATATATTATTAATTGTTTCTCCTGTGGTTGAAGTTGTGATAGGTCTTGGCTGATCTGTAATTTATATGGTTTTCAAATCATCAAGTGCCAGATATAAATCTTATTTTTTTTTTATATGTATTCTTGTTTTGTTGCCTTTGCAACATTGCAAAAGGGACGTGTTTGAAGTCGCAACGCTCACTAAATTATCAAACATTACCTCAATTGTGATTACAAGTATTAAATAATATACCCAGACATTCTCATCAGTAGCCTGAAGAAGTTTCTCTCACAGCTGTTGCATCCAGAGGTCTGATGGAGATATTGCAATCACTTTTGTGCTTTTGTCCTTTTCATAACACTCGCAATAATATTGTTTCTAACGAGCTGTCATATTATCAATTCACACATACACGGGGCAAGCTCAATCTCTAGTAGATTAATTTTATTTTCTGCTATTTTGACACTGCAATTTGCTGCCGTCTTTAGACATGCACATCTGTGTTACATGTGAATGATTCAGGGTTAGAATAGAATATGTCCTGTTGGTCCGATCAGTGTTCTTTTGTTTAAATATCGGTAACCGGACTTGAATGCCTCCTTCTATATAGTGATGAGCAAATACAACATCAGGTTCACAAAAACGGCATATTTTTTCCATAATTTGAATGCTGACTAAGATGTAAAATGCGTTTCGGCGAGGGGCTTTCACCATCCAGCTGCAGGGTGGTAGCACTGATTTGTAGGCTGGACAGTTGTGTAATCCTTTAAGTTAGATATATCTGGAGGAATGTAACCAGTTATTGATTTTTTTCAAGTTGAAATGGCATGTATTCTGTCTTAAATAATGAATTTGTGCCACCAGGGTGTGCCAAAGGAGTACTTGTGATACACAGAAGTTCTGCCCCCTCTTGTAACTAGCCTCTGTTCCTCTCGGATTGTGTAGGGAGTTCCAGTTCTTCCTAGAAATTGAAAACTCTTCCTGGGGATTTCTGCCCATATTTTCCAGATTTTTTTTCGTAAAAACAGATTATTTTACCAGCATTTAAAAACGACAGCTCCTTGGAAGCTTTGGCTGTGGGCCAATGGTTAAGACTCATGGTGAAGATCTAGATATCCCTAACTCTAACCTGTAACAAGGTATGTCATCCCATTGATGCATACGTCCTGCAACTCTAATTTAGCCTGAAGGAGTCCTGCTAATTTGCAAAATTATACACAATGGGTTAATACAGCCTGATTTCATTTACATAGACACATACAGCAGACAAAATCACTGGTATTTCATTCACAGAAGAAGCCAACATTCTGCATGACAAAAGGTGGTCTTAATTAACATGGTGTGCCTTTTTACTGCTTTACTTTCTGAGCAGATATAAAAATATATATTAAACACCAGCGCTAACAGCATAAGCTAATGCTAGGTGGCCCTTGAGATTGCTTTGGTCTTGGCTGTGTATGAGCTCCAAGTAACCACATAAACATTGGTATACCTTGGGAATAACGGCTACCAGCCACTGTTGTGTCACTATTAACTTTATTTTTAGTACATACGAGCATTAACTGTTGAAATTTGGTTCTCTGTGTGTTGTTGTAGTTGCCATGACATTTTCAGGAACCATCCCCAAACAGCTGCCTGGTTCACAACATCATATACTCCCTAGATTTCTGGATAGGAACTCTCCTGTGAGCAGCAGCAGCACGGCGCAGTAATTGAGCACTACACTAGAAGTAGTTGGTACCTTTTTTTTCTGTGTAGAAAAACGGATGCTTTAAGGGATTGATGAAATTTGGCGTTGCATTTCAGTGAGTCCAGGGCGTTCTGTGAAAATAGTGTCAAGCATACACAATGGAAAATCAAATTACACTTCCTTTCCTGTCACAATATAGGTGGACTGCCAAACTGTGAAAATGCATTTCACCAGCAGCTTATGTATGAAGTGTACAGTTCTAACATTATTCTTTCCATCTGTCCTTTAATAACTGTAGTTCTCTGATCTACTCTCTCAAACTCTGCTTAATTTTCAGTGGTGCAAAGGGAGGAGGACAGGAAATAAAGGAGTTACCTGGAGGGTCTCCATCAATCCACATTTCAGTTGGAGTGAGAGAAAAAGGCACGGAGGGAGAGAGAGAGAGAAAAGAAAGGAGGAGCGCGAGTCACGTCTGCTCTTGGCAGCTGTTCCAGCAGCCTGTTTCAGTGTTTTGGCTGTTATTTTGTTCCTGCGTTACTTTTTTGATGAATCAATTGATATTTTTAACTTTAATGTGAGATATAACTGCTGTACAAAAAGAAAAAGAAAACATTATTACTAGCAAGAGTGTTTTATTTGTTCCATTGTTAATTTCCGAGGTTCTTTTTCTTTCTTTTTTTTTTATGTTTATCAACCCTTTTCGGCTGTGACGTAGCAGGAGCTTCCATTCTCCAAACTATTGTCGAACCCCCTTCCTTATCTAGTTAGGACCTGATAACCTGGTATTCCTCAAGCACCTGAAACTGGCAGCTATTCTCTTTGTGTCTGTGTGTTTGGGGAGCTCTGTGACCACAGCTTAAGCACCACTCAGCCTTCTAGTCACCTAAGCCTAACTAAAGCCAGCCAGCTCTCGCCTGGTCCAGCCCAGTTCAGCCTGCTCCGATCATCTGGACAGGGTAAGGCACTCTGGGCCACATTTACTCATTTGCTTAGACACATATTTTTTTTTTTTTTTTTTTTGCAGAAAATAAAAAAGACATTTGTTTTTCTCCTCAGATACTCAGTTCTGTGTGGACGTGAGGAATATGACTGCTGAGACTCTTAACTTTGGCCCAGAATGGTAACTGATCTGATTCCTTTATATTGTTTCAGCAAATGTTTTGAAGTACTAATGAAGTTTTTATGATGTGACTGCATGCTTTTGACTGTGTCACCTGGTCTTCATCAGGAGATATTTTACTCATTACTCATTACAATATTGTGAACATATTTTGGACCTTTCTTCCATGTAGTTTTAAAAGAATCTTGACCCAGAATACTCTGTTATCATGTCTAGATGGTACATTTGAACGTGTCAATTCAATTCAATGGCAACATACTCCAGTTTTTTGTGTGAAAAATGGACATTTTGGCATGATGTTGGAAGGGAAGGTCTGGAGTTTCAATACAAACTGGTGTTCACTGCAATCCACTCCATATTTGATGGACCAAACCTGGACTCATCATCTCAGGATTGCCCACAGTAGGTTTAACGGAACAAGACCTAGTGGAAAGCCACTACGGGCCATGTATGGAGAATGTGCTGTAATGTGGCAAGATTGAATTCAGATGTCTTTAGTCTTCGGAGAGCAGAATCCTAGACCAGCAGCATATTCTGTTCTTGGTTTGACAGATTTGTAATGAGCTGCCAGTCAGATAGTGGAATCTGTGTGAAAGCCCTGCGGCGACCTAACTGATGACAATACAGAGCAGGGCCCGTCTTGCTGCTGCCTGGCAACAAATGGCACTCATCTGTAACTATCTACATGACAGTAGGAATTCTAGTGTAAAGTTAAGTTGGTTGGTATGTGTAGTTAAATATTTTCAGATGAAGCTTTTAAAGACTGCCATCACTATCTGTGGGAAAGCTGTTTTTAATACCTGAAGTCCAAATGTAGGTGGTGTCCCAGTGGTGTCCTGTCCATGTCTGTCTCTGATCCTCCTCGCCGAATGCTTGTGTTGCCATTAACGGGGGGCGTCGTCTTCCATTTGGAAGCACTCGCACTCCTAACAGCCTGTGACTGCTGTGTGCATTCTTGGTGCAGAGCCAGCCTCGCAGAATATTTCTCTCTTTACACATCTGCAGCTGCTTTCCTCTCAGTGGCCCTTCTTGCCCACTTTCATCCAGTGGCCAGTTCACGTCCTCACCACATGCAGCTGTGTAGCCAAGCGTGTTTACAAGCCTTTTAATGCCTGTTGCCGTTACAAAATGCTTTCGACCATTTGAGGTTTTGTCGGCAGTGGAGTCGGCGAGGATGTTGTGGTATAATTCCTACTGCCTTGCATTTAGATTTATGTAACGGGTATTAGGCCAACCTTTCCTCCTGTAAGATTGTCACAAAGGATAATAAATGGGTAGATTTATTAGTGGAAGACGTGTTAGATTTCCAGCTTTGTCCTGTTGGGGAGGGAAGAAGAATGTTGTGGTGGTTAAAGTGGATCCAAACATTTCTTAGTATCACACCCACTGGCATTTTTTTCCCAGCTTTCCTCTTCTTATTCATGTTGGTTGCTGCACCATTTATTTTTAACCCTCTTTGATATGCCACATGCCACCATATAGTCTTTAATGATGCTTTCCTTTACGTCGTCCACCCCACCTCCACACCTCTGAGTTCCATGTGGTTTTGATTTGGGCTGTGAGTCAATGACCTGTTTTGTGGAGGCATGTGAATGGAGCCATTGTTAAACAGCAGGCTTTGGAATCTGGCCTGCTTGTAATAGCTTTTAAAAATGAAATCTTGAGATTGTAAAGCGAATACATCATCTGTGTTGAGCCAAGTGTGTTCAGGGGGACCTGCGTAGGAGGATTGTTGACTTGTTACAGAACATTGAGTCAATTATTTTTTTTCCATGCTGCAAAATGGATGTGAATAGATATTTTCTCCACTGCAAATTCATAGAATTCTATAACACATACACAAGAGCTGCTATTATTATGTATTCTGTGCAATCAGCAAGTTATTCATGAATTATTTTTCTACATTGTATGTCAGCATGCATTCATAGACAAAATACTGCAAATATGTGCCGTTCAAGGTTCCTTTCTTGTTAAAACACTGACGCCTGACCAGTTTGTTTGATACTGTTGAAAATGTATACACGTGCATTTTTAAAGTTGCTTCAAACATTCCAACCACCGTTCAAATGCAACAGTGAGATGTCTTGATGGCCTGTTTGTGGTGATTCATTCAAGAAGTAATGATTAGGGGTGGGAATCTTGGGGCACCTCACGATTCGATTACGATTACGATTCAGAGGCTACGATTCGATTATAAAAAGATTATTGATGCATTTTTTATTTATGTATATTGATGCACTTTTTCCACATTTCTTTTTGTCTCACTGAATGAGTATTCATCATTTGCAGTTCAAAAAACAGTGCATTTGCAATAAAAAACAAAGAGTTGAATTAATTTCCATTTTATTTTATTAACCTTTATGGAAATATCCATTGGAATGGAAATGCATGAACATTTGAACTTTAGTGTACAGCTCAAGGTGCTTTTTGCTGCTTTTAGTGTTTCATATGTTAGTTACAAATAAAACAAAAGTGCTCTCAGGCTTAAATGAACTACTACTTCAGTATCAACAGCTCAAAACAGTAAATAAAATACTCAAGTCTCTCATTTTGTATCAGCAGCTTAACAGTACATTCAATAAAACAAAAGGTAGCATTTTGTAGAAAAATACTCGGTCTGCATTCAACAGCGATGACGTGATTTCTGCTTTAGTCTGCTTGTAGAGTGCCGGGACGGCCGTGTCGGTGAAATAGCGTCGGGATGGGATGACGTACCTCGGCTCCGTTGCTTTCATCATTCTCCGAAATCCCCGATTTTCTACAACCGAGTAAGGTTGCAAACCCATGGCAATGAATTCCGCGATGCCTTTCGTAATTCGCTTGGCCTTTTGCGATGTGGGTGGCAGCTTACCCAGAGCATCCTCAATTGTTCTCTGGCTGCTAGTAGCAACAGCAGCCGGCTTTCCCACCTCCTCCGTCGGGTGGAATCGTGCTGTGTGACTTCTCATGTTCGTTGTGTTGCCAAAGTATTTTATTTTAGCGCGACAAACCTTGCATACAACGTAGCTTTTGTCCAATTCATTTCCTCCATCAACGTTGTAGAATCCAAAATTATTCCACACGTCTGCTTTTAAATGTTTAGGAGCAGGTCGGATCTCAGGTGGGTTGGTTAGCTCAGCCATGCTTGTTGTTGTTTCGTTTTGTTTTCTGGAGGCGTGTGCTGTGTCCTTGGTCCGTTCCCCATAGCGTCTCGAAGACCGCGCTTACCGTATGTTAGTTCCGCTTTACTTATACTTAAATACGCATATTTAAATAATCGGAATTTGGATGTTTCTGAATCGTTCTCGATTCTTCCACGGCCGAATCGCGATTAATCTAAGAATCGGAAATTTCCCCCACCTCTAGTAATGATGTTAAAAAACATTCCCCATGCTCTTCCTCATCCAGGCTCCGTGCACTGTCCAGTGGGGGGAGTGTGACGTCCCCCCCTCCTTCCCCCGCCATGCCAAAGTACAAGTTGGCCGAGTACCGCTACGGCCGAGAGGAGATGTTAGCACTTTATATCAAAGACAACAAGGTCAGTGGCAAAACTAACTGCAAACTTCTCTCAGTAATTTATGGATCTCAGAATAAGATCAATAATATTTAATGTTCAAAGTAAACCAGAGAAAGTCATTGGTCCTAAAAGTTTTGAAGTGATCCAATCCTCATAAAAAAAACCTCTTCGGAGGTCAGTTGTGTTGTGAAGTCATAGGGAAAAATGAAGATCGTTATGTCATTTTTTCTTGTTGTCGTCTTAGGTCCCTGAGGACATGCAGGATAAGGAGTTTGCTGCTATTCTGCAAGATGAGCCCATGCAGCCACTGGCACTGGTGCCTCTCACTGAGGAGGAGCAGGTCTGCCATAAACACAAACACACTGACACCTGCAAGCGTTGAACTGTCTCTGCTCGTCATGTGACATCTCATCGCAATACCACTTCAGTTTCAACACAAGTTCTGTCGGTTGACAATGTGGATGTGAGCTCACATTCCTCACATTCCTCCCTTTTGCTTTTTCCACTCTCTCTCTGCAGAGGAACTTCTCCATGTCTGTCAACAGTGTAGCGGTGCTGAGGCTCATGGGAAAAGGGGTGAGCGGGGCCGCCCCTGCTGGAGTGGTCCGAGGACGAGGGGCCGCACGAGGTGGTCGAGGTAAGAACGAACAGGGGGAAAAAACCCCAGACTCTCAGACACCCATTAGAAGAGAAACGGCAACAAAGAGAGAGCAGCATTGATTCATCCTAAGTGCACTCATGATAAATCACAACCACTTGTGTTCAAACTAACACGAGTCCAACAGCAACAGACGTTGGCTGAAACTACAATGGCTGTTGTCCAGAGAAAGTAAAACAGTTTACTCAAGCCAACCGCTGAAGTGTTTATTTCCTCCCTTTTTTCTTCCACCATCTTGATGCAGCACACTTCCTCTTGGCCTGTCTAAATAGTCCTCCTTTTGTCCAGCCACACCTGTCTAAATCTGATGGGCTTACAAACTCACCTTGTGACTAACACAGCACTCTGCACATGTGAGCGGCCAACGTAAACACCGGCCTTCCGGTTCAGGACGGCATTAAGGAAACGACGATGCTGTCGTAACTTGTGTGCAGCTTGGATGAGAAACAAGCTGTTTTGGTCAGACACATAAAAGTGTTTGTTGAATTGCTTAAAAAAAAATAATATTAGGCTGAAAGACTTGACAACACTGCAGAGAGCTGCTCAGATATGAAATATAAAGCCCTTCCTCTCTCCTTTTGTCTGTCATCAGGACGAGGTCGTGGAGAAGGTGGATTCTACCAAAGAAGTATTGAAGAACCAGAGGTTGGCTTCGGACGCAGTGTACGAGAGATACACCGCAGCCAGAGCTGGGATGACCGGTAAGAAACCACCAGCACACATGACTGTCAAATAAATCATGGCTCCAATGCCCTATGGCATAATGAAGATGTATATCTCTACTGCTGAGAGAAGCAGCCAGTCTGTGTAATATTCTCAAGAACCTTGCACACATCTTCTCTTATCTACAGAGGCTGAACTTTGTCATATCTTTACTAGGTTTTCTTCATAGGCCTAGTAAAAATGTGCAAATTGGTATCAGTGGTAATGAGACGTATTTCAAGACAACAATGACTCAATGTTTTGGGCTTGTTTTCCTCTGTTTATCACTTATCTGATGTCTCTCTTTCCGTCCTTTCCTCAGGGGTGAGCGTCGATTTGAGAAGCCTCTGCGGCGGGAGGTGGGGCGTCCTGGCTTCGAAGAGGCTGGAGCTCCCGTGGTTGCTGGGAGGAAGGAGTTCACAAGGGCCGACAGCGATAACTGGCGTATCCTCCGGGAGGAGCAGGAGGAGGAGGAGGGGGTGGAGCCCGGCACCAACTGGAGACTTGCTGCACCCCGAAGGGATGGTAAGATACAAACAAACATTTATTCCGCATTCAGAAATGCAGCTAAAATGGATTGAGTAACTAATTCAAGTATGTAAAATGTATGTTATCATCCTTATTCCAGCCCAATATTCCCAAACAATGTGCCCTTACCATAACGCTGAAAGAATGTGAAAATGAAGCTTCAGCTGAGTGAACGATTCAAATGTGGGTTACATGGCCACTTTCTATATATAAATACTTAAAACCACATTAGACCATAGCCCAAATGGGCCGGTTTGCCTCTTTATGTAGTCTTAAATTGTAGGGATCCAATGGAAAGACCTGAAGGGGCCCAAAATGGTCCGGTTTGGCTCGACTGTTTCCAACATGCCAGCCGGCGTCACAAACTCATTTTGCAGCTCAACCGTAAAACTGAACCATGTCTCTGAAAAGCTTTTACACAGGAAATAGGCAACGTAGTAACAGAGTTGGAATTCATATTTGATCAGCGTTTCCTAGTTTGACTGTTTGGTCTGAGTTTTGTGAGCCTGCTGCTTTGCAATGGACATACCTCAACATAATCCGAATGAGGTCACAGTCATGATTATGCAAATTGTGACGTAGCGTTTGGTATCCATCATGCCTTTCCAAAAATGAATAGGCTTATTAACTTCACATAAGTCAACATTTTTGATGTATCTCCGATTTAAGGAATTAAAAAGGCAGGTGTGAACATTCAAAACAGTGTAATTAAACAATGTGTTACCTTTGGTTCACACTTAGTCAGAGTCGACTATATAACTATATGTAGTGAAAGCCGATAATTTAAAAATGAATGCACTGAGGAGTAAAAAATGATTTTCCAGTCCTATCTCCTTGCCATCAAAGCTCAGCTGTGTTTGCAGCACGTTTCACTTAGTGACATCTAGTGGCCGTGAAGAGACACAGTCAGGTTTCTAGCTGCCTGAAACAGAGCTGCACTTTATTGCCGCCACAGTTTCTGGGTTAAGAAATGCATGACCTTTTCCTATAATTCACCTAAACCCCGAACAGATGGTGAGATAGAACAGATCCCAAAACTTAACCACGTGATTGTCTGGGCTACATGTTTCACCTTTTTGTAGAAAGAATTGTCATATTTGTGACTTTCCTCTGACACTGATGGAGGCCCATTTCTTTGTCAGATGGTGGTCCTCGCTCAGCAGGCTGGCGGGAGCATACCGGTCCAGGTGAGAGTCGTCGGAGGAAGTTTGATTTTGATTTCCGGGACTCTGAGGGCCACGGTGGTGGCCGCCGGCGTGCAGGCAGTGAAGGACTAGAGGACGACAGGGATGGCCTGCCTGAGTGGTGTACAGACGAGGAGGATGGCGAGATGGGCACGTTTGACTCCTCTGGAGCTTTCATGCCTCTGAAGGTGTGTTGTTTTTTAAATATTTTTAGCCCCTGTTGTTAACACATTCACAATAGCAGACTCGATGAATGCTTGCAATTGAAAATGGTGTTGGAAAAACAGGGTCACCTTGCATTTTAGCCAAGTCCATTTATTTGTCAGCCCCCATGAGTATTTGTTGCACTCTTTCATTTCCTCTCCTTCCTCCGTCAGAAGAGTGGCAAGGAGACAATCCTGGAGGAGGAGTTTGAGTTTAAGGGGATAGAGGAGGAGGAAGAGGAGGAGAGCTTCGCTGACGTTGAGAGGAACAGTGCTGAAGGAGACAAAGACAATGGTGAGGAAAGACTTCATCTTCTCTTTATTTGATTTTTATGCCAGCCGTATTGTTACATTACATGTTAAGTGAGCTATTGATTTGTAAAGCATAACTGAAATGTGAATAAAACTTGATGGAATGGACCAATGTGTAGGAGCCTTTTGCATCTTAATGCTGACTTTGTCCATAAAGTCGCTCTCGTTGAAATCGGGCCCAGGAGGAATGCATTTCTAATGATTGTGGCATCTTCCTTCCTTCCCTTCCTCTCTCACCTAAACAGAGAGAGAAGAAGCTTGCTCTGCTGCAGGGGATGGCGAGACAAAGCCAGCATCACCCACCTCCTCTCCCCCAGCAAACCAACACTGTACCCCCCCATCTCTGGAGCCTCGGCCCAGCAATGCTGGACCAGTGGTGGACAACCCTCAGCTGAACAACAGCCACACTGTCAAGGCCAGCAGCACGCCCAGTGACGGTACGCCTTATTCCATGTCTGTCTGTGCTTCAAGTCTGGGTCAAACAATAATGACTATGTGTTGTATGTTGGTCACACCTCATAAAATGGGAATGGGAAAATGAATAGGTAAAAAGGGACTGCACGTTGTGTACTGAAAGTATCAACTCTGAAGACCATGATTTCTAGAAATATTACGTTGGGATCCAGATGCTTGTTTACTTTCCAGGAATGCTACCATTATTCATACCCTGCTTTCAAGAATGGATTCCACAAAACATGGTGTTTATATGAATCTGGACTGACTCAAGTAGAAGTATTCTTAACCTTTAAATCCTTGTTGGAATCATTGGAGCAACCAGTACCATATAAAAGATTCCAGATCATCCCTATCCAAGTGTTTGGCTAGTCATACTCGTTTCTCCAGTTGCACATTTCTTTTGAAGCATTGAGTCCTGGTTTGTAACTTTAGAGCTTTTGGCGTCTTCCTTTCAGCCAGCTCTTTTAGTCTCAAGACAGAGTGTGTGGGAGGAAACTCAGCCACGTTGATATTTTGGTTTGATACGCAATATGTTCAGCCCCAGTCATTTAATATCTTGTTTACTGAAGCGGCTCTTCCTGCTGCATCAGACACAGAACCAGTAGGCGGCTCTTACAGCCACGTGCAACATCACCATCCCATAAATAGAAACACTAAAAATAGGGCCCATTGTTTGACTAATATTTCTTCTTGTTTCAGTTTCCGACATGGCTCCGATAGGGGGCTCCAAGGCTCAGCTGAGTCCCAGTGCCCCCACCTCCTCCAGCCTGCCTCCCCCACCCCCTTCCTCTGCTGCTCCGCTCCTCCCTGCACCTGGAGGAGACACGGAGGACGATGAGGGCATGAAGCACCTGCAGCAGGTAGGAGGCACACTTCAAGCTGCTGTCTAAAATATAATGTATATAAATGCATTATTATGTAGAATAAATTATGAATCTGTGGTCAATGAAATGTACCCAATTATAAATTATAAATAATCTAACACCTAAATGGTCTGTCTAAATGGAACTGATATTGCAGGTAAATTGATGTGGTAGTGTAGTGACATGGTGTGTGTGTGTGTGTGTGTGTGTGTGTGTGTGTGTGTGTGTGTGTGTGTGTGTGTGTGTGTGTGTGTGTGTGTGTGTGTGTGTGTGTGTGTGTGTGTGTGTGTGTGTGTGTGTGTGTGTGTGTGTGTGTGTGTGTGTGTGTGTGTGTGTGTGTGTGTGTGTGTGTGTGTGTGTGTGTGTGTGTGTGTGTGTGTGTAGGAGGCGGAGAAGATGGTGGCATCACTGCAGGACACTTCTTTGGAGGAGGAGTGTTTCACCCAGGCTCTGCAGCAGCAGCAGGAGAGCAGGAACACAGCAGCCGCTCTGCCGCTGTCACATGAGGCCGCCATGAAGTGGTTCTACAAGGACCCACAAGGAGAGATCCAGGGTACACTCGCAAACCACACTGTTTCTCTTACTCATAAGGGATGCAGCCCAGTCACTTCCACCGAAACGAGGCATACATCTTGTTGATTAAACACTGGCATTGGATCCATACTCTGTATCAGCTGATACCCATGCCTAGGTCGGATCGCTGCATCCCTATTACTCGTACACACTGATTTATAAATATTACTGTTGTTTAAGCAAAATAACAGACACATGTTCAGCTACCTAATCAGTGTTTGCTCTATCCGACCCACTACCAGGTCCGTTCACCACAGTGGAGATGTGCGAGTGGTTCCAGGCTGGCTACTTCACCATGACCCTGCTGGTGAAGCGGGGTTGTGATGAGGGCTTCCAGCCTCTAGGCGACGTCATCAAGATGTGGGGCCGCGTGCCCTTCGCCCCGGGGCCCTCCCCTCCGCCCCTGCTGGTGAGGCAGCCACCACCAACGCAGCGCCCGCAGCCCACCCGCGGGCCCGCCGGGACTGTGAGTCAGAGCTCTGCCATCGTAGAGGATGGGGAGGGGAGGATGCAGAGGAGAGGGAAGATTGATAGACAGGTTACGGTAAAAGACTAATGATTCATTCCAATTCAGTTTAACAAGAGCATTTTCAAAGTGCTGCCACTTGATGTTACGTAATGTTGTTTTAACTGTATTACAACCAATATCTTAATTCCCTCCTTTAAGAAGTGGAAAAGAGATATGAATGTTTAAACTACAGTCAAATATAATGTTTTGCTGTGATCGTTGCATGTTGATCAGATGTTTGTGCTTCATCGACCGCATGTTGTTTTTACACTCTTGAGGATTGTATGTTCCACATGGTATCTTGAGTTTATCCGTTATTGACCGGTGATTACTGCCTTTTTAGGGAAACCTGGACCAGGACCGCCTGAAAAAGCAACAGGAGCTGACAGCAGCTCTTTATCAGCAGCTCCAACAGCAGCAGCTATTCCAGCTCATTAACAGGTGAGCATACGGGGGATGGCAGGTTCCTGGACCAGCGTACCATTATGTGATGATGTCATAGTTGAGTGGATTTTCACTTTGGACTTCACTTCCAGTGTTTGACTTTGCTCTGTGCGTTCCAGGTGCAGTGAGCAGGGTATGATGCCTTCGATGAACAGGTCGATGTCAGTGCCAGATACAGGGTCCATGTGGGACATGCATACCTCAGCTTCACAGCCATCAGGTACGTTCTAGGCTGCCACTTGGTTGTGTGTGTCCACCAACCACAACACATGGACCTCATTATGCTAAACGATTCTCTTTCCATGCAGGCGGTGAAGCCAGTCTTTGGGACATAACAATGAATCCTTCTACTCAGGGTCCAACTCTCGAACAGCTTCAAAAGGTGAAACCCAAATCAATTATAAAGTCACCTTTTTATGTTATATGCACGTTTTACAGTTTTATTATTATTATTCTATCTTTTTGTACTCACTGTCATCAGCTGGAATTGTTTATTTCAAAGCAGTTTTCATTTCTAGCTTCTGTAACTTCTGTTGCCTCTTCTAATCTCTGTTTGACTCCGGATGTGTTCCCTTCAGCTCCAGCAAGAGAGGCGAGACGCTGAACTCAGGGCGAAGCGGGAGGAGGAGGAGCAGCGTAAGAGGAGGGAGGAGAAGAGGAGGCAACAGGAGGAGCAGAAGAGGAGGGAGGAAGAGGAGCTCTTCAGACGCAAGCAGGTGAGTTTAGGGATGTAAAGATGTGAGATCTTGATATCATGAGTATTGTCAGAGGAAATATCTTCACTTCAGGTGAGTGGCCTGACTTGTAACTGTCGTAGCTTCTACAGGGCTTACCGTTACCAAAGAGTGAGTGTTTTGTAAGTGTGGTTTATTTCCCTTACCCCCGTGATTTACCTCGGCCTTCAAATATTTATTTAATATTTTGTACACTGAACATTTTTTTGGGGAAAAAAAAGACATTTTAAGAAATCTTTGATGTTACAGGAACATAAAAACAAATGTATTTTAAGCACAATTGTGTGTTAATGTTTTAGTTGATTGTGCTCCAAGTCATTCTGTTAGGATGGCAATTAGCTGTCCAATTAAATATTACTTGATCAAATGAACAAGTTTGATGGTGAGTCCTTTGAATCCTGTTCACCAAGTCATAAATGACCTCTTTCAAGTGTTGACCTCTGTCGTATCTTCCTGTAGTGTCGTCAGCAGCAGGAACTGATCATGAAGTTGCTGCAGCAGACCCCCCAGCAGCAGGGTCCGGGGGCAAGTGGCTCAGGCTGGAGCGGGGCTCCCTCCTCTGGGCTATCCAAGGCAGGAAAGCCCCCAGCTCTGGCTCTGCTGGAAATGCAGCAGGAGGCAGAGAGGCTCCTGAAGCAGCAGCAGCAACAGAGAGCCCAGCAGCAGAGAGACCGCGTGAGTAAATGAAACGTTTCAAACAAGAAGTCTATTGTAGGGAATGCAAATGGAAAAAATGACATGTCATTTGTCAAAATGACTTTTCTTGTTTCAGCACTCTGGCATGTCGATGGGGAGCTCCTCCATGGGAGGGCAGTGGCCGGACGGTGTTGGCATGTGGGGCGGTCCTGGAGGTATGGAGGGTAAAAGTGGCAATGTCAGCTCTTCGGGCAGCATGGGCATGTGGGACGAGGCTGTGAAGAACCAGGCCGGCCTCCGTGGCAACAGCAACAACAACATGGGCTTGAAGAACAGCCGCAGCAGCCCTTCTCTCAGGTACATGTGACCTAAACTCCAATTAATCTACACTCTAAGTATTCCTGATTTCTTCTTGTTTTGCATACTTGTTAAACTTAAATGTTTCAGATCATCAAACTAATTTTACTATAAGACACAATACATATCAGCCATGTGAAAAAGTAATTGCCCCCTAAAAGCTGGCTGAACCCCCCCTCGGCAGCCACCACTGCAGTTCATCAAACTAATTATCATTTAATGATAAAGACAACCAGAGCAAAAAACATTCATTTTTTTTTTCATTTAGTTAAGGAAAAAACCTGTCCAACCAAGTATCATTGCCATTTGTCAGTCTTAAAGTGGTTACAAAGACATTTCTAAGGCTCTGGGACTCCCAGCGAACCACAGTGAGAGCAATTATTAACAAATGGAGAGAACATTAAACAGTGGTGAACCTTCCCAGGACCGACTGGCCACCGAAACGCCACTAAAAGCACATCGGCGACTCATCAGGAGGTCCCAAAAGAGCCCAGAATAACCTCTAAAGGACTGCAGGCCTCACTCGCCTCAGTTAATGATTCCACAATAAGAAGGCTTATCTCACATTTGCCAAAAAAACATCTTGATGACCCCCGAGACCTCAGATTCTATGGACTGATGAGTCAAAGGTGAACCTTTTTGGAAGACATGGGTCCTGTTACATCTCGTGGAAATCTAACACATCATTCCACAATAAGAGCATCATACCAGTGTGATGGTCTGGGACTGCTTTGCTGCTTCAGGCCCGGGACAACTTGTCATTATTGATGGAACCATGAATTCTTTTCTACCAGAAAACTGAGGTAAAAAGTAGAGTTGGGTTCTGCAGCAGGATATTGATTGGAAGCACACGAGCAAATCCACCTTTGAATGGCTCAAAAACCCCAAATGCAGCTTTTGGAGTGGCCTCGTCAAAGTCCCGACTTAAACCCACTGAGATGCTGTGGCGTGACCTTAAACGGGCCGAACTGTCCAATGTGGCTGAATTAAAACTATTTTTACAAAGAGGAATGGGCCAAAATTCCACCACAGCGATGTGAAAATCTCATTGCTAGTTCTTGCAAATGTTTGATTGCAGTTTTTGCTGCCAAGGGGACACACACACACACACACACACACACCAGTTTTAGGGGGGCAATTACTTTTTCACATGGCTGATATAGGTTTGAAATAACTCTTTACCAACAATCCATGGAGTAAGCATATCCAAATTTATATTATTTGTTCACTGGCGTTGTCTTTGTCTTCTAGTAAAATGAGTTGATCTGAAACTTTTAAGTGTGACAGATGTGCACAAAAAGAGGAAATCAGGAAGGGGGCAAATACTTTTTCACTGGCAGATGATATACATGACATCCTTCAGTTGATGATGACAATGAATATGCTGTATGTCCTTCAGCGATCAGTACATGATGCGTCGTAAGCGAACGGAGGAGGAGGAGAAGCTGCTGAAGCTGCTGCAGGGCATGAAGCCTCAGGACGGCTTCACTACCTGGTGTGAACAGATGCTGCACGCTCTCAACACCTCTGCCAACAACTCCTCCTCCTCTCTGGATGGTAGGCGTTTGTGTATCTAGTAATATCAAGCTGAATAAAGTCACCCTGAACACATTTTACTCTTCAACGTATCCCTCCACATTAGCATTGCTAATCATTCACACCTTTGTCTTCGTAAAGTTGCCACCATCGTGGCGTACCTGAAAGAGGTGGAGTCTCCCTATGCAGTGCTGGACTTCATCCGGTCCTACCTAGGGGACACAGTGGAAGCCAAAGAGTTTGCCAAACAGTTTCTGGAGCGACGTGCCAAACAGAAAGCCAACCAACAGAGACAACAGCAGCAGCAGGTAGGCTTGGATTCAGTTCCCATCGGCTGCCCGGACATGTTAGGTTTCTTAGTAAATGTGTTAGAAACACAAAAAGAAGCCATATCAGAGCTGTAACAACTCAACTCATTAAAATGATAATAAACCATGAAGAAGGTGCTGTATAACCAGTACTTTTTAAGTGAGGGAAATGGTTCCTATTAGACGATTTAAGGAGAAGAGAAGAGCATACACATAATTGTGAATGTTGCTATATGAAGGTCAGGCTTGTAAAACAACCATAATGTGATGTTTAAAGTGTATATAAAATAAAATGGCTCCAAGAGGAGCCTTTTGAAGTGTGTTTAAAAAAGTGAACCCCCCCTCTTCTCCTCTTTATGGACCCAGTTATCAAAGGAAGTGGCTGGATTGAACATGAACTTCCCTCTGCAGGTAAATGCAGATCTGCTTTCGTGCTGTACATGCAAACACTGATGGAGTTGAGTTGTTTGTGAGCATGGCAGTGATCGTGTCTTTTTGTGTTTCGCTGCTACAACACACCGACCATACCATCACTAAATATCAATAGTGTGGGGTTTAATGTGACTTTCAGGCTTCTCCAAACCTGTTGACTATTGTCAACCGGTTACTGCATATCAAACCTGGGCTGTCTTAACACAAATCCACATTTCCTGCATCATTTAAGGTCCTTTGGAGAAATTGGGCGAACTCCCAAAATGCACACAACAAAACAACATCACAGTCATGAGTGCTGGACTCAAATTTAAGTCAGCAATCAGGTTATTTTGAAAAAGGCAATTACAAAAAAGGACATTGATTTCTTCAAAAAGGGGTGGATTCCCGGGATTGAAAATGATGACATAAATAGGTTGCCATAGATTTAAGAAAAAGAAAACAATGGTGGGCCATTTTGAATGTCTTGACTAAAATGTTGTAATCGTAATCCATTTTTCTTTTAGGACTCAATGCGTGGCATTAATCCAAGCACCCTGCAGTCCATGTTTCAAGCCAACCACATGAGCAAGGCTGGTCTCTATGACAACCAGGGGGGGAAGATGAAGAAGAAACAGCCCATGATGCTGCACTCTGACCCCAGCATCTTAGGTATGTGACCTCACCAGGATTTTACGTTTCTTCTTCTGATTTGTATTGATAAATCTAATATCCGCTAGCTTTAAATCGCAATCTTCCACCATCATTTCTGCACCTGATCTATTCTCTCCGTGTCCTGCAGGCAAATCTAGCAAGGAAACGATATAGTATTATATGTGGTATATTTCATTCTGATTCATCATACTTAATAATGATTAATATGCATCTCAAGCTTCTCTCTTTCACTTTACCCTGCTGTTCTCAATGACTCTGATTCACTTACCTCATAATCACATTTTAAAACCCATCCACTATATCCTAGTGTCACCGCTGTTAATGATTTATTTATTTATTTATTAATATTACATATTTATGCCACGTATTCGTCAGCTGTGTTGAACACAACGAGAAGACACACGAACGCCAGATCAGCAGAATCGCTCGTTCTGGTGTGAACAAGCCTGCCTATGATTGACGGCGTGGGCCTTTGCGGCGCCTCCTCATCCAGTGTTAACCCAGGGTAACTCCCCCATGACCCGTCCTCCTCTGACCTTACTCTCTTCTCTGTCTCCTCCTTGTCCACTCCTTCTCCCTGCAGGGTACTCATTCCACAACACGGGCGACTGTCTGAGCCTGAATGAGATGGAGATGGTGGAGGATTACTGATGTGACGCAGCGCAGCAGCAATAGCTACCTGAGGCCTTCTGTCTTTTAATCAGACAAACCTGATGACGAATGTGCACTGCTGGGGGAACCGGGGGGTGGGGGTAGGAGGGGAGCGAGCGTGTGTGGAGGTGTTGGGTGGAGGCGCCTGGATCTGCGCCTCCCACTCTTTCCTCTGGCAAGAAAAAAAAAGGGCTCCCTGCTGCACCAGTTGATCACTTGAGCAGGGGCGAGGGGGGGCGGGGGGTGATAAAAGGAAGATGGGTATCCTCTGGCACTCAAAAGATTAAGCACCTTATACTGAACTAATGCACTTTATTGAGATGGGATTTGAATAGTTTTTTTTTTCTTGTGTGTGTATGCGTGCGTGTGTGTGTGTGTGTGTCTGTTGGGAATCAGTGCGCATACAGTATGTGTGCATACACATGATCTGTGTGGATGTGCAGCAGAACTGGAAGGGGGCGTTGAGACAGGCGGTGGGTGAATGGTTGGGCTGTTAGGTTTTCAAAGTCAGGGGGACCTTTAGTTGAAACCTTATCAGAGAGCAAATCCTTTCTCAAAAGACAAACACTGTTGATATTTCTCTTGTTTAGCATTTTTTTACATTTATATGAAAAGTCAAGCTATTGAAAAATGGATTATAAAAAAAAAACTTGAAGATTTGCACTTGCCTAAAAAAGAAATAACAAAAACAACAAAAAAAATCAAACAAATGGGGTTAGTTCTAGAAGTGAATATTTTTGTGAATGTGTCGGTGTGAGTGTGAGCGTGGCTGATGTGTGATGGTTGGTTTATGTCCGTAATATACCAGTCTGCACAATGTTTGTTTGTTGGTTTCATTCTTTTGTTGCTTACCAAGACGAATGAAACATAAGAGGCCATTTTTGTCTTTTTTTGTTTGTTTGTTTTTGTTCTGGTAAATTTGTGTTCTCATGTTTAGATTGTGTGTGTGTGTGTTTGTGTGTGTGTGTGTGTGTGTCCCTTCTCCAAACAGGGACATCATCTAAATGTTTTGAGAGAGAGAGAGAGAGAGAGAGGTTTTGAATGAATGAGACGCAGAGAGAGAGAGAGAGGGCAATTGCACAACACATCCTTTCTCTCACCAGCTCTTCATCCCCAAATAGATGAAATAGAAATGCATACATTTGTAAATGTTAGCTTTGCGCTCATCACATGATGGCCACCACTAGTTTATCTCCCTTAGCCTCTCCCCGCGGGGAGCTGTCTCACCTGTGAGGACGAGCAGGCGAATCATGAGGGACATTACTGTGCGTGTATCAGAATGGGACTGTGTGTGTGTGTGTGTGTGTGTGTGTGTGTGCGTGTGTGTGTGTGTGTGTGTGTGTTTTCAGTATGCATGTTCATTTACTGTTTATAGAAATGAGTTAAGACTACAGGTACTCATTTTGAATACATTTTTTTTGTATGTGTATGAATGCACATTTGTGCCTAAGAACTTGGATAGGGTGCGTGGCCATTGAGACATTAACTCTTTTTTGAGAGTGAGTGTGATGTGCGTCAGTGCTCAGCACAGTGTATGTAAAGTATGTAAGTTTATATATCGTAAATATTTCTAGTTCAGTCTAGGGGTGATCCATCGGAAGGTTAGTCCAGTGTGTTTTCCTGGGGTGTGATCACGTTGCCTTTTGTCAGCTCTCGAACTTGTGAATGAAAGGTGTCGAGTTGCTGACTATGGAGAAAAAAAACAACAAAAAAAAACAGCATCTTAATGTGCAAGTGCACAGAACGGTGCATGAAATGTTAGCATATTGTGTTACTTATTCGTTGTTGCAATTTGATAATGACGAGTTTTCTTTTTTTAATGAAAAATATATATGAATATATACATTATATACAAAGTTTAAAAAGTATTTGGACTAAGATAATGAGCACTTGGGGCTGCTATTTTTGTTGTGTGTTTTAATTTTTTTTTCTTAATTTTTCTTTTTTTTTTTGTTTCATTATCGCCATGTGAAGTGTGTGTATTGTTTCTTAAGAAAATATTGAATGTATTCCAAAAAAAATGACAAGAAACCCGTGCTGATATCAGATTTTTTTTTTTCCTCAGAAGATTTCAAAAATGGAAACAAAAAACAAAAAAGCTTCAAAGAATTTAGTGAGAACTTTTTTTTATTATTATTTACACAGTGGAGAAGAAGAAGAAAAAAAACTCGGGGTGGATACAGTTGAACACACTGCCTCTACAATCCTGGTCATACAAATAGTGACTAAGAATTAAAAGAAAGGACTCTTTCTATTCCATACTGGAGCTTTGGTTGTTTACAAACCACATGGATTTCTGTGGGTGCAGTTTTTTTCTTTTTTTTTTGGTTTTGTTCCCACATAAGACGGGTGGGGTTTGCAAGTGCGCTTCTGCCATATGGACATTGAGTGGTGTTGGGTTGTTTTTTTTTTTTCTTTTTTGAGGAAGAGTGGCAGGTATCACAAGAACATGGACAAGATCCTTTAACTGGACCTCAGCGTTGGTTGTGGATCCTGAGACTTGATGATCAACCATGGAGCAGAGGCGGGAAAATCAAGGATGGGCTCTGATTTGTGGAGAACGGAGTGCTGGGCTACGTAGCCAGAGGGAACTGAGAGGGCGATATGAGTACACCTGGTTAGTGCGCTCGTCTTCACCTCAACCCTCTTAAGCACTCACCCTGCCCTCACCAACTCACCTATGCACTTTTGTTCATTCAAGCTGTGAGGTACCATTTTGGGGATGGGAGCACAATTACAACGGGAGGATTGCTACGACTTTGACAAAGTCACTGAAAAGATATTCCCAAACTGAAACGAGAGACTCGAGAAGCACGTCTTCTCCCACCTCCTGTGTATATAACCATATTTTTGTATTATCTTTCAGAGTAGAAAGAAAATGTGCAAATGGATGAAGGAAAAATTCATGAGGCGTTGATTATATGGAGTGAATGTTCTTCGAGGAAACCAATCTTTTTGAATATAGTTTGAGATGAGACTCGCTGGGAGTTTCCCTTAGTTTGCCAGTAACCCTGAAATAATCGGGGAATGGAGAGGGAGAAGGGGGGGGGGGGGGGAACCCATGGACTGAGGTGTTGGACATGCTACAGCGGCTCCAAGACTGACTGATTACTTATCAAAATGGATGCTGTGGTCGCTAAATAAATCCCCACCAAGAGTGTTTGATCAACATGCAGAGTGAAGAGGCAGACACGGCTGTTGGCGAGGATGCGTGACTTCCTCTCCCGACCTGATGACTGCCTTCAGAGCTGTAGAGTGACTGCAGGAGGGAAGAACCTTGGCAATGGTAAGATATTCCTGCTTCATTTCTTCTTTTTCTCTTGGCACGATGCATTCAATGGGACTCATGTACTCCCGGGTATTCTCGTAACACTGTTTCTAACAGTTGTTTGAACACTGTGGTGCGTCTTTCTTTCTGTCTCCTCACAGATGTCTTGCTGTGCTTTATTTGCTGCCCTCTGCAAGGAGGATCTAATCTACAGCCAACCCAGAAACCAGTTAACCCCAAACCCTGTCCTTTTGAACTTCAACCCTAAGAAACTTTTCTGTCCTGACCTCGGACTGGGCAGGCCGTTGGCATTATCCGTTGGACAGTTACCAGATGAAGTTACAGGTTAATCCACCGTGGATCCCCATCTGTGTTAGGTTTGGGATTTGATGAGGTGCTCTCTGGTGAGGAAGAGGATGAAGAGGCACGCGTTGCCCAGATGTCATCCTCCACCAACTGTCAGGTGGTTGCATGGAGGTCTTCTAGCCAGCGGGACAGAAGACCCGCCCAGACGTCAGAGACTTTAGAGCTGGATTCGGTTTTTCGACGGACATGGCTGGATTACATCTAAGTCACCAAAAATCACTGCAGCGGTGGAACTGATGAACTGAACGAATTGTACAAAAAGACTTTGACAAAACACAAAATGCATAACTACATGTCACATACATTCTGGAGTTCAAAGGAGACACTACATGCATACACACACTTGGAACCACGTCTCACACACAATGGCCACATCAATATGAAATCATAGATACAGACACAACAAAATCATTGCTCAATATTAACGCTGAGCTTTGTAAATATTGTTAAAGTTTTTGTGTTTTTGATTTTTCCTCATAGTGGTTTTGCTTTATTTCTCTGTTCAACATGCCTTAAATTGTATATTTTTCAGTCGTGAACAGCAAAACTGAAAATGTTCTCCAAATGATGAATTTAAGTTGGAAACCACCTCCTTAACTGTCCTTTTAAGTCGAAGACTGGTAGGAGCTTTCTTCAAGACTGTTTACTGTTAGCTAACAGGACAGCCTGTTCTGGATTAATTTGCTACGTGTTCATTCGATCACCATGGATTTGACTATTTAGCTACAGATTATAGCTGCAAGACGTCTCTGACTAATCTGATTTTGCTGGTGGTTAGCTTTTGTTGCCCTTTTGGTTTCCTTAAGATGAAGAGTGGATATGTTCAGATTTCCTGTTTAGATTATTGCTGATGGTGCAGGCTTATTAAAGGGCTGGAGCCTGTACTATCTGGAGCTGAGCTGACCAGGGATAAGGGTGGGGGGTGCACAGGATTGGCTTAAAGCACAGACTTGTTGCTGCATGGTAACTATTGTTGGATTTACCGCTATAGGCAAAACTGAATCAGACCGACTCAAAGCAGAGTGACGAGTCCACCTCAAATTGACATGTTAGGGCTTTTTGGTTCTTTCTTTTACACTCCGGCGGACGTAGACGTTTTGGAAGCAACTAGGTACTTTTTAAAGTTTTGAGATGTCAGATCAGGCTTGGAGGAAAAATGATTGTAAGAGTACGCTTGCATGATTCGTGATATTCGTGCGTTTTGATACTAAACCTTGACATGGGTCACATCCCGGCCCAGATTACCGCAGCTTTGTCTATGCACCGGGCGGCGCTGCTGCTGCCCGTGGACTGTCTCTGATGGCACAGATGTGTGTTATCTGAAAGGAAATTCTATGTCCATGTATGTATATCTAATTGGGTTTGAGAGATGAATGCTTTTAGTCAACCAGTGTTTTTTTTTTTTGTATTCTCGATAACAAATCAATATGCAGTTTTTAATCCAAATGGCAACTGATATTCATTGGATATCTTCAGTACATTTGTTTAGCTGAGATCTTGGTGGATAGTTACCAGCAATAGCTAAGCTAGCTGAAGTAGCCACAGGAGGATCCAGTGTGCCATAACTGTTGATACTAAATGGTTACTAAGCTTAATGTTGTTGTAATCAGTTGCCAAACCGTGAATATACTACCAAGTCTCTTATTTGTGAATGACTTTAAAAAGACCTACGTTTGACTTTTTAAAAGCTCATATTGTGCGGTATTAGTTGTCGGTCGTCAGTCAGTCTGTCTTAAAAGAGTAAAACGAGGTTGTTTGCAGTCAATTTCACTGCATTACACAGGCTTTTATGATTGGATGAACTGCAATATTGTGTTGTCAAAAAGCTCTAGATGTTCGGTTGCAGCCTTTCGATGATCCCGTCAGGGCCCGTCCACTTAACGTTCTCACCTGGTTTGTTTTAGCTCTGGTAGCCGTACTTCCAACAATATTGTCCTAAAAGACATCATGAAAGTTATATCCCAGTCGGCTCAGCTCTGTTGCTTAATAAGTCTTTGAATGTTGTTAAAATAGCAGCATACCTGTAATGAAACTGTTTTGGAAAAAAGAACAACTGAAAGATTTGTAAATAGTTTGGCTTTTGTTTGTTTGAAGAACAAAATAAATACTAGATGAAAAGCATTCAGCAGTGACTGACTACTTCTTATTAATCTTTCCCTGTGAGTGAGAGCAGTGAACATCACACATCACAAAAACCATGCTTATGAGCCATCAGAGGGCTCTCACCATAGGCTCTCACCCATCCGCGCAACTCTCGCGATAGTTTGAAACACATGGCCGCCCACGGTGTTTACAACTTCTCGCAATGAATTGGTGAGTAACAACACAAGTCCCGAAGTAGAAGGACGTCGCATCGGTTTCTGTGAATCATTCGTACTCTCCAGCTTTAGGAGAAACTTTGACACCATCGAGGAGAAAAGTGTGTGTCGCCAAACTGCGAGCGGCATCAAGGCAAATCACAACACAGGTAAGTAGCTTCAGACTGATAGCATAGGCTAATGCTAACATAAGGTGGACTTAGCCTACTGTTTTGCCAGTTTAATTCAAGGTATGAAGGGCAATGTGGTATACTACGGTATGGAGAAAAGCGAGTCAGCGGTTGTGATGTAATTTATACCCCGCCAGCGTGAACTCGGTATATGTAACATTCATGCTAGCTCGGAGTGGTTAGCACGTCGCCTCTCGCCACAGGTGTCTGTAGGTGTCTGTAGGTTTCTTATACGAGCAGCTTCGTGTCGGTTATCAACGCCCCTAAACAATGACTGTCACGTTTACGTCTCTTACTCGGCGGTTGTGTTTCTGGCTTTTCTAAATCGCTCTTATAGTTTTGCATTGTTTTGGCGCGATTCGTTTTTCCATCTCCCTGTATTGTTATCTTCACATCCCTCTGTTTCCTAGGCTCGTCGGTGCTGTGATGTCCTCGACCCCCAGCAGACTCAAACACCCACACTGCAGGAAGAAGCACTATCCTAGTAGCACTTACCTCACCCACGTCTGACAGCCAATCACAGGACGCGCAGGCATTCGACGCCAGGTAGAGGACTTGACAGGAGAGATTCATACGCAGAGAGAGATGTCTGACTCGGCTGGAAGTGGTGAAGGCGGAGGTGTGGCAGCAGCAGGGCAGGACGCAGAAGCGGACAGCGAGCCCCCTCATCAGGCCCCACCTTTGCCAGAAGGCGACAGCTTGGAGGTCGGGGAGACATCAGAGGAAGGGCTGCCTTCTTCTGCCAAGCGGCCAAGAATGAGCGAAGAGGAACTGGGACGCGATCCGGTTGCAAAGCCCGTCGAGATGCATGGAGAAATCCCAGCAGAGGCTGGCTTGCTGCAGGAAGACCCAGCCTCACCAGCACAAGGTAGGTATCACATGGAAAAACATGAAAGGGATACAAATGTGTTCATTGAAGTCACAACCTGCACAAATGTACTCTTTGATGTTAGTAGCAGGAGCACATCTTCAATGTGAGGGCGGTGAGGTCGGGGAGGAGGTGCCTGTCGGTGGTGGAGGTGAGGAAGAATACCATCAGAATGGAGATGGAGGGCCCGATGGCTCCTTAGAAGAAGGAGAGACGAAACCAGAGGAGGATCACAACGGTAACGGATCTGCAGACAGCCCCGGTGACGCACAGCAGTAAGTGGAGGAAGAAGTCAGGTTTATTTTTAACCTCTGTTTCCACATAGCTCGGAGTGAAGATGTGGCAGAGCAGACACGCCAACCAGTGAACTATTTAAAGCAGGTGTATTTGGGATCGGTGGTGTTATGAAATCATTATTATGAAGACCTGTTTCAGAAATGGAGAGAGAAGGTTTTGAGTACCAGAACAACACAGAGAACATGACTGCAACTTTGCTGACAAGTCGCGTCTGCACATATTTCTATTAAACACTGCTTGACCTCGTCAGAGCATGTGAGCGCAAGCAGAGCAGATTTTGTACGGAGCAGCATTTTCATGATAAAAGGACGGAGCGTCGCACTACATCCACTTCCACTCCGGTTCCGCTCACATCACGAGTCTGAGGCATGCTCAAGCCCGACCCAGAATCCAGCTGCTTGTACAGTCATCGATCGATCATAGCCTGCGTCTTGTCCACATTGTGTACCAGTGCATGAATCATACCATACCAGAATCCACCTCTTCCAAAGTGCCGGGGCAGAGAAAGCGTACCGTTCTTGGTCACAGAACGGAGCGCTCACACTGGCCAAACAATCCGGACTTTAGGCTGCCTGATGTGGCTTCTATTCACCAGGAGCAATACTATGAAACCTCATATAACTCCATATGATATCATGTATCAAATATGGTATTGTAATATTAATAAGTAAGAGAGCCCATCCACTATAATCTGATGTGTGAACAAATGCCACTCAGCATCACTAAGCGTGTTTTCACATAGAGTCCTCTTGAACCGTACCAAACTCAGTCCCCCAAAAGTGGATCCACAGAAAATGGACTCACTGTCAAATCATTTGAAAGAGGACTCGGTTCTGATTCTGGTCCACCTCAGGTCTGATGGGGCCTCAGTCCTGCTCACACTATAGTTCATTAAAGCTAATGCTTTCCCAAAATATGATGTGATGTTCAGTGTTGCTTCCACACAGAAAGAACACTGAGCTTTTTCTCATTCATTCTGAAATATCTATTTTATATTCATGTGAAAACATCTCCTTCAAACGACTGGGTTCATCCTCGCCACAAATTTTATTTAGGAAGAGTACATTTGAACGCATCATGATAACGTTAAAGATATCGCCCAATCCTATTTATTACTGAATAGAGCCTGAATGCATCATAATGCAACTCAATGCGACGTCCGTGAACGTGGTTAGCTGTTTGCTGTTATTTAGCCAATCAGGACACCGTCGTCTCCTGACGACTTCAACATGTATTTGCTGTTCATAATATGGATCGACGGCTAGAACGCGTTAAAGCCGGTATAAGTTGTTTGTGGTTAATTTCCATTATCGGGATAATCGTAAATATCGCCACAAGTGACTTGGAAAAGCTGTCAAGCTTACTATCATGGTAGAGAAGACTGAATTAAAAAAAACATATAGGATACAATAATACATTTTTAAAATGAATTCATCCTTTATTTATGCAGGGAGACCTTCTGATTTATGATCATCTTATTTAAAAAGATTTGATTGTTTTAGAAAAGTTATATCTGTGATGCAAAAACATATTTGTTTTTTAACAAATTGTACAAAGTGGTTCCAGTATGTTTTAGTGCCATTTTAAGAGTATCAAGTACATTCCAATGTATGGCACTAATATTGTGAATTTCTATTATTTTAGCGAGGATAATCATGACATTTTCAGATTGTCCCTTAGCTGTGAGTTGTGTTCTGTGCATTTTATTATGGCATTGATTTTAAAGCTGGGCAGAAAATACACCACTTCATTAACTAATATATATATATGTTAATAATATATAATATGTAACACTTCCAATAGTCATGACTTTTGGAGAGGATTATGAGGAATTAAATGTGAAATGGTGGAATTAATTTATGGAGGTGTAAAATGTAATTACCAATCCACTCCACTGTGTGGTGACACTGAGTCTAACTCTGGATTTGCTTTGTGCCATTTGACACCGTCTTATTTTTTTATAGTTTATATTCAGCAACACTTTGTCCCAGACTAGGAAATTCAGCGGATTATATTTAACACAATTAAATAAATTCTTAGCTAAACTACAAGTTAAGGTTGTGGTTGCATGTAATCTACTAACCTTATGTCCTTGGCATTAGGAATATTGGAAATTGAATCTCTGTTTGTTTTGTGATATTCCCATTTGTGTCTTTTAAAGTCATTAACTGAACACTTGCCTTTCTCTTCATCTTGCTTCCAGCCTTGGCCTGGATTTTACCCAGAAGCCCCAGATGCTGACTGGCTCCTGGACCGAGTACTCCAGCCTCCCAGAGAATTACCTCAAAGGCTGCAAATGGTAATCCCTTGTAGAATTGGCATGACACCTAATGCACCGTGTAGACGAGGTTTTGAAGGTGCTACGTATGAAACATATTCCTCGTCATTATGGAATTTGTGAGTTGTCCTTTATATGATTAGCATAAAAATAAGACCTTTACATTTGTAGATGAGCCGATGACAGATATCAAAGACGGATATTAATGTCCTGGATTACCATGATGATCTGTCATTCTCACGCTGTAATGGGAACACAATTGTAGGCAAAATAAACATGTTAATACTCACCTTCTGACTAACAAATTAAAAATATGATGCTAAACATGATGCTTCTACAAGAGGTGGATACATGACTGAACCCTGAACAATGCTGCTGTTACATTTAACATTCAACTTAGTGTTTTCCTGACACAAACAGCAGAGTTTACAGTCGGGATATTAATAATTAACCGTTTTATCTGTGCTGTAAGTTAAACAGTTGAAAGAAATGACTCTAGTCCTCCCTAAATGTTACGTCATCCTGAGCCGGAGCAGCCAGTTGTTGCTAAATCGGGGCTAACCTCCTCCACAACAAGGAACTTAGCTTGTGTCTGGTTGTAGCATTTATTCACAGACAAATGAACTGTGCCCCACCATCCTTTCCTCCCTCCTTTCCTACATTAGGGCCCCTGATGGTTCCTGTATCCTAACCAACAGTGCAGACAACGTGCTCCGTGTGTACAACATCCCTGCAGAGATTTACAGCTACAACTGGGACCTGCTTCCTGAGATGGTGAGAGGACAGACAGCGTCCCATCAGGGCTTTCCCCAAATGTTTGTATCCATGCAGAGAGACTATAGAGGGAGGAAGGGTCAACACTGGAGTGGAAATGCACATGAGTGGCAGCTTTCTGGACCGCTATCACCTACATTTACTTACTAAATTAGCATTTTTTTAAAAGTTATTATTGTATTCAGAGAGGACAGAGTGAGAGTGAGAGGGGGCGACATGCAGAAAGAGTGGGATTGGAACCCAGGGCCGCTGCAGTGAGGACTTAGCCTCGGTACATGGGGGGCGGACTCACCACTGAGCTATCCGGTGCCCATGTTTTTGCTTTTTATGGGTATCAATTCATGCGATTTGGTTTGGAGATTCCAACTCATTTATGTCTCCAGATCACCAATGCATCCCTCAAAGTTTAGTTCCACTTTATTTATTAAACAAATGCACAGAAAACATGATATTACTGGGTTAGTCCTATCAATTCATGGTTTTACTGACCACATTACTCATCATTCAAAATTCACATATCCTTTGTGGGACTGACATTTAGACATGACAAATATCTGTGTACAATCCATATGAGAGAGGGAAGACCTTTTTATCTTCCTAGCTCTGAGGCTTTTTGTTCCTTTCTGTGCTATCATATTTGGTCTGAACATAAACAACAAACGTGGCTATTATTAATACGCAGCTTGGAAGGCAGCGGTGACGAGCAACGAGGCTACGGGCCGAGTGTGATCATGCCAGCAGGCAGGCAGCCAGGTAGCCCGTCCAATCATTTCATCCAGGCCCATTGAAATGATTTGAGGGGCTTGTTCCAGTCCTGACGGGCACAGATGTTTCCCTTTTAGTTGTTTGGGTTAATTGGTTGCTGTCGAATGGAAAAGCTTTTAAAGAACAATACCAATCCTAGCTTTCATCATGGTTATGAGATATTTCACACCGTTTTAAAGCGGTCTAAAGGATGAGATGTTTCACACCGTTTTAAAGCGGTCTAAAGGATGAGATATTTCTAGTTAATAAAACCTGTGGTGTGCTTTACACAGATCAGTATGTTGTTGTTTCTGCATGCATGCTGTGTTTTAATGAAGTAAGTAAATAATCAGTTTAAATCAATCATCAGTTTAAAGCAGCCGCGTGAGAAAATGTATTTCTGAAGTTGGAATAGATGTTCTGTCCTTTAGGTTTTTGGGAATATGTATCGGCAAGCCAATATTTTAATTGTATTACAGGCTGGTAGATTGGGATCACTGAACAAAAATAATTGAAATTTAATCCATTTCCCTCCATTATGGAGATCTCTCACCACTTATGAAAAGGGTAGAAAATGAAGCTTTTATTGCTCCGTTTCTCACATGCTGCCACCGGCTTTGATATTACTATGAAGAAAAGCCTCTCACATTCTCTTATAGCCACATATTCTGTCCCAGCATCGGCACAGTTAGATCCTATCAGTTATTACAATGAGTGTACACTGTGTGTGTTTCAGTCCTGACTGTCTCCTTTCCTTCATTGCGTGGCAGAGTCCAGTGCTGAGGATGGCAGAGGGGGACACCATCTACGACTACTGCTGGTACCCCAAGATGAGCTCTCTGGACGCAGACACATGCTTGTGAGTTCAGCGTGATCTTTGCCAGTCCGTGCCCTGAGCCTCGGCTCCTAACAGCTGAGGAGATGAGACATTTAAAGTTCACGTTGAAGGTCAGCCTGTCAGAGGGTGAGGAATGTATACACAGAAAAGGCCCCATGTTGTTTGTGGAGGCTGGTGTCAGTCAGGGACCGGTGTTTTAAATCTGGGTCTTGGATGGTTAGACGCTGCGTGTTTCCTATGTGTGAGTGGGCTTTGCTGTGCGCTGGAGTGTGTCTAATAGACCATCGGAATAAATAGGAGATTGTTGTGTGATTGCGACTCACGCTTTGATCCCTGTGGTATTTGCACTCATTGTGGGAGCCGGCTGCCAGCGTGGAGAAGGCTGTAAAAGTGTTGAGATATCTCTCATTATGAGTGAAGAGTTGGGCTTCGTCTTGTCTGCCTCTGCCTCTGCCGGAATCCGCTCGGCTGTTTGAGGCCCACAGTGCTTTTCAGCATGATTCAGCCCACTAACAGCCCTCCCTCCAGCCAACACCTAAAGGGCCTCGTGATTCTCTGACTTGGGGCATCTTTTTTTTCCATTTCATTCTCTTTAGAAGTTTTTTTTGTGCCGCCACACGCTCTAGCAGGCTTTGGCAATGTGGTAATTGTGACATCACTGTGTGTCTGCGTAAAACCCCGCCATCACCTTGGAGATCGCATTTGGTCTGAGAGAGGTAGGGCCGTGCTAACAAGCTGGGGTCAAGTTGCCACTGTGTGTATACAGCATACACTCCCCCAGCTCCCATCATGCACCAGCTACAGCCTCCGTCTGATCAAGGCCCAGCGTTGGCACCGGACAGGCCTCACTGTGTCGGGGGAGGGGAGGGGTCGGCTGGGGGTCAGGAGATGCATGTCCGAGGATGAGAGTGGTGTAAACAGCGCAATCATCAACAAGCGCCTCCTGTGGACAATGAACCACTTGAGGCGTGTATAATCTGCCAAAGCCCTGTCTGTCACGAGGATGAGGATGCCAGCAGGAGCCCATATTCTTCATCTTCCTCAGATCACTGCCACATATCACAGGGGGGCTCCTGCAGGGCGCCGCTAGGTGGTCAGACCAGCTCAGAGTCCACTGTTAAGGGCCAAGGCACGCACATCAATCGCAGTGGTTGTGATTATTGAACGCATTTACAGCAAAGCGTTTTTTGAGGGTCTTTCCAGCCTCCCCCCCCCCCCTCCCCCTTTTTCACATCTCCCATTTTTGTTTCCCCCCCTGCGCTCCTTGAACGTCTGTCTGCCAAAAGCCATGTGTTGTTGATGCCCCTCCTGTAGAGAGGGAAGAAGGTGCCCTGTTATGACTCAGTTAAGTTACACTGAGTTCTAGGCATAGCTCCAAGCGAGCAGCAGTCTAGCATTATAATTGGGCATTTCCTCGCTCTGGAATAAAGCTGGGGCTCAGAGGGGCCATAACAGAACACGGCAGCAGTGGTAGGGGCCAATTTCCTTTGTTTAATTGAGCCGCCATTTGTTCAGCGCCCACTAATTAGAGTTAAAAAGGCATCGCTCAGTCTTTGGCCCTGATTTGAATCAATGAGACTGTGCTGTGGTCTTGTCTCCATAATGAGGCGCAGCACAATGCTGTGTGTTTGTTGTGATGCATTCAGGTGAAGGTGGTGCACTCGAGCTTCGGAACGAGAAATGATACCAAACAAGACGTTTTGCGGTCATACATAATGTGCATTTCAAAAGAAGAACCTCTGCTGCCGATTTAATTTGAATCCTGTTTTATTCCACTGGTTCCTCGTCTTCATTCACTGCTCACTAAATATATTGTTTACTCTATTAGCTGTCTGTCTTTTCCCCACGTCTTAATACCTTCCACTCTTTGCACTCTTCCGCAGCCTAGCCAGCAGTAGCCGTGACAACCCGGTCCACGTGTGGGATGCGTTTCACGGGGAGGTGCGAGCCAGTTTCCGACCCTACAACCACCTGGATGAGCTGACGGCGGCCCACTCCCTCTGCTTCTCGCCCGACGGGACGCAGCTCTACTGCGGCTTCGACAAAACGGTCAGGGTCTTCTACACGGATCGCCCCGGGAGAAACTGCGAGGAGCGGCCCACCATAGGTCCGTTATCTACCACGCTTCTTTTGTTTCCTTTACAGCAAAGTTTAACAGCCATTATGTTACGTGCTCTCAGCTTAAGTGTTAATTTAAATGCAGGGGCTGTTTTCAAAGCGTCCGCTTTTGTTCAAGGACGCTTACTGAGAGTGAAGAGTAGTTCACTAAAGGAGTGTTCTTAGAAAATCAAACCCACAAGAGAGACAATGAGGGAGCAGGGAGGATGTGAAAAGGATAAGTTGTTTGCTTGTATTGAAAAAGTTCCTGTCTGACAGCTGGCTGTCACATCCAACAGTCTCCTTGAACAATAATACAGCTTTTGTGATGTGCTTCTGACAAACGAATGAGGAGAACTAAATGTTTACTGTAATTCATGATCTTTCACTTCAGACAAGTTTGAGCTTGTGTAACGGACTGAAGCAGTCTGCCTTGTAGTTAGGACGAAAGACAAATATTTAGACAAGTGTATTTTTCATGTCCTTCATGAGGATTTTTCATTATTGATTGAATGAAGTGGCAAGATATGCCTTTATGAGAGGTTACTTTCCAGTCTTATTTAAGATTATTTGATGGTTTTTCTCCTTTAAAAAGATTGGGTCTAAGTATATTTTGATAATTATCAACATAATATTGTGAACCGCAATTATTTTGGCCAAGTCAGTGATGACATGACAATATGATCCCACCTACCTGATTCTAAAAATGCAAAATGCCTGAAACATAAGTGCCGAAAACCTGCTCAAGTAATCGGGAGTATAGGTGCTGCCAAAAGTCAACTTTGAGGACGAGGGATTGTCTTCTTGTGAAGCTCTTAAAAGGTGCTAAATGTCACCGTGTTGTTGTCACTGCAGTGAAGAAGCAGGGCCAGAGTGGCATCATCTCCTGCTTCGGCTTCAGCCCCTGCCAGTCTGTTTACGCCTGTGGCTCTTACTCCCGCTGCGCTGGCCTCTACTCCTGCCAAGACGGCACCCTGCTGGCCCTGCTGCCCACCCGCCACCACGGAGGCCTCACCCATCTGCTCTTCTCCCCCGACGGCAACTACCTGTTCACCGGCGGGCGCAAGGTGAGCACGCGCACATACACTCTTGCATATGCAGACAGGGGACCCGGGGGACGGGTGCTGCTGTGTGTGAACGGTCACATAGTGGAGGATTGAGGATGGAGGATGGAGGATTCGAGTGCTGAATGGGACAGAAAACGATCAATAATTCGATCGTGGTGAATTTCCATTATTGGAAATTATTATTTTTTTTTTTTTTTGCATACTTTATTTAGGGAGACATTTATGATTACTTAATTCAAGATTGTTGACTAAAAACGATAAAGACATTTGTGTGTCTATCTGTGATGCATAACCATTAAAAATGATTCCATGTAAGGTAACATGATGTGGGTATGTTTTAGAGCTGTATTAAGCTTTTTTTTTTTAACGATTATAAGGATAATTTCGTGAATCACACTTACTTTGTCAGGATACCTTTTTCCAATTGTCTGTGTTGTTTGCTCTGTTTTAATATTCCTCCAGTTCCAGACATGACTGGAGGCTTCTTACAGTGTAGAGACACCATGACCATGAGCCTCCGTGTGGTTGAATGCCCTCCATTCTCTCCTGTTGACGTCAGCACTTCATGTCACCATGTCCACATTAAATGTACACATTCCAGAGTCTACAACGTTACTCTGTAGCAAACAAGTTTCTCTGCCAGGAATCTACAATTTAGCAACGGGGTCAAGGGTTCAGATTCACTGTACAGTGCAGGTCTATATCAATCGGTCAGTCTTTAATCGTACAGCTTTCAGGTTAGCAGCTCAAAGTACTTCACAGATGACAAGTTAAAAAACAGGCAAATAAAAACAGAAGTAGTGCAGAAGACGTTGAAAACAACATTAAAGACACAAGATGTTAACAATTCAACAATTTGAGAGCAATAGCTGCAAAACAATAAAACTATAAACAAAATAGAATGAAAAGCTATAATGGAAAAACTGCATGAAATTAAAACTAGATTAATATAATATAATATAATGCTATAAATACAATAAAAGAGCTTGAATAAAATTAGTAATAAATAAAATAAAAAAAACTAGGTCAAATACAATAACTCATTAAAAGCATCTACATAAACATGATGACAAATATGTGACTAAAATGATATAAAACTACATAAACAAAACAAAATGAAATTATAAGGAGTCTATTATTTCTAATCAAAGTCGTGGCATGTAGGTTTGAAGTTTCCATTTAAAAGCATATTTCCAGCAGCTCTCAGATCCTCAGCTCAACACCTTTAACGCTGAGTCACTGAAGGTTTCAGTCCAGACTCCACACAAGACCTGAGGGGCTGCAGCCGCTGATACACTGTCAGCATGTGACACTAGTGGGGGCTTTAAGAACAATTAAAATCATTTTAAAATCAATATGGAAGTGACAGCTCCCTCTGCTCCTGGGCAGCACTCGGGCTACAGCTGATTTATAACTTTGTTGAGTAGAAAGGAGAGCATTGCAGTCGTCCATCCTGCTAGATATACAAGCGTGCAGAAGCCTCAGAGAGAGACATGGTCACACTTTAGTGATATCTTTAAGGTGGTAAAAGGCAGATTTGATGACCCCACATGAGCCTTAATGCTAAGGTCAAAGATCACTCCAGGATTGTTGGCTTGGTGTATTTCCAAGGGAGTTTCTCTCCGAGCTTTAGAACCAGACATTAATGTCTAAAATGCATTAAAGTAATTCCAGCTGTAGTCTGTTTGAGGGCTGCTATTAATAAAGGTATGCTGATACAGGTCAACAATGTGTATTTAGAGATGAATTTAACTTATGGCACGGCCATCTAAACTTTTTACCAAAAACCTTATCTGTGACATCTGGAGCCTCACACAAAGAGCTCTTTTAAACTGTGTGTGTGTGTGTGTGTGTGTGTGTGTGTGTGTAGGATCCAGAAATCCTGTGCTGGGACTTAAGAGAGCCGGGGAAGGTTGTGTTTTCACTGGAGAGGAACGTGGCCACGAACCAACGCATCTACTTTGATCTGGACCAGTAAGTCTCAGTGAGGGCTCTATGATTACCGCCATGTAGTGATGTGTGCAACGGTACGGAGTTTTGGAGCACATTGCAGGTCCGAAAAGACAAAGAACAAACATCGTTTAAAAACTCCGACGGGAGGGACGGAGCAACAATTGGGGGGGTTGGGGGGTTGGGGGGGTTGGGGGGACCGTGAGTTGGGAGACGCAAGGGACGAAGAAAACGTAAGACGGGGAGGGACGGGACGGGACGGGGACGGGACGGGACGGGACGGGGACGGGACGGGGACGGGACGGGACGGGACGGGACGGGGACGGGACGGGACGGGACGGGGACGGGACGGGACGGGGACGGGACGGGACGGGACGGGACGGCGACGGGACGGGACGGGACGGGACGGGACGGGACGGGACGGGACGGGACGGGACGGGACGGGGACGGGACCCCAAATGAAGCTTCCTGAAGCATTTTCTTTATTTATATTTATAACCGAGAGCGCCATCTATTGAGACAGACAGGTAACCAGTCTATCACAGGGCTGACATGTAGAGACAGACAGGTAACCAGTCTATCAACAGGGAAGACATGTAGAGACAGACAGGTAACCAGTCTATCACAGGGCTGACATGTAGAGACAGACAGAACCAGTCTATCACAGGGTGACAATTTGAGAGCAAGTAGCTGTAAAACAAAAACTACAAGTGAGACAAAGCTTAAGAAAAACATGAAGATTAAAAAGTAATAAAAGCTAAAATCAATAAAAGGGAGCTTAGAGACAGACATAAATAACCAGTAAAAAACAGGGTCAATACAGAAGCAGTTAACAGTCTATCACATGGCTGACAAGATGGACAGACATGTAAACAATCTATCACAGGGCTGACACGTAAAGAATTACAAGGAGTCTATCTAATAAAGGTCTGGCATGTAGAGTTTGACAGGTTACCAGTCTAAAACATGTTCCATGTAGCTCAGACAGGTAACCAGTCTATCGCAGGGAGACATGTAGAGACAGGTTAACCAGTCTATCACAGGACCTGAGGGTAAGACAGCAGGTAACCAGTCTATCACAGTGGGACATGTAAGACAGACAAGTTAAAACATTTTATCAATGGGATGACATGTAGACCAGACTGCTAACCAGGCTATCACAGGGCTGACACTGAGTAGACATTGTTGAGTAGAACAGAGGGCTGACATGTCCATCCTGACAGTAACAAGCGTGCACAGGCCGACATGAGACAGACAGGTAACCAGTCTATCACAGGGCTGAGATGTAGAGACAGACATGTAAGCCAGTCTATCACAGGGTCAGAGAGACACCAGGTAACTGTCTATCTGGCTGACATGTAGAGACAGACAGTTAACCAGTCTATCATAGACATGTAGAGAAGACAGGTAACCAGTCTATTCCAGGGCTGATTGGGGAAAAAGGTAATGCTGTCTATCACGGGACTGTATTTAGAGATGACATTTAACCTTATCACGGCCTGAAACGTTGAGCCAAGAACAGGTAATCTGTCTATCACGGCCTGACATAGAGACAGACTTTTAACCAGTTGTGTCAGGGTGATGTAGAGACAGACAGGTAAGGAGTCCTATCAACAGCGTCTGGGACTTAAGAGAGACAGGGTAAGCTGTCTTTCACAGGGAGGACGTGTAGAACCAGCACAGGTAACCATCTATCACAGGGAGACATGTAGAGTCTCAGGAGGTAACCAGATTATCACATGGCTGACATGTCAAAGACAGGTACCAAGTCTATCACGGTTTGATTTAGAAGACAGGTAACCAGTCTATCACAGGGCTGACATGTAAGAGACAGACAGTTAAACATCTATCACAGGGCTGAACACCACATCCATCAGGTAACCAGTCTATCTCAGGGCTCTTAAATTGTAAAACACAGAATTTAGAAAAATTAAAATGGAAAACCCGGAATCTAGAAAAAAATGAAAACAGATTTCATGGTCTTGTTCTTGGTCTACTTCATTGACTCAAACTCTACTCTGTGAAATGTGTCTGACAGCTTACCGTAACAAAGCCAAGGGGTTTTGGTGTTTTACATGATCTTCTCTGGAATTCCATGTTCAACATCAGTGTTTGCATCAATAACTCCTCTGGTTTGAACTGACGTTTGTTCCATGGCTCCACAGACGCCGAGTCATCTCTGTGGTACGTGTACGTGGTATTGTGTTGAGCAGGTTGGTGTTGTGTCTGTAGGTCGGGCAGGTACCTGCTGAGTGGGGACACCGAGGGAGTGGTGTCGGTTTGGGACACCCACACAGCGCCTCCTGATGGTAACGAGGAGCTACTGCAGCCTCAGCTCCGGTTCCAGGCCCATTGGGACTGCACCAACGGCATCAGGTACGAATGACAGCTGCAGGTTCACTCATTGTAGGACTGATGAAATATCAGATTAAAGTCAGCATGAGGCCATATTAAAAATGTGATTATCCTTGCCAAATGAATTGGGATTCAGGATATTATCACGATGATCATCAAAATGATTACTTGCCATGGAGTGAAAGGCTTAAAACACACCATTTGCATCATCGATTGTAATGGTTAAAATAAGTTGGTAAGAATAGAAGCTTCTCGTTTGTCCAGGTCATGGGATATTTTGTTGACAGAAGTCAAATACAACCACACAGGAAGCACCAACTAACTATAATTAAACATGGTACAAACCATTAAAAATGTTAACGACCTGGAGAGGACGATCTCGGCGGTTAACGGTGTTCAGTGATTGTCATGCTGATCTCGAGACAGAAAGTAAACAGTCATCACATTTAGGTCTATAAATCCCACTCAGTGGCTGCGTTGCTGCTACTGTTCAATCTTTCCCACAAGAGCAAAGGGAACGCAAACAAATCATCCAGAATATTTCAGATGAGGGAAGAAACGGCTTCCAATTTGTGTGTGAGACCAGAGAGCAATAACCACGGCGGCGCCTGTGTGCATTCATGAAGCCCCTAAACGCCTCTGTGCTCTGTGTAGAGGAGAAGAAGGAGCTGCTCAACTAGAAATGATGGATCATCGCTGTGAATGTGCTCAAATGATGTATAGAGTCTGGCCGTGCTTGTTTCAGCACTGTGTACTTAGTGTTTACCTCTAAATGAACTTGAAATGCAGTGCAAAATACCAGAAAATTTGATTTTCTTTAATCCCTACGAAAACACGCACATCATTTCATCATTTTTATTCCCTCCATCCTCCTCTTCCACAGTGTTCATCCCTTCATGCCCCTGTTGGCAACGTCCAGTGGGCAGCGCCAGTTCCCGTGGCCCGGCGAGAGCGAGGGTGACTCGGAGGGCGAGGGAGGCGAAGCGGCGATGTCTCCTCAGGAGACCCGACAAGACAACGCCCTGTCCCTGTGGTGGGCCGGGCCGCTCGGCCCCGCCCCCGAGGAGAGCCAGGAGCAGAGTGCCGAGGCGGTGGAGGTCTGAGGCTCCGCCAGCTCACACAAATCGAGTTACACCTGCCATGTGATATTTATTTTGGGAATGTTTGCTATGGATGAAGCTAATTATGAGCCGGCCTTTTTTCTTTTTTTTTTTTTTTTCTTTTTTTTTTTGCCATCAGCTCCACCAAGCCCCGAGGTGGGAACGCATTTCTGGATCATTCTTTAAACATCTGGTTACTATAAACATTTACAGCCCAGATAAATATCTGAACTTCAGTCTGAACATATCATCTGCAAGTTGACAACGTTTCCTGCCACAGTGCTCTCACTCAGAGTTAATATGAAATAAAACATTGCACATCAGGTCAGTGCAGAACACATTTTCAGGGTTTTGTGTTTGAATGCTGTTGTAATGCCAAGACTCTTGTAAACCCTTAAAGGAGGAGTTCTTAAAAACAGTAAGATTGTGGATTACATGATTTGATTGGAACCTGATTTATCAATTTTGTGTATTATTAGTGGGAGAATTATTCTTTTTTGAAGCGGACAAGGTTAAAGCCTTTCTGATGGTGAATGTGCTCCCTGATTGGATGAATGTGGAGCTCTTTGACTGGGAGGAAGCAGCCCAGTGTCTACGGATTGGGCCTTGGACCCGTGTTGTGTGTGTGGGAGTGTTTCCGTGTTCGTGGCTGAACGCCGGCCCGGACATTCCTCACAGCTGTAGTTTCAGTAAGTGCCATTTGTTCTTGAGCTTTGCTTTTGTAAACTGATGGGATGTCGTGTATTTACCTTCTTTTTTTTTTAAACGATCGGACGCCGTGTCGCTCTGTGGATGCCCACAAATGTCTATTTTTGTAAAGCCATGATGAGCATTGAAATGTTGCTGAATTGTAACCTGTAAACCCTCTGAATGTTTTTAAGAAGCGGGTTGGTCCCGGATTACATTTGTAGTTGTGACTGCTGATGTGGCGGCAAAAACCCTATTGTGTGTGTTTCATTGCATTAAAGCTATGGTCTACATTCTGAAATCAGTTGAGCTTCTGAGACAGATTTTTAAAAAAGCATCACACACACACACATACACACACACACCGCCCCTCAGTTTTCCACGATTCAACAAGGTGGGATGACGAGGAGCAGGGGAGACGAGGGGATTGGATGGAGGGTACGAGCTAATGGGAACCATCCGGGTCAATTTCTATGCAGGCCTACGGCTGATAGACTGAATGGATTTTTTTAATTCCAAATCTTAGACCATAGCTTTAATATTGTACTGCCGTCATTCCCTCAATGCTTCTGCTGCCGTCAGTGGGGCGTGCTTTGCTGCAGATCAGAGGAAGCCCAGCATGCTCCAACCCAAGTCTCTCTACACACTGAAGAGTTGATCCATGTGGAGGCTTCGGTTCCACTTCCTGGAACTGGCCAGGAAATAGCAGCTACACAGGTGTGCTGTCCCCAGACGCCCGAGGAGTGTGTGATGACCGTTGGTGTGTGTCCTAGTGTCTGACGGGTGGCTTTCTGGTGGTTTTATTCAAGCTGGAGTGAATTAAAAGCATATCTCTTCACGTTCTGGCATTCATGTTTTGTCCTTTGTGTTTAAGGTAGTTCAGAGTTGGATGCCCTGTAATACATTCCCATTGAATGCAAGACGATGTTCTACTCGAGTCAAGAGGCGGCCCTTGAAAGCTAAAGGGACTATTGGCTTTCTCTTATGAGATGGAAACTATTCATAGCTTTCACCTTTCCCACACACACTCATGTGTTTGATTGTCTGAAACCACAGGGGCTGAGAGCCAAGTTGGAGAGCTGCGCTGTTGTGTTGTGCAGGTTGCTTAGCAACTGTCTCCGCCTCGGGAGAGGGAAGTAGGTAGGAAGTTGAGGAGACTGAAAGTTGGGGGGTTGGGGGGGTCAGTCATGTAGTGATATTAGTTGTTTTTTTTCATATCTAATTAATAAAACTTGCCAGTGATGGAAGGAGAGTTGGCGATTCAGGGTTTCTCCAGAGAACGTTTGAGCATCTCGTAACTAATTGTTTTAGTTTTATGGTCAGGTTTTGGTGAAGGGGAGCGGTTTCCACCAAACGAGTTGTGATAACAAACCTCCATGCTCACGTTCAAACGATCAGTGTTCACCGTGAGCTGAACGGGTGGAGCAGGCAGCAGCTCAAAGACTTGCAGGAGCCTCGGTGTTTCAAATAGAAACGTGATTCTCCAAACAGTGGTGATGTCCCTCTGTAACACATTCACCGTTTTAATTTTTTCTTATTTTCTTATTTTATCTTGTCGTGGCCAGAAACGCCAATCAATGCAGCTTTAATAGTTAATTGGAAACTTTTTAGCTTTTATGACGTGGTGATAATATCTTGGTAATATCACTGGGCATGTGAGCTGTAATCAGATTACTTGCCGTGAGGCTCATCTATTGCACGTTCATAAAGTTGTTTTCATGAAAAAAACATGAGCAAGCAATTGTTATATCAAATGTACAACTATTCCTTATGTTAAACGGAGTTTGTATTCTGATTAAACATTTCACCTTCATTGAAATTGCAGTGGTTGCCCTGTTGTTTTTAAGCCAACAATGACATTCTAGAGATTACATGGATGATTGTCATTATGTTGTCCGTATAGAAACTGATATCTGCCTTTCCAAAGTCGTGCGGTCACACGGACGGAAGCGGAGTCATTATCTGCGTCCCAAGGTGGCTGCAGGTTAGTCTTTCCACTTGTGCGGTTAATGAGCCAATCCACATCAAGTGTTCTCTGTTTCTGTGTTCTGGGCCTCCATTTAAGGCGCATCCTGAGTGAGTCTCCATGGCCTCGCATAAGTGCCTTCCATTAGACGGCCGCGCACACAAACTTAACAGTCGCCGCGCTCATCGCCCCAGAGAGCGCCGAATAGTAAGTAATGGGATCTTGATATTAAGAAAGACATTTGAAAACAATTATTCAAATGGGCTGTCTGCCTGTTAAATCTCCTAATCCCACAGTGAAGCACTCAAGCGAACACTCAGCGGCGTGACCCCGGCTGAATTAGCATGGAGGGAAAAGAGGAAACGACGCTCTGAAGCCGGAGATGCTAAAATGTCTCGACTGCTCTCTGGTTTGTCACTCTCGTGCTGCCTTTGAAAAGGAAAAAGGCGTTTTAGGAACATGAAGCGGAGGGAGCAGGCTCGCTGCAGCTTTTAGAGCTTGTCATACATGGCATTTCGTAAAATGTCAAAGGGACGCCTTTATCTCCGCCAGACTTTGAATGTGTTTGGCAGACGTTTAGCACGGGGCTTCGCTCTGACCCGGTTCTGACACGCCACCAGAGTAGAGACGTTCCATCCACTTCTCTTCAAACCTCGCAGGTCGGGTGCTGCGTGTGCACGGCTGTGTGTCGTGTACATGAAGTGTTGATGGTGCAGATCTCAGCCTGATTACATCCTGCTGCTGCGGGACACGACTTGGAGCCCAGGGTGTACTAATAAACAAAGAATTTGACGCATGACCCTCTGAAGGGTGAAGCCAAATCTGAAGTTCACTCTACTGACCATCAGGGGGCGACGACACTGGTTGCAAAAAAAGAAGTCTGATTGGATGGAAGTCTGTGAGAAAATGACTTTCCAACACTTTAAAAACTGCATGAAGCAAATAACTACGACGATGACTTCAGCATTTAGATGTGAACCTTGAAAACTTTGAATTATGAAGCTAACTTTGTGAAAAGCTTCACACCAGAATCCAGACGGAACCAGATCCAGTGAAGTTGCTACTCTCCTGCTTGTGGTTGGAGATGGTGGGATTCTACGAATCCTTCCGTTTACACGAAGTGAAGCACTGAGTTGGTATCGGTATCAAGTTAAAGATACATCGCAACTTATTAAACGACACAACCCAATGTTTTAAACATAAATAAACCTATTGATATTACCTTAAATAATATGGCACACTTTTATGGATCAAATGACACAACCATTTAATCTGGTTCAAACTTGCTCACCTACAACTAGCTACAAGATGAGTCATGCATCAGTTAATACTAATCCTGTGTATGAAACTAACTGAGACACTGCTAATCACTTTCATACTTCCTTCGCTGTTGTCTAATATCTCCGTTTATGAATACAGGGTTTATAATGCCAGCATTATATTTTTTTAAAGACATTCATGGTGCCCAGAGGATGAATCCTACTGACTTTGCAGACCCTTTTTCTCGTGCACCACCATGAGATTCATTTTATTTCTTGTTTTAAGTTTAATTTATACACTCAATCTTATGACTTGACATTTGCTACAGTGAATCATGTTCATCAGTATAAATTGTAAGAATGTTGGAGACTCCTTAACTTTTCATCAAATGTCCTAATTTGCAAATGCTAAACTAAGTAAAAACAACATGTTAACTAGTATACTTGCTTATTGAGCTGTTAGCATTGTCAGTGCATGTGTGTTAGCATTTAACTCAAAGCACCAATGAGGTGCTAGCATGGCTGTAGACGTTCCTGTGCAGTTCTTTAGTTTCAGGCTGAACTCTACCTGCAGACGATCCACTACTTCTCCTGTTAGCACTAGCGGGGATCGGAACTAACTCCCAAAATACTCCACGTCTTCATGCGCATGTATCAAAACTGAAACCTCTTATTGTTTTCACTCACAAGTCAAATGTCATTTTCACACGGCCACGTTTCCTGCTCATTATAGACGGGCCAGTCTGAAGTTCACATGACTTGAGGTTTTCCTTACGAAGCCTCAATCTGCACGGATATTTTTATAAGTCCCAACCAACCCATTTCATCTGCCGCCAAAATAGCCCCATTCCTATGAATACATCCCATTTCCATTCCAAAAAGGCGGTGGCGGCGGTGATTGACGCGTCCTTGTTCTCTGGTTTACATTAGATGTGAAAATAATTGGCACCTGTATTCCTGCACATGCTCTGAAGCCAGGGGGAAAGCATCGCACCGTGAGGTTTCATTTCACTCCCGAGTCTGATCCCCTATTCACTCCAGATGTGGAGGCACGCACGCGGATATCTAGCTGGAGTAGCTGGGAAGATTAATACGGAGTAAAGATGTGTCATATCATCAAATTCTACTGTTGCTGACAGGTAGAAACGAAAAGCTCTGCATTGATATTGCTCTCACGGATATGCAAGCCTGGAATATCAATTTTAAGATATGTACTCCTCTGTGCATCTCCACCGTCCCTCTATCCTTCACCTCATCCTCTTCTCATCAGCTCATCCTCTTCCAGCCTCCTCCTGCTGCTCTCCACACACTCCCTCTGGTGATCCCTGTAGCTAGTTATCAGGAGGGTGAGCCTACTGAAGTACATTAAGCATCCAGGATCCCAGCCGGCCCTGGCAGATTGGATGTGATCTTGGCGGTTTAGTTGGGTGTGTGATGCTGCAGGGAGAGTTATTGCTTGTGTAATTGGACTCTGGGGAAAAGTAAAGCAGTAGGACCCAGATTCATCCTCCCACTGCCCTCAGGCTGCATGGACACCTCTTGTCCCAGCACCTGGCCATTCTTACCATATGCTGCGGTGCAGGTGGAGCAGTGGGCCAGATCAGAGGAGCCCTGCTAGGGGTTGAGGAGACAGATGGAGGAGGGGATTAAGAGGAGGAACCCCGTTCCTGGCAGAGGATATGAAAGCCAAAGTCCAAGTGTGGAAAGATTTGTTGGTGAGCGTGTTCGTGCATCGAATATCCTCGTGAAGAGTGGAAGGTGAGGATAATCCTCGTGAGTAGAAACGTCGTGGGTGGCCCCCAGAGTTAGTTGGTTCAATGTCTAGGATTTAGTGGCCTCTAATTGTCAATGGCCCTCCACTCACCCCTCCCTTCCCAAGTGACGTGTAATCCAGACGACAACCTCCGGAATTGGAAAGTGAAGCCAATTCTGAAGTGCCTTAAACTTATATTCTCTCTGCCGGCCATCAGGGGGCGACTCCTCTGGTGGTAAAAACAAGTCTGATAGTATAGAAGTTGATGTATTATCTCAGTAAACATTGTAAACATGAGTTTCTCAATCTATGGTCTCAATTTCTAGTTTCAAGTCTTCTTCACCCAGCATGATGTTTTAGTACATTATGGTCCAGGACAGGTTGCTACCAGGGCATTGCTACTGTCCCTACCATGCAATTCAATTAGCTAACACTAAGGTGTCAAGTCCTCAAATTATGGAAGTCCACATAGAGAGGAGGTTGCAGTGGAGGGATTGGTCAAATATACTCAGGACTTTCACCCAGGAGACTACTGTGCCTGTATGAAACCAAAGGTCAAGGTTCACCTATTTTTTTAAATTCACATTTGGAAATTAAATAACCACCAAAACCACGTCATTTTGTTTTTAACCACATGGTTAAAACAGGAGAAAACACGTTTTCCCCCAAAACAGAATTGAAAATGCAGTTTAATTGGATGGGAGAGTCATTTAGTTAGCGAGTTAAAAGCATACACACTGCATCCTGATTCCATACGACTTCTCATACGCAGCAGTGGATGGGTGGGAGCCCATCCAAAGGTCACATGGCAAATCTGAAGGGCTGCCAGATGATCAATTGAATGGGAAAATTATGCAAATTCAATTTAGATTATGTTTTTCGCTTTTTTTTTTTTTTAAACTCTAACCTTTTGGTTTCCTGTGAAATACTGTACGGCTTTTATCTCTTTAGGCATCCAGCAATTATTCAGATGAAACAAACGTGTGTGAGGAGGAGGACGAGGAGGAGGAAGCTCACAGGGACAGACAGATGCTGAAGGATAAAGATGTGCAGCTGAGATCTATCAACTGCAAGGCGGGCGAAGGGTGCACACACACACACACACACACACATTTCTGTACCACCCTCGGTGTGAATTTCACTCCCACCAGGGTGCATGTTTTCATGTGTTTTGTGTGTCTGCGTGTGTGTGCATGTGTCTATCCGCTAACCTTAACCCTTCACATGCATCATAATTAGCATGCACTCACTATAATTGCTTATGTTTGCTGCGGAACGTGCTGAGTGGAAGTGATGCTCGATTTTGTACAAATGCGCGTGTATTTATAGTACATTATGAGTGTGTGTGTGTGTGTGTGTGTGCGTGTGCGTGCCGTGGTCTGGCAGCTGGAGCAGACTGCAGCCAGAGTCACCAGGGAGAGGATGCGGTTATGAAGAAGAGTTGAAGGTCGGTTCAGTAAATGAGGTTAACATGAATAAATAACTTCTAATACACGCTGACACACTATGGGTGTATATTAAGCATACAAATACACCGTCAATACTCCTTCCCAGCCGCTCGCATCTCGCCCCAGAAAGTACATCCACTTATTCTATGGCGGATCCAATGTTGGAGGTGTAGCTCTGCAGAGTTTTTGAGTCATTTTCGGCACAAAGGCGAGCGAGAGAGCACCGCAAACCAGCCAGTTTTCCCACACACACACACACACACACACACACACACACACAGATTCCCAGACAGAGCAGAAGGTTTGTTTCTGGTGCCAGCTCCACCTCTGAACTACTGTTGTCTCTGAACCAGTCTGTCTTCCTCCACTACATTTAGCTCTGTCATTTGCCCTGCCAAGGTTTCAGGAGGTCAGCACAACAGAAACAGCTCCATCTCTCTTTTCTTTTCTTTTTTTCTTCCTCCCTCCCTTCCTTCTCTGACCATCTCTATAAAACCTCCTCGCTGCATTTGTTTCTTGTTTGGATCTCACAACCTGCAATTACAATTCTTGTTGAAAGCATGCTGTAATTTTCCAGAGGAAATGCCTTCACTTCTGTCTTTGCTTGCAGATTGTCCCTCCGCCTGCAGACCCCAACCTGCTCTGCTGTAGTGCCCCTGAGCAAGACACTACAGCCTTACCCAGCTTCAGGTCTGCCGCTCAAGCAGACCTGGCTTTTCCATCATATTCCCCCCCCTCTCTCCCTGGAGGTCTTCATGCTACATTGAGTTTTTCTTCCCTCTGTAGTTTTAAGTGAAATATTTTCACTGAAAACTATTAAAAAGGGTATCTTCCCCTTGTTCTTTCTCTCTTTGTGTGTGTTTCTGGATGTGTGATGTGTTGCAACTACATTTGTGGGGACTCTGGGATTGATTGCAGGTATATTCAGACAGTACGGACACATTAAAGCACATAAACTGCCTCGCTGCCGTCACCACTGATGCAGTAGCTACTCAGACGACTTCAGCACTTTTCTGTAAAGTTGACCTTCAATTATGAAGCTAACTTTGTGAGACGGCTCAGAATCCAGTAAGGGTGCCGCATGCTTGTGTTCGTCAGATCCACCCGTCGCTCCTCTGCAGTCCAAATATGGTCACTTCCTTCACTGATTTCAATAACCCGATGGACAAAATGCTGAAGGCGAGGCTTCAAAAGCGTAGTCTTCGAGTGATGTCACCGGAACTACATCCACTTCTTCCATACATCTACGTCTATGGTATAAACCTCCCCAATACGTCCCCTCTACGTCTTCTTCTTTCTAATTAAGGACGCTCTCTTCAGAGATTATACAACGTTTAACAGGCGGATTAGTCCTGAACGAGTAGAGTGAGCCGCCGGTGTGAAACTGTCAGAGTGGACATGTAGGTTTGTGTGTCAGTGATGAGATCACATGAAGTGTGGGAAGGACAGAGATCCGCTGTAAAACTGCAAAACAGCTGTAACCTACAGTTGCACGTCAGTTTCATGCCGTATATCCACCACATGGGGGCAGTACAGCCACAGTTTTCACAGCCTTCCAGTCCCCATGCTTCTGTGTGTGTGTGTGGGGGGCCTGTTCCCCGGCTCGTCCTGTACCTCATCAAGCTGGACGTGTTGGGGGACGCGACGTACTCATAGTATGTCATTCTATTTAATATTTTAAATCTATACAATATTCATTTAATAGATGTACATTTAGCTGATAGTGTACCTCGGGGGCATATCTATCTCTAATAAACCCGCGATCCTGAATCCACTGATTCCCCTCGCAGCCACATGTGATGCGCGCTGGATGCATTGAGGGCGCTCTTGCTCTTCCGTCGTGGCGTCTAGCAGAGGGGGGGAGCGTCTGTGGGGGGGAGGGAGGGAGGGAAGATAGAGCGCCGGGGAGTCCAGAGGTCCGAGTCGGGGCCCCCTGAAACCCAGAGAGGAGGAGCAGAGAGGAGGCGCTGAATAGGGACTCGATACCGCCCCCCCCCGAACACGCCTGGAAGAAGTGCGCTCCGCCAGTGCGCCCTGCCTGCCAGTCGGAGGATGGGGATTTTTTTCTCCCATTCATCCACGTCCCCGTTCTCCCTCCGCCTCCTCCTCCTCCTCCTCCTCCTCCTCCTCTCAAACAAGCCAGTCGCTCTGTCAATGCGCTGCGAGCATTAGGGCAAGTCAAAGCAGCGGGGTTTGGAGGCAGAGAGACGGATGAGATAACGAACGAAGCAGCGCGTCCCTCTGGCCCACGAGCGAATCCAGATTATGCGCTACATCAGATCCGCGTCCACTTCCGACCGGGACCGATGCGAGCATCTTTCTGTCTTTGAGACCACTTGGCAAGTTTCTGCGTTGGCCTTTTGTGACACTGTGAGAGCGGAGATGCTTTTGTAGCTCTTTTTGGTTTGTTTTCTCCCAGTTTTTTTTTATTATTATCTTTTTTTGTATTGCATTGATTCTTGGACTCGATTTGGATCCTCTTTTTTTTTTTCTTTAGTTTTTCCGTTTCCAACGTGTCCGCTGCTGAATGCTTTTCGGATTTACAAGCTGAGTCTGCTTTCCTAAAGAGGAGAACACGGATTGCAACGCGCACCGACCGAAGCACCGAGCATCAACACGTCTTTACGAGGATGGAGCCGCGGACGCCTGTGACACCTTTACCGCTTTAAACGTCCCCCTCCGCGACTGGTTCCCTTCCAACGCACCGATCAGAGTCCTCCCCGGCCCGGCCTGATATGTTTGGGAGGTAGATCTTCTGTCGAGACAACAAGGTAATGGGAGAGAAATCCCACAGAGTCGGCACAGAGAACAAGGGAACATTGTTCGGGGAAAGACAATTAGGGCGCACCGAAAGGCAACAGAAATAGCTCCTGGGTGGCGATACGTTTCAGAAAATCCAGTGGAGTTATAATTGAGCGGAGGAGCAGTGGAAAAAACAGGACTGAATTCATGGGAAAGTCATGGAATTGGCACTGAAGCAGTAGGACCGCGGACGCGCGAACAAACCAACCCGTTTGTGGAGACGCAGACGCGCGGAAGGGGACAAGTTTCTCCGGCGCATTGAACCGTCCGAGCCCAGCAACGGTTGATGAATTGTGGGTCCACTTGCTTGTCTACGGCGGGGCTCGCGTTTCTCACGGTGACCGGCTCTGCCTGCAAGCCTGCTCGGCTTCGCTCTCACACCAATTGTTTTTTGGAGAAGCTCCTCTTAACGGCGCTCGAAGACCCCCGACGGAAGAGAACCGGATCACCCCGTCTCCGCTCCATGGGGCTGCATGTGCTGGGCGTCGGGCTGGAAATGGCGTGTCGAGGGAGTGGGAATGGATTGGGGATCCTGCTCATATTCTTACTGGATTTACTGGGGACTACGGCCAGCAACATGGAGCCCATCTACTGGAATTCCCTGAACGAAAGGTAAGCGCACTTTTAAACTCACCTCAAGTGTCGCGTGCGAGGAGACGAGGACGCGTCTCAAATTGTAGTGCGGAAGTGTCTGCGGCGCGCGCGCGCGCCCACACACACACAGACACCACAAAGTTCGGTCGGGTCGTCACTTGGGCTGTTTGTTTGTTTGTAGTGCACTTCCTCCCCGCGACCGCGCCGCTCCGTGTCCGCGCGCTGACGGGCACGCGGCCCCGACAGAAGCGCGGACGAGCGGCGCGGCTCCTCCAGCTGCTCTGCATTTGTCACACTCGCGCTGATGGCTGTGGATAAATGATGGAGGCGGCGTGGAGGATAACGTGCGTGTGTGATGATGATGACGCTGGGTGACCTTGATTCCAAGTCCAGGCCCGCAGGCCCCGCAGACCCCCCTCCCCCCTGGAGAAAGGTGTCAGGCATTAGCTGAGGAAATGTCATTTTAAACACCTCTCGGCCATCCGGGGCCTTAACAACACTTTTCTCACACCTCTGCCAATTTCCCAGTGTCGGTGGTGATGGCGAGGAGGGGGAGAGTAACGAGGCACAAGGCGGCTTGTATGTATGGAGGCCAGGAGGGGGGGTGGGGGTTACAGACATCAGGCTCCAGGTCTGGATCCATGACGTTTAGATTTGTCATCTGAAAAACACAGTAGCTCCACAAACGGGGACGCCGTCTGCTGAGTGGCCCCCCGCTTGTTGAACCTTTGTCTGCAGGAAGAAGCAGATCTCAGTCCACCAAACGACCCCCGGCTCACACCCATGCCAGGGGCTTTCTTTGGTTTAAATTCTAACAGGTTTTTAATGCCTTGTAGGCCGTGGCCTGCCCAGTTTCTCCACAGATGTGACTGTGCGTGGGGCCCCCCCCGCTGTGGAGCCAGGCACGAAGCCCTTAATGAGGGTCTTTTTGTCGGCAGTGGGTGGATTCACCCCGACGGGGAGCAGAGCTGGACACGGGAGGCTAGTTTTCAGCGCGAAGCTAACAGCTCGGCCTTCCAGGTGATTCCACGCTATTGTCTCCTAATGGAGCTCGCTGTTAGGTGGGGGTCGGGGGCCAATTAGAGGGGTGTCGGCTTCCACGCCAGACTCCGTAGTCACTTCCACAGATTTGCTCACTCATATATTCAAAATACAAAGCCTATTGTGTACTATGGAGCTTATTCATGAAGCTTACTATTCATAGTTAATCAGCTTAGTCATTCCTCCAGTTTATTTTCTTGGCCCCTTTTACACACTCCCATGTACTTGTTTCTCCTCCGTCTCGACACGACGAGAGCGCCACACTATTTTGGATTCAGCTGCCTCGGGGCGAAATAGGTTTTGGCCCTGGGCTGAACTCTGTTAAGAGCCCAGCGCTTGTCTAAATAGTGTATCTTCCAAGGACACAGTCCCGAGCCCACACACACACACACACACACACACACACACGTGTCTGAACTTCTGAAATGAGGCGAGGAGTAAGCAGGAGCGGTAGTGTGTAGCAGGAGCGCATGCACGCCTCACATCACGTCCGTGCAGCCAATGGACTGTCACATTGTTAACCTCTCGACCTCCGCTGGATGCTCCGCTTTGAAGTGGAGAGCGTCCACCTGCAGCCTCCCTCCACCTCACCTCCCATCTTCCTTTCCGCCTCCGCGAGCAATCTCCTGCTCCCTCTCACCCTCTTTCTTCCGCTCTTCTTCCTCGCGTGATGCTCCCGACACCCTCCCTTCTCTCCCCTCCTTCCTTTTTTTAATCTCCTGTCACTTTTCGTCTGTCTCTATCTCTACCTTCCTCCGTCACTCCCCACCCCCACCCTCCGGGGCAGTGACCAGACGTAGCAAATTGGAAACATGTGTCACATCCAGCCACTAATTATAGCGCTTACAGCAGCCGCCGCCGCTCCCGTGGATGTGTGAGGAGAGACGGAGGTGAGGAGGGAAAAGGAGGCGCATGTCCAGTCCCTGGAATGTGCGATAGGTAATGTGATCAGGCTGACGTAGTGTACACAACGCCATCAAGCGACGCATCCATCCACCCTTTTATTGAGCGCTCCATCAGTTGAATGAGTACGGAGGAGAGGGGAGGAAAACAAGCAGAGCCAGGTGTCAGGAGGTGAATGAGAAACAAGGAGGGGTGGAGGCAGTCCGAACCACCAGCAAATCAATGCCAGTTAAGTCTCAAGTGCCAATACAGGTTCTGCTTGAGGAAGAGAGAACTGGACCAGAAAGATCACCTTGGGGGAGAACCCCCCACCCCCCACCCCTCCAGACATACATTATCCTTATCCCAGCATCTCCTATTATTGGCCTTACACAGCCGCCCTAATGAAAGATCGAATCTTACATTTCTGCTCAGGAGTGGGGGGGGGGGTCAGGTGACACAGAGAGGTCACACTAGTGGTCGACACACAGAAATACACAACGTTGGCTTTGGTCACTCTGATCAGCAACAGTGCTTTGGTAGCTTTTGGCCCTTTTGCAAGTTTGATTTCAGTGTCAGTTTTGATTCACCGCTCACATATCCCCCTGTCTCCCTCCCTCCCTCCTCCCTCCTTCCTTCCTCCCTTCTTCCTCCCTTCTTCCCTTCCTCCTCCTTCCTTCCACCTCTCCTCCCTTCCTCCTCTTCTCTCTTCCTCCCTCCCTCCTTCCTTCCTCCTCTTCTCCTTCCCTCCTCCCTTCTTCCTCTCATCTCTTCCTCCTCTCCTCCTCCCTCCCTCCCTCCCTTCCTCCCTCCTCCCCTCCTATGCTTTAGTAAACGGCTGTAGATTATTGTGAACGGCAGCCGGGGGTGGGCGTCTCCTCGCTCGGCGCTCGCGGTGACTTGTAATACAACTATTCCCCCTAAGATCCACATTAAAATTTAATCCCCCCTCTTCCCGTTTCTCAATAATTCATTAATCGCCAGCTAATTGGCGCCGGATAAAAGACTAGCTAACTGGGCTAAGTGTTTCAACTACAAAAAAATCCAGAGAAAAGACTCTCTCCCCCCCAAAAAAATTGACTGGAAGTCTTCTCGGAGACTGACGGTGGAATGATTCTTAGTGGGTGTCGTATCAAAGGAGCGACATTCCACCCGTTTATTGATTGTTTGTATGTGTGAAAGCCCACACCCGGTTCCAACACCCCCGTTAACTCCACCCGTAGCTCTCCCCCTTCATGAATAATGAATAATGAATGCACTGAGGCTTGTCTGGGCTATGTGGATAAGTAAGCAGGAGCCCCTGTAAGTCTACATGCATCCTTAGGCTAAATGATTACAGAATATCCACTGGGTAGTTTAAAAAAAGAAGAAGTGTTTTAAGAGTGGGGGAGTGTAAAAACAAAAGAAGGAATGTAGCGGAGGGAAGGAAGGAATACGAACCATATTGCTGGAGCTGCCCGTTAAAGCGAGCAGGCAGCGGCTCCCTCGCCTCCTCCCCCCCCCCAACCACCACCTCCCCTCTCCCCCGGCGAAAAAGAGGAGTGTGTGTAAGTTTACGAGCTGAGAGCAACAGGAGCTGTGAAAAAGAGGTTTCAGCTGATGTGGCAGAATGGAAAAGGCCATGAGGGGGAGGAGGAGGAGGAGGGAGACGTAGCCCATCCGGCCGGAGGCCTCCTCCTTCTCCTCCTCCTTCTCGCTCCGTCTTCGGCCGCTGCAGGACGGACGGACAGACAAACACGCCAACAGACACAACCATTGCATGTTCTCAACACACACACACACACACACACACACACACACACACACACACACACACACTAAAGAGACTCTTGGGGTTGGACCTCCCCTCCCATTCATGTCGGACACATGTGTAAAGAGTGTGTGGTCCTGATGTATCTTCTTTGTCACATTAAACACACACAGCGAGGCGGTAAACAAAGGAGGGCAGATGTACACACACACACACACACACAGGAGAGGTGAGGAAATTGGCAGGCGTCACGGACTGTTGTTCCACTCGGAATTCATTCATTATTTTATCACTCGATTATAAGTTTATTTGGCAGGGGCGGTACACATTCATCAACATCATAACGGCCATAAAGCGGCGTTGTAAATATGCTGGGGTTAGCTAAAGAACTAATTTACTTCCCCGCTCCCCCGGGGCTTTAGAAGTGACTTTGGGATTTTGGTAATTGTTAAAAGTGCTGATGATTAGGATGAAGGAGATTAAAAGCGTGTGGCTGGCTGAGCTAGTTCACAATGTTGGAACACGAGCGCGAAAACAAAAAAAACAAGCGGCGACTTTCTACCCCGGAAACGCAGACATTCAGGACGGTGCCAGTGGTAACAGTAATCCGGGGCCTATAGGTCTGACGGGGTCACATGTGTCCCAGCATCACTGGGCAGATTGCCCAGGGTGGCTGAACCCAGAGCCCCTTAGCAAAAGCCAGACAGCACACACACACACACACACACATTGGGCTCTCATTAGCTTGCTTCACAGCACACCCTGCCTCAGCAGGATCATCCAATCCTCCTGGCAGCGTTTGGACTAGGCCAGGTCAATCCCCCTCCCCCGGGTGACATGGAGAAGCGGAGTGGTGGAGCTCGTATGAAAGTGTGTGTGGACGTTACAGGCCGGGGGGAGGCATCCTGTCACACTGCTCATCACCTTCTCCATCCGTCCCCGAACTCCTCTCTTTCTTCCTCCTCCCCTCTTCACTCTTATTTAAGCTCAGTATCACGTGACACTGGGTTGGGCTGAACAGGCTACACTGTGGCTTCAGCATCCCTTCAGATGAAGAGGGAGTTGGCGTCTTGTGTGTGCGTGGATGCTGGTGTGTGACGGAGTATGTGCTGGTATGTGTTTGTTTGTGCCATGAATACTGAATGGTGTGTTGGATCTCCGAGCTCTAAGCCCTTCTAATGTGTGCCATGTGCAAAAAGTCTCTTTTTTTGGGTCTGCAATTGAGTCGTAAAGCCTGTTTTTTTTGGGCCAAAATCTGCCGTTGTAATACGATTTTTTTTTTTTTTCCAAACCTGTTTCCAATAAAAAAAAAAAAAGATTGTTTCAAGTATTTTTTCCACAATTAACTTGAAAATGTTGCGATTCCAGAGCAGCAACCTGGATTATCCACACGGGTTTCAGCATGCCGACACTCTTGAAAGATGTTGATTTCCAACTCGACAAGATGAACCATTTCTCTTCTTCTGAGTCTTCTCACACCTGCTCTCCCCTCAAGCAACGAGGTGGAGTCCTGGTTTGCATGCCGACAGGCACAACTCGTCAAATGCAAAACAAAAGACAAATGTTTGGTCCTCGGCAGCCGGGGTTCATTCCAGTTTTGCGTGCCGTCACTTTTATCCCCACTAAAACTCCGTCGCTCTCACGTCGCCGTCCGGATGTCCGCGCTCCGCTTTGATTGGCCGGCCCCAAAACGCTTTTGTAAATTGAATGTTAAAGACAGGAGAGAGACGAATGAGCAGGTTTGCCGTCGGACAGCTGTGCCGCGTCACGCCTGAAGTTTTGGCAAACATGTCGGAGCGATGGGAGCAGGAGGGCAGCCGTGGAAGTGGTGTGTGTTGTCAGGGTGAGATGAGGGACAGATAGAGGAGGGCAGGGTCAGGGGAGGAAGTGAGAAGCATGGAGGACAGTGAGGGAAGGCGAGTTATTAAGAGAGAGATGGATGTTTGACAGTGGCAGTGGCCGCAGACAGGGGGATGACTGATGATCTATAGGTCAGCGCCGTGACGAGCTGCTTCCTGCTCACACACAAGCACGCCGCCCCCCTCATCCCTCATTACTGACACGTCCCATAATATTTATCCCTGTGAAGTCCAGCATGAAACCTGGTAAGCTTTAAAGGAATTCACTGACTTTTTTTGGGGGGGGGGGGCAGAATGAGCTCTTTGATGGATTTGGCGTAGAGCGATTTAAGAGAGCGGCAGCTGTTTCCCCTCTTTGTGTTTCCTCCAGTTCGTACGAGACGAGATGCTGCGAAAAACACGTCTTTTGCGCTCCGGCTTCACACAAAGTACGAACGAGCAGCGCGGATGCCAAACGCCTCGTAGCGGAACTATGTGTTGATACTTAATTTGCCAAAAGCGAAATCAATTCCCTTTTAAAGGAATGCTCGACTGTTCTGCTGTATAATCAATATTTGAAGTCCATCGCTCTTCAGGATGAAGCGTTGTAATTTATCCACCTTTCATGTAGTAGAAGAGAGTGTGTGTGTGTGTGTGTGTGGGGGGGTAATAACACGACACACGCGACTATTTCTTGTGTGAGAGTCTCATTCAGAAGTCAACTTTGATTATTGAGACTGCAGTCAAATGGTGTCTCTGCCTCGTCTCTGATGGATGTCCTCCTCTGCGATTGTTGGCCAGTTTCTTTGAATCCACAAATCTCGCTCCCGAAAAAGCCGACCGTTTTCCTCCTGTTGTCCTCCGTCGTAGCCGAGATGGAACACAGTCGCACAAACGGCAGGAATGACAACAACAAAAATGTAAAAAAAAAAAAAACACGCCGTCAAACGACCAAAATGGACCTCGAAATGTGAGGCACAGCTGGCAGCTGCTTTCTTTTCTCTCTTTTACAAGTGATGAAGTGGTTACAGTTTTTAAATATCTCACTTTACATTTGTATTTTTGGCATAAGAAGCTGTTATCCAGAGATTTCCAGAGACACACACACACACACACACACACACACACACACACACACACACACACACACACACGGCGGCAGAGAGCGAGCGTACATGAATCACCCTGCCTGCAAGCAGTCTGGTTACAAAGCAAAGCAACTATTCTGTGCTCAACTACAAAACAATCACACAGCGGAGCACCCAATTTGTGTCAGGGGTGTTTGGTGTGTGTGTGTGTGTGTGTGTGTGTGTGTGTGTGTTTGGTCCCTCTCGTGTGGGAGATGTGGCGACCTGTTGCTCCAAAGCATCTTAGCTTGAAGCTAGTCTTTACCCGTTGACTTCCAACGGGTCAGAGATGATCCTCATGCTAAGAGGCTTTGCTGGGACCGTGTCCCGCCCTGCTGCTATAACGACCAATCATCTTTAAACCTGCTCGCTAATAGACAAACACACTTATTACCCCACATGAACACAGGCCTGCTCACTCCACCTCACATCCTTTCTGTAATATTCCATCACCAACGCCCAGCTCCTTGATTATTTTTCCAGGCTTCACGCTTTTCTTTTTCTCCTGGGATGCGCGCGTGTGTGTGTGTGTGTGTGTGTGTGTGTGTGTGTGTGGTGAACATATGCATAGTTCTAATTAGGAGGTAAAAGACCGTACAGTCCATCTGGCTTTGGCATTAGCCCATCGTTGTTACAGTCTGTGGGGAAACTGACCTTGACTAGAGACGCAGGGGAAATAAAAAAAAAAATCTCCATTTCCTGGATTCTGCATTGAATATCATTTAAATAGGATTGATGTTAAAACAAAAAGTGTAGGATTATGATGAATGCTTCAGGTTTGGGCTTCATGCTGAAGATCTCACACCCCGAGGGAACCGGGGAACGCACCTGCAGTCAGAGGAAGTGGACTTGGGGAGTGCACACCATAGTTTGGACTCGCGGGTTCTGAACCCACGTTGGATGAACTCACGGTTGTTCCAATGAAACACGGACTGTTTCTTCCCTGAAAAGCAAACATGTTGCCGATTAACGACATTACAACCTGACGTGAAGATTTAAAGCCAAGTGGACAGCCTCCCAGTGCTCCTTTCTTTTTTCCCTTTCTTTCTTTCTTTTTTTTTTTTTTGTGTGCAGTACATGCAGAGCAGCGCTTTGTTGTCCAGGACGAGGAACTCGAACACGATCCATCATGTATAGAAAGAGCGGTGAAGTGGATTGTTGTTGCCCCGTCCACATGCCATCATCTGATACCCGCCGCTCGCTGTAATACACGAGTCAGTGCACGCTCGAGGCCACAGAGCTGCTTTTTAGTGGTTTTACCCTCCTTTCCCTTCTTTCTCTCTCCCTCTCTCTCTCTCGCCTTTGTCCTCATGTCTAACACACACACACACACACACACAGCCAGACATGCATGCACACAGTGGAAGGCTTGTATAACACACACACACACACACACATACTCATGCATGCACAGATGAAAAATGTTATTGCTCTCCGTGCTGGAAAAAGTCCAAGTGGAGGGGTTTAGTTTCTTCAGAGGTATACACCCCCCCCCCCACACACACACACACACCCTTCCCTCTCTCTCCACCAGTAGCATATCCCTCTCTCCTTCCTCCTCCCTCTGCTCCCCGTGAACAAAAGAGCCCCCCCCTCCCCCTCCAGCGCTTCCACTGAAAGCCCTCACACACACTCGTCTCTGGCTTCGCACTCTCCCACACGCACTCTTACCCCCTCTCGTCGTCTGTAAAACCAGTCCACTTCTCCGCACTAATCCCCCCTTCATTTTCTTTTGTCTTTCCTTTCACTTTCTCTCCCGTCGCCTGCCGCTTCACCACCAGTGTGCATTTCCTCCTCCACATATCCGAGCGGTTATCAAGTTACAGCGAGTCGGCAGACGGGAAAATATATTCCCTTCTTTAAAAAAAAAAAAAGAAGAAGAAAAAGAAATTGCTTTCTTCTTTTCCTTTTTTTCCCCCAGCAGTCTGCTCCTTCTTGTCTCTCTTCTTCTTGGTGGGTGGTTTTTTGACGTTTCTCCGCTTCTCTTCGTTCGCTCATCACCGTCCGGCGGTAAATAGGTCCTCTGTCGTGAAGACGGGATGAATAATCATGATTGCCTATAACTGCGGTGTCAAACTCATCTCGGAGTGACACACACACACACACACACACACACACACGCTTCTCTGGAAAGCAGGAAGCCATTCCCTCATTAGCGATCCTCTCACCTCCTCCCCAAAAATGCTTCTTATTCTTTATCAGTGTTGCTCTCCATCTGAGTGCAGCTGTATCGCAGGTCCCCAACCACAGGAGGGGAGAGAAAACAGATGGAGAACCCTCCTTTCATCCGTTCTTTCTTTCTTTCTTCCCTCTCTCTCTCCCTACTTCCCCACAAAGCAAACCAAGCCAGAAGAATGTAGTTGGGCAACGGGGGGAACGGGGGGGGAGATGGGACAAAAGCCTTCCTTTTCTACAGTCTCTCTCTAGGTTTTCACTTGATGGATGGGTGGCACGACTGCGGGTCACTGTGCTGAACACGTGCACGCCTGCGTGTTTGTGTGCGTGTGCATATTTTCCGTTAACGTGGAAGCGATAACTCTCCGGCTGTATGCTCTTGGCTTAGGAAAAGTGTGTGTTGTTGCTCACGCAGCTGCTGTGCTGTTTGCATTCGCTTCCCCATTTTGTGTGTTTCAGTAAAGCCACTGGTCCCAGTTAGGCCGGCAGCCCATCTGGAAGCTGAGTCCTGGGTGGCCTGTGTGTGTGTGTGTGTGTGTGTGTACAGCTGAGCATTGCGACGGTTGATATCCTGGCACTTGGTTAATCACACATATTATGCGTGGCGTAACACAGCTACTTCACAGCGGCCCAACGGCAGCTCAACTGTATTTTTGCATGTTTATCTCCCTTTAACCCAAAGCTTTGTTTATCCTGATGTTTCCCTTAAATGGAATCACTCCTGTGACAGGCAAGCTAACTCTATTATGGTAGTACTAGAACAAAAGAATTCACTCAAGGTCTTGTTTAAGTGCTTCTGCACCCTCACGCTGCCCTTGCATGCTGAATGGAGTTATATTGTGTGTGTGTGTGTGTGTGTGTGATTGTGTGGATGTCAGGCATGCGTCATGCGTGGGTGCGAGCACTTGTGTACATGCCCTGCGTGGGTTTGTGTACACCCCCCCACCCACCCTCCTGCTGCTTAGCACCCCCCCAACACACACACACACACACACACACCACACACACCGCTGTCCGTCCGTCGCCGCATTAGACATTATTTGCAAAACAACAATCATGTGAGACAAAGCGAGGTTTCTGGGCGAGCATGAAAAGAGAGCGTGGAAACAACAGAAACTGGCCCGTACCACTTGACCCTAGCGAGGGGGGGAGGGAGGGGGCGGGTGATGAGGTGGTGTGTGTGTGTGTGTGTGGGGGGGGGGGGGGGGGGGGCATTGTAAGCCAGGGGAGAGATAATCCCTCGAGCCACAGCGGTCCCCGTGTGCTCGGGCTCTAACGTGGCGTGCTGGGCTGTCAATCACTCAACAAAGCTGTCTGTAAGGGGATTATGAACCCACGGACCCTCCCTCCTCTCCCTCACCCCCCTCTATAATTCTCCTCCCGTTGCCTTCTCCCCTCTCCTCTTCTCTCCCAGGCCATCTCTTGCATCCCACCTCTGTTTCCCCACCTTCAAACCCGCCTGGCGTCCCCCTTGTCCGCTGCCCCCCCTACAACCGCCACACACATTCTGCTTCGCTGTCTGAAGCTTAGTTTATCTCCAGCTCTCCATCCGTCCTCCCTAAGCCCCCGTTTCTCTCTCTCCAAAGCCCGTCTTGCTCTCTCTATCTGTCCGTCCCACCCGTGCGTCGCGCCCTCCGTAGACACAGACAGGTGTTGTGTGTTTTGAGGAGGTGACGGGTATGCTGGAGGAATCGGCCCTGCACCTGTACGCAAGGAAGAAAGAGCAAATAATCAAAATCAATCATTGCACGCGTTCCAAAAGACGCATCTGTGAATGCAGGATTTATTATATTTGTTGCACGCGAGCCTCGACTCACACCTTCCTGCAGCCTGGAAACACACCTGCACCGAGCTCTCGTCTCTAAATGTCACCTCTCCTACCGACGTGATGAATAGCTCGCAGTGCTATCTTATCTCCCCGTCCTCAACCGCGCCGTTTTTAAACCCAATCACTGTCTCCGCCGGCTCCTGCAGGTGGTGACAGAAGCCCCTCCCCCAGCAGTCACCCCCCATTACTTCCCCGCGTCTCCGCGCCGACTATCTCCCCGTCCATCTGCCTGTTAAACGTCTGTTTAGTTTAAACGTCTGTCAGTGCTTTCACTCCTCGCCTGCTTGAACCGGTTCACCCACCTGCAGCCCCGCCGCTTCTCTTCCTGTGTGCTTTTGTTTTTAACGTCCCTCTCGCTTATCTGCTCACGCTGATCTGACCTGTTTGGCCAGCAGGCCGCGATCATGAATGTTCTCACTGTTTCAATCCAGCAGCATCCTTTAGGGCAGTAATTTGTTTACAGGTGCAGTTGATTCAAATTCCATGTAATAATTGAAAGGTGTTGTTGAAGGAGACAACGTGCGCATGTTCACGTTCCTGCTTGTATTTTGGGTTTCGATGAGTTTGTTGTCTCAAGTCTGCTTCAATCCAGCATGATGTTCAAGTCAATTATGTTAAATTGAGAATCAAATAGACCATAAAGCAGGAGATGCTTTAGGGCATGGCTTACTTAATAATTAGAATAATGATAATCACTTTTTTTAAATAGTGCTTTTTAAACGTAAAAGTTACAAAAGTTCTAGGAGCATAATGAAAACCCAACAATACAAGGGTAATATAACTTTAGCAGGAACTAGCTCGTAGTCCGTATAGATGAGTTTAATAGCAGATTTAAACCAGAGAGTGTGTTGACGTGTCTGAGGTCCTCAGGAGGCTGAGGGGCCATGACAGAAAGGCCTCGGCCTCGCTAACACGCTACCCATTCAGCTAGCTACTAAGACTCCTTTAACACTCCGCTGTAAAGTTGACCTTGGATTATGAAGCCAACTGTTAGCAGCTTCACACCTGAATCCAGATGGATCCAGATCCAGTAAGGGTGCTTATGCTCCAAAACCGTCGTCCACTCACCAGCGGGTGACCACAACTGTGTCCTCTTCTTATAGGAAGTCAGAATACTCTGGATTTAGCGTCTGTCTCTTAGCCTCCTCAGTCTGTGCTGACATATGAAATATGATGCACCTTTTGCAAAGGTAGTTCTCAAACCATCTATAAATCCGTATGAATCGCATGTTTTGTGATGGAGACAGCCCACAAAAGGTGACTGGATTGTGTTATTACACTGTTTGTGGGTTAGTCAACACTCCAGATATGTGCACAAAAGCATTGAGGGAAAAAATCATTTTCATAATATGTCCCCTTTTTAAAAAAACGTTAAAAAAAAAGTAATTTTTCTTTCACATCAGTTATTGAAGGATTTCTTTCTGTATGTTGGCAAAAAGTAGTATTTTGTTATCTTATTTAATAACTTCACGGGAAAGATTTAATTTCCTCTTCTTCTACCGTAATTTTAAATCTAATCAATTCATCCGACAGTGTTTTTCATGGCTGGATTCAGACTCCTTGTTAACAGTAATAGGCCTGAAGGAAACGATGACGCAAAGAGGCTTAAAAAAACAACTGATGGAGAGATGCTGACATTTAACAACCATTCACTTCGCCATTAGGGAAGCCAGTTTCAACAAAGACGAAGAGTTAAAGTGAGGGAGATGGGAGACGGGGGGGGGGGGGGGGGGGGGGAGTTAATGCGGGTGACAGGGTTGTTATCTAGCAGGCGGCTGATGGTTTTAACAGCTGTATTATCTTGTGTATCTTATATTGGATTAAGCTTCATTCTCTCACGCATGTCGCACTTTGATTGACACTCTGATTAAAGACATCCGCAGGCGGAGACGGGGGGGGGGGGGATCTGGTGAGGAGCAGTTCTTGAACTCGGCCATTCCTTCTGTTAATGGATGAATGTGGGTTCAGTGCTGCAGCACGACATGGTGGGAAATTCACCTCGATGATAGGTGTGTGTTTTATCAGGCGGCAACCTCCGGTTCTGGAAAGTGAAACCAAGCCCGAAGTGCCTTACACTTGCGTTCTCTCTACTGGCCAGCAGGGGGTGACTCCTCCAGTTGCAAAAAGACGTCTGATTGCATGACAGTCTATGAGAAACTTACTTCTCTTCTTACTTCTTGATGATTTATCTCAGTAAACATTGTAAACATGAGTTTATGCTCTCAATATCTAGTTTCAAGTCTTCTTCAATCCAGCATGATGTTCATTTAGTGAGCTAAGCTAACTTTGTTAACAGCTTCAGTCCCCAGATCCAGTAAGATTGGCGCTCTGCTGCTTGTGTTCATCAGATCCGCCCGTCGCTCCTCCACAGTCCAAATATGGTCACTTTCTTGGTTGCAAACACCCCCATAGTGACGTCGCGGTGACTGCATCCACTTCTTTTTCTGTGGTTCCGCTTGTTGTCTGCATCGTTTGGCATAGAAATGGAGTGAAGCCTGCGAGCTAGTTCTTCTTCCTGGTAATCTCCTTCCTTTCACGTCCTCCCACTTGGCTGTCTATTTAAGATACAGTATTTCCCATCTCCCCCTTCGGCAGCTACATCAGTATCGCTGCTGCTTGTTCCAACCCCTCCACCTCCCCAGCACCCACCTGCAGGCTCCGTGGGGGTTTGAGATATTTACTCATCACTTCCCATTATCTCTATGTAATTATATCTGGGGAGTGATGAGGCGGGAGCTATAGATGCCAACGCTAACTTGGTTCTGCTGCTACAATAAACATTCCGGACGCGAGTTGTCCGACTGAACCCTTTCTATACAAGAATAGCATAGCTGATGAAGCTGGAGAACAAATACCACACCACATTTCCCCATAGAAGGCTCCCACCAGGTCGCCCTCGTAAAACGTTTAACGTGAAGCAGAAGCAGACGTTTGGCACAATTAAAGTGGGCTTACCTGGGCCCGTGGAAAAAGGGAAAGCAATATAATCATCAGCCAAAATAGGCTCGTTTCCTGCTCAAAACAAGCCAGGAGAGGTGAGAGGAGGTGCGAGGGACAACACGAGGTCTGCTTCAGTCAAAAAGAGCTTACATTTCTGCTAGCACCACCAAAATCCTCTGGCCATAAATATTCTGCACAAAACCCAGCAGGTAATTTGTGCACATGAAGTACTACTAGTCCTTTTTATTATTATGAATTTGTGACTTATACCCTCAATTAAGAATTCTTGTGCATAATTCGTGCCCACGCATATTCATGGCGCGCTGGAAGCGTATTCTTCTAGTCCTACTGATGAAGAGACAGAGGAGGGATGATGGGAAGGAAGCGGGTTCAGGAGAAGAAAGGTAGACGATGAGAATGTGTCATACCTCCGATTAGAAAGTGTGGCTCTGATCTAGTCGCTCTCATCTCACACCTCCTCCTCTCTTTTTATGTTGTTGCACTTTCTACCTCACTTCGTTTCTCCCCCATTCTCTCCCCACGCTCCTCTCTCCCATCTTCTCAAACTCTCACCCTATACTTGTACCTATCTTTCGCTGTTTCTCACCCGTTCTCTCTTTTTTATATATACCCTGCAGTCTCTCACCAGCAAATAAAAAAAAATACTTCTCATGCTCAGTTTGGTGTGCAGCCTGTCAAGCTTGCTTTGAATACACACACACACACAGCAGCATATACTCCTATAACTCAAGCATACAGCCAAGGGAATAATAGAATCAAGGAATACTCTGAGATAAAGCGGAGGAGGGGGGCGAATAAAAGGATAAAGCAGACTGAGAGGGATAGAGAGCTTCATATTATTAATTTAGCTGGAGAAAGAGAGAAGGAATTTCTTCAATCCCCCCCTTAAACTGCTGCTTCCATAGCGCTCTATAGTGGCGCACAATGGAGAGATTGGAGCAGGAGGGGGGAAACAGAGGTAGAGATAATCCATCCATCTGTATAAACCGTGGAGTTAACTGTTTCATAGCAGCGGCTCGGCCTGCTTTTATTCCTCCGCCATCATGCCTCTCCATCTAATTCACGTCCCTCTTTTCTTTACTCCATATATACGAGCTTTGTCTTCTCCTTCTCCGTCTTTCCATCCCTCCCATAGTTCCTCCATCTACCTCTCTGTGGGCTCTCTCTAATCCCCCAGCATTTCTTCCAGACCTATAGACTAGAATAAACCTGCCCACACCCTGCCAAACCTCTGCTGGTGTCTGCGCCTGCACACACACGCAGCTCTTTGTGTCCCGTATGGATGCGTCACATGCCAGCGTATGATTCCGGTGTGCGAGTCGAGATTGTATGTTCGCAGTTGGCAGCCCACTTGGCAGAATATCTCCTCATCTGGCACGGGAAGAAGGGAGGGTGTCCCACAGAGAGGGATTACACTGATTTACACACACAACACACACACATTTATTTGGCATATTTGCACATTAAGAAATGCAAAGCCGCTTTCAGCCACACACGGGCTGATTTTTGGGGTGGCTCGCTCATTTAGACGCTCCAGGTTCTCTACATTTTCATTAGCCGGTATTATGAGCCGAAAAAGTTTCAATCCTTCAGAATAGAAGGTACCCGCAGCACGCAGAGAGGAGTGGACACTGCTTTATGGCGCTGTAAAGCGAGCTGTCTCGGCAGGATGTGACTGGTGTTGTGAAGCAGCTTTCTAGCCTCGCTGCCCAACACCAAGTGAAATGCCAATGGAATGCATTTCTGTAATGGGCCTGCTGACAGGGCAGCAGCAGCTACAAGCACTGGGGGAAATAGTCTCCAGCAGCAGCAGCCTGTTACTGTAAAGTGTTTCTTTGTCTCTGTAGAGAGATGGAGGGGGAGGTGGGGGGGCAGGTCTAGGTCCAGGCCCAGGCTTTTGTATGAACCTGATTGATAGGTGTGTTTGACCTTTAGCACCTCTGTAGAAATCCAACAAGTCATTCTTTCACCTTATATTTAGTCCCCCCCCAGCCTTCTCCCCACACACACACACACACACACACACACACACACACGTGCTCTTTCAGACAGGCCCTGGATGGAAACCTAATTCTGTCTTTTCTTTCTCTCCTTTTCAAAAAAAACCCCTCCCAATTACAGCCACTCCATTTTCCACCTCCCTCCCTCTCTTCCTCTCCCCCTCCCTCCTTTCTTAACGAGCAATCTCGTTAATGTCAGAGCCTCTCTTTCTCTCTCTCTCTCTCTTTCTCTTTCTCCCTTTCTCATTCTTCCTCTCATTCAGGCTTTTTGGCCCATAGAAATAGAAAGATATGAGGAAGCGGAGATAGAGAAATCAGAGCTCAGCTGAAAGAACAAGTGCTGAATGAAAGAGGTGGAGGGAGAGGCAGGGTGTGGGCAGAGAGAAGCCAGAGCCTCTGTAATAATGGTCAGACAAGTGTGTGAGATTACTGTCCTGGTTTCAGGGGGGACATAATTATATGCTGCACAGGCTGTCAGAAAGAATGAGATGAGGGGGGCTGTATTTAGTGATGCACCACTGAGAGATTGGTGAGGCGAGGGCGATGACTAAATCTGCCCCTGGCTGCTTCCAGACCTGTATGTGTGTGTGTATGTTCGCTGGATGAGTAATGTTAAGCCATTGAAAGCTGTAAATTATTCAGAGGCTTCATGCATGGAAACATTATAATTCCATGTCTGAGTGTGAATTACCCCCCGTTTTCCCCCCCAGGCACATATCTCACTGTAGCCCGAGGCCTCATGGGAGATTAAAGGGAGTAAATAGTATGGACGCTGGACCAGCATATAAACCACGTATAGCAGCAGGACGTGGCACTTGGACTGTACTCTGAATGGAGTCAGTTTGAATCCATCTCTCCGCTTGTTATCTCTGTCTGCTACCAGGCGTCCCACCTGGCCTTACCAAGGGAAAAATGACCAAATTAAAATCAGGCCCTTCTGGTGATTGGTGTCAGGCGGTTCAAGCCCGCACTTCCCACCGAGTACTGGCTGGAGGTGTTTCCAATTCATCCAGTTCAATTACTGAAGTGTCTTCACACTGGGATGTTATTTACTGTCTGTCCCTCTCCTCCTATCTGCCTTATTTCCACCTCCTTATAAGGGAACTCCAAAATAGCGATACATATCTCAGTAATATCAGAGCAGAGAAACTTTGGCCATACGGGGCATGAACCTCAAGATACACATTCAACAAGTTTGCAAAGCTCCAGATCCACATGGGAGACGTGGATTTGTTCTGAAATGCTAATTAGATGGTCATTTGGGGTGTGAAGACAATAAAAACCCCAAATCATGAATATGCATCACCCCCAAATATGCTCTCTTTGATGTTGACAAAGTCTTTTTATTGGTGGAATTTATGATTTTCTAAACACTGACAATCCTAGCTAAGCATTATGATGGTTTATCCAATCCAGCCTCGAGTTGGGCCATTTGGATTTTTGGCCATCACCATCTTGGTTTACAGCCATCACCATCTTGATTTTTTTTGCAACCACAAATGACAAATCAAGTAAATGAAGAGAGAAGGAGGGTGATTTTCTCCAAAACAATCTGACAGAGGAGTCACCTCTGCCAATGGTACAAAAATGTGTTTTCATGGTTACAGCCCGTTGCCATAGAATATTATTCATGTGACTGTGATTGGAGGCCATGTCCTGGAACACATTCATGCACACAATAATGCCACCACTGGCAATACTGACACTACTGGGAGCTAAACTGAAATACCCAATAATAAACTTGATACAACAGAAAAGTATTTTTGGACTTTTAAAGTAAAATAAAAGACTACTCTGATGGAGCTTGTTTTTCATAAATGTGTTTTTTTTTTTCACATTCAAACCAATGTAGCAGGATGGTCGGAGCGTTAGCCATTTTTTATGTGGGCAGCTATTATAATTTAGGTAGTATTAAACCGGCTCCCACCCAGTGGTGGACTCACTGAGGTCAGGTTTTGGAGTAATGACCAAACAAGCAGTGGAACAGCATGAAGCATTGAGAGCAATGATCTCCGTTGCCCTGTTGCTAGAGAGGAACTTAATGTAGACTGCCCAAAATGGAGGTCTCAAACTAGCGTGCCACATTTTAAGGCCCCATTGAAGTATTGTCACCATAGCAACTGACAGTAATCCCCATTTTCTTTTGACCAAATGACCACAGCAAACCGTTCTGTTATCCGTTTTTTTTTATATATATATTTTATAATTATTGGGGCGGCATGACACCCTGCTAACTGCTACCATGCTAAGCAGCTGGGGACAAGCTAGGTACAGTAGCACTTCAAGCTAGCTGGGACAACAACAATCCATGTTTTTAAGGGATTTATAGAATCATTTCTCACTATTGTCTCTTTTAACAGAGTGACGTTATTCAAAAGTGGATGACAACGCAGCTAAACGTGTGATATCTATCTATCTAGCTCTATCAAACTAGGTTTCTAAAGGTCATCGGTGCAGACTTGTGTGTCAAAGTTGGACTGAACATGGAATATTTACATGTTTTTACTTCAGCCTTACCAGTGCATTTGACTTTTTTTCTTAAATGCAGGTCTAATTGGGCATTTTATTCCATATCATAGCAGGACAGCATAGAGCGTGCTTAAAAAGGCAGGAAACTAGGAGGATTGGTGGAGGATTTGTAGCTTTCTCATTCAGCCGATACTCTGCTGTTGTAAATGCTGCGTTCACCTGCAGAAAGTGACAGCTTTATGGCCATTCATTAAGAGCTGTCTAAACACTTTCCGGAGGAAAACCACTAACTTACGTTGACACAACAAGAAGAGCGAGTGCGGGTTTGCCAAAGACCTAAATTACAACACATGACGTTAAACATCACAGCCTGGTAATATAGCAGCATGCCTTTAATCTGCTGCCGGGGTTCATCTCCAACTCTATTCTCACACTAAAGCTTCTTTTTTTTTTCTTTCTCACAAGTCCTCGCAGCTGACAGGAACTGGAGTTTGGGAGATGGTTTCTAGGGTGTGTGTGTGTGTGTGTGTGTGTGTGTGTGGGTTGTGGAGTGTTGGGTGTGAGTGGGAGGTGAACTAGCATGCAGCATTAGTTCTGCTTGAGCTGATGTGTTAATTAGCCAGCCGGGTGCATAGATAATTCATGAGAATCATGATTAATGACTGTACAGTATGCATGGCTAAGGCGGAACGCAGCCCACTGATAAGACAGGGAGAGGAGGAGGATCACTGGCTATTCACCCTCGGCTGCGTCGCGTCTGTGGAACATGTTTGCCTTAAGAGTTTGCACATGTGAGTGATGTGTGTGTGTGTGAATGTGTGTGTGTGTGTGTGTGTGTGTGTGTTGCCGGGCGTGGGCATTGATGCCAGTGTGAGTTAGCAGGCCTGGCAGTCGGCAGTAATAACAGACTGCAGCAGGTCAGGGGGGCATTTAACACTTCTAACACACAGGCAGAGCGGCCCACTGATGCCAGATAAGGAGGAAGACCTCACACACAGATCAACCGTGGAGAAGAGGACATCAAAAGTCATCTATTGTTGCTACATGGATGGCAAACAATCTCCTCCAAAGTCTTACTTCTTATGAACAAGAGAATCAAATCAATAAATTCCGATTTCTCTTAAAAAAAAAAAAGAGAGCGTAACATTTGAAATTCCACGTGTAAATTCCATACACTGATAAAGATAATATGATAGGATCAAATGTCCATTTGAGTATTTGTGTAGTCAGTTAATTGGTTGATTGAATCATAAAGAAAAAAAAAAAAAAAAAAACCTCTCTTCATTATCTTTGGGTTTTGTACTGTATCATTAATTGTAATGGCATTTTTTTGTTACATTTTATAGACCAAATGTTAATATAATAATCCTTACCTACATAATATCCTAAAATGCCTTTGGAGCAACATTGAGTCTTTGCGGCTGGGAACATACCCTTGAGGTGGAGATGGTCGGCGAGGCCATCGGACACTTTTTGACCTTAATCTTATCTGAACGTCCCCGACAGAGCGGAGTCACACCAGAGGACTAAATGAAATGAATTTGGAGTTAAATCCAGATAACATTCTTCTCATTCTTATTGAGTTTAGAGAATTGGGTTGATCTTATGATTGAAGTGTGGCACCAGCTTCTCGGTTTGCTACATGAAGTGTGAATTATCAGATAAACGTGTGTTTGGTGAAGACACACATCCACAATCTGAAATGAGCAAACCAAACGGCGGCCACGCGTTATGAATACTAACTCGCCAGTGACATCGGCTTCCATGGCGAGAGTTGGTTTGACCGCTGACCGCGCACACAATCGTGGTCTTGACCCCTCATTGGTGCATCCGGCAACATATGATGCTATCTGGCCCAATGAGGCTGGGGCCTGTGAACACGCTGGGAGGGGGGGCGGGGTTAGAGGGGTGACATACCACTGCTCGCCCTGTGTGTGTGTGTGTTAATCTGCTTTGTCTGGCGGGATGCACCATCAGCACTCAAGCATGACCCTTCACCTCTACCACCCACCCCCCCCGCCCCCCCCTGCACCCTCATTACCAGAGCTATTTAGACCCGTGGCATGCAGAGAGAGAGGCATTTTATTTAAGCATGTTTGTGTGTCTTTGGCATCATGGGGGCAAAGATGAGGGTGGAGGGAGATTGAGGAGGACAGCGATGAAGAACAGTGTGTTCTGTACTCTCTCTCTCTCTCTCTCTCTCTCTCGGCTCTCTGATGACGAGACAAATAGCTATTGTCATCCCAGAAACGCTGGAAAAAGCAGCTCGCGCTCCCTTTGTCTCGCGTTTGAGAAGCGATGACAAAGGCCATTTTCATGCTCCGCGTCTATCTCTGTCACCTCCTCCTCTGTCTCCCCTCTCACTTTTAAACCTCCGTCCTGCCGGCTGCCCTCCTCTCCTTTCTCCCCCCTTCTCTCCCACGCTGAGCCTGCCATCTCCTTAGTCATGCCTTCAGCCGTTTCCTTTCTTTCCTGCTTTCCCCTGCTATGTCACCCCGTCCTCGCCTTCAACCCTTCGCTCCTTCATCCCTCCATCGCCGTCCATCCATCTTTCCAACCTCGCTCTCCCTGCGTTCCTCCTTTCACCTGCCGCCGCGGGAGGTCGCATAATTATTCCTCACCCCCGCGATCCTCTTTCCATCTTTTCCTTCCCCTGTGACTCCCCGACACACACACCTGTAACCCCAGCGTGACATCTCCGACTCTTTCATGCATTCCTCCTTCCCTTCGTCGCTCTCTCCTCCTTGCTCTGTTTTTCCTCCCATCCCCAGCAGCTTTTTTCACTCACAAACTCCACTCTGTTTTCCTCTAATTCTACGTTTGCTCTCTCTTCCAGCTCTCGTTCTGTTTCTCCTTCCCGTATCTGATGTTGCACCTGTTTATGCGCCTGCTGCCTCTCCTTCTCGTCCATCTCCCTCTCACTTCCAGCTGTCAGTCAACTCACTGAGGTTTCTTTTTTTTGCCAAGAACATAAACATGCACCCAATATACCAGTTGCACTCGATCCAAGTTTTTTCTCTCTTTGAAGACGGTTGCAATCCAGAGATTTGCGTGGATGCAGAGGGAGATGTTCATGGCAGAAAAGGTAGAAGGAGAAACTCTTCCTCCGTCTCGCTCTCTCTCTCTTTGTCAGCCAGCGGTCTCTCTGGAGTTCCCCTGAAACAAAAGGAGGAATAAAACTGTATTTTTAGACCCTTTCATTTTTCATTATCATAATTATTTGGGCTTTGTAGAATATTTTTATGTATATTCGACTACGTGTGCAAGTTGATGTGTGCGTGTGCTCAACAGGGCGTTTCTTCTGCTGCTGCACTGCTGCTCTTCCCCACTCGAGGGCCCGGAGATTGAAAACGAGAGCGTGCACACACACACACACACCCCGCAAATCAGTCATACTCATCCCCAGCCGTGCCTCCTGTCTATTTATTCCTCGATTCATCCAATTCTTTATTTATTTTACACGCGGCTTCCTAATGCAAATAGGTTTGTCTGCTCCCTGCCGAACTGTGGGAGCAGCATGGGACCCGGAGTGTGTGTTTCCACATGTGTGTGTGTGTGTGTGTGTGTGCCCGGGTTAGTGTGTGAATCTGTGTGCATGTGGGAGGATGGGTGAGAGTTTATGTTTGTGTGTCTGTGGGACCCAGTGAGTAATAGAGCCAAAGTCCTTATCTGTCACCAGAGAGCTGCCTGGCTCTCTCTCAGCTGTCAATCATCCAGCCCTAGAGACAAACACTCTGCTTCAAACACTATGAGAGGCAGCGAGAGTGAGAGAGAGAGAGAGGATGAGGGATGGGTGAGGTAAAAAAAACTAGAGCAGGAGGGAGATGGGGAGCGAAGGAGCAGAGAAGGAGAAGGAGGGATAAGGAAAAGATGGGAAGAAAGAGAAGGAGTGCAGCGGGAGAGGCAGATGTGGAGGGACGCAAGGAAAGTGAAGGGCAAAAGGATAGAAGTTGTGATAAAAGTGAGGGAGAAGGAGGGGTTATTTCAACACTTCTGTTGTGTGTGCTCCAGGCCCCGCAGGTAGACGCGGGAACGGAACTTTAAAACACTTCACCTGCATGAATTAGACAGGCCCCTTGAAAATACCCGGGCGACTTTTGAAAAAGCCACTCTTTAGAAAAGAAGTGGGAGAGAAGTGGCGAAGTGCACACACGGACGTGCTCAAGCACACACCTACACACACACACACACACACACACACACACACGTTCTGGCAAATATATCAGCACACAAATATTGGCATGACACACTTCAATATCCTGACGTGAGTGAATAGGATTTTTGATGACCTGGAGCCTTTCTCTTTCAGCGTGTTTGTGTGTAAGCATGTGTGTGTGTGTGCACATGTGATTGCACTTATGTGTGTCTGTTTGCAATTGAGGCAGCCCTCAGCTAGCCCTGCACCCTATCTGCCCTACTTTAGCGGACACGTCCCTCGTTTCTCCCACTCGGACTCCGCTCTTGCAGCGGGCTAACTGTTGATTTTACCGCGGGGCTCCGCAACCCCAGGGTCGAGCCGGGACTGCCGCTCCAGCGCTTTCCCCTAAGCCCTTAAAGCTTCCTTCAGCCGGGAACGGGAGGAGGCATGAGGGTGGGGGTGGGGGGGTTGGAGCGCCAGAAAGGGAGGGTGAAAAAAAAGAGAGGGAGCAGCAGAGGGTTTGAGCCCCAAATCGCTTCAAGATGCGTTCCACTGGAGTCGGAGTAGCTGAGATTCTGGGAGTCGGGTAGCGCTGCTCGGAGCCTGTGGGGAAACCGAATGGAAGCCAGGTTCCCATTTCGAATGGTGGATTAAGCACTGCTGCAGATACACAAGGCCCCTGTTGGGGTACACACAGCAACACACACATATCCTTGGACTTATATCCTTATGAAAACCTTCTTCTGAGTAGAGTAATTCCCTTACCAGAAACGAACCTTAACCTAAACGTAAAGATACCTCTTATTTTAAACTTACTTTCAGGTCTGGGTATCCAAATCCTTTTTTCCATCTGTGCCACAGACCTCCATTGTCTAAAAACTATCCCATATACCATCTAGCTACCAAAAAGTCACTTAAGCACCACATGTGTATTAATCCGCAGTTAAAAGTAGTTTATACTCCTGTTTGCTAAAAACCACCAGCTGTTCTGGGAAATGATTTAGCCTTTTTCAAGTGTTCCTAAAGGCTTCTTTCTGAAGGACCTTTTTGGAAGAAATGGTTGTTTGTTGGACTCAGGGTTCCATAAGGATCCTGGTTCTCTTTCAAGGATGTTCAAAGAACTGTGATTGTGAACTTGTTGTGGGAGCCTCATGGAAAACCCTGTGGGTTCTAAATGAACATCCTGGGATCTAAAAGGGCTATAGAGTCCTTTTTTAGGTGATACGGTTCTGGACATCCAGAGGGGGTTCTGGTTTGGAACTAGGTGGTTTAAGGTGTAACCCTTTGTGTCACATTCTAGTTAGCATCTCTATGTGTGAGGGTGTAGGAACCTGGAGCTGAGTTGACGGGGTCCAGGAGTTGCTATCTTGTAGGAGAGACGGACCGACACATTGTTGGTTTTGGTCTTTTTCACAGGATCTTTTTGACGTATCGAATAACACCAGCCTTATCTTTTAAGGTTCACACACAAATAAACATGGATATAATACTTGCAAGCTCACACACTCGGCAAATAAAAAAAGATATGTCCCCAGAGACATGCATATTTGGTGGCCCCCAAGGGCCCCCTATGGATTACAGCGCTCTCCTGACACCGTGGCCTGACTGAGCTTAAGTTGAGTCGCCTTTAGCTAAAGTTTCAGACTTCATGCACTCTGTGGCCTCTCCGGAGCAAAGTTGAGCCTGCACACACACACACACACACACACACACACACACACACACACACACACACACTGGCCCTCGGTGTCTCAGATGAACACCTACATGCATGAACGCCCGTGGAAACACACACGCATACACACACTGCTTTGGAGATGTAGGTGACCCCCACTGTGGCAGGTCAGTGTCTCACCTCACTCCTTCACTCCCAGAGGGACGGCTCTTGGATGGTTTCCTTTCTGTGAGTGTGTGTGTGTGAGTGTGTGTGTGTGTGTGAAGCATAGAGAATGAGAGCCACTGCATGCATTATGACCTTCAGTCCTCCAGAGCCCCGTGTGACCTAATTAAATTAGCGAGGTTGTTGGAGTGAATGAGTTAAAGCTCAAAGACTTTTCCCACCACCACCACGCATTAACACCAGCTGCCACTATCCATGTATATATGTGTGTGTGTGCATATATGTCATCGTGAGCTATATAGTTAAACACACCACAGACCTCTCTGGGAGTTATAGGGGGCTGTAGCATGTGTTTGTGTGTGTCCGTCTCAAGGGTCTCCTTCAGGCTCTGTTGAGGGGTTCACATGCGTGGGTTTATCCATTTGTGAACTGGGGGGCCCTCTCAATCTCTTCTCCCCCCCCCCCCCCCCTCTCTCTCACACACACACACACACACACACAGATTTGTCAGGACCCACGGTGCTCTATCACCACACACCTCCACTAGACGACCTTAATGGGCCCAATCCAGACTGCTGCAAATCATCCAGACTACATGCTGAAAATGGGGGGAGGAGGGGGTGAGAGCACACGGAGTCGGAGGAAATGGTGGTTCGAGACGGTTTAGGAGTGAGAACAGAAATAGTAAGCGATCGGGGATGGAAGGGCGTCGACAGTATGACTTTAGGTCCGTGTGATCCCCCAGAGGAAGGTTTGTCACGGTGGAACCATTCCTCCAGCCGGGACACTGCAGGTCTCCACTGTGGCTTTATGGCTGCTGGTTAGTACGTGTCATCATGCTGATGTCAGAGAGATGCATGGCGTTCTGAAATGTTGTGTTTCTCTGCTTTATGTCGTTCCAAATCAAACATCTTGGATGTTGAACATGATATAAAACCTTGGGCGTTGCAGCTATTTGAAGACGTTACGTTTGGCTCTGGGGAATTTGGATGCAGTGACATTTTATTGAGTAAAAGATTAATGAGAAAAATCAACAAATGAATCAATAATGAAAGAAATCATTATTGGAAGATACAGACATGTCAACCAATCTGTATTGATTTAGAGATGAATCTCATTGCTATCCAATGGAAATCTCCAAATGTGGTGATTTTTCAAATGAACCGAAAGGCCGGGATTTAGGCTAATAAACCATTTAATGAAAAACATCATTCACAGAGCTGAAAACGGAGATGTTTTTATCCACTAATGAAAAGATAAAAAAAACAATACAAGTGACACATTGAGATTGAAATGAAAGGAAGGGGATTTTAGAGTGCACTGTAATTGAAGACGCAATTATTGAACCATTTGTTTTTAACACGTTTCCTGGCTAACAGTTACATCTGGTCGTTTTTTAAGCATCGTTCCATTTCTGTTAGTGTTTTTTGAACAAAGTCAAATGAAAGCAAAGCTGCGAACAAGTGAGGTGACATATGGTTGGCTGGGAGGAAGAAAGGTAAAGAGATGTTGAGAAATGAGACGTGGAGGGGGGGGTTGCTGGGTGAGACACGGCGTCTAGAACTCCCTTCTATAGTGGATGAATGTTTGGAGGAGTCAAAAGAAGGCAGGAACAAAAGTTCTGAGCTGGAGATGCAGGAGCAGCAACAAGGATGCAAATGAGGAGGAGATGAGGAAAAGAGAGAGGGAGTGTTTGCTTGAGAAAAGTTTCTGTTGACCTGAATATGGATGCGTTGTTCAGCTTTGTTCAAACAGCAGAAGGAGTCTTTCTCCGTCGTCGCTTGGTTGCTTCTCTTCATGGCGCGGCGGCAAGTTTCAACTTAATGCGATACGCTCATCCGCTGCATTGTATCATATGGATTGCAGCGAACGCAGCAGGAGCGCAGCAGCAAGGGAGATGAAGGGTGTGTGTGTGTGTGTATGTAGGAGAGACAAAGAGTGTGTGTCTGTGTGTGTCTTTGTGAATGCCAAGGCACCCAGCGTGCCGACATCCCATGTCTCCTTGGCTACACCGGGTGTGATATATACTGGATGTGACACATACGCTGCAGTATTCTGGACCGCCTCTGGACAGGAGGATGAGTGTGTGTGTGTGTGTGTGTGTGTGTGTGTGTGTGTGTGATGACAAGGACGCAGTTACCTTCAGAGTCCCATGATGCCGACTAACTCTTCAAACGAGGCTGTGCCTCCCTACCTGCTGACGGCAGCCTCCCACCTCTTCCTCCCAAAACAGCGTCAGTGTCTCTCTACCTTTCTCCCTCTCTCGCCATATGGAAACTATTACCGCCGCCGTCGTTCTCACCACCAACATTCCTAAGGGCTTTCCAGTGCTCGCTGACTTTACATCAACCTTGTGCACCGCTCCCCTTGTTCACGCTGCTCTTCGTATTCGGCTTATCTCTCACTCCGCCGCTCCGCATTTCTATTCAACCCAACATCCAGGATCCCCTTTTATTCCCATATATGTCGATTTTTTAGCTACTTGGAAGGAATGGAAAGAAGTGAATTAAATATCATTGCCTTGTTATGGTGAATATGTGAGCATATGATTGCTCCATGTTAGCATTGATTGAAAGTCATTTTTGTGGTGTTAGCTCTGTTTTGGTCTCCACCAGATGTTCATCCTCACATCACACCCTCTTTTTGTAGCATCAATAGCTAATTAAAACCAATAAACCTTATTATCACAAGCATGAACACTATTACATTATTATGTTACTATTACACATACATTATTGTGATATAACTACCTTAAATTACCATGTATGGGAAAACAGTATTTGGCGTGTACTCAGTTTGGCACATCTACTAACATGGAGGGGACGGCGGGGGACTGGGGAGGGGGGCCACAGGGCCTAGTGTGAGTACACCTTCAATAGCTATTGCATTGGTAGCGAAGGGAGTGAGGCAATACCATAAACTCATGTTTACAATGTTTACTGAGATAAAACATCAAGTAGAAGTAGGCTCGTTTTCTCATAGACTTCCAAACAATCAGACCCCTGATGGCCGGGAGAGAGAATGCAAGCTCAAGGCTTTAACGTTGGCTTCACTTTTCACAACCAGACGTTGCCTCCTGCCAAATATGACTCTTTAGCTGCTAGATGCTCCACTAAGTTCACCAGTTGCAAATCCTTCTGTCCGCTGCTACCATTCCATCAAACTCTAGTATTCCTCATATTTTGTGCCTCAGTTTACGTACATATTTGCTATCTTCTAAAAACGTGGGGGTTTTTTAACGAAGAAATGTGTACAAAATCTGCTGCTTGTATCCAACTTTTTTTTAAATCAAACAAAACAAAAGTTCTTGGATGGGAACGCAGCTTGTAACTTTCCTTCTCCGTCTCCCCGTTGAACTCACATCCATTCTATCATTTCATCCATAATGGAAATGTTCGGAGGTATCTGGGCCATGCCTTCTAGAGAGACTCAAGCTCTCATCAATTTACATTATAGCTCTCTGTGTCCCCCCCCCACCCACCCCCTGTCTCTCTAACCCTGCTCTGTCTGCCTCCATTTCATACAAATGTATCTCTTTCCCTCTCCAGCTCTCCACACACAGTCAAAGACCACTTTCTGCAGCTCCTCTCCAGGGTATATGGTTCTTTAATGAAGACAGTAATAATGATTATGGATATTTTAAAACCCTCTGTCTGCCCTGTGCACCGACGGAAGCAGCGGCTGCAGTGTCTGCATGATGCTGAATTTCAAATCACTAAATCATGGCCATTGATTATTAATTCCAAGAACAGCTTTTAAGATGACAAATATAGTGTCAAAGATGACACAGGAGCTGGAAATGTCCTATTTAACTTGAATGTTTCATGAAGCAACAGTGGCGATCTAGGGCGCCTCATGAATTCCCAATGGACGATTTAATTCTCCCTGGCTGAGCTACGAGTGAAATAATTCTGGGAAAACATGAACATAATATTAATGAAATAATACTTCATAGGATGACCTCGAGCTCTCACAGAGCTACGGATGATGACAGCCTTTTTTTGATGCAAAATGCGTTTTTTGGTGATTACAGAACCGATCAAAGATGAGGGCAAGATAAAAGAACATGAGTAAAATGTAAAGCTCCCGAATGTCTGAACATAAAGCCATCAGCTGGAGATGCAGAAGATGTAGGTGAGACACGCAGAGCTCCGCCGCTTCATGCCTCCAATACTGTGTGAAAGACAGAATGTTTTATATACTCCGCCATATGTTTTTCATTGGATATGGCTGGTGTTTTTGGGGCTGTGCAGCATATAGGGGTACTGATTGCTACAGCAGAAGAGTGGAAAACGATAGCCGCTCTCTGTGTGGGGAAAAAATCTCCATCGCAGCAAGTGATTTAATCCAGCGCTAAGGCTTAGGATAATATTTTTCTTAAAGTAGGTAAAACAGTCCGTCAGTAGAGTGAGATAATTTTACCTCTCAAGATCTCTTGAATCACTTTCTTCATATGAGTGGATTTTTTTTTTTTTTTCTGATCCTTTAACATTTGTTTGAAAGGAAATTCATTACAGCAATGAAGGTTGCGTCGGAACGAAGTGAATTACGGCGCGCTGCGTTTTCACTTCAAACGTGAAGCGGCTTCCAGATTCCATGTAGGCTTAAATGACATGTTGAAAATGGAGGTTTTCCGCTGCGAGTGTGTGCGTTAGCTCGTTGTGGCATTCTTTGGAAAAGCACCTCTCCTGCAAATGAGACCCAGTGGATTTCCTTGAGACAGCTACTAGATGGCCTGCAGGTGTTGCAGCTCAGCGGGTGTGTGTGCTCCTCCCGTAGCCGATCGGTTAGCCACTCTTTAGCGTGCGTGCTCCCCTGCCGTGCGTCTGACAGCATGTGTACATTAAAAGAGGTGGTGGGGGGGTGCACTCAGGAACCCCTGTGTGTGTGATTACGTTGTGTATACCATGAGATTAGTGCAGACAGCTTTATGTGCAGGAACCGCCATAAATCTCCCCCGCCGCCACAGAACCGAATACCGCCATCGTTTATTATTCCCTAATAGATCGGTCCTTCGCTGTCTCTCCTCGGCTTCCCACCCGCACCAGGTTGTGGTTAGCTCAAGGACGAAACCCCCACACCGGATGGAAGAGGTCAAAGTTGATGTGGAGCTTTGAGTAAATCCGCCACGCCGGTTTCCTCATAGCTTATTTTGTGCCAACTTCAGCATCCTTCTCTCCCTGCTCTTCCTCCCTCGGCCTTTTCTTTTCTTTTTTTTTGGGGCACTTTACCCGCGTTATGTCATGTCCGACGTCTTGCTCTCTCCGTCTTTTCCCTCGTGTGTTTTTTTTATGATGCTTTATCACTTCAAATCCCACCCTCTCTCTCTCTTTCTCTCTCTCTCTCTCTCTCTCTCTCTCTTTTGTCCTCCGCCTCATTCCCTCCATCTCTTCGGTTGTTCTCTCACAGACTCGGTGCCCTCCCTCAACCCTGCCTCCCCTTCAGATTCTCATGTTCGCAAAGGCATATGCTGGCACACACACACACACACACACACACACTATCCCTTGTCTCCCCCCGCCGGCTGCACCTGCGTGCCCGGCTTTGGTCCGGACACGGCTCGGGTTGCCGCTGTGGAATCTGGGAAATGTTGGAGCTGTCCGATTCGCCGCCCATAGCAGGTACAACTGCAGACGACATGCAGACGGACAGGAGAAACAGCCAGAAACACACGGACGGGGCTCAGACACACGGAGCAGTCAGGCTCACCGCTGGACTCAAGTTTCTTGCATATTAGTCGTGTTTGAATTATATCTGGAAATACCAATAAAAGTTTCTACGTTGACAACAGTATTGAAAGGATGAGAATGAGTGGAGGAGAAGGAGGTGGTGGTGGGGGGGGGGGTCACGGAGACTGACACTTGAGTGGTCTCAGCTCGGCTCAGGGGTCGCGGCGGGTCGACGCTTGGGTTGAGAAAATGATGTTTCTGCCCTCATAAAAGAGCTGTGGAGAAGAAAAGAGAGGAAAGATCCCCCCCCTCCCTCCCTCCACCTCTTCTTGCCCCTCCCCCTCCTTTCTCCTCTCCCCCCCTTAGTGTCACCTCTGGACCCCTCCAACCCCCCACGCCATGTTTCAAAGTGTGGCCACATGAATGGCTCTATTGTTAACGGCTGAGAAAAAGGGAAGGGGGGAGGTGGAGGGGGGGGGGGGGGGGGGAGTGGACAGGGAGAGATGAGGGAGAGTAGGGAGAGAAAAGCAGACACTCAGACAGAGAGAGAGAGTGTCTCTTTCTGTGGCAAAACCGAGAGCAAAGGGAAACGGTAATGTCGCTCAGGGCGGCGTCTGAACGCCATGATTTATTTAGACGTTATTAGACGAACTCCATAAAGTTGTTTAGAAGTTCACCTCGCTTCACTTCCCCTCCCTCTCTCCTGCACTCCCTCAGTGTTGTGTGTGTGTGTGTGTCTGACTGGGAGATTCACACGGCTCTCACACACCGTCCTGCGCTCTCACACTGGACGTTTTAAGGTGGATTAGATGCATGAAAAGGTGGCATGTGAGTGATTGGACACGTCCATACTTAGACCGTGTGAATGCGCTCCACGTTCTTGGACTCTGGCGTCAGAGAGGTGGAGATAAACGGAACAGCTCGACCACATGATTCGATCGGGACGAGGTGTCCCCACCCCTCCTTGTTTACGGGGTTAAGCCGGGTTAGCTCAGCACATCTGACGCTCCGAACACGGAGTCAGAAAATTGAGTTCCGTCCCAGGAATGTGCTGGAATTCACTCCGCTCCTTTCTGTGTGCTTCTCATTCGTCTTCTCCTTTCTTCTTGTTCGCCACATGTCTTTGTCGAGTGGTTCTGAGAATCAGAAAGGCCTCCGATAGCCTGAAACGTTGGATCGGGTATCAGAGAGTATGTGAGATGTTTTCACAGCAGTTTAAAATAGATATCAGAGAGGGATTAATGAGCTGTTTTTGTTTTTGTTCGTTTGTTTTGAACTCACTGGCGTCGGACCGGTACTTGTTATGTGCGATACGCAACTTCAGGTATTGGAATAGGTATCCAGAAGCAACAAAATTTCTATGCGGTTGCTGCATACCTTCCTGACATGTGGAATACCCCCCACAACCCCCACGCCTCTCTATGACTATACTGATTTCTTTCTTTCTTTTTTCTTTCTTTCTTTCTTTTTCAAGTACTGCACCTGCCCGTTGGCATTTTAACACTCATACTATCCTCAACGCTGTGTGTGTGTGTGTGTTTGCTCTGCCATTCTGCAGTGCAGCTCGACTGTGACTCAGGGCACCATCAGATAGACTCACAGAATGCGTCTTGCAGGAAGCAAAAGGTGCTTGTTTTTGTAAGCGTGTGTGGATTTCCAGCGTTCGTGTTTAGGGAAACCAAACCGGTGTGTTTGGATGTGGGTGGATGTGTTTGGGCAAACCTTTTGTGTTTAGCAGGAGGGCATATGTACGGGCCTGTGTTGTGTTGAATAGACTTCTCAGTTTAAGCCGTGCTGCAGGACGCCTCAGGAACCTCCACCATGTTTACAGTGCACACTATAAATACGAGGACATGGGCGTGCCTGTCTGAAGCCCACCGGAAGGTGAAATATGTCCGTGTGTGTGTGTGTGTGTGTGTGTGTGTACGTGTTGAGTGAAGCTGAGTGCCTTTCCCTCCAGTCTTAAGAGTTACCTGATAACCCTTTGACCTGTGTAATGAGAAGTGGAACAGCGGCTTCCCAGCAGGCCTCTGGGCCCGCCTCAGCTAAAGCTCCTCCACCATTCACTGTGCTTCCTCCAGATCCCCTCTGGTGTCCGCCGCCAGCCTAACACACCAGCAGATACAGCATTAGAGCAGGTTTAAGGCTGTTAGCTGGCAGCGCTGAGAGGTGGATGCAGCCCGCATGGGAGGGGAGGATGTGGTGAGAAAGATGCAGGTACAACCTGCTCTTTATCACATGATGTTGCTGCTGGGCATGCATGACCAAGAGGAAAGCACTGTGCATCGTTTGGACTTTTAAAGGAACATTCCACCGATTTTCTGCGGACCAGTTTACTTCCCATGGTTGGTGCTGCAGAGCTGAGAACTGTTTTATGTGTGTTGTGTCTTGAAAGGAGAGATTTCTGAAGTCTAAGCAAGTAATCCTTCTGATGTCACAGCGATGTGAATATTTTCAAGGAAAGCCTGAGGTACAACTGGAGGAGTAGAGTTTTACCGAAAGTGAGGGTCTGGCAAAAATGCTGTTGCATGGTGGGAAACATAGGATCCGTTGTTTTTGGAGCTTGACCAACCCCAGGGAAGTTCAATTCTGACCGTTAAATAGGAAAAAATCTGTCTCTCACAAGTCCCTCTACTTTATGGAAATGCAATATTAAATTTCTGGTGCACCCTTTTTAATTTGCACAAGCATAACTAATGAGACACATGCCTGAAAATCACTTTTTTTCCAGATGGATTTAAATCAGCAAAAATCATCTAAGCCCCTTTCATTACTAGCGATTTTTTAAAAAAAGAGTTAATTTGTATGGATTTTTGTCAGCTTTCAGTGAAAGCCAGAAATGGAAGCGTTCACTGATTTGGCCTATTTGGACGAATGGAAGTGCGATTTGTTGCTAATGTGACATTAGTAGGATTTATTTAGTCTTTTGAACGGTGCAGCTGTGCAGCATCATTCTGGCGGCATTCATGCTTTGTGATCCTGCATTGTTTATTTTTTAATGGTCAAAGAGTTGTCTGACAGCGGAACAGAGAGAATAACTAAGCCGGTTGGAGTCCCGTGACTCCCCGAGTGCTCGTGTGGATTTGTTAGAAACACAAGCGTCCGAGGTAACACTACTGTTCTTAACATTACAGGCGTTCGCTTCCTCCCACTTAAACACCAAAGTGTCACTTCACATTCTGTTCGGGGGGTAAAAAAACCTCCTCCTCTTCTTCATCTTTTATACTATAAACACTTACCCCCTTTCCACCCGCGGTGACATTTATTTTAACCTGAGATGAAGCCACCATGCGTGTGCATGCACGAGGCCTACCTTCTGATTTCCCACCGTTAGCTATGCATGGAGTGTTAAAGTCATCGCAGGCCTCAGGCGCCGGGTTGATAACTCATAGCGTTTGGCCCTATCAGAGGGAGATGGCCCTGTGCTGTGAGGGGAATGACAGACGTTGAGTCATTTGTGGAGTGTATGTCCTTCTGACTGCTGTGTTTGGTGTTCTCTGCTCTGGAAAGACCTCCGCTAGCTGAGAGCGGCCCACCAGCCCTCCGACACAAAACACGTTCAAACTGCGGTGTTTATCCCAGGCAAGCCGTTTAACACACGTTAAGACCTCAAGGCCGTTCTCTGAAAGGCACGGTGAAATTCTAATGATGATCATAAGCCATACTCAAGCATATTTGAGTTGCATTTCGTCAAGCTGTTGCATTAGACTCACTTCAGGCTGCAGGTTTCCCATCAGATGGCAGGTGTTGAATCATCAGTTAGGCTGTAAACAAACAGACTGCACGTCATCGGTATCAGACGTGGATGACAGACATCCAAACGGCTAATTAGCCAGCTAATTAGCTGGACGTACCTGAGCTCGCCGTTGGCTCGTTTCCTCCTCTGTGGACACGCTTCACTTCTCGGATAGAACGGCGGAAAAACACAGAAGCGAGTTCTGCCAGGGAGAAAAAAAAACGGGAACGTTTCGTTGCTTACGATACTTAGCTTTCATTTCCTGTGCATACAGCCACGTGCATGTATGCGAGTGACTGCACTTCACATTTGTTTGCAGTTTTCTGAAGCCTCAAGCACTCCAGGATTTGACTTGAATGGCAGCAAAACTTCTGTCCTTCTACTTGTCGGAGTGCTTTCCTGTACATTTTCACTACGTGATAAAAATCTGGCACATTGAGACTAAACACACTTAACTGAAGGGAACTTCTGTGGGGGAGGTTCTGGTAGAGAAAAAAGCATGAATGAATGTGTTTCTAATAAGTTCTTTGGAGAGGGGACTATTTTTCCGATGTGGATCATCAGCCGGTTGTATTTCTGGGGTCAACAGGGGATTGTGTGAGCTTGTGTGGTAAAAATGCATTTAATTGTACCGCAGTTCCTCTGCAAAGGCACCTGTTCCCGGTGAAGGGGAGGAAATAAGAAGTGGGAGAGTTAAAGGACCCATCTGTTGCTCATCCAGCAGCCGGGGCAGGTGGCTCTGAGCTGGTTTAGATTGCAGGAAGCGAAAGGCTTTAATTAATCCTTCTCACTAATTTTGTGCCTCTTCTTCCCTCCCTTCCAGGTTCAGGGACGATAAGGGCTACGTTCTGTACCCTCAGATCGGGGACCGGCTGGACCTCATCTGCCCTCCGCTGGACACCGCCAGGTCCACGCCAGAGTACGAGTTCTACAAGCTCTACCTGGTGTCGGCGCGGGAGCAGGCGGACCGCTGCGAGGTGACCGGCCCCCCCAACATCGTGCTGACCTGCGACGAGCCCGTCCGCGAACGCCGCTTCACCATCAAGTTCCAGGAGTTTTCGCCCAACCTCTGGGGCCACGAGTTCAAGAGCATGCACGACTACTACATCATCGGTGAGTGGAGGAGGCGGAGGAGCGCCAGGGATGGAGGGGCGGATGGGGGGATGGGGTGTGTGTTGGTGGGCGCTGGGGGAGGGTTGTTATGATTGCATGGTTGATTTCTGATTGTGCCTGAATGTGTTTGTTTATCTCAGTGATGGTGGCGATGATTGGGTGGGTGTGTTGAGAGTAATAGTAATTAGTCCACGGGTGGAGACGGTCCAGGACTTACACTGCAAGAAATGACCGGTTGTTTTTCAGGATATTTCAGGGTACGTTTTAGATGGACTTTACCTTTAATTGGTTTCATTTTTTTTTTAAATGTCCTCCTCCAGAGAAAAAACACTTTCCATTCTGTATTTGTTTTACAGCGTGGATGTGTCCTTCTATCCTTTAGTGAAGTATGGTTACAATTGTGCTTCTGTGTGTGTGTGTGTGTGTGTGGTGTCATTGCTTTGTCCCGCTCTGATGCTGTGCTGGCCTCAGGCCTGTTTATTGTTACTGCCAGCCTCACGCTGACCGCAAATGGTGAAGCACCGTTTGTTTTGGTTTATTGGGAAGCTTTCGTTTGGAGTTCGGCTGTGTGAAGACCTGATGAGGTCATCAGGGCGAGACCAAGCGTTTGTATCGGACGGAACAATCTGCAAGTAAAGGTCGCGTCGAGTGAAACCTGTGGGTTGTTTAGAAATACCGACCGAGTGCCAAGAGTATTCAGCGCTCACAATTGGAGCAAATCATGCAAACACTCACACACACGCTCTTGTGCATGTATACACACACACACACACACACACACACACACACAAGTTTCCAATACAAACATAAGCACTGTAAAACACCCCAGGAGTGAGAGAGTGAACAGGATAGACAAAGAGAGAGAGAGAGAGACCCTGTTTGATTCCCATAGCTCTCCTCCCACGCACCTGCAAGCTCAATTCACTCAGGTGTGCAAATGCTCTCTCCACTTCTTTTCATCTGCGGGGAGAGAAAAAACAAAAAAGCCCTGGAAAACGATGGAACGAGTAGAGCCAGGAGGAGCAGGAAGCCGGGACAGAGACGGAGAGGCAGGCCGAGATGGAGAGACGGAACGAGACAAAGAGAATAGAAGATCTCTGGAAGTCTGTGAAGTCCCTCATGCCTCTTTGTGTTCTATATTTGTTCGCCGGTTTCAGGTGCGCTTGGCTTTTTTTTTTTTTTCCTCTATCAGTCCTCAAACCGTGGTGTTTGTGAAGAGAGGTGAGGCACTGGCCATGTTTCTCCTACCCTGCATCATTATCAACATGCAAGTATTTCTCTAAGATTAGATGTGAGGAGGTGAGATAGCACACTGTGTGTGTGTGTGTGTGTGTGTGTGTGTGTGTGTGTGTGTGTGTGGACCCAATGATACAGGAATTTTGGCCCGATACACAGGGAGGTAAATGAGTGCAACCTGATACCTGCTGATACCTGATTCAATGACAGATGTTGAACAGCACATTTAATCTGGCTAACTGATGAAACATTTCAAATCCATTACTGTGCAAGTACACTTCAGTACAGTACAGTAGTGTTAAAATATTGAGTTTTTTTTAATATATATATCTGGTATATAAAATAAAAAAATATACATGGTGAGCTATAGGTTCTAAAAGTGAAGGCAAGGCGGAAGTGCCTTAAACTTGCATTCTCTCTACTGGCCATCAGGGGGCCATTCCTCTGGTTGCAAAAAGAAGTCTGATTGTATAGAAGTCTATGAGAAAATGGTCCTACTTCTCTCTTTATTATCTCAGTAAACATTGTAAACATGAGTTTATGGTCTCAATCTCTAGTTTCAAGTCTTCTTCAATCCAGCATGATGTTCATTTAGTACATTATGGTCCATTTAGGGCGGGGCTACCTTGTGATTGGCAGGCTACCAATGCAGTTAGCTACTAAGACGACTTGTGTTCTCTAACGCAGCTGTCAATCACAGCTGGCCAAGCTCGTGAACTTTGATCAAACCCTTAAACCAGGCAGCGCCGATCGAATTGTAAATCAGGATTCTGTTCCTGCATGAATTATTTCTTACCTCAAATGTTTTCAGAAACATTTTTTTATAACGAAGCAGCAAAAGTAAAAAAATAGGAGTTTGCTTCAGTCGGTAGGTGGCTCAACTGTTTTCTCATTTTACACCTGAACGTGTAAACACATCATGAAAATATTTTGCTGAAAACAGAACTTGTGATTACAGTGATTGACAGCTGTGTTCGAGGCTCTGATTGGCTGTTTTTTACCAGGCTTGTAAAGTTATCAGGAGCACCAAGAGGAGGCAGAGGAAGCACATGTTTTCTCATTTGTCTCATGTATAACTGGCAGAATAAAGTGTTATTCTTATTAGGTCACCATTATTTTACACATATCTGAGGTTGATTTTTTTATATAAAAAATTCTCTGGCTGGATGTTGACAACAATGTTTATCATCCATTGTGTGAGTGTTGTGGGAGCGTGAAGCCAGTGCATGCTGGAGAACTTCCATCAGTGAACAAGTTGTTTTTTCTCAGTCTTAAACTGGAATTTTATGACATTGCAGTCAAGTAAAAAACAATCATAAAACCCTTCAAATTCAAGGTTTAAACGTGGCCCACGGCCTCTATCGAGCCCGCCTCTCTTCTTTTCTCCCACTCGGCAACTGGAGTGTCCAGAGATAGAAACACCTTTATCTGCACACACAGACCAGACTGATCGATTGACAGCTCCAGCCCGATCGATGACGGCTGCAACACAAGGTCACACACACACACACACACACACACACACACACACACACAGGTGAAAAGACGGAGATAGCTGATCACAGAGAGCGTTTGGTCCGGATCACTGCTTGATAACATCACCACATAGCTGCACAGTGTGTCTTTGTGCTCTTAATGAACAACTGCATGCCGACTCTCAGCAGAGCATGTGTTCTTAACGAGGCTGTGAGATAATTCATAATCCTGCTCGTTTAGAGGGACATCTCTGCCGTAGCTTGTGTGCTAACTGACCTGAGAGCACATTTCATGTCCCTGAATCCGGCGCCAGTAAACGTATGTTGTGTGTGTGCACAGGCCTCGGGGAAATCTTGTTTTTTAATGAACCTATAGCGTGCCGTGATTTCATTTGATCACGGCAGCAGACCATGGCGGCACACACACACGTGGAAGGAGGTTATGCGGTGGACGGCGAAGCGGAGAAAACAGGGCGGCGGAGGTTAATTTCAAAGTGAAACCCGTCGCAGATGACTTGCTGGAAGTCCGCCGGGTAATCAGGTCGCCGCCATAATGTGCGGCGAGCGATACTGAAAAACAATTTGGGATTTTATTCATCATCCTTCGCGTTGACATCATCAACAAGTGGTCGCTTTCAGAGAAAAATGCTGTTTGTGTCTTGGAGGATAAAATCATGCAAGCAACGTGGGGGAAAAACCCCTTTGCAGTCACTAATGCATCACAGATGCCACTGTTTTGTAATCAGATTACTCCACTCCCATGAAATGTAATTCTTTACTCCTGTATCTGCGGAGAGGAGCCAAAGAGTGGGGAAATTGATTAGTTATAGTCGTTGATTGATGTTTTCATTCATAACACAAGGTCAGAGTTTATGTAAACCCATTTCTCTGTCACCCCCCCACCACAGTCCCTCCACCCTTTTAGTTTCTCCTCTCTCCTTCTTTCACTCGGTACATCAACCCAAAACCACAGATCAAGCCTTTCACTGCTTTTAATGAATCCTTTGAAAGCAGGCGCCAGGCCCTTGTGAAACACACACTCATGCATGCATGCACACACACACATGCACACACACACACGTGCACAGTCAGCGTGCGGCCTCGGTGACGTGTTTCCTTAATGAGAACTGCGTCTCCATGCGGCTGATCTGCAACTTAAAGGAGAGCACACATGGGGTGAATAGAAGAGTTGTTGTTAAAACTGGTCCAGGATCAGATGCCTTTTTTTTCTGAACTTTACCCAAATTACCAAAATAAAAGCTCCCTTCTCTTCCACCATGCAGATAGTTTGAGTCTTATTTCCCCGTGAGATTGCTTCGGGTTTTCTCCGGTAACAATGTTCCTGGTTCCTCTGGAGAAAACGGGTCAGACCTCATGTGAACTGTTTTTATCTGACAGAACAGTCCCTATAAAACCTGATGACAACTTAGGCTGTGGATTATAGTGTTATTAAATTGTGCTTGAACCTACTCTTTAATCTTGTTTTAAAGAAAAATAATGACCATGTTGGGTTTGAGTATCTCCCATCGTGTCCCAGAACGAACTAAAACATAACATTACAAGTAATGGGCCTGGCTAGCAGTCAAACCAACGTCTCTTCCTTTGGAGGTTGAGTGATGGAAGTGAAGGCTGGAAGGATGTAGAGAGGCTGAGTCACAACGAGGGGAGAGATGGAGGATGTGGAGGGAGATCAAGAAAAGCTACAACATGTATGTGCAGGGATGAAAGGGAAGGGGACACGGCGAAGAGACAGACACAAGGAGATGAAAGAAGGAGATGGCAGGCTGTGTGTGTGTGTGTGTGTGTGTGTGTGTGTGTGTGTGTGTGTGTCTGTGGTTGGTGGGATTTCAGTGTCACACAGACCTGGCTTCTCATCTGCAGGGTGACACTGAAACAACATGGCCACTTTCAATCACCGCTGCTGCTGCAGGAACACACACACACACACACACACACGTTCATGTATGTTTGAACACACACCAGTGAATGATTGCAAGCTCACAGTCAACATACATGACCTTATATGTGAGTGACCCTCTCTCTCTCTCTCTCTCTCTCTCTCTCTCTCTCTCTTCTCGCTCACACACACACACACACACACACACACACTCACATGTCACCAATCTTCCTCCACGCTAACATATGCACGCTCACATCTCCATACACTGGGGCGTTCTCATAAATATATGCACTCGCACACGTTGGCATGCATGTAGGCTTGTGGTTGTAAACACAAAATAGTCTGAAAATAGCTCTCACACACACACACACACACACACACACACACACACACACTGGTTGCAGAGAACGGGTCAGTCGCTGTGGGACTTCAGTGTACTGTTGTCGGGCAGATGGCCGTGCGTGTGTGTGTGTGTGTGTGTGTGTGAGTGCACGGGTAAGGCTGAGGTTTGGTGTGTGACTCTGTGCATGTATGTGTATGTATGGTGGACATGAAGGTATTTTTCCGTATGAAGGGCCGTGTGCACATGAATGGCTCCGGCGGTGTGCTTAGGGAGCAGGGCCCCCGGGGCTTTGCGGAGAGCCCGGTGCTTGCCGTCGCACAATAGCGGAGATAAACAGCCCCTCCCGCTAATATGAATAATAGAAGAGCTGACTGGGGCCTGCACACCCAGAAAAATAAGTCTGCTTGTTTGTGCATGTTTGTGTGTGTGGGTCTCAGTGTTGTAGAGGAAAGTTAACGTGTGTGTGTGTGTGTGTGTGTTTGTTGTTGTGGTGTGCAAACTTTATTTTCTCTCTCGTTGACTCGGTGTTGTTTTCCTCTTCTCTGTCTCGCTGTTTATCTTTCTTGTGTCTCCATTTGTTTTCCTTTTCATCTCTTTCATAATGGCAAGTTTTGGTTGGTGTGTGTGTGTGTGTGTGTGTGTGTGTGTGTGTGTGTGTGTGGTCTAATTGTTGGACAGAACGGGGGCCGGCACAACTCGTGCAGACAGCGATGTCGAAGTGTTCAATAATGCAGAGGTGCTCTCTGGTTTATTTATCAGGGTTAAGCTGAAATAAATGACACAGAATCTAGATGGGGGAGAGGGAGGGCAGAAAGGGGTGGGGTGGGGGGGGGAGTGAGTGAGTGAGGGATGGATGGGTGAAGAGAGGGAAAGAGCGAGTGAGGATTGGAACAAAGATGGGGAACATTGGTGAAACGGAGAGTGAAATAGAGGAGAGGGAAGAGACAATGGAGGAGAGGAAGCGGAGGGAAACACTGCACTGCAGCCTAAATGAGCTGCACCTCCCCGCCACTCGCCTTTAGTTTATGATTCCCCGTGTGCATACGTGCGTGGCTGTGTGGTGTGTGTATGTGTGTGTGACCGAGGCGACTGCAGCGAGGAAAGCCAAAAGTGAGAGATTCAAGGAAAAGGACGAGTGTGTTTCTGTATGTGTGTGTGTGTGTGTGTGTGTGTGTGTGTGTGTGTGGGAGCAGCTGGATGGAAGAGGTGGAGGATCCAGGGACTGTGAAAAAATCTATATCTGCTGAATTTTTGATCAAGTTTAAGCCCTCAGATTTGAGCCTCCTGCCAGGCTTTAAAGCGAGCAGAGACACGGGGGAGAGAAGAGGAAGCTGCAGGAAGGCGGGGAGACGAGATGACCACAGTGAGGGGCTCAGAGCGAGGGTAGCGGCGGTTTGAAACCCAACCATCCCTCGGAATACTAAATGCTTGTGCAGCACTATACATCCCGTCTCGACATCAGGCTGAGATAAAGAGACACACTTGCATCTTACATCTCATTAAACATGGAGCCTGATGCATTTCTCTCCCGTTAATTTTACGGTGTTTAGGCTTTGAAAGCACGAAACAAGCACCACCTTTATTATGCACCAAACTGTCATTGAACCTTTTTGATCACATTCATGATCCTGGTCACAGCTGAAAGCTATCTCTCTGGTCAGAACGAATCCGAGTGTTACCGAAATAGATTTACAGCATGCACATAAATAAATCAAATGAGGCTTTCTCTCTGGCTGTTTACACTGTTCTAAAAGAAGATGGCAGTATTGTTGAGATAATTCACCACACAGGCCGCTGCCGGAAACTTTTTTAAGGTGGAATGTTTTCTCGATCCTCTCTGCATGAGTTGTGTGTACGAGGTGAATCAATCAACACGCCTTCAATGTGGAGAGCTCCCGATCCTCCAGAGGCTCCGAACGCATCGCAGCGGCCGACACGAGGCCGTCCAATTTCAACACTCGGCCTCGGAGGATCCACCTGATGGATCCTCACGGTCCGACTTATCCCACGATTCATTGCACGTCGCCGGCGATTGTATTTTAATCCAAAACATGGCGCCTAAGAGCGGATCAGCAGTGGAAGATGCGGCAGAACACACTCTCACCTGAAATATGTCATGAAGCATATCTACCGTCATAATATCAAATAAAAATGATCAAATATTACCTCTGGCTCCATATAACGTTAGTTACCTCTTTCTTGTCAACCGCAGCTGGTTGCTAGGTGACGGGAGCGGAAAAGGTGACGCAAATAGGAAATTCTCTGTAGGATGCATCCTCCAAAGGATGCGTCATCTAAAGGATGCGTCCTCTGAAGTATGCGTCATCTAAAGGATGCGTCCTCTGAAGGATGCGTCGTCTAAAGGATGCGTCCTCTGAAGGATGCGTCGTCTAAAGGATGCGTCCTCTGAAGGATGCGTCGTCTAAAGGATGCGTCCTCTGAAGGATGCGTCGTCTAAAGGATGCATCCTCTGAAGGATGCGTCGTCTAAAGGATGCGTCCTCTGAAGGATGCGTCGTCTAAAGGATGCGTCCTCTGAAGGATGCGTCGTCTAAAGGATGCATCCTCTGAAGGATGCGTCGTCTAAAGGATGCGTCCTCTGAAGGATGCGTCGTCTAAAGGATGCATCCTCTGAAGGATGCGTCGTCTAAAGGTGAGTCCACACCGGACCGAAAATCGGCGTCTTTGAGAGAGTCGGCCTCCGTGACACGAGTCTGCTTGGTGTGGTCGCTCGAATCGGCCCATGTCGGCGTTCATTTCAGCCGATTCAAATGTGTAATCCGCCGTTTGAGTCGGTGACTCTTTTACAATTCTGATTGGTGGAGGCTAGCAGCTTGACTTGCGAATCAGTGAAGCCCGGAAGTGACGATGTAAACATACCAGATAACCAGTAGAATCGAAGAAGGTGGTCTAGAGACGACCGCCTACTTCCGGTTTTGGTGTTTTTTGGCGCACAATACAGATTAGCGCCGCCTGTTGTTTTGGAGACATTAAGCGCGGAACGTATGCCGTCGGCTGTAGTTCCGTAGGTGTGAACCGGCCAAGTCGTTGTTCGAGTCTGCCATGTTAAGTAGCCCGACTTCACGAGTCGGGCAGTCGGTGCGGTGTGGACCCGCCTTAAAGGATGCGTCCTCTGAAGGATGCGTCGTCTAAAGGATGCGTCCTCTGAAGGATGCGTCGTCTAAAGGATGCGTCCTCTGAAGGATGCGTCGTCTAAAGGATGCGTCCTCTGAAGGATGCGTCGTCTAAAGGATGCGTCCTCTGAAGGATGCGTCGTCTAAAGGATGCGTCCTCTGAAGGATGCGTCGTCTAAAGGATGCGTCCTCTGAAGGATGCGTCGTCTAAAGGATGCGTCCTCTGAAGGATGCGTCGTCTAAAGGATGCATCCTCTGAAGGATGCGTCGTCTAAAGGCGAATCCACACCGGACCGAAAATCGGCGTCTTTGAGAGAGTCGGCCTCCGTGACACGAGTCTGCTTGGTGTGGTCGCTCGAATCGGCCCATGTCGGCGTTCATTTCAGCCGATTCAAATGTGTAATCCGCCGTTCGAGTCGGTGACTCTTTTACAATTCTGATTGGTGGAGGCTAGCAGCTTGACTTGCGAATCAGTGAAGCCCGGAAGTGACGATGTAAACATACCAGATAACCAGTAGAATCGAAGAAGGTGGTCTAGAGACGACCGCCTACTTCCGGTTTTGGTGTTTTTTGGCGCACAATACAGAATAGCGCCGCCTGTTGTTTTGGAGACATTAAGCGCGGAACGTATGCCGTCGGCTGTAGTTCCGTAGGTGTGAACCGGCCAAGTCGTTGTTCGAGTCTGCCATGTTAAGTATGGCAGATGTGTTCTCTAAAGGAATCTGTCCTCAAAAGAATGCATCCCCTGAAGGCTGCGTCCTCTAAAGGATAGGTCCTCTAAAGGATAGGTCCTCTAAAGGATAGGTCCTCTAAAGGATGCATCCTCTGAAGGCTATGTCCTTGTGTCCTCTGCGTTGTCTGAAGGATGTGGAAGCTGAATCAGAACAGAACTAATAGACAACATTGACCATTCCATTTGTTTGTATTGGCTCTGTTGCATGACATCTGCTGTAGTGAGCACTTAAAAAAAGAAAGTGTGAATATTCTGTTTCCTTGCATGGAGAGTAAAAGTGGCAGAGCGTCAACACACACACACACGCGTCGTTGATGAGGCCGTCCTTCAGTTTGCGTCCACCTGCTGAGAGAATGTGGCCTTTTGTTACAGAAATCACTTTAAGATTCTGGTCCAGCCTTAAAACAAACGGGGCAATGCTCTTACCATTTCAGCTCCAGTCTCAGTTTAATACGCTTTTAAAAACCCACCTGTACGCACTGACAGTTGTGTGATGTCTATTCCAAAATGTTTTTAACCTTCTTCTTTTAGATTTTGTTTTTCTCTCTGTTTGACAACTTCTTTAAACCCACGTTCTTATTGTATTTTAGTTTTGTTTAGTTTATTGTATTTTTTATTGTATTTTTGAGTATGAGGTTTCTTTGTGAAACTCCAGTTTTGAAAGTTGGTATAGAAATAAAGTTTTATCATAATAATTATTATATATGCAAACTCAACCACCTCATCTCAATAAAACGCGTATTCACACCTGTACTTGGAGGTGCCCCCCCTTTGAAGGCAGGAACCGGCCCTAAGCCGTTGGACTGATGTCCGAAACCTCCGCCAAACTTTCCCCCTGTTGGTGTTCTAACTGCATGTATAGTGACACGCAAGTAAAATTGTGTTACACATTTCTCAACATCAAACGTGCTAAAGCCTTTACATGCGGCGTGGCCCTCGGGTGGGGGGTGGGGGGAGAGGACATGCCTCGGGTTCACTAGCAAGCCAGTCCCTAACAACTATTTTGAGGTGGACATGAGACTGCTCTTCTAGCCCGCAACACATATTTCACACTCCACTAAACACATCGAATTCTTGGGGCACACCGCCTCAGTTAAACTCTCATGTGTGAAAATTGCCTCCAAATAAAGTGCGAAAGTGGAAATGGAATAGAAAAGGCCAGCGTGGGGTTTGGTGCAGCGGACCCAACTAATTTCCCCTCCAGAGATGGAGTTTATCTGCATCTGTCGGAGGAGAGGAGGAAGTGGATTGTCGAAGAGATAACTCTATTTACTCTGCACTGTACATGTTTCTCCACACGCCCGAGGACACGTACGCACACTTAAATCCGGCGTGCATACTGTATGTTGACACCTATGGCGTGGGATACAAACGAGGCTGAGGTTTTCGTGGTAAAGATAATAGAGGAGGAGAGAGGGAGCGGGAATGAGCTGATGCAAAGTGACACTGGGAGAGAGCGAGGGATATTTGGGCAGGGGAGGAAAAAAGAAGGGAGAGGGAAAGAAAGGGGAGGCAGAAGATGAAAAAAAAATGTGTGTTGAGTGTGAGTAAGAGAAAGTGACAGATCGCCTGCCCGATTTAGGTCAGCAATCAGAGCCGCGCTACTGTCTGCGTGTGTGTGTGTGTGCTTTGTGTGTGTGTGTGTGTGTGTGGGCGGAGGGTGCATTCATGGCTGTTGGCGTGCGCTCGGGTCGTGTTTTGTGTGTCCGTCTGTTTGTGTGGAGTTAGAGAGTTGGTGTGTGTAGCGGTGGTGGTGGTTGGGGGGGGGGGGGGGGGGGTGATTGCGTGAGTGTGTGTGAATACAGCGCTCCTGTTAAAGGTCAGACAAGAAGAATCCCACCCTAATTGGATTGAGCCTGGTTTATATTGTATGATCTTTGTAACCTCCCTGCACTGTCTGTCTGTCTCTCCCTCTCTCTCTCTCTCTCCTCACACACACACACACACACACACACACACACAAACTTGTTCTGGTTCCCTATCACAGCTTGACAGACAAAGGCATCATTGTGCTGCTGCCTTCTGCCGAGGAGGGGATGTGTTCCCCGACAATCAGACACGGGGGACTTTAAAACAAGCGCACCTCTCTGCTGACCTCTGCCATCAGTAAAACACATTAGCTTGGTAATATAGCTTTGATTTAGTGTCCAGGTTCACGCAAACATGACCCCCTGATCAACACAATGAAAACATTCACGCAGACAGATGTGTGTGTGTGTTTGCTTACACACACACACACACACACACAAACACACACACAGACAAACTTTGTGTTGAAGCGTTTCCAGTTGAACCATCTGTGCTCCCTTTTAGTGATTGGAACGCTTCAACATTCGAGGAAATAGTAGTTTGATTAGTGCGAGTGGAATCAAAATGCCTGCAGTTAGGAAATAGTTAGCTTAGCATAAAGACTGTAATCAGTGGGAAACTGCTAGCCTGGCTCTGTCCAACGTTATTTTTAGTCTTATTTACACGATGCAGCTGTGCTTGCTTTCTTTCTCAAATGAGATGACAGCTAGCGTGTTCACCTAGCTAAGCATAAATGCTGGAGGCAGGGGCAAACCGCTAGCATTCCTCTCCTCCAACTTTCAGGAAGAAAACAAAGAATGTCCGACTACTCCTTCAAGAGGCACACTGCTGGGTCTTTTAAGTAACGGGTGTGATCTTTGCCATGTGGGAGGGAGATTATGGTGCTCTTGGAGGTGAATTGGACCCGGCAGCTGTTCCGTAGAAGAAGACGGAGAGGAAGAGGAGGAGCGGGAGGAGGGATGGTAAATTACAGGGAAACGGAGGGGGCTGGAAGCATTTGAGCACCACGCAGAAGCACGAGGGAGCGGAGGAAGAGGCTGAGGGGTCCGATGAAAGGGGACTTCTGAGCGCCGCTGTGAGGAGACGGGGAAGGAGACGCCGCCGACGCTCGGGCCGAACACACGAGGACAAACAGTCGGCTGCAAATCCTTTTTAACCAGCAGTTAAGCGGCCCTAATTACCCCCCCCCCCCCCCCCCCATCACCACCAACAAAAAAGAAAAAAGTCCACAAAGAACATCATTATCACTCTACAGCCGTGCACGCTTGTGCACGTACACTTGTTTATTGAAGGGAGATTCATTAGCGAACTGGCTGTTTACTTGTTCGCCGCTAATCGTCATTGGTGTGAAATACTTTGGGTACATTTCACAACTACAACAAGGCATTTTCTACAATCTCACCCCCCTCACCATCAGAGCCCAAATCCTTCCCCCCTCCACACACACACACACACAGACACACACACACACACTCCACCTTTGTTGGCTCGAGGATCTCATTCTGTCTCTCAGCCTGGCTTATTTCTACTTTAGGGTCAACTCAAGCCCAAAAAAAAAGCTTAATTTGATGCATGTTGTCCGCTCCGGAGAGCCAATGGTTTTGATAATCGCTTAGAATGCACAAAACGTACACAAGGAGAAAAAAAAAGGGTCTGGGAAGTGGAACGAGCGGCGGAACTAATGGTTCTGATGTTGTCACGGTCCTTGTAAGTCTGTGTGACGGGCTGGGGGGGCAGACGGGACCAGACGGGGCCCAGACTTGGCGAGGCTCCGCGGCCCCAGAATCAGTGGCAGGGTTCGCCTTCTTGAATGTCACCGGAGACGCAGCTCTGAGTAAGTGATACAGTAAAGAGTTTCTGATGAAGACTGCTTCATGTAGTCCCTGCAGGTCTAATATTAATCCTCATGGTTCCCTCTGGGGGGGGGCTTATCCTCCAGTATAGTACCACACATCTGCCACCAGCTATATACGCTTATTATATATTGATGACGAGGGGGGGTGGGATAATTGAATATCCTCATCATGGATGGGAGCGCTTGGTCTCGTTTCTCCACTTCAGACTACCTCAAGTGGGTGGGGGGAAGGTGGAGCTGGGTTGCCACTTGTGTGTGTGTGTAATACCCTTTTGTCTGCCTGTGCCCCCCCCCCCCAGCTCCAGCTTTAGATCCAGGCCCCAAACACGGCTCCAGCCCTGCTAACCACTGCTTTAATATATGCAATTAAGAAGCTAATTAGAGTAATTAATTCAGCCAGGGCCAAGGCCCAGCCTGGCCCCTATTCACCGCATTGGAACTCCTCCACACACACACACACACACACCACCGAGTACACAAAGAATGACACACACACTCAGACAGCGCTCTGCCCTCATTATGAGCGGGGTCTTTGTTGGCCGTGTGTGTGTGTGTGTGTGTGTGTGGTGCCAGAGAAGTCGGACATGAAGAAAAGGCTGTAAATAAAGACAGAGAAAGTGAGGCAGTCAGTTGAGGCATAATGAGTGAAAACAGTGAACTAATTCATCGGCACCTCCAGCCCCGCTCCGCTGCTCTCTTGGTGGCGCTGCGACGGAGGACGGCCTCTGGAAGCCGGCCGGCTGGGAGGGAACACGAGGTTTCATGGAGAACGGCCAGTCTCTTTTATTGGTTTAACCTTTATTTATCCAGGTTTGTCCCTTGGAAGATTTAAGAACTCTTTTTACAGGCCTGACCTTGCCAAGAAAGCATCATTACATTACCGCGGGTCCATTTCAAATTATTTGAAGCTTTAATTAAGAATAAAGTCCTATTTTTTCCCCTTTTATTTCACAATATAACAAGGTGAACGGGGTAGTTTGTTAGTCTTGAGTGATTTACACGCACGCCATAAACCTTTGATGGCTCGCATTTGGCTCGGCTGGCGTTGCACAAGAGAAGCAGAGTGATTCCAGGTTTGTTATTTTTGGAGTGTGATTAGGAAATGTGTGATGAATTGGAGATTAGAGCAGCGGGACAGATTTATGGCACACGGAGCACGCCGCTTTAAACGGATTACTGATAAAGTAATCGAAGAAGTTTTGGCGGCGGCGTTCGGAGAAGAAAAAAGGTCCCTCAACCCACAAATATGACACCGTATGACAAATTAGTCACAGTTTATTTGGGGCTGCTGCGTTATATGAGATGCTAACACGATTCTGCCTCTTTTGCTGGGATTTGTGCTACCTTTTATACATCCTCGCGTGGAACTGATATTTTTAGCTAAGTACCCCTCATTGAAGACACTGACGTTGAAGTGCACTCTTTTTGCTCCCTGTATGTCGAGAGTACATCACACTTATATCAATCCTTACACCGCCAAATCACTTCTTGTTATGTGAGAGTCAGCTTGTGAGAGGAAAATGTCTCCCATCTGCCATGTTTTGGCATGCTGTGGCAGCTCCTTTTTTAACCAGGCCTTTTAAAAGAGCTGCTTGCAGTCCTTAGAGCTCAGAGTGGTGGGCTTGTGATCTTCCAGGAGGTGGGTGTATCCGTGTGTGTGTGTGTGCTGTCAGTGTGTGAACGCCATGATCTAATATCACCTGAGCTGTTTTTCCCAGAGAACTCCATACTTGACCCTATTAAAAGTTTCAGGTGGGTTTTCTCTTTTCTCCCCCGGTTTTTGTCATTCTGCATGTCTCTGTCTGTCTGCCTGTCTCTCTGTCTCTCTCTCTCTCTCTCTGCACGACACACTCATTAGTCTTTTAGTTGCTCTCCGTCCTCCGTTCGGTTCCGTGCTGTAACTCGGAGACGGCATGAAGAAAGCGAGCGGTGAGGAGACGAAGTGCATCAGATGGAGCAGAATAATGACGTTTCTGCTCAGATTCACGTGCACGAGTCAGAAGATGAAGTCCACACACGTTGGAGGTTTCTAGCTCAGGAACCCGATGATGATGTTGAACTCATGTAAAGGAGAATATGAGGTTCAGACATCTTCAAATGCTAAGTCATCTTTTTGACTGCATATGAATGAGATGCGGCAGGTTGATCCAGCATCCTTCCTGCTGAAGTGCCCTTGTGCAAGACAGTGAGGCTTTTCCAGCAAAACACAAGCCCAATGATCAACGAGGCATCTCATTATAATTCATGCATTCAGCAGATGTTTAAAGCAGTGATTGAATCAAAAGTTAGTTTTTAACCTTTTCAGTGCAGCCCTCTTTAGCAGAAGATTCATTTGTGTGTGTGTGTGTGTGTGTGTGTGTTGTGTGTGTGTGTGTGTGTGTGTCAAGGTTATAGTTTATAGTCCAAACAAATAAATCGATGAATTCTCATCCTCACTAATGTCTCATAAGTTGTTGCAGCAACTTTTTGTTCGATACCATTTATTGCACTAATGTGGTGCTAAGTAAACTATTGGCCACTTGAGGATTGAAGAATAAATATTTCAAAGATCGCTCCAGAATCCCTCCGTAAGACACGAAGAGGACAGAAGAAATCATCGGGGCTGCCAGTTAGACGGATCATCTCATACAGGGAGGTCGAGTTTGAAAATATGATTTCACTCCGATGAAATGGCCACTATGTGGACTAACATCATCACACATGCATACAATTTGGATCATTGGATCCAGAAGAGTCTCAGATTTCCACTCAAACCCAATTCATGCAATTCCAGGACTGTTAGGGACAAAGAAACATGACTCAGCGATACTGCATGCAAAGTGTATGTTTGCATGGGAATAAAATAAAGTGGACATGCCTCTCAAAGGGAAGAATTGTGGGCAGAGATGGAATGACATGACGTTTCCTGTCATAATTACCCCGCCAAAATAAAAGCAATTCACGATATTCGATAAACATCCTGCAAACATTTGGTTGAGAAGGAAATCATTTTATTGCATCACATCACAGATAAGACTTTTATTTTAATGAAAAACAACCAAATAATCTTAATTAAGATGATTTAAATGATAAGATCTCCCAAAGGATAAATACATTTTATAAATGTATCCTTTTTTGTTGTAAATCTCTCTTCAAAATATTTTTAGTTCTCTACCATGGCAGCAAGTATTTAATTGAAATTCACAACAATTCATTTGTTGTTGAGTTCATAATAATAATAATATTCATAATAATAATACATTTAATTTATATAGCGCCTTTCACAGAACCCAAGGACGTTTTACATAATGGGAGGAGGGACAAAGAACCAGACAGTCATACACACAGAGAACACAAGAGAAGAAATCAACTTTTCCAGTGCTGTTTTGAATGATCATGACCCATGATGAACTCCCGTCCCGTAGAAGCCGTCTTCATTTCCATATTTTGACGTAAGGTTAGAGGACCCCTCTGAATATGACCATGCCAGATCTGAAGATCTTCCTTCACCAACTTCTGTCCGTTATTGTTATTTAGCCTCCGTCCTGACATTGAGGACGCCCGCAAGGAGAGGAGGTTCAGTGTGTATCCGTTGAAATATTTATAAGATCTAGAAATATACCTTACAGATTTACAGCTGTAACCCAAGTTTGCTTCGCACACGTCGACCTCGACACGTTGTGTACTTTAGCTCGGCGCTCTTATCGGCCTAATAAAGCTCGTCCAACTTGAAAACTGAGGTGACAGAAACAACACACACACACACACACACACAACCTGGTTCTCGAGCACACACAGGTTTTACCAGTCACCACGCACCCGACGGCAGCGGATCATTTCACTTACGCAAACGAGAGCGGGGATTAGACGTTAAAACACACACATTTGGGAGGAGACGGACAGCAACACACACACACACACACACACACACACACACACACACACAGGCTCATTCCAACACTCATGGCGTGCAGATTTAAGACACACACATTAACACACTTTACAAACAGACTGACACATGTGGACTGCAAACACACACCCACATTTCTGAGAAGCAGACACACACACACACACACACACACACACACACGATAATAAACAGGCAGGCCATACAGCTAAGCACACAGCTCCTAGCAGACTGCTTTAATCACAGAGGAGCTAAACAAACACAACTGTCATCACTCACTTTCCCTCACTGTTGCACACGTATAATAATAAACACTGATACACACATTCTGTTTACATGCGCGTGCACACACACACACACACACACACACACACACACACCTACATGCAATGTGTAATTGCCCTATGCTCTCTGCTGTCCATCATCTTCTTCCTTCATATCCAACCCTTCTTCTTTCCACTTTCCTTCTCTCTCTCCAATCTCTCCCCCAAGCAGTGTGCAGGCGCAGATGTCAAGATGTATTATTTCGGCTGGCTGGCTCCCATGTTCTCTGCATGTGTGTGTGTGTGTGTGTGTGTGTGTGTGTGTGTGTGTGTGGTGTGTGTGTTTCTCCTGCTTTCCTCTTTTAGAAACAAAAAATAATGGTGGGGGGTGGTGAGGAAGAGGAAAGGGGGCCGCGCTGGTAGAGATTAGTCAAACATTTCTGCCGTACAACGTATTTGGCCGTACAGGCTCAAGCATACATTACAAAGAGCACACACACTTCAAGTAGTACAGTCACGGTTCAAGGACATTTAAGGCAAGTGTACACACACACACACACACACCGGAGCATCGGATTGAATCTGTGTTGATCCATTAGAAGGACCTCCATGCTCGTCGGGATTGTGTTAGAGCCCGGTCTTGGCCGGTGCCTTTAAACACTCGAACTGAGCCAGGTTTAAAGTGCTTCTCTGTGTGTGTGTGTGTGTGTGTGTGTGTGTGTGTGTGTGTGTGTGTACACAGTGCCTATGGTCTATGACATAGCTGCTGGTTGAAAGAATGGCATGCCATGAAAGAAGGAAACTAAGGGAGAAAGAAAGGAGAGACTGTTTTCTCCAATGTTTCTTGATCTATGAGTTGGGGCCTTCAAATGGACGGAGGCCCCATGTGGCCCCTGACGTGGAAAGAAATGATAATGGCAAGAGTAATAGAATACTAATGGTAGTGGTAGTTAAAATGTCTCACTGCTTTTAACAGATTTCTTTCTCCCGGTAATCTTTGAAATATGCTCGAAACGGCACTTAAACAAACTGGAATCATTTCACATTTTATTAAGAAACAAATATACAACTGTGTTACAGAAGAAACACACATCTTTATTTAATGAAAATGCTTTTTGTGAAAAACGATCAAATAATCTGAAATAAGATTATCATAAATCATAAGGTCCCTGTATAAATAAAGGATGAATAAATTGTGACAATATTCATCGATCCCCTATAAATCCATCATCCTCCCTTCCCTGGTGTCGATGCATGTTTGGCTCCCTGCCTTGAAGTGGATGGGAGTTTTGAGTTTGTTTCTGGTGAGATGCCTGAAGTGAAGTCTGTGGTTAAGATGATCCTGCTGAACAAAAGTGTAAGTGTCATAAACGTTTGTTGTTTCTTTGCTACAGAGCTAAATCCAACGGAAACATCCCATCAGCTTTTTGTTGAGGGCAGGGGCGGACTGGCCATGTGGCATACCAGGAAAGGTGGTCCGGCCCATGAAAGTGGTAGGCCTTGATCGGCAACCCATTGTTTTTTCAATTGACACTGACCCGGCCCAAAACACCTCAGTCCAAAATATCACTTCTTTGTTTTTTCTGACAGGCTGTATTTGTGATCTTATGTGGTGGGCCAGTCTGGGCTGACATGCCAGGACCAATTTTTGGTCCCAGTCCGTCCCTGGTTGAGGGAACCAATGAGCTGCTAACTTGTGGGTTGGCCTTCAGAGGAAGTCATTGGTGGGGACCCGAGGAAGTGAAGTGACCTGTGAGGTGTTAAATGTGGTGTTAAAGGCAGCGCTATGACAATGGACATTATGTTTTGGCCTTTCATTTTTGACTCTTAAACAAACAAAAAAATGTTTTCCTAGATTTAGTCGATCTGGACAAATCTATCCCACCAAGTTGCATCTAGATTGATTGACCATTTTGAATTACGTCCAAATAAGAGATTCTCTGGGTCATATTTGCTTTCCAGATTTGTAATGTTCCATGTACTTTTGCATTCAAAGTTAGCTGAAATGCTGTGGCCAGGGTTGTTATCATGGTTGAGTGGACTTCTCTGCAACACCCAGCTCACCCAACTGCACTCTTCAGAGGAAAAGTGAGAAAACATGTTTGCTTTACAATTCTCAGAGAACACAGAGAACGGACCCAGTGAAACACGATTGAGCTCGCCCACCCAAAATCAAACAACAGTTGATTGTGCTTATTGCTCTATATCTGCCACCAGATCGAGACCCAACATTTTCCGGCCTTTGAGTGTAATCTATTTTCCTATAGCTGGCCAGCCGACCGGGGAGCACAGCCAAGTCTAAGCAGCCGGGTTTAATGATGTATGCAGATTATCCCGTTCTGTTGGGAAGTACTTTAGCTCCAATCTTAAATAAAGTTTCCCTTAATGGCAAATCCAATTGTTTGAAAGGTCTCTGCTATAGGCCCAGGTATGCTCCTGCAGTGGGCGGGGCTTCCCCACTTCATCACCATGGAGAGTGTGACAGGAAGAATTAGTCAACAGGAGCTGAGAGACCCAGGTATGCATGTTTATTAGACGATGGACCTCAACGATGCACTCATTAAAATGTCTGATTGTGTTGCCGTTCATGCACGTTGTTTCCTCCAACGCGTCACTTATCACACACACACACGCAAACAAACGCACGCATGTTCCGGCGGCTTCTTGTCCTTTCTGAGCTCTCATGGAGTTCATTAAAAGCCTTAATTAGAATGACAGTTATGTGTAATTACAGTCTTTAAGATGTACAGCTCCTCTGCAGGCCCACTCCTTCACCGCCTCCTTTCACAAGTCATTGTCTGATTGGAGAAACTCGGTGTCTGAGCGCGTTCATACATGTGTTTGTGTGTGTTTAGGACCTAACGGCGTGTACGTTCTGGGGCTTTGACGTTTGCCATTTATATCACCCAGAAAGGAGTGACATTTACGGGGTCATTTCCCCTCCCACGGACTCTGCCGTTCCCCCATCCTTCTCTCGCAGTTGCACCCTCGCTCGTCCTCCTCCTCCTTCACACCCGTCTGCTTCCCTTCTTCTTAATTTAGAAAGCCCTCCCCGCTCCCCGACGCCATCTTCCCACTTGCTGTGGCTTTCTTTCTCTCCTGCTACATGTCACAGATCGCTGTCACGTTCCTCCCTTCAGACCGTTGACCCACTTCCCTCTTTCTTGCCTCGTTCCTCGTTCCCTGTTCTACCAGACGTTTGTCCTTCAGCCAAAGCATCTTCTCTCCCCTTCCTGTTCCCCTCCGTTCAGCCAAATTTTTCTATTTTACCAAAAGAAGCATAACCCAGATATCGAACCCAAAAGCAAGAAATAGGCCTGACGTCATTTGACCGTCTGTCCTTCAGAGAGGTTTTGTATCATCGCAAAATGACTTGGCCTCGAATGTTTCAACTTTTTCTTGATTATATATTTGTGTGTGATGTGTGGATGATAGCCGGCGTTGTTTGTCCTTCTTTGTCGATCGCAGCACTTCAAGGGAACACTGAATCCTGAGATTAGTTTTGATTGTTAAAGGAGCAGAAAGATGCAAAATATCCACATTCAAAAATAACCATACAGTATTGTCATCGCTCCTGAAACAGCATCATGCCAATTCTTCAGCAACATCTCTATTTTCTGAAAGTCACCATCAGCTACAAAGTTGACTCAAAGTCACTCCTCTTATTGCATCTGACAGCGGCGCGTCCCAGAGGGAAGTTTTGGCTGCGGATGCATACAGTGTTTGGTGTGCTGTTTTTCCTATTGAAGGGTTTGCACCCCGTGGCAGAGCAGAACGCACGCGGCGAAGGGTCGCCTCCTCCGCCGTCTTCGGCATGTTGGTGGCGAGGCGCCAATGCTGTAATCCCGCAATGACAGACAATGTCACAGCTAGGTTCTGCCTGAGAGGAAGCCCCTACAAAGACGGGGACGGCAGGAAGGCCGGAAACATAAAGGCAATAATTGAAAGGAGAGGCGGAGGGAAACGTTGGAGAGGAGGGAAAACAACAGCTACTGGAGGAGAGAGTGATTGCTGCAACAGACACCCCCCCTCCCCTCTCCTCCCCCGTGATGAAAGTATGACAAAGTGACAGGAGACGTGGATCTGCGTTCGTCGTCTCCTGTTTTCCTCTCCGTTGCACAGAATACCTACTTAAATTGAGCCGGTAAATCAGGCTAATGTGAGGCTGAGGGCTTTTTATTTGGTAATTGTGTGCGTACGTGGGGACGGGGGAGGGGGGTTATCAGGGGCGACCGGAAAGACAACGGGATGAATGATGGGAGCATTAATGTCAGAGGGAGAAAACCTCCCCAGAACCGTTAGTCATCACTGTGCTGTCCTGTTAATTGAGTCGTGACTGGTTATGCAACAGGTCTGTGTGTGTGTGTGTGTGTGTGTGTGTGTGTGTGTGTGTGAGTCACAGGAGACTCAATCACAAAAATACCTTCATAAAATCTTCATAATACCGTTTAAAAAGAGTGCAAGAGTTTGGCGGTAGTTGGGAAACGAGGAAGGACGGGAGGAAGGAGGGGAAAGAGGGACGGGAGTGATGGACTTGGCTGGTTTAACCCAGATCCAAGCAGCCGCAAGGAGGAGTGGACAACCGGAGGTGTTTCGTTTTTATTCTGGGAGCAACTTGGGAATAAAAGAGCCAAGAGCAGCGAGAGACAGTGAGAGGGAACGACGAGGCTGGCGCTGACCCATTTCTCCAGGCCTCCAATGTGGCGGCGGATAGAAAGCAAAAAAATAAAAAAAAAACCTTAAGACGGACACATGGCACCGGGCGGATGAAGAGACACGCCGAGGTCTGAAGGAAGACTTCAACGGCTTCAAGTGTCTCTTCTTGCATCACCTCAGCCGACACCAGGAGAATAAGACACGGGGCTCCGCCTCCTCTCTCCTGGGCCGCCAGTGTCGGGGTGCGTTTCCCAGACGCCGATCTTTTAAAAAGCCCTTAAAAAAAAAAAGAGAAAAGAATCAGTGCTGCAGAAGTCACTCAGGGATTCACTGATAAGGACTCATTAAGTATTGATAAGTAGTCATTGAAGTATTCATCCAATATGCATGGGGGTCCACTCAGGGTGCACTTGACAGGGATTGCAGGCAGAGCCGTTTCTAGCATGTTAGCCGACGTTAACGGATAGATACACACTACAAATGCAGAATGGCCTCGCCGCCCCGGGACGGGGACACTGACCCAGTTGTGAGGAACATTGGTCGTGACTGTCCTACATGGCCAGCACTTTACCCACGTTACACAAGGCTCACCCAGCCAGTCACTGGGCCTCTTTTTAATGGCTGCCTCTTTTCTTTAGCTTTCATTTCCCTCCCTCGCTTTGAGCACGTCCTTCTCTCTCTCCGTCCATTATGCATATCTGAGCTCGGGAGGTCGCGTTTATTCGAAGTGGATTATTTTCTCGTCAGACTTGTTACATTTTGCTCGTGCACAATTTGTTTCTTGTCATTAAATTAACATGAGAAGGAATCTGTGTGTTTATGCCCCCCTCCCTCTCTGACCCCGTTCAGCCTCATATACATCTCTTATAGAGACCATAAGCAGCTTTAGGGGCTGCTGGTAGATTGTTTATTGATGCAGAGACACAGTGACCATACTGCCTTCATGTTGCCGTCGACAACCGTCATTAACCCGCTGTGGATCAAACCAGATTATGACCTGGGGGATGTCGCACACACACACACACACACACACCACATTGACCTTTACACACATACATGAAACACTTAGAGGCACACATACAGTACATTCATCATGACGATACTGACTGGATTAGCAGTGTGGAGCCGTCTCAGTGAATCACGCCATGCTTTTAGTCAACAGTGTGACAGAATCCTGCAGCATCTTTCAGGCCTCCAACAATACTCCGTTCCTCCCTGCCAGAACTCAAGCATGAAATGGCAGCGGATCTGTCACAAGCGCTCAGACTCCCGTTCAGCGCGGTGCATGCATGTGTGCGTCTGTGGAGATCAGGTGCATTCCACACTCTAGTCCACTTTTTGGTCTGATGGGCGGGAGGAAGAGGAGGAAGAGGAGGAAGAGCAGAAAGAGGAGGGGGGGCCTGTGAAGGCTGCTGTGCCGTGGCCCAGTTTGTTGTGTGTGTTTTGGTGCTGGAGGTTAATGCGATGTGATTCCGAGTCGCCCAGCCTCCTAGCATGCGGGACATCGAAAGATGGAGAGACAGAGGGAGGGAGAGGAGAGAGAGAGAGAAAAAAAGAGGAGGGGGAGGTTGATTGTAATGGAACCAGATGGATGGAAAGAGAATAACTGCTGAGAATTAAAATGTCACCGGAGAGATCAACCGCACGCACACACCGACACCGAGATGATTTCATCCTGGATCGTGTGTGTGTGTGTGTGTGTGTGTGTGTGTGTGTGTGTGTGTTTGGTCATGTGACTTCCACCTCTGACCGTGACTCGGCTCCAGCGTCCAGGTCTCTTCGCCGCTCACACAAACTTGCAGGAAGACGGTCAAAGTGGCACAGAGTAGTAACTTTTACACGACGTCACACAAGTACGAACGTCATACTCGTCTACATTTTCAATTTCATTGTCACAGAGTACAAATGAAAATGGAAATGAGGAGTTCCCGGCAGGAATCAGGCGGATTGGTTGCCAGCAATTTGGAATTTGTTGGTGCACTTTAAAAGTTATTAGATTTACTAAAGTAAATGTTGTCTTCTGATTTGAAAAAATAATTAAAAAGTAGATTTTTGAAATGCAAAGTATTTTGAGAGAGGTACTTGGCAACATATACATAGGAAAAACAAGATGATTTTTATATTTTAGTGGCAGTCCGTAAGATTTGAGATGCGTTGCTTCTAGCGGCCTCTCTGGCGGTAGATGGAACTGCAGGGGAGCCTCTGGGACTCATCCCCCTCACCCAACAGTGTGACTGTCTCATCTGCGTGATGCCTTCAAGTGCTCCACACTGAAAGGTCCATGGTTTCCCCTCGTTGGCGTCACTTTGCTCCTTTATGACTTTCCTTCTTCACTTCCATTAGTTTGTTGTTTCTTTTTCTTGGACAGGAAGTTGAGTGGTCAGCAGTAATGAAATGTACCTGGACAAACACTTTAGACTAGAGGGACTGACTCAGCAGCTGGAAGTTAAAGATTTCCCATTACAAGTAAACGCAGCATACTTCCATGAGAAGCTCCACCTGCAGACCAACCGCTGACTGACGGAAAAAGATGAAACTCATTTAGAGTTTATTGGGAGTGTGGGCACAGACACGGAGATCCTATTTCTGGACAAAGCAGCAACAAGCACTTTCATGAGTGGGTCACATGATCAACCACCATTGTTTTAACTCACTCTTTGATAGATAGGAACTTAAAAGACAGCTAAATGGATGAAAATGTTACAGACTTTATACAACCAACATCTCCACAGCAACAAGTCTTTCTCTGCACACATGACCTCATGTGAGGAATCCATCCTGGTCCTCGCCTGCCTCCAAACCTCATGCATACCTCCACGTCACCGTGCATCGGAGGCGCCAAACGTCCGGGTGCCTTCGCCTCGTCCCTGTTTGGAGCTCGTCCCGTTTGTGGATCAAGTGCAACCGCACCAGTCGGCTGTGGGCTTTTGTCTCCGACTGAACAAGAAACATGCATTCTTTGCAGGGAAAAAGTTATGTTGGAAGTAATCTAGTGTGTTGTGTATCTGGAGGTGGAATGTGAAAATAATACTGGACGAGATTGTGTTGTTTTTTTCGAGGGGTTGGTGAAATAAGGCCCGTTTTGTTTCACTCCACAACGTCATGCCTTTCCCCCTCCTTGTTGCCGCGGCGATGTAATGGCTTGTTATGGCTTCGTTACTGCTTCATAACCAGGTTATAAAAGCGCCACAGAAGATTTATGAAGACACTTTTAGTTACAGGAAATTTCAGTGGCGAGATCCAGGTTTTTTCTTTCTTTTTTTTTTTGAAAACGAGGGACAGAGAGAGAATGAATCCTTCAGCTTCGCCTCGAGGGAGAGGAGATCAGGTTATATGCTCTTCATCATCTAGATGACTCATGAGGAGCTCATTGAGCCTCTGGAGAGTGAGGACTACAAATATAACTGGGAAGGCCACTGTAAATCCCACCACACACACACACACACACACACACACACACACACTTCCCGGTCCACCCACATGACAAACTTAGTTCCGTGGTTGTTTTTGGAGAATGTTGTCGAAAAGCAAAACAAGTGGAACCAAAAGGAGCATTTTAAAGGCAGAACTGCAGTCAAACAACACATTGGTTAGCACAGATGGGAACACTTTGCACACACACACACACACACACACACACACACACACACACACACACACACTCCACTCCTTATGGCGTCATTTCAGTGCCAAAATCCGCGAGCATAAAAACCACATTCAGCGCGCATAAAGACCACTCTCTGCGCGCTCGCAGTCACTCTCTGTGCGCTCGCAGTCACTCTCTGCGCGCTCGCCGTCACTCTCTGCGCGCTCGCCGTCACTCTCTGCGCGCTCGCAGTCACTCTCTGCGCGCTCGCGGTCTCTGTGCACACGCTCGCTGTCACTCTCTGTGCCTTCTACGCGCTCGACTTTGCTGAGTTTTGGCACTCTGGGGGCGGGTATTGAATAGACGGCCCCGCAACCCCCCTCCTTTCTGATTGGTCACTTTAAACGCCTACTGTCTCCAGGTCAGAGCACTATAACGGAAGGTTATGAGAATGTTATGTATTGGGTCAGCAATTTTTCGCATCAACTGTAAACGTAGCCACTGCTGTTATAGGCTAACATTGTATATCTGTTTGTTCCTCAACTTACCTCTTGTTTTTCTGACATCTCATCCGCAATCTCATCTCAATTCCGCCATCAAATGCTGCCGCCAACCGCAATGATGAACCGCCCTACTCTGCCTCGGATTGGCTCTGACAGGCGTTTAAAGTGACCAATCAGAAAGGAGGGGGGTTGCGGGGCCGTCTATTCAATGCCCGCCCCCAGAGTGCCAAAACTCAGCAAAGTCGAGCGCGTAGAAGGCACAGAGAGTGACAGCGAGCGTGTGCACAGAGACCGCGAGCGCGCAGACAGTGACGGCGAGCGCGCAGAGAGTGACTGCGAGCGCGCAGAGAGTGACTGCGAGCGCGCAGAGAGTGGTCTTTATGCGCGCTGAATATGGTTTTTATGCTCGCGGATTTTGGCACTGAAATGACGCCATAACTCCTGCTTTGACATGCATCACCAGTGCTGGAAGGGGTGATGCATTTGTGTCTTTCACGTTGCATTTGCATCCGTGATCATAGCTTCGGGTGCTGACACACTGATGACGAGGCTCACCCGCCTTCACACACCAGAGGCTTGCGCTCGCCGTACGCCAGACGCTCGCCAGTTTCCTCCCTCGGCCCCCGTTTGCTCGTTTATTCATGGCGTCTGTTGTTTAATCTGCTGCTCGTCACGTCCGTTGTTGTTGCCTTTTATCTCGCCGTCATCGGTGAAGACGTTCCCACGCCACGCTCCGGCACGCGTGTGGAACCAGTAGCAAGCTTGGACTGTTACAGCAATATCTGTATCCATGACACATACCACCAACACCTGGACATGTGATGTCCCTCCGTTCCAACCGAGAATACATGCAATCTGGCAATAAAACAGCACTTCTTGTGACTTTAGAGCCAGAGTGAAATGTGAGTAATGTCCCAGAGTAGACGTGTTAGAAATAACAACATCAGCATGTACACAAATTAACGTCGCTCGCACGGCAGCGAGTGTTTTTCTGCGGGAGGCCGGCTGTCACTCAGCATGTGTGGAATATATAACAGGCCTGCAAAACACATCCCGGAGGCGGGGGACGGCAAAAACACGGAGGTCCGAGCTGCGTCTTCATGCAAATGAGGCGGCTTTGCGTCGTCCACTGCGGCGGGCGATATGAGCCCAACATGTCAGACGTGGGGGATTAAACCCCCCGGGGTTAATGAACGCAGCAGAAGATAGGATTCAACTCCGGCGTTCAGCAGCAGAGTGGAGCAGAGATCTGGCCCGGCACTGACCTTGGTAATAACAGGAGAGGGAGACTCTCCTCCACCCTGTGATCCTTCCCCGATACACCGATCCGCTCCCCTGCCTGGCTGCCTGCCTCCTTGTGAGCCCCGGCGCTGTGCAGCCTGATTGAGGTTGACTGCGGTATTATTTCATTAATTAAGTTTTTCCACTTCCTCCGCCTCTCCCTCCTGCCTTCCTGTCAAACGAGGGTGGAGGAGCGACGCCCTTCCTCTCCTCCGTCCTCTGGCACTTCACATCCCCCCATCACTGCTGATCATTGTCTCAATTACTCATCCCTCCTCTGTCTAGCTCTTCCCCTCGCTCTTTGCTGCTGTTCTTTCCTCCTTTCTCCTCTTATCTCATCCCAAATGGCCTCATCTCATCCCGATACCCCCTCTCTGTGCGATGGGAAAAGATTTGAGGCATCTCTCCATCTTTCCCTCTTCTTCACTCGCCTCTCATCTGGATTTCACGGATGTTCTGTGATTACTTCTACCTTGATTGGGTGATATCTGCCCCCCACCCCCCCTCAGCATCTCCAGTGTTTAGCCACTAAAGGATGTGTGGGCTGTCTGGATCCCAGGACAGAGCAGCCTTTGTTCCTGTGGAAGTGAGATTCGCAGGAGTAGTGGCGCCTGCAACACGTCCGACGGACTCGGATACAGAAATGGCCCTTGTGATATTTGTGACCTGTTGATTGTGATGTTAGAAAAATAACTTGCATTTGCAAAATCCCATAATGTGTGGAGGATCCATTTGGCTCGGCTGCTCTCAGTCTCCCGGTCTCCCTCTTCTTTGGATCCATTAGCGCTCCACTTTTCCATAATGGAGACATTAGAGTCTTTTACCTCTCTGCTATCTATCATGTCATTTAAACTCCTTCCTTACTTTCTGTTTTTAACTGCTCTACTTTTTCTCTGTCCTACCACTCTCCCCCTTTCTGAGTCTCGTCTTCCTCCCTCCTCCTCCTCCTCCTCCCGTCCACCGGGCTCTACATGGGTCATCTCCAGCGTCTCACATGGTCTCCTGTCCCCATCATATCACCAACAGCTTGTCAGAGCCAATCAGTCTCCCCGGCCCCCGGCTTCTCCTCCTCCCTTCCTCGCCCTCGTCTTCCTCACCTCCCTCGTCTCCTGTCTCCTTCTCATCCTCCTACGTGTGTTTGGAGTGATCTCTCTCAGAAATCATTGTCCTCCATCCTTCATCCATTCCTTCGATCAGCTACGTCTTCATCAGCCGACTGTCCTCCGATACGACTTCTAATTTAAGATGTTTACGATTCATGATGATTTTTTAAAAATATATTTAGTGCAGTTACATTCATTGTGTTTATTACATTTAAATATACATTGTATCCACTTATAATGGAGACAAGATAGAAATAGAAAATACTTTTTAGTTTTGATTCAGTCATTGTGGAAACGTGGATGTTTCCCTGGAAATATAGAGAATCATGCAGTAATCTTCAATGCAATCATGCATGTTAAATATACTTTAGTGTATTGCAAATATATTTACATTTTCAATAGTATATTGAAATATACTGACAAAGAAATGTACGGAAATATATTGAAAGTGTACTCACATCATATCTAATCATAATCTTTTTTCAAGTATTTGTTTTACACACTTTATAGAGAATATAAAGAGACATAAAAAGAATGTATTCATTGGAATACACCAGAAGTATAAATGAGCATACTATTACTACAGCAATAATTATGCTAAATTGCTTATATATTATCGAGCCACTCAATGCATTTTCAAAAGACTCGTAACACAAACAAACTTAAATGAAATGAATCAAGCATATATTAGTACATACACGGCCGTGTACTTAAGTGTAATAAGTGTACTTATTAAGTGATTCAATTTTAGATTCCTGATCCATCCCTGTCTCCTGGCTACCAGCCTGCCGCTCGCCTTGACCCCCGCCTGCTTCTCTCCTCCTGCTTTCACACTCTGCATCCTGCAGAGATGGAGGAGAGAGTGATGGAGGTGTTGGAAGTAAAGCTGCTTCTTTTTCACACCTCCCTCTCCCTCTCTCTCTCTCTCTCTCTCTCTCCTGAGCCATCCGCCATCCCTCCCTCTCGCTTCAGACAGGCTAATCTATAGCCTGAAGCTAATATTTCTTTAAGGGGACACAGTGAGGGTGCACCCCAGGGGCTATAATTGGGAAAATGAGGATAGACAGGTGGCGTGTTGGGCTGTTGGATGGGGAGTGAATGCTCGCTGTCTGTTTTTTACTCCCCACACAGATCAGTATTCACGCGTTTCAAGCGATCATTTCTCATTTGTGTACATGATTGATCTCTAACACTTCACGTCTCTATCCCTCCACTCTCACGTCTGATCCCTCCATCGGGATTCTCACTGTGCTCCTTCATCCTCCTCCTCCTCCTCCTCCTCCTCCTCCAGCCTCTGTGACCTGCAGACTGGTGATCTCTAATGCATTGGCTGACATGCTTTATGTAAGAAGAGGTGTTACAGGGATCCGTGCCCACACACCCTCCTGCCTGTGCACTTAGTCAGCGGTGCTTGACCCCCTTTGGCCTCCTTCCTATAGCTTCGCTACAGAGAGTTTGACTCCAGAACAGGTTAAGAGGCTGATTTGAAATGTGACTCTGTATCTCCGACTCTGTAGCTCCGGTTCAATTGCATCCTTCTTTTTTTTTTTGCCAGTGAGAGAAAAATGTTCACATCTTAAAAATGCATATGAAATCCTTAATTGCCTGTATTAACACATCAGTCCCTCAATTTGAAAATGAAGAATTATCTTTAATTGGCTTCATTAAAACATACACATTCATAACAGTAATGGGGTATGAAACATTTGAGCTATAACTCATTCAACACAGACTGTATTCAAAACCAATCAGTCTCCAGTTTCTCTCAACAGTGTTTTTGTCTTTGATTGGATTACCATCAACAAGTATGTGCCTAACTAGAGTACCCCCCCCCCCCCCCCCCGCCTCTCCTGCTATTTTCCCAACTCCAACTCCAATGGCAGTCCACTGACAGTGGTTGAGACCACTGCAGCGCGGCAGGGGTGTTAATGAATTCCAGTGTAGTGCTAAATGAGGACTTGCTAAAGTGCTGCCGCCATGTTGTTTGACATTTCAGAGCTTCTGGTGGAGTTTAAATCGCTGCCTCTGCAAATGTCACTCGTTGACTCTGTGAAGGCCGACCATTTCAGGAGAAGTCGCTGGCTATACATTGAGGGAAAGTGACTTTAATGGATGTTTTGTTCACTGTGTGTGTGTGTGTGTGTGTGTGTGTTTGCCACCCTGCTACTTGGCTAATTGTGTGATTTTTGTGTTTCCATCCCTCCAGCTACATCAGATGGGACGCGTAAAGGCCTGGATAGCATGAGGGGCGGAGTGTGTGCCACGCAAGGCATGAAGGTGGTCCTGAAAGTGGGGCAGAGTAAGTCTCCTCAACGCACACACACTTCCTCACGCCCACTCTTCTTCTTCACACACTCACAGTACACACGTTTTTATTCACGTGTCACACACAATCGCTCACTTAAAGGGACAGTTCAGGTGTTGATGCAGGGTTGGAACAGGCACTTATCTATAGTGGGTGTATTACTACAGTCAATTATGGTCGCCGTGCACCCAATTTGGAGAAACAGACCAGAGTAGCAGCAACGTGCTGCTGAGGACAGAGGCAGCAGGGACGCCTAAAAAAATCGATATCACTTTAAGTGAATGCTATATTTAGACTATGTTTACGGCTTTACCTCGCCGTCACACAACTGTACAATCATGTGGGTTTTTTTGTTGCCAACAGACTCCATTGAAAAAACCTGTCATTTTACTTCAACAGAGTTACTAGTCTGATCAATTAGTTAGTTTGTGTCCGTGTGACTTACAGGGTTAGTTCAGATTCACGTAAAGTCACACTGTAACACAAAGAAACCAATCATGGCATCCAAATATGGTCACTTCCTTCGCTGGTTGCAAAGATACCAAGATGGCGACGGCTAAAATGCCGAACTGCTTCAAAACTGTAGTCCACACACCATCGGGTGACATCATCCTGACGATGTCTGCTTCATATAGACAGTCTGTGTTCAAATCACACAAACTATCCCTTTAACACTCAGTAGGACTACAAGCTTTGTCTGTAGTCCACTACATCTCCCATCTGTACAGTACGGGGCGGATCACATTCCTTATCTGACCCACTGCCTCCTCCACAGTTAAACCTCCCCTCTTATCTCCCTCCTCCTTTCACACACACACACACACACACACACTCACACACACACACACACGCACACACACACACTCACCTCGTCTGCATGTGTGTTCTCTGTGAGCACATTAGGGCTCGTTAAGTGGTGAGAACAGCAGAGAAGTGTGAGATCAGTCAGCTCTAATGAGCCCTGTTGACTCCTTTCTCACTCTCCTTTTTAACTACTACTGACTCATGCTGGACACACACACACACACACACACACACACACACATTGAAACTCAGATAGCCCTATGCAGCATATATACATTTCAGGTATGAACATAAGCTCACACACGGATGGCGTGCAGACGGCGGTGGTCATCCAGGCGTGTGGCCACTAACAGACACGTAGGCACACATTTCCCCACGCGGCTGACCTGCCAGCAGGCGCGCCGTAATAGAACGACTCCATTCAGCGCTGAAGCACACAGTCAGTGATTTGTAATGACTCGTAGCCGCACACACTTCTAATTTGTTGGTGAAAAGAAATATTCACAGGTAATGACCCTCGCACGTAGGCGGAGAAACAGCACCAAAAAAGAGGCCCTTTTAAGCGTTTTCCCTGACCTGTGCATTCCTACACATAATAGGCACCTGTCCTTCACACGACCCCCCCACCCACACACACACACACACACTATCCTGTGTTATCTGGCCTTGTGTGTTGTAGGTGCACTTCAGTGGTGCTGATGTAGCTCTATCAGCCAATAAGATCAGCACAGTCAGCTGGGCTCAATAGAAACACCACACACACACACACACACACACACTTTCTTTCCCATGGCTTTTCCACCACACAGGCGATGGAAACGTTCCCCCCACACACACATTCAAACCCCTCTGTGAAGTTCTAATACACACATCTCTTTATTTGTCATCTTTCTTTCCCTTTTCTGTCTTTCCCCGGTTCATCATCTGTCTCTCTTCCCCTCCACCTCTTCTCTATTCCCTCTGCATTGCCCCCCCCCCCCCCTCTCTCTCTCTTTTTAACCCCTTTTCATTCAAGCGACATTGCTTGCTTCCCTTTTCAAATTCCCCTTTTCCCTGCCCTCATCACTTCCCTTTCACTTTGCATGCTGGCCGTCTCTCCTGCCGGCTCTCAATCCCCCCCTCTGTTATTTCCACTCTTCCTCTGTCTTCCTGTCTTATCTGCTATGTGGCTGAAAGGTCACGTCTGTGTTGTTTGTCATCTAAATAAGCCGGCGTGCCGCCTCATGGTGATCTCTGATGAGATATGCTGCTCTGTGTCGCTCTGAGAAACACACACACACACACACACACACACACACACACACACACACACATACACACACACACTCGTGAAACACACCCCTGGCCCACACACACATTGGACCTGTCTTAACTTATTTTATTTTGTATCTATCTTGGTTGCTCTCTCTCTCTCTCTCTCTCTCTCTCTCTCTCTCTCTCTCTCTCTCTCTCTCTCTCACACACACACACACACACACACACACACACACACACACACACTGCCGACCACACAGCAGTTTCTATTGATCCAGACAGCACCGCCCCCTAACTTCTGTTTGGTTGCCTGTCATTAGGGAGCAGCCAGCCAATAGCCTTACCCCTCTCTAAATGTCAGCATGTATAGGTGGACGGCTGTGCATGCACACACACACACACACACACACACCCACACATGGTCTGCACATGGACTGTGATGCAGTGTGTGGTTTTACTGTACAGCTTCACCCCATGGCCGTCTCCATTTCTGCTTCCTGCTGCTGAGATGACCAATAACAGCCTTTCTTTTTCAAATGTTGCATCAACTGCAGAGCCGAATAGCCTTGTATCCCAATATAAAGTCCTTCCTTGCAGCCTACTGGTGGCCAGATGGCTCCGAAGTGAACAAAATTAGTTTTTTCTGAGCCATCTCTTTCTGTGGTGACAAGTGGCACTTCTGCATCTGTGTGTGTGTGTGTGTGTGTGTGTGTGTGTGTTTGCATGTGTCACATAAACGCTCTTTAATGCCATCACCATTACTGAGGGCTTGCTAGACAGATGGCCTGATTTAGCGACTACAGATTACAAGCCGTTATGGCCTTGTGTAAATTAATTCTGGCCAAAACAACAAGCGGCCTCTCCTTAGTTTCCCATTCAAACAAATGGAAAAGTGCTCGTACACGGCACGTCAAAGCCCAATCAATATGTGCTCTCCTATAATGGGAAAGGAAGGGAGGGAAGCCTTTATTACACCTCCTCCGTCGCTATCTCCCCCCCCAGCTGGCTCCCTCTTTGCTAATGTTATTGGTTCCAATTCCAAGAGCTGTCGTGGAAGACATCCTCGGTAGTCCTGCCACCCCGCTCATATTACACCCTTATTCCCCTCTGCAGGCCCGTACGGACTGCCGCCGAAGAAGGAGCCGCCAGCAGGACGCACCACCAGCAGAAATCCAGGTAAGCAGGAGACCAAATGACGATAATCCACAACGGATGTGTGTATGAAGTGGATGGAGGGAATACACAAAAGCTGGTGGTTGAAAAGAGAAGCAGTTGGGGGGAGGGAGGGCGACAGATGGAGAATGTGCAGCGGTGACATGTGTGGATCTCTCTATTTAATTCCACATCTCTCTCTCTCTCTCCGATGCTCCATATCGCTCTCCTCCCGGTCTCTGAGCCCAGCCCTGCGAGCTAAGTGCCGCGGGCGGGGAATGGATGGCTAATAGCTACCTTGGGAGAAGGAAAGAAAAAGAGAGGGAGGAGAGAGGGAGAGAGGGCAGCCGGAGAGAAGGCTAGACCGGCGGCGACATTTCAGAGAGTTATACTGTCATTAGTTCGGGTGGCCTGGATTCTCTAGTCCCGTCAAGAGAGAGAAAGAAAGAAATGAGAATTACGGAAAGATGAGGGTGGAGAGAAGAAGGGACAGGGGAGTGATGGAGCGGAGTGGATAGTAGTGGGAGGCACATAAGGAGGGGAAAGAAAAGAATAATTGAAAAGCAAAGAGGAGAAGGGAATAGAACAAGGAGATGGAAATGGAGAGAAGCCCGATTCATACTCTCTAAGTCGTCCAGCGGAGCGGAAATGATCTGCTCTCAGCTGCGTTCATTCCTATTAAAGAAAAAGAGAGAGAGAGATTCAGGCTTTTGCTGGTGACCTTGTGTATGATACCAAATGTGTTAATCATGGCACTTACACGTCCATACCTCCCATGGGTGAGAAGTGTACGTGTGAAGTGTGCAACAATAGTATGCATTGTTTTTACCGGAGTGGGACTGATTTACATCACGCCCGTAATGAGAGATTTTACACATTTTTGACGATCAGACACATCACTTATCGGATCTGATGGCTTCGACTCCAGAAATGACGGCTATGCCAGCATTTCTAATCCTGTTGTGACTCACCTCAGGTAGACTGGAAGATTGCTGGTTATTCGCAGTCAGTTTGTGTGTTTGTTTGTCTCATCTGATGCTGTTACGGGATGTGAACTAATACCTCATAAGGTATAAACACTGTAAATACGGACGTAGCCTGCATAAGAAATGAACGAAGAGTTGGGCCAGCAGTGGAGATGAGGTGGGTCTAGGTGACCCAGCGGAGCAGATAGCTAGCAGCTAGCAGCTAGCAACACAAAGTGGCTCCCAAGCCTTTATATCATTTAAAGGTTGAGTTTTATAACCCTGATAAACTCATGTATACAATGTTAACTGAGATAATAAATCTAGAGCGAAGTAAGTTCATTTTCTCATAGACTTCTATACAGTCAGACTTCTTTTTGCAACCAGAGGAGTCGCCCCCTGATGGCTAGCAGAGTGAATGCAAGTTTATGGCACTTCAGCCTCACTTTTCAGAAGCAGAGGTTGACATCTGGTCACAACTCAGACATCATTTCTAATAGATTTTCGAAATTCAACAGCAATGTCTATTTCCATAAATCTTAACCTGGTTACTCAAGATGATCCACAGACTTCGTTGGCAGCAGTTTCATGTAGGAACTATTTTCTACCCGTATCACCGCGCTTCCTTCATCAATCTAGATCGATAAATAGGACGACAGGTAAGAGAAGGGGAATACATGGGAAGTTTGTCCAATACAAACAACCTGTCAGAAGGTTTTATCATACAAGTTATCATAGAACACCTAAGCATGATTTTAGAAACCAGCTGTTTATGTCATGCTGTCACTCCACCAGAAACTACAACACAGTGTGTTTGCACTACACATGGATACAGACAAATTCATTACTCCCAAAATTCCCAATCTTATATTGGGAGCAGCAATGAAATGCCACAATGCATCAGAGTTACCGGTGCTTCATTAATTATGTAATCTTTTCCGATCCTCTTAATGTGTTCATGGAGGTTGTTGATGGAAACACGCACTGATTCACACTTTATTCTCGCAACATTTTCAGAGATTTGCATAAAACATGTGCAACAGTTTAGTGGGAAGTAACAGTGTCTCCACTCTCTCAATATAAAAACAGTTACAAAAAATATGTTTTTGTAAAACTAACAAAATAAGTCGGAATATGAGAATTATAGTCAAGACTTGCTCAACAGCGAGGAGAGGACTATGTTGTCACCTTGACCTGGTCTTTTTGTCTGTTTGACCTGTTGGATGTCTCTCCAAGGTGAAATTCACTAATGAAATAAAAAAGAGGGCTCAACGTGGGGAAAAAGGTCTGAACTTGTGTGATGGAAAAAAGGAAATAGAGGAGGGAGTGAGAAGAAAAGGTGGAGGAGGTGAAGGGAGAGTGTGTGATAAAGCGAGCTGGTGAAAGGCGGCGATGGTAATAGAGATGGAGAGTGAGGGATGTTGGGTTAATGGAGGGAGGAGGAAAGCGGGAGGAGGAGAAGGGGAGCCTAATCGACGTCCGGCATCAGCGCTTTGCTCCCAGTCAGTCCAGCGCGACGGGAGGGGGGGCGAGGCGTGTTCGCACATATACATCCTTGCATGGTTGTGTACGTCCGCCTGTGCTTTTGTTGCTAGGCGCTGAGCTCCGAGCAAGGTAGGTCATTACAGCTACAATAACCCAAAGATAGAGAGAGCCACGGAGCGAGGGAGGGCGAGGGAGCGGAGGAGACAGACGGGGGAGAAAAAGAAAGAGGTGTGTGCCAAGAATAATGATCGGCCAATCCAACGGCTCAGTATAGACGGGGCTCGCATTACTGGCCTTAACCACTTCGCCACACGCATTCACACGGTCCAGGTGCCGGAGCCGTTGCCTCCCTCCCCACCGCTCTGTAAACATACATGCGCGCAGATTCACTCACACACATCCACCAGCGTTCACCTGCTGGGTTCTGACCCGACCCCCTGCCGGGACAGCTCCGAGGCTGCGGAGATCTCCGGTTTCAGGCAGACACGCAGCAGACAGAGGGAGCGATGGGCCGACAAACAGAAAGATAGTGTGACGGACAGTTCGACAACAGATTAAAAGACAGACAGACCGGCGGGCAGGAAGGCCGGCGGGCCGGCGGGAGTGTGTGGTCTGGTGGTGGAAGCAGAGCGGGGAGGCTCTCTTCATGTGGTCGGCTGTAATGCTAAGTAAATACAGTTGTTAAGGTTAGGGAAATAGAGTGTGTTACCTTGATACACACTGCGGCTGGGCCAGGCCGTCCGCAAGAGTATACGCTGCACGGCACTCTCACTCACTCACGGGGAGTGGACGGACACCCCCTCCGCTTTATAAGCACTGCTGTCCACCTCAGGACGTCAATAAAGAACCGCATATAAACGTCGGGGAGATGCATTCCGCTAGGTTGAGCCTGCGAAGCCTTCGCCAGCGAGGCTCAACCAGCCCTACCTCCACGTCGTTGTGGTACAGAACCATCCGCATCGGAATGTTTGCTTAAAAGCTCATGGAAGCATACATTGTGAAAGCATGCTGTGTTATTGCTCCTGATGATTGACTGTTCTCTGGTTTCTTTCAGGTGGAGCGGGAACTCCACCCAGCCTCGGGGACCGGTCGAGGGCAGCGGCGAGAACGGGCCCCTCCAGCCCTCCAACATCGCCCTCATCGCCGGCGCGGCGGGAGGCTCCGCCTTCCTCCTGCTGGTGACGGCCGTGATCTGCGTGGTGTGCTACAGGCGGCGGCACGCCAAGCACTCGGACACCCACCACCCGCCGCTGTCGCTGTCCTCGCTCACCAGCCCCAAGCGGGGAGGCGGCGGCGGCCTCGGCAGCTCCAACAACAACGGTTCCGAGCCCAGCGACATCATCATCCCCCTGCGGACGTCCGACTCCGCCTACTGCCCGCACTACGAGAAGGTGAGCGGCGACTACGGACACCCCGTCTACATCGTCCAGGAGATGCCTCCTCAGAGCCCCGCCAACATCTACTACAAAGTATGAGACGGCCGCCACGCTGGTCGACTGGACACACCCATCTCCCTCTAACCATCCCCGACCAACCCCCTGCTCCACAGCAACGCTCGCCATCTCAGCTCCGACCCTGAACCCCATAATACGACCAGTATTGTCCCATGGACCCCCCCCCCACTCACCGCCCCGTGAGCCCGGCCACAGTTGTGTTTTTAGCTGAATAAACCACCCCACCCCGTTCTCACACAACTGGGCCACCAAGTGTTCGCTGAGGGCAACGTCGTATTGGTGCACAGCCCTCCTTAACAAGGCCCTCGCCAATGGGCGAGAGCCCCTGAGTGCCCCCTTCTCGTTCACTCAGAGCCAAACGAGACCCACCCGCGCCGAAATGAAGAGTCGCCCCCAGACCCCCAGCGTGTGCACGTATGTGGGAACCCACTTTGTTTCTAGAGTATGGACCTGGCGTCGGGATTTGAGATGTTTTACAATAGAAAAAAAAAGAGAAAGAAAAGGACTTCTACAGAAAGAGAAACTTCACCCTTGATCCCACTTAGCGCCAGAGAACTCTGATTCCCAGAGGCCATACCTGCCATCCCCCCACCCCTCAGAGCTCCGTCAGCCAACCAGAGACCGGCCCCCCAGCCACTAACTCACCAATAGGATTCTAGTTTGTTTTGTGTTCGTTTCTCCTGAGAAAAATAGTGGCCTCAGACTCAACCAATCAACAAGCCCGGGCGACGGTCACATGACCAGGCCCAGGACTGAGGAGGTCTGACCAATCGGTGACACTCAGAATCTTGTATATTTTAATAATGTGTGTGTGTGTGTGTGTGTGTGTGTGTGTGTGAGAGAGAGAGAGACTGGGAGTGTGTGCATACAACTTGGATAATAACTTTGGCGCTGCTGCTCCACATTAGACGTGTGTGTGTGCAGTTAGTGCGCTTCAGTACAGCAAGTTTTGCGTATGAGTTTGCATATGCGTGTGTGTGTGTGTGTGTGTGTGTGTGTGATTGTGCGTACGTGTGTGTTCTTTAGAATTGTCTTAAATACCAAAACACAAAATAGTGAGCGAATATCAAAAAAATGAGATTTTTTATCGCTATCAACACTTATAGATTATATATATGAATATCCAGTAAATCATTTGTAGATGTTTCTTTCTGTTTTCTATCGTTTTATTATTTTTACCCACTCTGTTAAACTACACTTCCGTTGCTAGACATTTTTTTTTATCTGCTGTTTTTTTGTTTTTCACAACTTAGAACGACCTTGTTTCCTCCTCCCGTCACGTTGTATATTAATTTAATCCCTTTTTTAAAAATTCTCCCGGCGAACAGAGGTTGTGTCTCTCTTCCTCTCTTCCCTCTCTCATTCACTCCCTCCCTCCCCTTTTCCCCACCCCCGCCTCCCCCCTCTAGGGTCTCTGAACTCTGTGTATATTTTTATAGGTCCTTGTACTATGCTGTAGTTTTGAAGTTTAGACCTCGTTTGTGGAAGTGTTGAGGTAGAACCATCTATGAAAGTTCTTCTTTTTTTTCAAACGCTTCTTTTTCAAACACAGAAGTGAAAAGAAGTGAGGGGCAGGGGAGGGAGGGAGGGAGGGGGGAGGGAGGGGTGACGGTAGGGGAGAGGGGGCTGAGAGGGGATGAAATGAAAAAGAAGAATAAAGGAAAAAGAACAGGGCAAGAGAGAGAGAAGGAGAGCCGTCTGGGGAGGAGGAATAAAGCAGCGTCTGAATGCAGAACTTAAAAAAGAAAGGGAGGGAGGGAGGGAGGGAGGGAGAGGGGAAGAAAAGAATTGCACACTAAAGAAAAAGAAGCTGAGGGGAGGAAGGGAGCGGCAGGAGCGAGAGATGAAGGATCCCGAGGAATGAAAGGATGGAGAGAGCAGATGACAAGAGTGGCTGGCGATGGAGAGACACATTTCCCTTTCAACGTGGTTGTCGACGGCGATGGAGCGACGGCCCATCGCGGGACTTTCGGAGGCGATGAACTTTGACCCTGGGAAGGACGCATCTTATCACGCTCGCATCGCGGCTCACACTTCGACGTTGACGCGAGGCGGCACACTTCGGATCCGCTCCTCGTTTTTTGCGCCCATCATTTGTGTTGAAATACATCTCTGTATCACACACACACACACACACACACACACACACACACACTGTTCTCTATGAAGGCACACTGCCAGCTAAATCCACTACAGTCTGCTCCTCTTTTCTTTTTTTTGTTACCCCCCTCCCCCCCACACAGCCACACATTTCACACCTCTTAATGACTGTCACGAATGCCTCCTGATTGGACGACATACATTCTCTCTCGCCACCTCTTGCTTTCTCGCACACGGCGCTCCACGGAGACGCTGACCGCCGTCACGTGACTCTCTCTTTCTGCGATGGGGACTGACCCGTCGGATATGGGAGGGATGAAACGAGCGCTTGTGTGCGGTGTGTTTTCTCTCCTCTCTTTCACACACACACACACACTACACACACACACACACACACACGCCAGTGCCCAGCACCTCAACCTCGAGGGCAATAACACGACGTCGTGTTCAGAGGCGCAATATGTTCACATGTGCATACTTATTAAAAAAACAAAAAAAAAGCTGTTTGTGTTGCTTAAACATGTTTATGGCTTATGTGTAAAAATGGGTGGCAGTGGAGAGCTTAAGCTTTTATTTTCTTCAGACACACACACACACACACACACACACACACACGAGTCCTCCAGTGATGTAGTCATGTTTTCTGTGTGAAGCCAGTGTTAAATCTGGCCCTTACGGCATTTCTCAACTGTGTTTTGTATCAGTATCTAACATCATATAATGAGATATCTTTCATACTTAAGTGTCACATTCGTCTGAAATGGCTTTGTTCAACACATGATGATGATGTTCAGATATGTTTTTTTATACCATGAATTAGTTTGGATTGTATTTGATTGTATCTAAATTGATTTCAAAGATGAAATGAGGGGGGGAAACACCTCGAATTCTTCTTTTTGTACAACTGCAGACTTATTTTTGTTTTTTTGTTATGTATGCTGTTAAGTGTGTGTCTATTTAAACATGCTCAGAGTACCTAAAATATCCTCCAAGCCAAATGAAGTGTCCGTTTCTCTCTCTTCAACACCTCCGTGGAGCGCTCCGATCCAAAATGACAGTATTTTGTTCAAAAATGGGGAAAAACAAAAACATCCTGGGACTTTACGGCGTCCGCTCAGATGAAGAAGCCACCGCCCCATTTTCAGCCCCCCCCCCCCTCTCAGCACAATGTCAAGTATCTCTTGTTTTTCTCTTCTTTTTTTGAGCTCTTCTGTTGTTTGATTTCCATGTCGATGTTATTTCAAAGTTGTGTCGCTGGCTCTCACTGTTTGTGTTTGACCGGTCTTTCCTACAAACCACGGACACGCCACCGGCCGTCATGTTGAAAAGAGAAAGTGCTGTTTCTATGGCACTGGGAGAGAGAGAGAGAGAGAGAAAAAAAGAAGAAGAAGCAGCTACCGCCTAGTTCGCTCAACTCTCCGTTGGTGAAAGTGTGTGTGTGTGTGTACACGTGTGTGAGTGTGTGTTTCTTTGTGCCAATAGACAGCAGGTGGAGGCCGCAGAGCGAGGTGGTTCTCGTGTGTAACGTGTTGAGACTTTGTATTTGGGACACCTCTGTGTGAGAAGGGATTTTTGTGTCCTCTCCTCCTCCTCTTCTCTCCTCCTTACCCCCTTGTCTACTCACATGGCGACCCCCTTCCTCCCCCCCCTCCCCTCCCCTCCCTCCTCTCCCTCCCCCAAACACACCTCGAAAGAGAAGAAAAAACTAGTACATTCCTGGTTTGGAAAAAAAGGTTGAATAAAAAAACAAACAAAAATGTTTAAGCACCACTCTTCTGGGTCTTGTTGTGTGATTAATTATTGTGTGCTGAGGTCTTTTGTTCCGCTTGTGTGTGTGTGTGTGTGTGTGTGTGTGTTCCTGAGGCCCACTAGTAACCCTGCCTTGAAAAGAAGGACTCTCCCCTTATCTCTGCTTTAGGCTTGTCTCAGCAGGGGCTCATTCACTGCCTCTGCTAATAACACTGCCATCACACACACACACACACACACACACACACACACACACACACACTGGCTCTCCCACTGGTGTTATCAACAAGTTATCAAACCCGGCTTCATTAGTGTTGAGTGTTGCTTGGCAACGTATTGACATAGCTCATTTCATTCTCCGTCTCCCTCTCCAGCTCCCGTCTTCCTCCTCCATTTCCCCCCTTTCTCCCTCTCCCTCTAGCTTTGTGGCACGTTTCTACGGTAACCGTGAGCTCCTTTTTGCTCCCTTCCAAAAAACTTGTTCCATCCGGTTGTGGATGTGTGTTTGGAAGGCCCTTCCAGAGCCCGGCGTGCCACCAGGGTGGCCCAGGTTGAGATGACCGGGGCAGCTGCCTTCACCCTTTGATCTGTGATGTGTGAGCGTAGATTGCATGCCACACACACACACACACATTCACTGACCCTCGACTACACAAACACCAACACATGTCCGTAGTCAGTCTTATGCAGTTCCACACACCGGGATTAATCCTGTAGACTCCCGCCGCTGCCTCTGCCATGACAACCTGTCATTGGAACTGAGGCCAAGTACAATGAAGGTTGGCATCCTGCTGAAGCTGCTCTTCTACCAAACACCTCCGGTCACTATGACGATGGGACATGTAGGATTTTATCGGGAGAAAAACATACACAACAAGTTGATCAAGGTGAATTTCTGTAATTTGAATCAAAAGCAATTAAAAAAATGAAGTGAAAATAGGATTTGGATACAGAATTTAAAAAGCAGGGGCAGCAGTGAGTTGATTCACCATAATCATAACCTGCTTGTAAACCAGACAAGGTTATTTACTGTGACTCAGGTTTGGATGAGATATTGTTTCTAATTCGAGCCGGAACAAATTGAACTCACTTCCTGTCACTTCCCACAGTGACTCGTCACATAAGCACATGTTACTAATACCATTAAGGATCTGTTCTCTTAACGTGTCCCAGTAAGC